>NW_026847438.1:138204879-138276347 GCF_025583915.1 Anolis sagrei ordinatus | reverse complement strand
ACAATGGAGGACCTTCTTGCGGCAACACCAGAGGCACTCCAAGTGGCCAGATACTGTTCAAAGGACATTTAAACAAATACCAAATTTGCAAAATCTGTGTGTTTTTTTTCTTTTTCTTTTTAATCTGTGTTTGGTTTGCTCTGTTAGAATTATGATACAATGGTTGCTGATGACACGACAAATAAATAAATAGCAGAGTAGCACAGCGCAAGGGCAGATGTCTTCACTGTATCTGGTTGTGATCCCCAGGTTGTGCCAGTCAGCTTTCGTATGATATTGTTGTATTAGATCATGCCATTCAACTCAACACAATTTAGTCCTGCCTCTGAAACGCAGCCTCCTGCTCTGTGGTGGTTTGAAAGCAAACACTTCCTTACCATTGGCTGCTGTGTAGGAGAAGCATAGAATTAAAAAAGGGGTGGGTGGGGAGCCAGCGGAGCCAATCAAAAGATCCGCGCTCGCGATTGGTTGACTCTTCCCAAGCCGCCGCTGGTGATTGGAAGGCTCGGCTATGGCGTCTCTTCCCCCTGATTGGCTGCTGCCCTTAAGTTTGAATGCTCGAGCGGCGGTTCCTGGCTGGGCATTTGGAGGCGGAGGAGGGTGATGGCAGTCGGGAGGCAGGACGCTGAGTTCAAGAGAAGGCGCTGGGCTGTCAGGAGCGGCTATGAGGCGGAGGAGGAAGGGGGCGAAGAGGGCCTATCGCTGCTGTCGCTAAGCCACTTCTCCCGGCCGCCCTTCGTCTGCTTCGGGAGCGTCCGAGTGGGAGCGGCGCGGGCCCGGCTCCTGGCCCTGGAGAACCCCAACGCTGAGCCCCTCAGCGTGGCCCTGGACCGGCCCCCGCCCGCCTCGAAGGGCTTCGCCGTGGAGGCGCCGGGCTTCCCGCTCTTCCTCCAAGTGAGTCAGTCAGAAGCCTTTTCAACCCACCCCTGATTGGGCCTACAACTCCCAGAAGCCCTTGCCAGCTTCTTCTATGGTCAGGAACGCTGGGAGTTGGAGGCCTGAACGCCACACCTGGAACTTGCCTGATTCAAAGTGCTGCTTCACAGACTTTGGCCCTGGAGGGGGTTTGGACTTCATCATCATAATCTCCCAGCATTCCTATTTATTTATTTATTTATGACATTTATATGCTGCCCTTCTCACCCTGAGCGGCTTACAAGGTATATATTACACACAGAATATATTATATTATTAGCATAGTACAATATCAGCAGTAAACATTGCTATATTGCACCATACCACTATATTGTATTATTAGTAATATTACATATAATGTAAATAAATATATTATGATAATGTATTATTATATTGCATTACATTATAATATTATAAATATTATATGCATATACAATCTTCTTTATATATAAAAATGCTCTGTGCATAATGAGTACCTTCAAAACAAAAGAACCAATTAATGAAATTACACCAAATTTGGCAACAAAACATCTCACAATGCAAGTAGTGACCATCAATCAAAAAAATTATGATTTTTTCATTTGGGAGTTGTAGTTGCTGGGATTTATAGTTCACCTACAATCAAAGAGCATTCTGAACCCCACCAATGATGGAATTGGGCCAAACTTGGCACACAGTTCTCCCATGACCAACAGAAAATACTGGAAGGGTTTGGTGGACATTGACCTTGGGAATTGTAGTTCACCCACATCCAGAGAGCACTGTGGACTCAAACAGTGATGGATCTGGACCAAACTTGGCACGAATATTCCATATGCCCAAATATGAACACAGATGGAGTTTAAAGGAAATAGACCTTGACATTTGGGAGTTGCAGTTGCTGGGATTTATACTTCACCTCCAATCAAAGAGCATTCTGAACTCCACCAACGATGGAATTGAACCAAACTTGACACACAGTTCTCCCAACGGAAAATACTGGAAGATTTTGGTGGGCAGTGTCCTTTGGTTTTGGAGTTGTAGTTCACCTACATCCAGAGATCGCTGTGGACTCAAACAATAATGGATCTGGACCAAACTTGACAGGAATACTCAAAATGCCCAAATGTGAACACAGATGGAATTCGGAGGAAATAGACCTTGACATTTAGGAGATGTAGTTACTAGGATGTATAGTTCACCTACAATCAAAGAGCATTCCAAACCCCACCAACAATGGAATTGGGTGAAACGTCCCACACAGAACCCCCATGACCAACAGAAAATACTGTGTTTTCTGGTGGTCTTGGGTGACTTTTCGTACACCCCCCTGGTGACCTCCCCCCCCAGGGTCTTGACTTTCCAGGTTCGGAAATGCTGCCTTGAGCCCATTCAGTGGCCCAGTCTTAATCTGGAAAATAAAGTAATGAGAAAGTGTTGGTTTCTAATATATGTAATTCCTTTATGCTTGTGAGTAAACAATATTTCTTGTTGTTTCTTTGTCAGTGTTGATGTGGAGAGTGTCTGGTTTGCCTACTCTGGAATATGCAACATATCATAGTCCTTCTTTAAGTCCCTTTCAAATCTGTGACACTATGTCTCTGTGTGTGTGAATCACATCTATCTATTTATCTATCTATCTGTAACTATGGATGGCTCTTTGTCAGGAGTGCTTTGATTACGTTTTCTTGCCCTGATGAAGGGAGTTGGACTGGATGGCCTTAAGTATTTTTTGTTGGTCATGGGGGTTCTGTGTGGGAAGTTTGCCCTGATTCTGTCGTTTGTGGGGTTCGGAATCCTCTTTGATTGTAGGTGAACTGTGAATCCCAGTGACTACAACTCCCAAATGTCGAGGTCTTTTCCCCCCAAACTCCATCTGTGTTCATATTTAGGCGTATTGGGTGCTTGTGCCAAGTTTGGTCCAGATCCATCATTGTTTGAATTCACAGTGATCTCTGGATGGAGGTGAACTACAACTCCAAAACCAAAGGACACTGCCCAACAAACCCTTCCAGTATTTTCTGTTGGTCATGGGACTGTGTGCCAAGTTTGGTTCAATTCCATCATTGGTGGGGTTCAGAATGCTCTTTGATTGTAGGTGAACTATAAATCCCAGCAACTACAACTCCCAAATGACAAAATCTATTTTCCCCAAACTCCACCAGTGTTCACATTTGGGCATATTGAGTATTCATGTGGAGTTTGGTCCAGATCCATCATTGTTTGAATTCACAGTGATCTCTGGATGGAGGTGAACTACAACTCCAAAACCAAAGGACACTGCCCAACAAACCCTTCCAGTATTTTCTGTTGGTCATGAGAGAATTGTGGGCCAAGTTTGGTTCAATTCCATCATTGGTGGGGTTCGGAATGCTCTTTGATTGTAGGTGAACTATAAATCCCAGCAACAACCCAAAACTACAACAACCCAGTGATTCCAGCCATGAAAGCCTTCGACAATACATTGAACTCTTGTCTGTTTGACGCAAGTGTGAATGTTGCAATTGGCCACCATGATTAGCATTGAAAAGCCTTGCAGCTTCAAAGCCTGGCTGTTGCTGCCTGGGTATCCTTTGTTTGGGAGGTGTTAACTGGCACTTGATTGTTAGCTCTCTAGAATTCCTACCAGTATTTAAAGAACACCACTCAGGGCCCTTCCATACAGCAATATAACCCAGAATATCAAGGCAGACGATCCCACAATATTGAGATAGATTGATCTACTCACATTTGCATGTTTTAGAACTGCGAGGTTGGCAGAAACTAGGGCTGACAGCGGAAGCTCACACCGCTCCCCGGAATCGAAGCTGCAACCTTTCGATCAACAAGCTCAGCAGCTCAGCGCTTTAACCCACTGCACCACCGGGGGCTCCATTATATTATATTATTAGCATACTACGATATCAGCTGTAAACATTGCTATATTGCACCATACCACTATATTGTATTATTAGTAATACTAGCTGTCCCCTGCCACGCGTTGCTGTGGCCCAGTCTGGTGATCTTGAAAATAAAGTAATGAGAAAGTGTTGGTTTCTAATATATGTAATTTCTTTATGCTTGTGAGTAAACAGTATTTTTTGCTTTTTCTTTGTCAGTGTTGATGTGTGGAGAGTGTCTGGTTTGCCTACTCTGGAACATGCAAGATATCATTGTCCTTTAAGAGTCCCTTTCAAATCTATGATACTATATCTCTCTGTGTGTGAATCACATCTATCTATCATCTATCTATCTATCTATCTATCTATCTGTAACTATGTCTGGATGGCTCTTTGTCAGGAGGACTTTGATTACGTTTTCTTGCCCTGATAGAGTTGGACTGGATGGCCTTAAGTATTTTCTGTTGGTCATGGGGATTCTGTGTGGGAAGTTTGCCCTGGTTTTGTCGTTTATGGGGTTCAGACCCCTCTTTGATTGTAGGTGAACTGTGAATCCCAGTGACTACAACTCCCAAATGTCGAGGTCTTTCCTCCCCAAACTCCATCTGTGTTCATATTTAGGCGTATTGGGTGCTTATGCCAAGTTTGGTCCAGATCCATCATTGTTTGAGTCCACAGTGCTCTCGGGATGAAGGTGAACTACAACTCCCAAACTGAAGGCCAATGCTCACCAAACCCTTCCAGTATTTTCTGTTGGTCAGGGGAGTTCTGTGTGCCAAGTTTGGTTCAATTCCATCATTGATGGAGTTCAGAATGCTCTTTGATTGTAGGTGAACTATAAATCCCAGCAACTACAACTCCCAAATGACAACATCATAATTTTTTGAGTGATGGTCACTCCTTATGTTGTGAGACATTTTTTTGCCAAATTTGGTGTGATTTCGTTCATTGGTTCTTTTATTTTTAAGGTACTCATTACGCACAGAGCATTTTTATATATAGAGATATGTACATTTTTTTCTTATTCTGAGTTAGCTAAAGCACTATAGTTTGAATTAACATCTGTTAGTTTAGAGCACAGCCTTCTAATTCAAGATGAAATCCTAATCTTAATATAATGAATGTATAAATTTTATTATGTTTATTTACACCCCGCTTTTTCTCTCCACAACAGTGGTTCGCAACCTGGGATCCCCAGATGTTTTTGGCCTACAACTCCCAGAAATCCCAGCCAATGTACCAACTGTTAGGATTTCTGGGAGCTGAAGGCCAAAAACATGTAATACATAACATTTCTGGGAGCTGAAGGCCAAAAACATCTGGAGACCCACAGGTTGAAGAACCACTGCTCCACAAGGAGACTGACACCTCCACTGTTACATGTTTCAGTGGCATTTTCCCCCACTGTTAAGCATTGCAATATTTTGATAGTGGCATATTCATTATGCCTGCCTTTTCTACCGACTCACTATCTCTGCATTCAATCCACCATAGATTCTGTGGTGGTGACCACACCACTTGCCTGCTTCTACCATTGAGGTGGTGGGGTTCCTTGTAGAAAACCTGAAGGAATGTGGCGTTCCAGGGCTTTCTGCAATGCCTTCTGCAAGTCCCTATCATTTCTGATAGGGACTTGAATGTGCATGTTTTTGATATCTTTGGGGAATCCTGGAACCAATTCTTTGTGGATACTGTTAATACCACTGTATTTAATGTGTTGTCGAAGGCTTTCATGGCCGGAATCACTGAGTTGTTGTAGGTTTTTTCGGGCTATATGGCCATTGTCTAGAGGCATTTTCTCCTGACGTTTCGCCTGCATCTATGGCAAGCATCCTCAGAGGTAGTGAGGTCCATTTTCCTACTTCCAACAGACCTCACTACCTCTGAGGATGCTTGCCATAGATGCAGGTGAAATGTCAGGAGAAAATGCCTCTAGACCATGGCCATATAGCCCGAAAAAACCTACAACAAACCACTGGGTTTTTTTGCATGCTCAACTGTTCTTTTATAAAGCATGATGTAATTGTTAAAACTGTGCAGACATTCGGTGTAATGCATAAATAAATGTAGAAGGATTGATCTATATTTTTGCATATGAACCTATTCTGCAAATATTTGTGGCCATACAAATGTGCTTCCCTTTCTAAACTTTCATTCTTTTTCTTTTGAAGCCTGGAGAGAGAATATTGATTTCAGTAACATGGACACCTCTGGAAGGTGGCAAAATTCGGGAGCTTGTAACTTTTATTGTAAATGGTGTTGTCAAACATCAAGCAGTTCTTCTGGGCACTGCTGAGCAACCAGTTAAGAAAAAGGTAAGGTTTTTAAGTTTTGTTCAGTTACGTGCTTTAGCTTGCGAAGTATCTATCCAATATAATAATGCCATAGTTGACTGAAAAACCCTTTTATTTATTTATTAATCAATTTTGTATACCGCCACTCCCCGAAGGCTTGAAGCGGTTCACAATATACACATGTAATACATAACATTTAAATCAAGGAAGAATTCAATCAGCAAAGTACCTGAGGGACCGCCTCACCCCCTACCAACCCCAGAGATCCCTCCGTTTTGAGGACCAAGATTTATTGGAAATTCCCAGTGTCAAAAGAAATTCCTTGCGTCTAACAGCAACCAGACGCAGAGCCTTTAGAGCAGTGGCACCATCACTCTGGAATACTCTGCCACCTGAAGTCCGTGCTTTGCAGGACCTATCAACTTTCCGCAGGGCATGTAAGACATATCTGTTTCGACAGGTCTTTGATCTTTGATATTTTTTTTAAATTGTTTTTAAATTGTTTTAAATTGTTTTTAAACTGTGTTAGATTTTAGCCTGTTCTTGTAAGCCACTCCAAGCCCCAGGGGAGTGGCGGCATATAAGTTTGAATAACAAATAAATGCCAGCCTGAATAAATAAGTTTTACAAGCTCTACGAAAAGACTGTAAATCTCTGAGAGCTCGTGTTCCAGCTGGCAAGGCATTCCACAAGTATGGAGCCACCACCGTAAATGCTCTACGCCTAGTAGACATCAGGTGAAAGGTCCTAAAATTGGGAACTTCAAGTAAATTCTGATTGTCTCAACGGAGTGATCTCTGGGGTTTGTAGGGGATGAAGCGATCCCTCAGGTATTCCGGCCCCATGCCATATAAGGCCTTGAAGGTAAGAATCAGCACTTTAAAGGTAATCCGATTCTCAATCGGCAACCAGTGCAGTTGCTGCAGGATTGGAGTGATATGACACTTCGCTGAGACCCTGCGAGAAGCCGGGCAGCAGCATTTTGCACTAGTTTAAGTTTCCGAATCACCGATAGAGGCAGGCCTATGTAGAGGGCGTTTGTTGTTGTTCATTCGTTCAGTCGTCTCCGACTCTTTGTGACCTCATGGACCAGTCCACGCCAGAGCTCCCTGTCGGCCGTCACCACCCCCAGCTCCTTCAAGGTCAGTCCAGTCACTTCAAGGATGCCATCCAGCCATCTTGTCCTTGGTCGGCCCCTCTTCCTTTTGCCTTCCACTTTCCCCAGCATAATTGTCTTCTCTAGGCTTTGCTGTCTCCTCATGATGTGGCCAAAGTACTTCAACTTGTCTCTAGTATCCTTCCCTCCAATGAGCAGTCGGGCTTTATTTCCTGGAGGATGGACTGGTTGGATCTTCTCGCAGTCCAAGGCACTCTCAGCACTTTCCTCCAGCACCACAGCTCAAAAGCATCTATCTTCCTTTGCTCAGCCTTCCCTAAGGTCCAGCTCTCACATCCGTAGGTTACTACAGGGAATACCATGGCTTTGACTAGGCGGATCTTTGTTGCCAGTCTGATGTCTCTACTCTTTATTATTTTATCGAGATTGGACATTGCTCTCCTCCCAAGAAATAAGCGTCTTCTGATTTCCTGGCCACAGTCTGCATCTGCAGCAATCTTTGCACCTAGAAATACAAAGTCTGTCACGGCCTCCACATTTTCTCCCTCTATTTCCCAGTTGTCAATCATTCTTGTTGCCATAATCTTGGTTTTTTTGATGTTTAGCTGCAACCCAGCTTTTGCGCTTTCTTCTTTCACCTTGATTAGAAGGCTCCTCAGCTCCTCCTCGTAGAGGGCGTTACAGTAGTCCAATCTTGAGATGACCGTAGCCTTTCAACCAGTAATAAGATTTTGTACTGTGAATGCCTGGAGCTGCAAGAGTCTGTCCATGGTATGCTTTAGTTATGGACTCAGCAGGATTTCCATAGATCTGCTTTCTTGTTTTGTCAAATTCTTGTATATTTTCCTGACTTTAAGAAATAAGACCATTTGGACTTGCTAAGTAATCCCAATTGTTCAAAAGTGTTGAAAAAGACAGTATAGCTGCATATGCAAATATTTCTAAATGAATTCTGATAATTGGCCTTGCTAATAAGAGGGTGTAGTGAATTTTATGATCTATGTTGTATTTTTGGTGTGTAGCTCTAGGTTACAATATGGTTGATAGGGAAGAATTGGCTCAAATAGGGTAGCAACAAATAGGGCAGCAACAATTGGCTCAAATAGGGTAGCAACAATTGATGAGACATCAATAGTGAAGGCAGGATTAATTTGCATATGTGAAGTCGATTGGTCGTTTGCAGATGAGAGTATGCCAGGATTTGAAATGGCCGCTGAGCCAGAATGGCAGTTACAGAACTGAACATTCTAAAGGGACGGAGTCAAGTTTGAAAGAGGCAGTTAGAGTTTGTCAGTTAAAAAAGAAAAGGGAACGGTTAGGAACCTCAGTTGGGAAATAGAGCTCAAGGTTTAAGGAAAAATAAAAAGGCGCCAGTGTGGCCTAAGTCAGAATATAGTTCAGCCAAGAGTATATGAAGAAAGTAACATATTAGTAGATGTGAGACAGTGAGAGTTTCATAGGAAAAGTTAACCGAGTGAATGATACTGAATGTAAGACTTGAGACTGTAACAAAACACAAATGTAACCATAAAGCATTGGAACCAGAAGCTATAAATAAACTTTGTTACTTCGTTGCTTACCAGAGTGTCTCAAGCCTGTGATATATAGCACAAAGGTTTAACAGCTCACAAGAAAGCCCCAGCCAATTTAAAAAGGGAAACTGCAGCAGTACACGGCGGTAAAGGGATTTAGAAAGGAAATTCTTTTTCCCCTCATTGAGTCAAGAAGAAATTCACCTGTAAAAGGACAGAAACAGAGTATGTCCCAGGTATTAAAGTGGCGACAGAAAACTACATATGTGGTGTGGCATCACGTATTCAGTTATGTGCAATGTTACGCCCCATAGAGAGCATTGCACATTCCAGCCAATTGCTATGTTTAGTCGCTTTTACATTACAAGATTGCACCAAGACTGATGGGAAAAATGGTGGCAATATTGCTTAGCAATTTTACGTACAGAAGACGAGACAGCTTGAGGTGCCTAATACATGTGTTCATAATTATTTGTATTTGTATCATTTTCAGAGGAGTCTCTGGGATAGTATTAAAAAGGGAACACCAGTGCAGCAGTCACGTTGCAGGAAAAGAGCACCCGTTATTAAAAATGTTAATATAACATTTCACAAGTCTGAAAAAGGAGATGGTGAGAGAAGTCCACTTCAGTCCTGTGAGAACCTAGAAGTGAACAAAGTCAACACACCACCTAATAAGGATTCCTTTATTCTTTTGGAAAACAGTCTCTCTCTCTCCCCAATTAATCCTGTCCTGCAAGAAAACCAGCATGCCACTTATACTCCTTTCTCAATGAGAAGATCAACTACACATTCTGTTATTGGTACAGCATCGTGTGACAATTTACTAAAGGATGTAAAAGAAACATGTACTGTTGTCTCATTTCGTGATTATGCTGTGGAAACTAAATGGAAAGGTCCAGATAATATTAGCTCAGCAGAAGAACAATATTCTAATGCACAGTCAGTTTGCACTCCAGAACAAAGACTGTACATTCCTTTAAATCACAGGAGGATTTTAAGCCCTGATTCCTTTGTAAGCTCTGAATTTACTGAAGAACTGGGTATGAGGAAAATTATTTCACCTGATCAGTTTTTAAAAGAAAATCAAGTAGTTATTCAGCCACATAAATCTATGCCCCCTTCATCAGATGTCAAGTCTTGTATGTCAAGTCCAGATTATCCAATACAGAAAGGAAAGACACAGGCAGTATTTTTACCTGGGCTTAGTGATAGAAAGGACAGAATGTGTGCCACATTTCAGGAAAACCAAATTGCCACCAAGTTGAGAGAAACAGAAAAAGATCAATCTTCTTGTCTCCAGAAAGAACGGCCTAAAAGAAAGCCAATACTTTCCACTACTGTTACCAAATGTAAGGCAGATCCGGCCAAGAGAAAAGAAGCAGAGGCACAGCTGAATCCAAAATCTAGACGATGTCTTTCTAATGCACTACAGACATCGGTGGATATTGTTCCAGAAAACGTGAAACTGGAAATATTACCAAGGCCTCCTGTTATAGAGCCCCATGGCCGTAAAAGAAAAAGTGGAGAGTATTTAACAGACAGTAATAATGAAAATGAAGCATATGGGGATGAAGATGAAAGAAAAAGAGTCATGATGGCTTGTGTAGAAAATGAAAACCAGGCCGCTTTGCAAACATCAGTTTGCAAATCCGTGAACAGAGATAAACAACGGAAGAAGAGAACTGGTAAGTTAGCTTTCTTTCTTTGATACATGAAAATGTTTTATCATGGTATGTTGCCTTGGGTTGGTGTCATTGGACTGGACTCAATAGGATTATGCAGGTTGAATGTCTTTTTATCAGAAATGCTTGTTACCAGAAGTATTTTGGATTTCAGATTCTGGAATGCCTGTGTTTGCATTATGAAATATCTTGGAAATGGAGCTAAGTCTTATCATGAAATTCATTTATGTTGTATTATTATAATTATTATTGTCATGAGTCAATTTCTGACGGCATAAAGTCATCACAAATTCCTTCCGTGACATCCTGACTGAATCATCCTGGCTGCCTCAGTTTTCTCTCTGTGACATTTTGAAGCCAGCAGAGGGTGCTGGAAACCTTGTATTGGAACTTGTGAAGCAACAAGCTCTAATAAGGAAACCGAGAAGAGGGGGGAGATGGGCAGGAAGAGTGTACAAAAGGAAGTGGTGGTGGGAAAAATTCAGTAGTGTCTTTCTTTGCTGCAGAGATGCAAGCAATATATTCATTTCCAAGCAAAACCGGCTTGTGAGTGATCATTTAATATTGCTATATAAAACTTACAGTCTTACACATAGCTTGAAGATAAGTTTTTTTTAAGTGCCCAAAAGAAGTCATGTACATTGAACCTTCAGAAAACAAAGATATCTGTATGGATGTTTTTGCATTTTGGAATATTTCAGAATTTTGGATAAGGGATGCTCAATATATATAGTAATACATTATTTCCCCCAAACAATGGATGATTAGTAGCTTACATTTGGCATATAATAGTAATGTTATAAACTAACTGAGATGTTTTTTAAAATGCTAGTGGTATTGTTTAGTCCAGTTACAGTGGCCTTGTATTATTTCTATCAAATTATTTCTCTTGAAGTTGTAACAGAAAAAGTAGAGTAAAACAGAAAGAATTGAATGTGTTAACACAAATCTCACTGATACCGCTGATATCTTTACTCTCACTCTCCAGCACAAATATTCTGTTACAAATTGTACAAAATGATTTGAATAAGGAGAGCTTTCTTCTTCTCTGACAGGCACATTTTTTTTCTCATTTTGTCTCAGAGATAGAAGATGGATCTCTCAGAGAACTAGGTGGCACCTACAGATATTTACTGGCTACAATAGCCATCAAAATAATTCATGTGTGAGGATTTATTTATCGTGTCAGGCAACCGAACAGTTGTATTACATTTTTGACAAAACAAACATACAAAAGACACAGAGTTTGCAAGCTTGGTAGTTCATTAAATGTCCTTTGACCAGTATCTGGCCACTTGGAGTGCCTCTGGTGTTGCCGCAAGAAGGTCCTCCATTGTGCATGTGGCAGGGCTCAGGTTGCATTGCAGCAGGTGGTCAGTGGTTTGCTCTTCTCCACACTCGCATGTCGTGGATTCCACTTTGTAGCCCCATTTCTTGAGATTGGCTCTGCATCTCGTAGTGCCAGAGCGCAGTCTGTTCAGTGCCTTCCAAGTCGCCCAGTGTTCTGTGTGCCCATCTGCTATCAGCCATTGATTGAGGCTCTGGGTTTGATTGAGGCTCATCTGCTATCAGCCATTGATTGAGGCTCTGGGTTTGAGCCTGCCACTTTTGGACTCTCGCTTGCTGAGGTGTTCCAGCGAGTGTCTCTGTAGATCTTAGAAAACTATTTCTTGATTTAAGTCGTTGGCGTGCTGGCTGATACCCAAACAGGGGATGAGCTGGAGATGTCTCTGCCTTGGTCCTTTCACTATTGGCTGCTACTTCCCGGCGGATGTCAGGTGGTGCAATACCGGCTAAGCAGTGTAATTTCTCCAGTGGTGTAGGGCGCAGACACCCTGTGATAATGCGGCATGTCTCATTAAGAGCCACATCCACTGTTTTAGTGTGGTGAGATGTGTTCCACACTGGGCATGCATACTCATCAGCAGCAGAGTAGCATAGCGCAAAGGTGGATGTCTTCACTGTGTCTGGTTGCGATCCCCAGGCTGTGCCAGTAAGCTTTCGTATGATATTGTTTCTAGCACCCACTTTTTGCTTGATATTCAGGCAGTGCTTCTTGTAGGTCATAGCACGGTCCAGAGTGACTCCCAGGTATTTGGGTGTGCTGCAATGCTCCAGTGATGTGTGTGGAGAAAAGCTCAGTGTCTTCATATAGGAACAAAAGTTCATGGGCACAATCATTTAAGAGATGCTCTGTGTTAACAGCGGGAAGAGAGTTTCCATAGACGTGAAGAAACAGAAGGATTAAATGGGCTCATGGGAGTGGGAATCTTTTTCCTTGAGGAAAATGATAGCAGAATTACGAATTACTTGCATGATTTCTTCAACTTTGGTGTCTTCTGTGACTAGTGTTTTGAGCAGTATTTATGTTTTGAATTTTCAGATTCCTTAACTCAAAAATTCAGGACTACGAGAAGAACTAGAAAAGTAGTTCCTATTGCACAACCTCAGCTGATCTTTGTGAAACCTTTAAAAACAGGTGAAAATGAATTATTGATGCTTTGCATTGTCCAGGAGAAAGAAAAACATACTGTATTTGAAGCAATACAGTATACACATGTTTTCTCTGAGTGAAAGGACTTCATGTGGCTATTTTCCAAAATACTATTTTATTCAAAAATAAAAAGATCCCTTTATTCTATTTCACAGTTGGCAACATATATATTTTGAGAGCCAATGTGATGTAATGATTTGAGTGTTGGACTAGTGACTCGGAAGACCAGGGTTTGAATACCTACTGAGACCTGAAATTGACTGGGTCATTTTAGATAAGTCTCACACTCTGAACAAAACTATCCAACAAGGTCCCGTGAAAGGGTTCCTCTGAATTGGAAGTGGCATGAAGCCACACAACAGCAACAACAAAGTGTTTCATAAGATATCTTTGAAGGTACATAATATGCTAGATGACCAATTTCTCTCCAGTCGTTCACAATACTGGCACAGTATTTCAAAACAGTTATACAGGGTGAGGCAGCATAACTTCCATTCAGTTGGTTGAAGATATAGCGGAGCGCTAGTGGCTCGTTCGAGAGGCGGGAGTATAAAGTTTTGTCCTGAGACAGTTCAATTGCTATCATGCGTTGGAACAGTGAGGAGCGTGCTATTGCCATTCTGGCTTACTTTTTTTTTTTTTTTTACATTTTCTAACTTTATTTTCTTCACAAACAAGTCATCTAAGACAGATTGAAAGCCAATTCCATCTAAGGAAGACCAATAGATGACCTGAACTGATTCAATCACTTCCACAATCCTGAATATCCTTCCAAATGATGTGGCCACATTTGAAGCATTTGCCATTCCTTTGCTAAAACAGACCCAGTACCAATGGGACTGGGAGTATAGGGATGGCTTGCAAATTACACCCACAATAATTCAGATATTTGGTATTTCATGAACAATTTGCTTGTAGGTTGAGGCCTACTTTTCGAGTGAATTTGGAGTGGCCGGCCCGCTCTCCAGATTTGGCCCCTCGTGATTTTTTTCTATGGGGTTTTTGAAATCCCGTGTTTATGTGAACCGTCCAAGGACCCTACAAGATTTGAAGACCAACATCCAGGAAGAAATTGCCAACATAACCCCTGCTATGCTGGCAAGAGTCATGACAAACGCCAGAAATCAGATTACTCAGTGTATGGAGAATGGGGGACATCACCTACTAAATTTGATCTTCAAAACTACGTAAAACAAAACTTTAGGTATGCGCCTACATTATAAAAAAAATAATTCTGATTCATACAATGGGTTTTATTAAGTTTTGAAAAAAGGAAGTTATGCTGCCTCACCCTGTATATTACATCAATTCTCAAACTCCTCATTCCTGTATAGAACAGATTCTGACAGAGGTTCTCAACCTTTGGTCCTCCAAATGTTTGGCACTTCAGTTCCCAGAATTCCTGTACACTGGCCTCTGGGACATTTGGAGGACCAAAGGTTGAGAATCACTGTAGTAGGATACAGTCAGTGAGGGACAAATCTGAGTTGACAATTACTGGGGAGTGGGAAGGGGTCCAATAAATCAAACAACTCTATTACCTGAGATATAAAACTCAAAATAATTGTTTGATTTTCTCCACCAGTGTACCTCAGTTTGAATGCGACTAATATGAATTTGTTTTTCTGAACTGATGTTGGAAGATGTGTCATTGTAGAAGAGAGAGCTTGATTCAGACAGAAAATTAATAGGACTTGTAATTATTTTAAAAGATACTCCTAGGCATCCAATGCCTTTTGCGGCGAAGAACATGTTTTTTGATGAACGCTGGAAAGAGAAACAGCAACGAGGGTTTACTTGGTGGCTGAATTTTATACTTACTCCTGATGACTTTACTGTTAAAACAGACATTTCACAAGGTAAGATTACTATACAGAATCTGAAAGTTTTAAGAAGGTATATACTTGTTTACAGGCGTTATGTGTGCAGGGCTCTGAAGGGTCCAATTTGTTTTCTGCTGCTCCATAGACTAAGACATGGAGCAATGAGTTCAAACTGCAGGAAGAAAGACTACCTAAACATTAGGAAAAAAACTTTCTGATAGTTAAAGGTGTTCAACAGTGGAATATGGTACCTCAGAGTGGAGTCTCTTCTCAAGGTTTTTAAACAGATTGGATAGCCATCTGTTGGGAATGCTTTGATTGTGTGTTCCTGCATGGCAAGGGAGTTGGACTAATGTGTGGCACTTGTTGTCTCTTCCAATTCTAATTCTTGTACTTAAAAACTTTCCAGTAAAATTTTTCCCTTTCACGAATGAGCTGGGGATCTCTCTTTGTACGTCTTACATCCCTGGAAGTGCTTATCAAGGAGCTACCTTGGTTGGCTCCGCCCCCTCCAAAATGGCTGCTGACCCCCTGTACCAGACAAAAAGCTAGCACTCCTGGTCAGCCCCTCTGCCCAGCCCCCGCACCTTTCCCAGCTCGGAAGGGCTTGGGGCCCAGATGGAGGGCTACGCAAATTGCAAGGTCGTGCGGGCAGCCTTTCTGCCCGGCCCTTGCTATTTATGCTGGAGATCAGAATGCTCCTTGATGGCAGGGGAGGTATACATCCCAGTAGCTCCCAAATGCCAAGGTCTATTTTCCCCAAACCTCTCCAGTATTTTCTGTTGGTAATGGGAGGTCTGTGTGCCAAGTTTGGTTCAATTCCATTGTTGTTGGAGTTCAGAATGCTCTTTGATGGCAAGGGAACTATACATCCCAGCAACTGCAACTTCCACATGTCAAGATCTGTTTTCCCCAAACTCCACCAGTGTTCATATTTGGGCATATTGAGTATTTGTACCAAGTTTGGTCCAAATGCACAGTCGTTTGGGTTCACAGTGCTCTCCGTATGTAGGTGAACTACATCTCCCAAAAATCATTATCTATTCCTCCCAACCCCCTCCAGTATTTTCTGTTGATCATTGGGGTTCTGTGTGCCAAGTTTGTTCKAMGTCTATAATTTGTGAGGGTCTCAGTGGTCTGTGGAAGTCAGAGCTGAATCAGTTGAAGGTACTGCAAATCCCATCATCCATTGTRCATACTCCCCGAGCATATTGTTTTTGTGATCAATTTGTAACAATGAAAATACATCCTGCATATCAGATATTTCCATTATGCTTCATAAGAGTAGCAAAATTACTATTATGAAGTAGCAACGAAAATATGGTTGGGGGTCACCACAACATGAGGAACTTTATTTAGGGGTCACGGCATTAGAAAGGTTGAGAAACACTGTTCTAAGGTGATGAAATGTACTATTTAAACACATGCAATTGCTCTTTCTCTATCAGTCAATGCAGCATCTCTCACATTGGGAACAGAGTGTAATCATAAATCCAGTGTTCCTAAAGCACCAACAAAAGAGGAAGCATCCCTAAGAGCCTATACTGCCCGGTGCAAATTAAATAGACTTCGTAGGTCAGCTTGTCGCTTGTTTACCTGTGATGCGATGGTGAAAGCAATAAAAAGACTGGAAATTGAAATTGAAGCAAAACGCTTGCTGGTTCGAAAGGACAGACATCTGTGGAAGGATATTGGTGAGAATGTTACACTGCTACATATTTTGTAACTTCTGTTTAGAAAAAAATAAGTTGCAATGTTATATTGTGTATATAACATGGTGAGGGTTATAAGTGTATGTGTGTGTGTGTATTTAAAATGGGTAGATGTTCATTATAGCTTTAAAAACAGTACATTTATACTATCCTTTCTGTTTTCTCATATTATTCTTTCTGTGTTCATGGTAGGAGAACGGCAGAAAATCCTCAATTGGCTTTTATGCTACAACCCACTATGGCTACGTATCGGCCTGGAAGTAAGTATACTTTTCTAATGTTAAAATATTCTTTGAGTAATATACTCTGGAAGAAAGAAGCTTTCAGGTGCTCTTTAGAAGGTTCAGATGTTTACCTGACTGGATAGTTTCATTCCACATGCGCATATTGTCCATTTTGAATACAATGTTGCTTAAAAACATAGGACTGTTTATCTGATGTGAGAACGTATCCCTATTCTTTCTATGTTCTTTCTGTCTCTGGGACCACATTTGTTGAGGAAGGAGCACATTGCCTTAATTTATGAGGTATAGGTGTATTATAATATTGTATCCAATTCTGGGCACTGCAGTTGAAGGGAGATGTTGACAAGCTGGAATGTGCCCAGAGGAGGGCAACTAAAATGATCAGGGGTCTGGAGAACAAGCCCTATGAGGAGCTGCTTAAAGAGCTGGACATATTTAACCTGCAGAAGAGAAGGCTTGAGAGGAGACATGTGAGGGGAAGTCATAGGAGGAGGGTGCAGGCTTGTTTTCTGCTGCCCTGGAAATTAGGACATGGAACAATGGCTTCAAAATACAGGAAAGGAGATTCCACATGAACATTAGGAAGAACTTCCTAACTGTGAGAACTGTTTAGCAGTGGAACTCTCTGCCCCAGAGTGTGGTGGAGGCTCCTTCGTTGGAAGCTTTTAAATAAGCTGGATGGCCATCTGTCAGGAGTGCTTTGAATACGATTTTCCTGCTTTTTTGCAGGGGTTGGATTGGATGTCCCACGAGATAGATTTATTTATTTATTTATTTATTTATTTACAGCTTTTATTTACAGTCCCTGCAGGGGACTCAGGGCGGATTACAGTGTACACATATATGGCAAACATTCGATGCCAATTTTTGACATACAAACATATACAGACATACACAGAGGCTATTTAACTTTTTCTGGCCGGGGAGCTTTTTCTGGCCAGGAGAGCTGTCGCTTTCATCATCCATCTGCGATGCTGATGAAGCACTTCCGCATTCCCCGCATGCTTCCCCGCTGGAATGCTTTGCTGGAATCTTCTTTATGGCCTCATAAATTAATTAATTTAGCCTTCCCACACTTTAAGATGGTACCTTATTTTCCTACTTGACAGATGCAACTGTCTTTCGGGTTGCAAAGGTCGACAACAGGCTACACAATTGGTTGGAAACCCACTCCAACCCGGGCTGGCTTCGAACTCATGACCTTTTGGTCAGAGTGATCTTAATGCAGCTGACAGCCAGCTGCGCCACAATCCCGGTGGCGCAGTTGGAGATCTCTTCCAACTCTATGATTCTATGTTGTTATTTTTTGAATATGATTTTGCTTGTATTCTTGTGGGTGCTTAGTATTTTTGAAATTGTATTTTTGCTCCCATTTTCACAGACTATTTATGGTGAACTGATTGCTTTGGAAAGTAATAGTGATGTAATGGGTTTGGCAATGTTTATACTCAATCGCTTGTTGTGGAATCCAGACATTGCCGCTGAATACAGGCACCCAACTGTGCCTCACCTTTATAGAGAGGGTAACTGCCTTTATTTACTCTAACATAAGTTATTGTTATAGCATGTATCTTTGCATAAAATCTATTAATGTATGAACTCTTAACAGGTCATGAAGAAGCATTGTCCAGATTTACTCTGAAAAAAATGCTGCTACTTGTTTGCTTTCTTGATCATGCCAAAAGGTCTCGAATTATTGATCATGATCCTTGCCTCTTCTGCAAAAATGCAGAATTCAAGGTATTCCTTTTTTAAAGTCTTGTTTATGTTACACTTGTTCAAAATAGGATAATTGTAATCAAGCTAGTATGTTGTATAACAAAAGCAATAAGGCATTTTGTGGCACTTTGTTATTTAACCATGTTTTAGAGTAGTGGTTCTCAACCTGTGGATCCCCAATTGTTTTGGCCTACAACTCTCAGAAATCCCAGCCAGTTTACCAGCTGTTAGGGTTTCTGGGAGTTGAAGGCCAAAACATCTGGGGATCCACAAGCTGAGAACCACTGGTCTAACACAAGCATCTTCAAACTGCAGTCCTCCACAGGTTGAGAACCACTGTTTTTAGAGGATTAAACTTCACCTGTGTGTAAACATCTGATGGAGTGTGCTATAATTAATGACAGCCAGTGTTGTATAAAACAGAATAGATTAGAAATTATCAGAGAAGGGGAAAATGCAGATTACACTTTTTCCTATATTGGGAGAAGAATTTTAAGTAGTGATGAGAAGTTGATTATTGCATGCTAATTAATTGAGGAATAGGCAGTTGATAATCTATTTCATTACTTGTGAAGTTTAACCAGAAATATTATTATTAATACACTGTTATAAATGACTAGCCGTCCCCTGCCACGCATTGCTGTGGTTCAGTCTGGTGATCTGGAAAATAAAGTAATGAGAAACTGTTGGTTTCTAATATATGCAATTTCTTTATGCTTGTGGGTAAACAGTATTTCTTGTTTCTTTATCAGTGTTGATGTAGAGATTATCTGGTTTGTCTACTCTGGAACATGAAACATATAATTGTCCTTCATTAGGGGCCCCTTTCAAATCTATACCTGACATATACATAAATATGTGTGTGTGTCTCTGTGTGTGAATAATATATATTTAATCTATTTATATCTATAGCTGGATGGCTCTTTGTCAGGAGGGCTTTTATTATGTTTTCTTGCCCTGGTGAAGGGAGTTGGACCGGATGGCCTTAAAACAGCATTGGGACCCCTGAGGGGTCGTGAGGGGGTGTCGGAAGGGTTGCCAAAGAACACCAGAAAATATATTATTTTCTGTTGATCATGGGGGTTCTGTGTGGGAAGTTTTCCCCAATTCTATTGTTGGTGGGGTTCAGAATGCTTTTTGATTGTAGGTGAACTATAAATCCCAATAACTACAACTCCCAAATGTCAAGGTCTATTTCCCTCAAACTCCATCTGTGTTCATATTTAGGCATATGGAGTATTTATGCTATGTTTGGTCCAGATCTATCATTGTTTGAATCCACAGTGCTCTCTGGATGTAGGTGAACTACAACTCCAGAACTCAAGGTCAATGCCCATCATTAGTATTTTCTGTTGGTTATGGGAGTCCTGTGTGCCAAGTTTGGTTCAATTCCATTGTTAGTGGGATTCAGAATGCTCTTTGATTGTAGATGAACTATAAATCCCAGCAACTATAACTCCCAAAAGACAAAATCAATTTTTTTTGAGTGATGGTCACTCCTTGGGTTAGTAGGTATCTGGTGGCCAAATTTGGCGCCAATTTGTCCAGCGGATTTTGAGTTATGATGTCACTCATTACGCACAGAGCATTTTTATAGAGAGAGATTGTTACCTATAGTTGTGATTAAGTTAAAAATAAACTGGAGAGGTGAGAGCTTTTATATACATAGTATTCTAATGTTTGGAGTGTTTCTTTAGATGCCTTATTGGATTGTAGCTCTGCATTTAAACAGTGATTCATTTCTTTTTCTGTAGGCTAGCAAAGAGATGTTGCTTGCATTTTCCAGAGATTTTCTAAGTGGAGAAGGTGACCTTTCTCGCCATCTGGGATTTCTGGGTTTAGCAGTCAGCCATGTACAAACTCCACTGGATGAATTTGACTTCGCTGTAACAAATATTGCCACAGATTTGCAATGTGGCATTCGTCTTGTGTAAGTTTTGGTAAATGTTATTCTTTTTAGGATTAAAATAGATGAAACCGATTACTTTTAACGTGTGATTTTCCTATATTTTTAGGAGAGTGTTGGAACTTCTGTCATCAGACTGGAGTCTTTCCAAAAAATTAAGAATTCCGGCAATAAGCAGACATCAGAAACTCTATAATGTAAACCTTGTTCTTCAAGTATTAAAAGATCGTGGGATTAATCTGAATGATGAATATGGTACGAACTGAAAAGTAATTTCATGATCAATTATTTTTAAAAGTATAGGGCTGTTGCTAATGAATAATCCCTTTGATTAATTTCTAGGTGTAACAATTGATGCAAAGGATATCGTGGGTCGGCATAGAGAGAAAACATTTGCTTTACTCTGGAAAATAGTATTTGCTTTTCAGGTATTGAATGAAAATATTGGGATAATATTGAGAATGTTTAGTATATGTGTTGGAATGGTTATAATCGTAACATCAAAAATGCATTGTTTTCAACATGATTATAAAATATGAATATATTTATAGCCCATCTTTCTCTGGAGATGAGAAGAGATTTCTTACATAGTTTAAAAATGAGTTAAAATTTTGATTCTAAGGCTGGATCTACATTACCATATGATCTAGATTATCAAAGCAGATAACCCAGGTTGTCTTCTTAGAACTGGATTATGAGTTTACACTGCCATATAATCCTGCCCAAATAATCTGGATTGTATATGGCAGAGTAGATGGGGCCTAAATCTAATGATAGTGTTAAATGTCAGATGATTAAAAATGGTTAAAAGAAATCAAAATGTGTATTATAATATGGCTGTGCATTGGATGAAAAGTCAGTGAGGCTATATACTCAGTGAACGTACAGCAAGGTCAGTTAATGCAATCCTGTTTTACCTTGCTGCATGGAACTCTGTATGTCATATAACTGAGAGACAACAGCTATGCAGTTATAATTAGCAATTGTAGAATATAATATGCAGCATGAAGAACTTGTATTTCTAGAAAAAGATGTGAATGAGCTGAACCTTGAAAATATGCATGTATATTTATTAACATATTCTTATCATTTCAACATAATAAATAGTTTGGTCTTCTATCCACTTGGAAAATTGTTTTGTGCTTTGATAAAACAAAATATAGTAAGAAAGAATCATTCAAGGAGGCCTTATTGACCGTTCTATTTTGATTATAGGAGTGAATATAATTTTGTCAAATTATTATAGAATTGTCTCAGAACTCTAAATTTCAAAGGTACGAGGGATATTTTTTAAGTAAGGTCTGTTTTGTTGTAGTAGTTCGCGCGCATACCGCAACGAGTGCATGCTTCGTGTACCGGCATGCCTCAGGAACAACTGTGCTCATTTTCTGCTCTGTAGCTAACCTGTACGGTTCTGTTCTGTGCTTTAAAATGTTTAAGACTAGCAACTCACCCTCCGCATGTGAGGGTTCGCTCAGTGATACGGTTTTTGTCAACAAGGAATCTGCCTGCTGCAGAAATTCATCGACAGATTTGTGAAGTGTACGGTGATACTGTTATGAGTGAAAGCAAAGTGCATAACTGGGTACGACAATTCAAAGATGGCCGTGACAACGTCCATGATGAGGACCGCTCCGGTCGCCCTTCTTTGATTAAAGACGATTTGATTTGATTGCACACTTTGGTTTTTGTGATCCTCTGTTAGGAGTTTCGGGACCCAATAGGAGCACAGTTTCCTAAACTTTAGGTGTTCAGAAACAATGTTGTAAAGCACTGATCTCGACACGTCAGGAATTCGTTTAAGAGACCTGTTATTGTGAAGCGCCTGTTCTCACGAATCCTCGCTTCAACTGAAGTCACCAAATCGTCTGTAATCAAAGAAGGGCGACTGGAGCGGTCCTCATTATGGATGTTGTTGCGGCCATCTTTGAATTGTCATACCCACTTACGCACTTTGCTTTCACTCATAACAGTATCACCGTACACTTCACAAATCTGTCGATGAATTTCTGCAGCAGGCAGGTTCCTTGCTGACAAAAACCGTATCACTGAGCGAACCTCACATGCGGAGGGTGAGTTGATAGTCTTAAACATTTTTAAAGCACAGAACAGAACCATACAGGTTAGCTACAGAGAACAACTGGGCACAGTTGTTCCCGAGGCATGCCGATACACGATGCATGCGCTCGTTGCGGTATGCGCGCGAACTACTGGTGTCTACAACAAAACGAACCGTATTTTAAAAATACTCCTCGTATATTAGCACTATTCAGTGGTAGCAATTAAATATAACTTTTTCAATTTTAGTCCTAACTAGAGCAAACCCACTGAATTAATAGAAAGTTAATAAGTCAGTATTTTGTTTTGTCAGTTTAGTGAATCTGCTATAGTAGGAATATGTGATGGTGTTAAGACCTTGAAAGATTTTAAAGCTGTTTTGAAAATATTAATCTGAACTATGGGCTACAATACTTAGCGAGTCATCTAATTAAAAAATATTAAATATGTAAGTTTTACTTTCTGAAAATAACAATAAAAATTCCTGCATAAGACAAGTGTTTTTAAAATATCTCTGTGTTCTTTCTTAGGTGAATGTTTCCCTTGACAAGGATCAAGTAAAAGAAGAAATCAATTTCTTAAAGAACTTGTATATCTCAAAAATAAAGACAGCATCTGGAGAGTTTTCTGTTTGTAATGATGTGAGAAAGGAAAGTAACTTTTATTCATCTGAAAACTGCAGCGAAAATGTAAAATTGTTGATGGATTGGGTGAATGCTGTCTGTAGTTTTTATAATGTCAAGGTAAGAAATTTACCATCTTAAACAATTTCTAAAACATTGCAGCTGTTCTTTTCTATGTTTGAAAAGTGTATTTGGGAAAATTTGATAGGCCAACATTTCAGTTCATTGGTTGATAGAAGCTCACATTAATTAACAGAAGTGATCTTGCCGGAAAGGCATATTCAAACCTTTCAAAATTATATATGTGTTGTGTTACTTTTCTATGAAGTTAAAATTTAAATACTTAAAATAGTATGCAAGGTTACATACTATTACAAAGACTGCTTACGAGACATCATGTCTGCTTTCTTACATGTTATTGATGTTGAAATTATGTGATAAGTTATTGGTTGCTTTTCTTTCTAACTGCTTTTGATACGCTTTTGAAATGCATTCTGTAAAGCAAGATATGGCAGAATATGAGTAAACATATGGTTTGGATAGGCCTCCTGGAAATCTAATATACACTGTGCTACTATTGGGCTGATTGGTTCTAGCAGTCTATCTGAATTATTTTGCTGGCAGGTTATATAACAGAATACATACTACCTTTACTTAGTTAATTTTTCTGCCAGTCAGTGTAAAACAACATAGTAAACTAATTGGCTAAATGTTTCAGTTTGGTCTATGGCATTTTCTTCTATTCCCATAAGATAGTTTTCATCAGGGTGGCTGTTTTGATCCCCTTATTTTCACTCCAGTTAACTAACGTTAAAGGAAATAATTGGGATATGCTTGCCATTCTCAGTTTTTGTCATTTGCTTTAGAGATAGTTTTGGTACATTTTGTAAAATGGGAATTCATAATCTTACCTCCTCTAGTGCCTGTGAAATGTTTACATCCATTTAACAATATTGTCCCAACAAGGGACTTTATACAGTATTCATTATAGAACAGAGGTGAACAATTTTGAAAGGATACTGGGATTACATTTGCCCTTCACAAGACTTTGGGGAGTTGCCCCTTCCTCTGTATTCATTCCTGAAAGAAAAATATATAGAAAATAAATCTCCCAAATGTCTACTAAGGGACATGGAGAATTTTTCACCATATTTTGCGAAGTTGCAGGGGTATTTAAAAACTAGGAGTAGCAACAATAACTGAGTTGAAGTCATTTGCGTGTGGATGGGCAACACTCCTCCCGCCCGCAGAACCAGAGATGACACGGACACATAGCTGGAGTAAAAATGGCCACAACTTACTTTATTAATTACAGGAACACAGGGTTGGCTGCTAGGCATGGGTTCTGGATCAAGATCGATCAGCCCGCTGCAGACCGATACCTGATGAGTCCAACAGGGGCCCCCCGGCACAATACCGGGCCACAAGACACGGCACCCCTGGCAACCGCCGGATTTCCCTCCCTGCCAATGGGGGAGGGGCAGAACCAGATCCAGAGCCCATGCCACATGCCAACCGGAGTTGTGACGAACAGATAATGACAACAACTGCAACACTGAACAAAAACATGAACATGCAGGGTGGGTGGGAGGACAACTCGAAACAGGCCTGGTACCTGCTCGGCCCTGCGCAGCCTATTTAAGGCTGCTGGGCACAGGGTGCAACCAGCCCCTGGCCAATGCCAGGAGCTGGGTGGGGCTGGCCGCTGGTTGGCCAGCTGACCCCAGTGGCGGGAAGCTTCCTGCCATGTAGGGGCTTCTGGGAAAGAAGCCCCTGCTAGAGGGAGGGCACCCCCCACCGCAACAGGCCTTGCCCGGTAAGTTGGGCAATGAATTTTCTTTTGCTTTATTTCTTGAACACATGTTTTTGTTAGCATACATTGGTCTAGATTTGGTCCAAAAAGTGGTCGAAATACTCCCACTTCCACACCAGATTATTATTATTAGTGTCAGGAGTGACTTGAGAAACTGCAAGTTGCTTCTGGTGTGAGAGAATTGGCAGTCTGCAAGGACGTTGCCCAGGGGACGCCCAGATGTTTACCATCCTTGTGGGAGGCTTCTCTCATGTCCCCACATGGGAAGCTAGTGCTGAAAGAGGGAGCTCAAGCTGCTCTCCCCAGATTCAAACCACTGACCTGTTGTTCAACAGTCCTACGAGCACCAATTGTGCTACCGGGGGCTCCAGATATTTTGTCAAAACTCTGAACCTCTCCCACCAATTTGATGTATATATTAAATAGCGCAAGGACAAAATATAACCCCAAGGGACCCCACAGGCCAATAACCAAAGTTCCCAAGCGTGATGTTCTGAGTTTACCCTTCCAAGAAAGAAAAAAGCCATGCAAAACAGCACCTCCAAGTCCTTTCTCAATAGTGGCTGAGAAAAATGAACCATTCCGTGGTATTGGATGCCATTGAGAGGTCTAGCAAGGATAGACTGTCCAATTCCCTGTGTGGATCAAGATGACCAAAGTGGTCTCTCTTCCATAATCAGCCCAGGAACCTCTAGAGCTGGGTGGTCACTACATGCTCCAATACCTGCCCAGGAGTGGTGTGTTAGAGAAAGCCTGATAATTATCAGTTATAGAGAGAATGAAGGATGACTTTCTCAGCAAAGTCTTCACAACCGCAGGGAAGTTCTACCCTCTTCCCCCGATTCAGTCAGACCACTTCTGGTCCATCTGATGCAACACTTCTACAACTGCCATTGACAGCAGGTATTTCCACAGTTCTCATTTACTCTTTCTTTTCAAATTAGGTAGAAAACTTCACAGTATCTTTCTCAGATGGAAGGGTTCTATGTTATCTAATTCATCATTATCATCCATGCCATGTGCCTTTGGAATCTCTATGTCAGCACACGACTCAAACAGTAGAATGCACTAGAAATGGTACAGTTGCACTGAATTCATCATCAGAGTCTGATGCTTCTCTAACTCTACTAAATGAACATTTTGACCAAAGTGAGTTCATTTATTTATTTATTTATTTATTTATCGTGTCATCCGCAACCAGAACATTGTATTACATTTCTAACAGAACAAAACAAACAAACAGATAAAAAAACCCCACAAATTTTGCAAACTTGGTAGCTGATTAAATGTCCTTTGACCAGTATCTGGCCACTTGGAGTGCCTCTGGCGTTGCCGCAAGAAGGTCCTCCATTGTGCATGTGGCAGGGCTCAGGTTGCATTGCAGCAGGTGGTCAGTGGTTTGCTCTTCTCCACACTCGCATGTCGTGGATTCCACTTTGTAGCCCCATTTCTTAAGATTGGCTCTGCATCTCGTGGTGCCAGAGCGCAGTCTGTTCAGCGCCTTCCAAGTCGCCCAGTCTTCTGTGTGCCCAGGGGGGAGTCTCTCATCTGGTATCACCCATGGATTGAGGTGCTGGGTTTGGCCCTGCCACTTTTGGACTCTCGCTTGCTGGGGTGTTCCAGCGAGTGTCTCTGTAGATCTAAGAAAACTATTTCTTGATTTAAGTCGTTGACGTGCTGGCTGATACCCAAACAAGGGATGAGCTGGAGATGTCTCTGCCTTGGTCCTTTCACTATTGGCTGCTACTTCCCGGTGGATGTCAGGTGGTGCAATACCGGCTAAGCAGTGTAATTTCTCCAGTGGTGTGGGGCACAGACACCCTGTGATAATGCGGCATGTCTCATTAAGAGCCACATCCACTGTATTAGCGTGGTGAGATGTGTTCCACACTGGGCATGCGTACTCAGCAGCAGAGTAGCATAGCGCAAGGGCAGATGTCTTCACTGTATCTGGTTGTGATCCCCAGGTTGCGAGTTCATTAAGATCCTATAAGCAAATAGAAAATACTTGAAACTTGTATCAGATTCACAACCTCCAGTCTTTTGTTTCCTTTCGTATACAGCTCTCAGTACTTCAGTGCTTTATAAAGAGCTACTTGACAATGAGAAGAAAAACTTCCAACTGATCAATGCTGCAGTTTCTCATCTTGGTGGCGTTCCAGAAATGATTCACCATTCAGACATGTCTAATACGATCCCTGATGAAAAGGTAATCAATTGTGTTTATAAATTTTAAAATGGTTTTGTTATGTAAGCGCCTACTAAGTTTGTATATCTAATGTTTTCTCTTTTAGGTAGTCATCATTTATTTGTCGTTTCTGTGTTCACGACTTCTAGAACTTTCTAAGGAGATTCGGGCAGCCCGGCTGATTCAGTCTACTTGGAGGGAACATCGAAGGAAAATAAAACTTGCTCAGGTACTCCATTTTGTTGACAATTGTAAACAGAAATTGAATCTACAGGAGATGAAAGCGGTGTTCGTTCCACGTATCAACCCGGGCCTTTCGTTCCTCAGTGGAGGTCCTCCTTTCGCCTCTACCAAGCTCGTCTTGTGGGCACAAAGGAGAGAGCCTTCTCTTCTGTGGCCCCCCGACTTTAGAACTCTTTACCTGGGGAGATTAGGAAAGCCCCTTCACTGGAAACATTTAACAAGAACCTCAAAACTTGGCTTTTCCACTGAGCCTTTGGCGAGTAGGTGCACAACATGATATTTTACACCCACTCAACATTTTCGGTTAATGGAGTTTGTGCCATCCAAATAGGATGTTCTGCCCCACAACTCTGTGTTTTATGAGTTCCATTTAAACGTCCTGCTCCTAATTTATCTCATCATAATTTATTGTTTTTTATTCGGAATATGTGGCCCACCCATTGCCTTCTCTATCGTGATTGTGTCTATTGGAATTATTATTATTATTATTATTATTATTATTTTAATGTCATTTTGATAATGTTGTTGTTGCCTGTTGTATATGCTTTGATTTTATTGCTGTATTATGTTGTCCGGGTTGGACCTATGTAAGCCGCTCTGAGTCCCCATCGGGGAGATGGTGGCGGGGTATAAACAAAGATTATTATTATTATTTGTGTTCAATATTGTGAAATATTTTCTCTTCACAGATCAAGCAGCAAACATTGAATGCAACAGTTGTACTTCAGAAATACTGGAGAAGATGTTTGGCTCAGATGGAACTTCGGAAATTAAAAAAATCAAAACAGGAGGAAACTGAAAAAGCAGTTCGTGAGGTTCTCCAGGTATGATTGGGTTCATGTTGTTCATTCGTTCAGTCGTTTCCGACTCTTCGTGACTTCATGGACCAGTCCACGCCAGAGCTCCCTGTCGGTCGTCACCACCCCCAGCTCCTTCAAGGTCAATCCAGTCACTTCAAGGATACTATCCATCCATCTTGCCCTTGGTCGGCCCCTCTTCCTTTTTCCTTCCATTTTCCCCAGCATCATTGTCTTCTCTAAGCTTTCCTTCCTTCTCATGATGTGGCCAAAGTACACATGATGTGGCTTCATAGGAGATTGCTATATCAAAGTATCTGAATTTCTCAGCTACCTGAAATTGCAGGGAGATTTGGCATTGCTGTTCCAAGAGATTTTTTTTAAAAATTGGATTTATTGTTGAAGGCTTTCATGGCTGGAATCACTGGGGTGTTGTAGGTTTTTCGGGCTATATGGCCATGTTCTAGTAACATTCTCTCCTGACGTTTCTCCTGCATCTACGGCAAGCATCCTCAGAAATTGTGAGGTCACAACCTCCAACCTCTGAGGATGCTTGCCATAGATGCAGGCGAAATGTCAGGAGAGAATGCTTCTAGAACATGGCCATATAGCCCGAAAAACCTACATCAACACAAAAATTGGATTCTTGCTTTCTAAATCATTCTAATAGTGGTTGTTGTACTTTGCATGATTCTTATGATTTTGTTGCTTTAGACATGTGGTGTAATAACTGATTTCCTTTCTTCCCCATCCCCTTTGCGTTTCAGAAACAGCATGACGCTGCTGTTGTCCTTCAGTCTTGGTACAGAATGAAGAAACAAAGGAAATTTTTCCTAAGGATGTCTAGTGCTGCTATAGTTATTCAGAGATTTTACCGTACCTACAGAAAGAAAACCTCTCCAAGGCGGAAATTCTTAGAAGCTACAAAGGCAGCTGTGTGTTTACAAGCAGCCTATAGGGGTTATAGACTACGTAAGATGCTTCGACACCAAAATATAGCTGCTATGAAGATCCAGGCTGCATTCAGGGCTTACACTGCTAAAAAGAAATACCAAGCCTTGATTCAAGCTTCCTGTGTGATTCAGAAAGGATATAGGGCCTCTAAAACCAGAAGGCAGTTTCTGAAGACAAAAGCAGCTGTGACTTTCTTGCAAGCAGTAGTACGTGGCTGGCAAGTCAGAAAATGGTTGAAAGAGCAGCATGCTGCTGCTGTCGTTATACAGTCTACATTTAGGAGGCACAGGGCCCTGAAAAGATACAGGATCTTGAGAAATGCTGTTCTCATACTACAGCAACATTACAGGGCCAAAATGTCAAGCAAAAAGCAACAGCAGGAATACATAGTGCTTCGTAACAAGATCATTCAGCTTCAAGCAGCTTGGAGAGGGAGTCTTGTCAGGAGACAAATTCAAAAACAACACCAGGCTGCTGGAATCATCCAATGCTTCTATAGGACACATGTCAGTCATCGAAACTTTAAACGTTTGAGAGGAGCTGCTGTCATAATTCAGAGAAGGCACCGGTTTGTTGTTCTGGCTCACAGACAAAGGCAGGAATACCTTGCTCTGAAAGAAGCAACTATTAAAATCCAAGCAATTTACAGAGGTGTGAGAGCAAGGCAAAAGCTGAAACGCCTACATCAAGCAGCGGTTTGTATCCAAGCTACGTTTAGGATGCATCAGTGTCATGTTAAGTATTCAGCTATGAAACTGTCAGCTACTGTAATTCAGAGAAGATACAGAGCTTTTTTCACAGGAAGAAAAGAACGAGAGAAATATCTGGAGTTAAGAAAGTCCTGTATCATCCTTCAGGCTGCCTACAGAAGTATGAAAGTTAGGCAGGAGCTGAAAACTCTGCACCATTCTGCTACTTCTCTTCAGTCATTTTATCGAATGTATAGGCAACGGAAATCTTTCCAAACGTTGATTGCAGCAGCAAAACTGATTCAGCAGTGGTATCGTGGTTGCAAAGATCGAAATGCTGAGGTGCACAAATACATGCAAGTGAAAATATCTGTCCTTCGAATCCAGTCGGGATTTCGAGGCATGAAAGTAAGGCTCCATTTGAAAAGGATGCATATGGCTGCCACTGTCATTCAAAGGAGATTTAGAACTTTTCGACAGAGGCAATGTTTTCTGTCTCTTAAGGCCGCCGCTGTGACAATTCAGAGGAGATTCAGAGCCACACTGCTGTCAAAACAGCAACGCAAAGAGTATCTCCATCTCTGTAAAGCTGTTGTCAAAATGCAGTCTGCCTTCCGAGGTCAGCAAGCCAGGAAGTTAGTGAAACAAATGCATGCCTCTGCTACTGTTATCCAGGCAGCTTTTCGAATGCACATATCTTACACTCAGTATCAAGCTCTGAGGCTTGCTTGCATTACAATACAACAGTATTATAGAGCATACAGGAAGACTAAAGATGTGAGAGAACTGTACTTAAAACAGCACCAGTCTGTCTTAGTCCTTCAAGCTGCCTACAGAGGTATGAAATCACGACTTCTCTTGAAGAAGCAGCACAGTGCTGCAACAATTATACAGAGTAATTACCGAAAATATACACAACAGTGTTACTACAGAAAGCTGCAGTGGGCAGCCAGAGTTATTCAGAGAAGAGTCAGAGCCAACAAACTCTGCAAAACTGCAATCCAGCAATATTTCTGTGTTAGGAGAGCCACCATTTGCATTCAGAAAGCTTTTCGCAGGATGAAGGCCAGACAACATCAAAAAAGGCGACAAGAAGCTGCTGTTGTACTTCAGCGAAGTTTTAAAATGCAGAGAGAACGTAGAAAGTATCTCACTCTAAGAGCAGCTACTATACTCCTTCAGAGACAGTACAGAGCATTGATTTTAGCAAGGAGACAGACCCAAGAATGCAATTCTGTTAGTGCAGCAGTTTGCATCCAATCTTTCTATAGAGGATTTAGAGTAAGGAAGGAAGTTGAGTGCATGCATTTTGCAGCAAGGGTGATCCAGGCATCATTCAGAATGCATAGAACTAGACTCTCATACCAGAGGCTGAGAAAGGCAGCTGTCACCATACAGAATTACTACCGATCTTACCTAAAAGGGAAACATCAGCAAAAAGCATACCTGGCTATTCGGAGATCTGCTATAGTTCTACAGGCTGCTTACAGAGGTGTGAGAACACGACAAGAACTGAAAGCCATGCATAGTTCGGCCATTGTCATTCAGTCTTTTTATCGCATGCACGTGCAACGCAAACATTACAAGTCAATATGCTGGGCTGTGATAACTATCCAGTCCACCTATCGTGGTGCAATAGGACGCAGAAAGGCAAAGAGGGTGCATGCTACAAAGATTCAATCTCTTTGTAAGGTTACACAGACAGATCAGCTTTCCACTGAAGCTCTGATATTGCGGAGGATGCATATAGTACAGTATCAGAAACATTGGGAGGCTGCACTTTTAACACAACAGTATCACCAATCTTACTTGACTATGAAATATGAGAGAGCAGCTTATCTACAAACTCTGAAGAATATCATAGTTCTGCAAGCGGCTATTCGGGGCTTCCTTGAACGCCAAAGGCTTCACAGAATGAAAAGAAGTATAATAAAAATTCAGGTAAAGAACACTAAACTTGAAAGCAGGTGGGAGTACAGATTCAAATACTTGACTTTGAATGCAGGGAGATGGTATAAATATTCACATCACTTTAACTGCCATGGCTCAATGCTTTGGAATTATGAGAGCTGTAGTTTTACGGGGTTGTTAGCTTTTTTTGGGTGGGGGGAGGGGCAAGTGTATTGGTGTTTTTGCCAAAATTCAAATCTCAGGATTGAATAGAATTGAATTATGGCAGTTAAAGCTGTGTCAAACTATTAATTCAGCAGTATAAGCACACCCTATTTCAGGGATCCTAAAACTAAGGCCCGGGGGCCGGATATGGCCCTCCAAGGTCATTTACCCAGTCCTCGCTCATGGTCAACCAAGTCTGAAATGACTTGAAAGCAAACAACAACAATCCTATCTCATTAGCCAAAAGCAGGCCTGCACTTCCCATTGAAATACTAATAAGTTTATATTTGTTAAAATTGTTCTTCATTTTAATTATTGTATTGTTTAAGTGGGTTCTTTTTTTTTGCACTACAAATAAGATATGTACAGTGTGCATAGGAATTCATGTTTTTTTCTAATTATAATCTGGCCCTCCAACAATTTGAGGGACTGCGACCTGGCCCTCTGTTTAAAAAGTTTGAGGAGCCCTGCCCTATATTATCCTCACCTGTGAGGACAAATAATTAGAGGGATTTCTCTTTGCTGTGGAGGAAAATGAATATTCCTTCATATAGCATTCATCCGATACTGTACATGGAGGTGTTGTGGAGGACTTATTCTTCGGGAGGGGGGTGGATCCATCAATCTCACAAAAGCTGAAAGATTTTATTTTTTTTGTCGTGTCAGGAGCGACTTGAGAAACTGCAAGTCGCTTCTGTTGTGAGAGTATTGGCCTGCAAGGACGTTGCCCGTCTGCAAGGACGTTGCCCAGGGGACGCCCGGATGATTTGATGTTTTTATCATCCTTGTGGGAGGCTTCTCTCATGTCCCCGCATGAGTAGCTGGAACTGATAGAGGGAGCTCATCCGCCTCTCCCTGGATTCGAACCTGCAACCTGTCGGTCTTCAGTCCTGCCGACACAGGGCTTTAACCCACTGCGCCACTGGGGGCTCCTAACTGCAAAGTTTTAACTGCAAGAAAGCCATTTTTTTAACCTGGGAATGATCCTACCATAATGGAAGTGTGATGGTTTTCTCTTAAATTGATTACCTTACCGACCGTTGTGATCTCTTCATTGGAGGTGCTTCATCTCTGAAAGATTTATATTTCAAGGGATGATTTATATGATAACAAGAATCTATTAATATTATTATCATCATCCTATTTGTGCCTGCCAAGTTCGAGAACAAGGTGGCACACTTTAAAAAGCAATATAATTAAGAACATGAAAAGTTTAACTGTTTTCCGTAAATACCTGTTGTGTTGGTTAGGATATCATCAAGCAGAGCATTTTATTTATTTATTTATTTACAGCTTTTATATTCCGCCCTTCTCACCCCACAGGGGACTCAGGGCGGATTACAGTGTACACATATATGGCAAACATTCAATGCCAATTTTGACATACAACATATACAGACATAGACAGAGGCTATTTAACTTTTTCTGTCCGCCAGGGGAGCTGTCACTTTCATCGTCCATCTGCGACACTGATGAAGTACTTCCGCATTCCCCGCATGCTTTTTGCTGGAGTGCTTGCCGGAGTCCTTTTTTATGGCCTCATAAATTAGTTAATTTAAGCCTCCCCACACTTTAAGGTGGTACCTAATTTTCCTACTTGACAGATGCAACTGTCTTTCGGGTTGCAAAGGTCGACAACAAGCTACACAATTGGTTGGAAACCCACTCCAACCCGGGCTGGCTTTGAACTCATGACCTTTGGTCAGAGTGATCTTAATGCAACTGACACTCAGCCAGCTGCGCCACAATCCGGGTGCGTATCCCATCGTTTCACAGAACAAACCCAGAACTTGCTCTGGAGGGCTGGGAAATAATAATTTTCAGCTTTCTCTTTGGTCAAGTTCCCTAGGTTCCATGCTAAGAAGTATCCATGATGGTAGGCAAATTACACTATGTAACAAAATTTGAAAAAATCTGTTCCTGGTTTGAAAATGTTATTTCCTATTTAATTGAGAAGTTCTTAGTTTGAAAGTAGTTTTCCTACTCCAGAAACATCCGTTTTTGTAGCTGTCAAAAACTATGTGGAATTGGTTGAGATAGTCATTGAAAAACTAGAGCAAAATGTGCTGCAGGATGTTCCGCAAAAACAAAGTTTTGCAGTTTCATAAATGTTTTCCATTTTTTATGACAGAGTCTATTAGGAAATTACCTTTATAGCCCAGGAACAAAAACTGTGTTATGTAGTGTTATCTTTCCTCTTGTTTTCTTTCATTCCGGTGTGAAGACAGAATTTAGATTGCTTCACAAACCCATGAAGTTTGAGGATATAGGAAGAAGAAAGAATGTTTTTCTAGTTATATTTTTGAAAACAATGCTGTCACAGTGTTAGGATGGGGCTAGAGAATACTGTTTGGCTTTCAGTGATGATTGGGAGTGCAAGAGACTTATCCAAATAGGCATTCCACTTATATAAATATAAATAGGTGCCATTTCTTTGGTTTTTGCTTTGTTGTCTCATCACTTATTGGTAAAGAAAATAGCTGATTTGAATGTAGCTTAAAATAATAGTAATGCTTTCCAAACATTCTTCCATTAGGCTTTGTTTCGGGGGTATAAAGCTAGACTGTTGGCCAAAGAAATGATGGCAGCACAGAATCCAGATGTGGTTGCACAACCGTGTTTTCACAGACACAGAACAATAAAAGAAGGCGGAGCTGTTGAAAGAGCTGCCATTGTGATTCAAGGTTACCACAGAACTAAGCAACAGAGGATATGGTAATATATAGCATGCTGCACAATGTCTTTAAATATTAACTATTATAATTTTTGGGAAGCTAAAGCTCAGATTGAAGAATTTCAATATTCGTGTTCTGGTTTCCCTGTAGGTTTTTGAGAATGAAAGCTGCCGCGATTGTAATCCAGAGAAAATGGAGAGCAACCATAGCAGCAAAAAGAAGTCGACAAAGATTCCTGGCAGTCAAGACAGCTGTAATACTAATTCAGGCTGCATATAGAGGACACAGTACTAGAACACAGTATAAAAAGGTAACTATCAATGACATTAAGTTTACTTGGAAAATGAAGGGCGGGAACACCTGATCATATTTAAGGAAGCTTTGTTTATTGTTTTAGATATGTTTTGTTGTAGGATACAGTGTATTATTTTCTAAATGTTTGAATCTTAAATAGAAATATTTCCAGGGTGGATTAAAGAACTAAAGTATTTTGATATTCTCTTTGAGAAGAGCAAAACTTGTATTTGCCATCTTAAAAATTTCCAAATCTGTATTCCTAGTAGTAAAGGTAGGTTTCCCCTGACATTAAGTCCAGTCGTGTCTGACTCTGGGGTGTGGTGCTCATCTCCATTTCTAAGCCAAAGAGCCGGCGTTGTCCATAGACACCTCCAAGGTCAGGTGGCCAGCATGACTGCATGGAGCACTGTTACCTTCCCGCCGGAGCAGTACCTATTGATCTACTCTCATTTGCATGTTTTCAAAGTGCTAGGTTGGTGGAAGCTGGGGCTGAGAGTGGCTCACGCCACTCCCCCGGATTCAAACCTGCGACCTTTCAAAAGCTCCACACTTAAACCCACTGTACCACCAGGGGTTCCTGTTATTCCTAGTATTAATATTAAAAATCGGGAGGGGGGGGGGGGTTGAAAAATCTTGTTTCATCAGCAAAGGTCATCTTAGGCCAGTAGACATAAAACTAGAAAACCAATTTAATATAACCACACACAAAAATGCAATCAGTTGAAGAAAAAATAATATAAATTAATTAAGTTTTCTCTTAAATTCTCTTCAAAATACCTGGGCAAGGAATGGTAATGAAAGGATATAGAGTTATCACTAGGTTTTAGGGGTTTTTCCAATGCAACATGGTTCTTTCTCCTGTAGAGTCTTTCCAACAAAAGACTACAAACAGCTTCCTGTTAAAGCCTCAGAATGGTATGAGATGCGTTCCTCTGATGCTTGGGCAACTTGCCATTTAGGACTTCAAAGGTCATTATTAGCACTTTGAATTGTGCATAAACGCACCTTGGACATACTCATTCGTTGTCTATCTAAACTCAAGAGCCACTGCCAGTTCAGGTCGACAGTACTGAATAATGTGGACTTTGTGTAAGGCTGCACCCTGTAAACAGGGAATTAATGCATTTGCTTTGGATTTTGTGTAACATGGCTTTATTGTCCCTTCAAGTTGTTTCTCACCTATCATGATACTAAGATGAATGTTTCTCCACGGCTATTTGTGCCATATTTTTTTTAGGAATTAGTTTGCCATTGCCTTCTGAGTCTAAGAGAGTGCGGCTTACTCAAGGTCGCCTAATGGGTTTCATGGCCAAATGGGAATTTGAATTCTGGTCTCTGGTATCATAGACTGATGCAAAAACCATTACAAGATGTTGGCCTACATCTAAGTTATTTAGTCAGGAACCCAGCTGCTAAATTTTGAACCCGCTTTACTCAAATTTTATTCTTCACTAGCTGTCCACTGCCACACGTTGCTGTGGCCCACATGGGGGTTCTCTGTGGGGGGTTCGGCCCAATTCTATTGTTGGTGGGATTCAGAATGCTCTTTGATTGTAGGTGAACTATAAATCCCACCAACTACAACTCCCAAATGTCAAGATTCTATTTCCCCAAACTCCACAGTGTTCACATTTGGGCATATTGAGTATTCGTGTAGAGTTTGGTCCAGATCCATCATTGTTTGAGTCCACAGTGATCTCTGGATGTAGGTGAACTACAACTCCAAAACCAAAGGACACTGCCCACCAAACCCTTCCAGTATTTTCTGTTGGTCATGGGAGAACTGTGTGCCAAGTTTGGTTCAATTCCATCATTGGTGGGGTTCAGAATGCTCTTTGATTGTAGGTGAACTATAAATCCCAGCAACTACAACTCCCAAATGACAAAATCATTTTTTTTTGAGTGAAGGACATACATTGGGTTGTTAGGTGTCTTGTGTCCAAATTTGGTGTCAATTCGTCCAGTGGTTTTTGAGTTCTGTTAATCCCACAAACAAACATTACATTTTTATTTATATAGATTTCTTTACTCCTATTCTATTGACAAGAGCACCTTATTAGACGTGTCCTTGAAGTAAAACGATTTGTCAAGTGCTGATGCTGCAATCTGTCATTTTTAGCAGCTAAAAGCTATATGCTAGTATGATATTTTCAAGGGTCAAATGAGCAGCTGAATCAGTATTTATTTCGTGTCAGAAGCAATTTGAGAAACTGCAAGTCAATTCTGGTGTGAGAAAATTGGCCATCTGCAAGGACATTGCCGAGGGGACACCTGGATGTTTTACCATCCTGTGGTGGTAGGTTTCTCTCATGACCCCGCAAAGGAAGCTGGAGCTGACAGATGGGAGCTCACCCCATTCCCCAAATTCGAATCATTGACTTTTCGGTCTGCAGTCCTGCTGGTACAAGGTTAACCCATTGAGCCACCAAGGGCTACTAGCTGAATCAGTGAGCATTAACCTGTTTGCGCTTTTCTTTTACAGGCAGTCCCCGAGTTACACACAAAATTCAGTAGGTTTATTCTTAAATTGAATTTGTATGTAAGTAATTTCTTAAGTGTAATTCCAGCTAGCTAGCTCTATCCACACACACACACGCACGCACGCACACACACACACACACACACACACACACACACACATATATATATATATATATATATATATATATATATATAAAGCTTTAGATAGCATAGAGAAGAGTTAACACCCTTGTGGTATTTCTTTTGCTCTCTGTCCTCAGTCAGAAGATTTCACCTCAGTTTCTGTCCCTGTGATAATTAGATTTTGAAAAAATTGGCCTGTTACAGAAACAAGGATTGGTGATAAAGTTTCAGTATAGACACCTGTTTTCCGTGATAAATCAGGGGTGAATTTCCCTTCTGAGGGGTAGATTTCTTTCATTACCTGTTGTCTCACCCCCATTCTTAACTATGTGTCATGGATGTCTGTAACTTGGGGACTGCCTTGTATTTGAGTCTAAAGATTAGATTTGCTGAAGCTTTGTCCTTGGTTTGAATACTATTTTTTTTCTTTCACTTTTGTAACAGAGACAGTGCAGACTTCACAATTTTACAACTGCTGCATCTCGCCATCTTGCTGCTATTAGAATTCAAAGAGCTTACAGAATTCATCTTCAGTCGAAACGAGCACAAGTGCAACTTTCTTCTGTTTTGTATATTCAGGTTAGTTTGGGGAAAACAGAGGCATAATTAAGTGCTTTGTACTGAAATTCATTTTGTCTGTTCACAAAAATATTCAGAGCTTTGTTTCAAGTCATATTGCTTAAGCTTCAAACATGAGTAGCCTTGGCTGCATTTTTAAAAAATGTATCTTTAATACATACTCTCTTTTGGGCTCAATCTGTCTATAAACAGCGGTGGTATCGGGCCAAACTGCAGAGAAGAAAGTATCTAAAGTATCGTGAAAAAATTATTAAAATCCAGAGAATGGTGAGGAGATGGATGAGCTACAAAAATAAATCTACATGTGCAATTAAAAAAGACATGAGGCAAGCAACACTGGACAATGGAATAATCAAATTTCAGGTAAATAAACAACTTCAAGGCATTGTATTGTTTCAGAAAGCCAAAATGTATTTGAATGTTTGTGTTTGTTGCCTGTAAGTATTAGCAATAGAGTATCTGTATCTCATCCTTTCTCCAAAAAGTGCAGCTTCAGTATAAAGTGGTAGTCAAAGCAGTTAAATACCATATATGTTGTGAACCAGAAGCCTTAAAGGAGCCAAACACAAGTAAAAGGTCCAAACAAGGTTTATTAAAGTAACAAAAATAGCTTAGAAACACTTAACTCAGTGTATCTAGCAAGAAAGCAAAGTCTGTAGCAAACTGCTATGCAAAAAACATAACTTGGAGAATAATCCGGATTATACTGGAATATAATCCGGGATAACAAAAAACTCAAGCAAACTGCTTCAAAGTCACAGAGTTCATGTAACACAAAGAAACAAGGTGGAAGCAAGCAAAAACGTAGTCAGAAAACAGTCCAAAATCGGGGCACGTCCAAAAGCAGGAGTTAGGTCCAAAACACGATGTCGCCATCCAAAAACAATCCGGAGTCAGCAGGGAAGTAGAAGTCAGCACTTACAGGATTCCAGTCAGTAGAAGCACAGAAATACAGCAATCTGCAGTCCCAGGACCCAAGATGAAAGTAATGGCAGCAACAAAGTCCCAAGCCCGAATACAACACTTTGCCTACTGCAAAGTCCCCAATGTTTGATACCTTCTTTTATCCTATAACTCATTATCAGATGATGAACTGCTCTCCACCCTGTCTTCATCACTCTCAGCTGCTTTAGCTTCCAGAGCTGCTCACCACCGCCCGTCCCTCCAACTTTTCCAGCGTCTATCAAGACTTAGATCACCCCATGTATTACCAGGTTGCCAGTCTCCTGAAAACCCTTCAAACTCATCACTTGATGTGGGTTTTGTACATATGTCCCTGATCTCTTGCATACGGGTCCAGCCTAGCCCATCCTCTCCGTTATCACTCTCAGTCCCATCACTCCCCGTGAACCCCATGAAGTCTTCCTCCTCAGTTGGAGCATTGAGTATTTCACAGATCCCGTTCTTTCCCGTTCTTCATCTGACTCTTGCTCCTGAGTAACCCGCTTCAAGCCTCTACTCCCGTCTCCCTCCTCCTCCATCTCAGAATCTGTGAAACCTTCGAATGACTCAGTATCTGTAGGTGTCATGAATATCTCCCTAATTCACTTCCTCTGCTCTTGTTCCAACAACTGAACAGCCCTTTTCCCCCTTCTACTACTAGTTGTAGCTTGATCAGCACACTCTACTACAACAATATATGCTTATGATAATAAAGCCTGTGTGTGTAGGTGCCAGGCCTGACAAAATCAAGTTATTGAACTGTGTGCAGAGTCAACATATCAGTTTTCATCAGATAGAGGGTTAAAGCAAAATGATCAGATGATGTCCTAATTTTCTTTAGATCAGGGGTTCGTCAAACTAAGGCCCGGGGGGCGGATACAGCCCTCCAAGGTCATTTACCTGGCTCTCGCTCAGGGTCAACCTAAGTCTCAAATGACTTGAAAGCACACAATAAAAACATCCCAATCCCATCAGCCAAAAGCAGGCCCACACTTGCCATTGAAATACTAATAAGTTTATATTTGTTAATATTGTTCTTCATTTTAATTATTGTATTGTTTTTTAAGTGTTTTTGCACTACAAATAAGATATGTGTAGAGTGCATAGGAATTCATTCATTTTTTTTCCAAATTATAATCTGGCCCTCCAACAGTTTGAGGGATTGTGACCTGGCTCTCTGTTTAAAGAGTTTGAAGACCCCTGCTTTAGATACTTCGCTATCACCTTAAGGAGCCCCTGGTGGCGCAGTGGGTTAAACCCCTGTGCTGGCAGGACTGAAGACCAACAAGTCGCAGGTTCGAATCGGGGGAGAGGCGGATGAGCTCCCTCTATCAGCTCCAGCTCCTCATGCGGGGACATTAGAGAAGCCTCCCACAAGGATGATAAAAACATCAAATCATCCAGGCGTCCCCTGGGCCTTGCAGACGGCCAATTCTCTCACACCAGAAGTCACTCCTGACACGACCAAAAAAACAAAACAAACAAACAAAAAAAACCCCTTAAGATTGACTCATTTGAAAATTACTCTTGTTTTTTGGGGCATAGTGTCCTGTGAACTACATTCAGTATATTACAAATCACAATTTGAAAAGTTGCATGAATAACAAATCTCTCCCACCCATCTCTTCTCAGATGTTATGAATAATATAACACTGGAATTAGTTGAGAAATTATATAAGATGGTTCTTGGGAAGTACACATTTTTGCTCTTGATGCAAAAATATTGTGGCTGCCTCCTCTTGTGCCCCTTAATATTACGTCTTCTTTTCTCTTTCTACTTGTAAGGCATTGTGGAGAGGGTACTCGTGGAGGAAGAAGACGGACACTGCAGAAACCCGAGCTCTGCGAGATAGCTTGGTGATTGCCAACAAAGAAAGCAAAGAGGAGAAAAAGCTGTGTAACAGAACTACACTGGCTGTTCACCGCCTTCTCAAATATAAGCATTTCTCTTACATTCTGGCAGCTTTAAAAGATCTGGGTTAGTAATTCCTTTTTAACAATCTGTGATGCGTCATTGTACAAATTGTCAGACTGTGTTGCATGTACAAAGGGATGAAGTAAATAGAGACAGGAATACATGTTTTGAAATAATAGTTATTAACTCATAACTTACATTTGCCAATCTATTCTTTGATCTCATGGCACAAAGGGAGGGAAAATACAAAATGAGTTGGATCAGCCAAACTGATTTATGCCTATCTAAAATGAAATGAAATGCTGGGGAAGGTGGAAGGCAAAAGGAAGAGGGGCCGACCAAGGGCAAGATGGATGGATGGCATCCTTGAAGTGACTGGACTGACCTTGAAGGAGCTGGGGGTGGTGACGGCCGACAGGGAGCTCTGGCATGGACTGGTCCATGAGGTCACGAAGAGTCGGAGACGACTGAACGAATGAACAACAACAACAACAAAAATGAAATTTAAATTGGATCCTACCCCATCACTACTGCACTTCTAGTACTAAAATGGAAAAACCAGTATCTCAGTCAACAATTTATATAGTTTTGTTCTCAGTCATCTCTAGTGAACCTCCAGTCTCTTCCATCCCTTGCAAATCTCTCACTTTCCATGAATAAAGGCTAAAGATATGCAACTGTGGCTCTATCTACACTGCCATATAATGCAGTTTGGATTGCATATATAGTGAGTGTAGACCAGGCATGGACACAATTTCTAACTTGGGGCCACATTGTTATTATTACATACATTTCTATCCCACCCTTCTCCCCACAAGGGGACTCAGGGCAGCCTTACATAAGCATCCGATGATGCTATCAACATATACACCAATAAAATCTGCCTCCTCAATGGGACGCCCTTTTAAATCTTGAAACAATGTTCTTATGATTCCCTCTCTACCTTCTCTCAGATGAACATCCTCCAGGAGGAAAGAAGGAAGGGAAAAGAGACGGGAGGGAGGGAGGAAGAGAAGGATGAAAGTAAGGGTGGAAGAAAAGGGAGGGAGGGAAGAGAGGATGAAGGAAAGAAAAAGAGAGGGAAGGAGGGATGAAAGGGTAGAAGGAGAGGGAGAAAGAGGGAAAGAAGGAAGGAAGGGAAGGAGAGAAGGAGGAATAAAGAGGGAAGGAAGGATAGAGTGGTGTGAGAGAGGAGGACCTGAGAAAAAGAGCATCCGGCCCCAGGGCCTGGGTTTGCCCATATCTGATGTAGACTCATATAATGCAGATTGAACTGGATTATATTTGTCTACACTGCCATAATCCAGTATGATGCAGCTAATCTGCATTCTGAAACTGCGTTATATGGCAATATCAGTAGAGCCTGAGAGACTATTACTGTAGGCTTCTTGCACAATTTAGAACCATGGGCTTTAAATTGCATTGTAGCTGAAAATAGAGAAATTAAATATATTTGGCTTCAAATTTATTATTACGCCTACAGGGATATGATAGCTCTTTAAAAGATGCACGACAGGATTAGAGAATGGAAACAACTGCAGAAATGGGCCTGGTTTAAGAATCCTCTTGCCTTCACATGATTGTAAAGAATATGAATAGGAGCCATCGATCAGTGAGGATTTATTGGTGATTTCACTTTTCTATTGGACATGTATTTGGGCTTATTTATTTGTCGTGTCAGGGCAACCAGTCAACTATATTATATTTCTAACAGAACAAAGCAAACAAAGCATGTTGCAGGGCTCAGGTTGCATTGCAGCAGGTGGTCAGTGGTTTGCTCTTCTCCACACTCGCATGTTGTGGATTCCACTTTGTAGCCCCATTTCTTGAGGTTGGCTCTGCATCTTGTAGTGCCAGAGCGCAGTCTGTTCAGCGCCTTCCAAGTCGCCCAGTCTTCTGTATGCCCAGGGGGGAGTTTCTCATTTGGTATCAGCTATTGGTTGATGTTCTGGGTTTGAGCCTGTCACTTTTGGACTCTCGCTTGCTGAGGTGTTCCAGCGAGTGTCTCTGTAGATCTTAGAAAACTATTTCTAGATTTAAATCGTTGACGTGCTGGCTGATACCCAAACAGGGGATGAGCTGGAGATGTCTCTGCCTTGGTCCTTTCACTATTGGCTGCTACTTCCCGGCAGATGTCAGGTGGTGCTAAGCAGTGTAATTTCTCCAGTGGTGTAGGGCGCAGACACCCTGTGATAATGTGGCATGTCTCATTAAGAGCCACATCTACTGTTTTAGTGTGGTGAGATGTGTTCCACACTGGGCATGCGTACTCAGCAGCAGAGTAGCATAGCGCAAGGGCAGATGTCTTCACTGTGTCTGGTTGTGATCCCCAGGTTGTGCCAGTCAATTTTCGTATGATATTGTTTCTATCACCCACTTTTTGCTTGATGTTCAGGCAGTGCTTCTTGTAGGTAAGAACACGGTCCAGAGTGATTCCCAGGTATTTGGGTGTGCTGCAATGCTCCAGTGGGATTCCTTCTCAGGTAATCCTCAGAGCTCGGTATGCTTGTCTGTTCTTGAGATGAAAGGCACATGTCTGTGTTTTAGATGGGTTGGGGATCAACTGGTTTTCCCTGTAATAGGCAGTAAGAGCACCTAGAGCTTCGGAAAGCTTCTGTTCTACCATCTCAAAGCTCCCTGCTTGAGCAGTAATGGCATGATCATCAGCATAGATGAAACTCTCTGTCCCTTCTGGCAGTGGCTGGTCATTTGTGTAGGTGTTGAACATGGATGGAGCAAGCACACTCCCCTGAGGCAGGCTGTTCTTCTGTTTCCGCCATCTGCTTTTCTGGCCCTGGAACTCAACAAAAAAGCTCCTGTTTTGTAGCATGAGAGGGGACATGAGAGAAGCCTCCTCGCAGGATTGCAAGACATCCGGGCGTCCCCTGGGCAACGTCTTCATAGACGGTTGATTCTCTCGCCATAGAAACGACCAGCATGTATTTGGGCTACCTGTTAGTGTTTGGAAAGATAAATTACTATGGTTCCTCTTTTATTCTCCAGAGGTTGTAACCAGGCTATCTCCTGTGTGTTGTGAAAGCATGGCACAGACCGAAGCCGTTTCCACTATTTTTACTTTGATACGAAGTTGCAATCGGAGTGTTCCATGCATGGATGTTATCAGATACTCTGTTCAAGTCCTGCTCAATTTATCAAAGGTATTTATGGATCTCCAGCTTGTGTGTGTGTGTAGGGGGGAGGTATTGGTAAACAGCTTTGTTTTGTGATAAATCTGCATTTTAAACATCTGTTGGCTTAGAACAAGACACTGTTCTCATTTAAAATTTCATTTTTTTACAATTGAAATTTTAGCTCATGTATTAATTGGGGAAACTATGTTTAACCCAGGGGTCCTCAAACTAAGGCGTGGGGGCCGGATACGGCCCTCCAAAGTCATTTACCCGGCCCTCGCTTAGGGTCAACCTAAGTCTGAAACGACTTGAAAGCACACAACAACAAACCTATCTCATCAGCCAAAAGCAGGCCCACACTTGCCACTGAAATACTAATAAGTTTATATTTGTTAAAACTGTTCATCATTTTAATTATTATATTGTTTTAAGTAGTTTTTTTTTTGCACTACAAATAAGATATTTGCAATGTGCATAGGAATTCATTCCTATTTTTTGTAAATTATAGTCAGACCCTCCAATGGTTTGAGGGACTGTGAACTGGCCCTCTGTTAAAAAAGTTTGAGGACTTCTGGTTTAACCTGAAGTACATTCAGTCAACTTTAATTCTGTATATCAAACAATATAGATGAAGTACTGACATGATAGGGTTAGAGCAACTTAAATATAATAACATTTCCCAGAAGTTGAGCTTTGAGGTGAATAGTGCTATACTATAGGGAAGAAAAATCAATAACCAAATTTACCGTAACTCTCTTCAAATCATCGATATCTATATTTTTACTGTCTGTAGCCTTATTGGTTCCAGTTCAGACAGCTTTGCTGAAAGTTACTGTGCTAGAAGGCGCATTTAAGTGTGGTCTTCTCTTCCAGTATAACAAGACGATTGACACTGTTTACACTGTGGAAAGGTGTGTGGAAACTCTGTTGGACTTGCTTCAAATGTACAGAGAGCGAGCTGGTGACAAAATTTCAGAAAAGGGTGGAAGCATTTTTACCAAGACATGCTGCCTGTTTGCACTTCTTTCAGAAGATTCAAGAAGAGCTTCTGTAAGTTTGAATCCTTTCCTCCCCTTTTCATCTTCCTATTTTTCTTTTTAAAAAAATTACAAAGACGAGAGACTTAGCATTGAAGTTGCTACTATACGTGATTGATATCTCTTGATAAATGCCTAATCTGTTAAAAAGTGATATGACATTATTATGGCTACTGATGGTTTCATTGTTCATTGAAGGGGACTCAGGGTGGATCACAAATACACATACATGGCAAACGTTCAATGCCGTTTATATAGACAGTATATGAACAGACAGCACAGAAGGAGGTGTTGTTTCAATGACATGGATGGTTGGGGTCGAGTCCACAGGGGCTGCTGTCGCTCCATCCTTTATGATGAAGAGCCATCGGGACTTCCTCATTCCAGCATTTTCTGATCTTTTTTTTCTTTATGGCGTTGTAAAACACCTCCCCCACTTTTAGCGGTACCTAATTTCTCTAATTACGGCTAAATCTGTTTTCGAAGTGCTTAGGTAAATAATGAGCAGGTCACCTACAATCATTGTTTGAGTCCATGGTAATCTCTGGATGTAAGTGAACTACAACTCCCAAACCCAAGGTCAATGCTCACCAAAGCCTTCTAGTGTTTTCTGTTGCTCATGGGAGTCCTGTATGCCCTGGTTGGTTCAGTTCTATCATGCTATTTGATTGTAGGTGAATTATAAATCCCAGCAACTACAACTCCCAATCTATCTATCTGTCTATCTTTATCTATGGCTGGATGGCTCTTTTTCAGGAGGACTTTGATTATGTTTTATTGCCCTGATGAAGGGAGTTGGATTGGTGGCCTTAAGTATTTTCTGTTGGTAATGGGGGTTCTGTGTGGGAAGTTTGGCCCAATTCTGTTGTTGGTGGGGGTTCAGAACACTCTTTGATTGCAGGTGAACTGTGAATCCCAGTAACAACAACTTCCAAATGTCAAGATCTATTTTCCCCCAAACTCCATCTGTGTTCATATTTGGGCATATGGAATATTCGTGCCAAGTTTGGTCCAGATCCATCATTGTTTGAGTCCTGATTCTGTCGTTCGTGGAGTTCAGAATGCTCTTGAACTGTGAACTGAATCCCAGTGACTACAACTCCCAAATGCCAAGGTTTATTTCTCCAAAACTCCATCTGTGTTCGTATTTGGGCGTATTGAGTGCTTGTGCCAAGTTTGGTCCAGATCCATCATTCTTTGAGTCCACAGTGGATATAGGTGAACTACAACTCCCAAACTCAAGGTCAATGCTCACCAAACCCTTCCAGTATTTTCTGTTGATCATGGGAGTTCTGTTTGCCAAGTTTGGTTTCCCCGCGTGGTAGGCCTGTGATTCACACCAATGGTAATCCCTGTGCTCACGCAGGCCAGCAACGGACATTCCCGATGATGGAGTTCAGAATGATCTGATTGTAGGTGAACTATAAATCTCAGCAACTACAACTCCCAAATGACAAAATCATAAGTTTTTGTGTGATGGTCACTCTTTGTGTTGTGAGATGTTTTGTTGCCAAATTTGGTGTGATTTCGTTCATTGGTTCTTTTGTTTTTAAGGCACTGATTATGCACAGAGCATTTATATATATATATAGATAGCCAATTTTTGTGGTGTTATATACCAACGATGTAACATCTTTAACCAGTTCTCCTGAAGGTCTGAGGCATACATGTATTTTAGATGTTTTAACCATAATTGTTCCCATTCCCTCAACTGTATCGTTCTACCTGTGTTTTTTTTTTAGATGTTTTAACCATAATTGTTCCCATTCCCTCAACTGTATCGTTCTACCTGTGTTTTTTCTTTAATGATAAAATGGTGGCTTTGTTTTTCAGGAGATTCGAAGCAACCCTCAAGTAGTTGCTCGCCTTCGGAGCCTGTACAGACTCATACTCCGCAAACATCGAATGGATGCCCAGAGGAATCTTGCCAGACAAAAATCAGCTGCATACATAAATGGGCATTGCTCTGAGCCAGTCTCCACATCAAGAAAAAAAGTGGTTTCGAGGTAAACGTTCTTAGTCCTACTTTGGGGCTTAATTATTTTTTTTACTGAAAATGCTTTTGATAATTATAGCATTTTCTTTACCCTACAGACAAAGGCCAGCCTGGATTTTGAGGAAAGATAACTTTCAAGAGATCATTGATCCGCTGCAAGCTATCGAAATGGTGACGGACACTCTTGGAATTTCTTGCAACTAATGCTTAATAATCTAAAAAAAAAAAAAGACAATGTAAAAAAAAGACTTTACAGTTGCTTATACATCATTGTACTCATCAAAATACAGCAAAGAAGGCTTTCTAAGAATAGGTTAGCTTATGCTGTGGGTAAGAGGCCTCATTTTCTGTAAATATGCTTAAATCTTAACCTTTTTAAACCTTTTTAAAATCTAAACCTTTTTTAAAAAATATGTAATAAATTTAGACAAAATTATGTTGACCATTGATTCCAATTGTATGTCATTTTTTTGTTTTTTCAAGAGAAAATTATTTAAAACTAGAAACTATATAGGCTACTTGATTTCTACTGAAAAGGTAAATGTAAGTCTGGCAAGGAAATGATTCAACCAACGTGAATCAAAATACATAAGATTCTCTACATATCTCCAGAGCATACTTAAAAACACACATGCCTTGTCCTATAACGAAATGTGAAATACCAAATTCCCCAAATTAAAGAGTTAATATCAAAAATCTTTCACTTGAATCAACATACCCAAGCCCTGAAAACTTTAAGAAAATACGGGGTACTGATTTACATGCATATATGGCAAGTGATCAATGGGAAATATTGGAAAGGTCTTGCAACATATGTATGGTTCCATATGAGAGAACATGCTTTGAAAGGAACATGTCATTGATATAAAACCCTAGTTTATATATTACTAGCTGTCCCCTGCCACGCATTGCTGTGGCCCACATGGGGGTTCTGTGTGGGAGGTTTGGCTCAATTCTATCGTTGGTGGGGTTCAGAATGCTCTGTGATTGTAGGTGAACTATAAATCCCAGCAACAACTCCCAAATGTCAAGATTCTATTTTCCCCAAACTCCACCAGTGTTCACATCTGGGCATATCAAGTATTCGTGTAGAGTTTGGTCCAGATCCATCATTGTTTGAGTCCACAGTGATCTCTAGATGTAGGTGAACCACAACTCCAAAACCAAAGGACACTGCCCACCAAATCCTTCCAATATTTTCTGTTGGTCATGGGAGTTCTGTGTGCCACGTTTGGTTCAATTCCATCGTTGGTGGGGTTCAGAATGCTCTGTGATTGTAGGTGAACTATAAATCCCAGCAACTACAACTCCCAAATGTCAAGATTCTATTTCTCCCAAACTCCACCAGTGTTCACATTTGGGGATATTGAGTACTCTTCTAGAGTTTGGTCCAGATCCATCATTGTTTGAGTCCACAGTCATCTTTGGATGTAGGTGAACTACAACTCCAAAACCAAAGGACACTGCCCATCAAACCCTTCCAGTATTTTCTGTTGGTCATGGGAGAACTGTGTGCCAAGTTTGGTTCAATTCCATCATTGTTTGAGTTCAGAATGCTCTTTGATTGTAGATGAACTATAAATCCCAGCAACTACAACTCCTGAATGACAAAATAAATTTTTTAGAGTGAAGGACATACATTGGGTTGTTAGGTGCCTTGTGTCCAAATTTGGTGTCAATTCGTCCAATGGTTTTTGAGTTCTGTTAATCCCACAAATGAACATTACATTTTTATTTATATAGACGTGTATATGTGTGTATATCATAGAGTTGTAAGAGACCTCGTGGGCCATCTAGTCCAAACCCTTGCCAAGAAGCAGGAAAATGGCATTCAAAGCACCCCTGAAAGACGGCCATCCAGCCTCTGTTTAAAAGCATCTAAAGAAAAAGCCTCCACCACACTCCAGGGCAGAGAGTTCCACTGCTGAACAGCTCTCACAGTTAGGAAATTCTTCCTAATTGTTTGAAGCCATTGCTCCGAATCTTCTTTCCTGTAAATATACATCCAGCCAATTCTTGAAGAAATGGGGGCACTGGGTACATATTTCTAAATGTGGAGGTGTGTCAGTTTCGAATTTTGGAGAAAGGATGTTTCTAAGAATAAGTCAAAGAACAAACCAAGCAGTCCCTTTTGACTTTCTATATTTTAAAACTGTGAGGCATTACATCATAAATACTTTGGGGGGGGGCAACTTTACATTGAATAGAAAAAGGTTAGGAAATAGCACTTATAGCTATCTGTACTTACTTACTTACTTAGGCGATCCCTCATTTTCCGAGGATGATTGTCTTCCCGTATTCTTGTGGGTCCGTATGTGGCTGTGGAGCCCTATTCTTGCTCTGCATCTTCCACAGTGAGGGCATTGGTTTCCAGGTGGAAGGCGGTCTCGGTCGGGGTTGGCTTGACGCGCCTTCCTCTTGGCACGCTTCTCCCTTTCGCCCTCCATTCGTGCCTCCTCAAATTCTGCAGCACTGCTGGTCACAGCTGACCTCCAGCTGGAGCGGTCAAGAGCCAGGGCTTCCCAGTTCTCAGTGTCTATGCCAGAGTTTTTAAGGTTGGCTTTGAGCCCATCTTTAAATCTCTTTTCCTGCTCACCAACATTCCTTTTTCCATTCTTGATTTTGGAGTAGAGCAACTGCTTTTGGAGACAATATGGCAGGTCCAGCTGAGTCAATGCTGGTGGTGATGTCCGATTGTCTTCCCAAGAGATTCGGCCTGGACTGCTATCAATATGCGGACGACACCCAACTGTTGCGCTTGGAGCCTGGAGTAACATCAATACCTGACAATTTCACCTTATGCCTGGAGGCTTTGTCGAAACTGGCTACGTGCTAGCAGACTGAAGGTGAATCCGGCGAAGACTGAGATCCTGTGGCATGGCCGCCTGATCCATCAGTTACCTACCTTTGATGGCGCTGCTCTATCTCAATCACCTACCGTTAAGAGCTTAGGTGTCGTTTTGGATTCGCAGCTGACGATGGAGGCTCAGGTCGCTGCTGCCAGCAAACAGGCCTTTTTCCATCTACAACAAGCGAGGCAACTGGCACCCTACCTATCTGATGAGGCTCTGGCAACAGACATCCATGCCACGGTCACATCTAGGCTAGACTATTGTAACGGCCTTCCTATTTCTACGACCCGAAAGCTCCGTATTGTCCAGAATGCTGCAGCCAGGTTACTCACAAAAACGCACATGAAATGCCATATAACACCAGTGCTGCGGCATCTACACTGGCTCGCAATTGAGTATTGTGGTTTGAATAAGATGTTGGTCCTGACCTTTAAAACTTTATATGGCCAGGGTGACCCCTCTGAAACCCCCTCGTGACCCCACTAGGGGTCCTGATCCCCAGGTTGAGAAACACTCATCTATCGCACACCGAGTAGCTGTGGACAAGTCTACATAGGTACCACCAAATGCAGCTACTCACATTCTAATGGTTGGATCCCACTCAAACACTTCCAAATCAGAGTTGCTAATTGTATCATTCACACTTGGTTAATAGACATTAGTTCTTTCTCGCACCCTAGACATTCCACAGGTATTTGTACTCCACTTACTTTACCACCATCAGATCTTCTGAAGATGCCAGCCACAGATGCAGGTGAAACATCAGGAGAAAATGCTGCTAGAACATGGCCATACAGTCCAGAAACCACACAACACTCCAGTGATTCCAGCTGTGAAAACCTTAGACAATACACTTCCAGGTTTCTTTTCCTTTTCCAAAATGAAACACAAAAGCCTGATTAGGAGTCAAGCATTGAAACCACGAAAAGGGGACATCTGGAGACAAGGCCCAAGGTGAATAAAAACCAAATATAAAAATAGTTAAGCACATGGATTTGGGATTCAAATTATAACAGAACTAGAAAAAATTATATTCCATTAAAAAGTAAATTATGGCTATTGTTGGGAAACCGAGCATGACGAGAACATTTTGATTCACACAAAAAAGTGAATATGGCAATGAAACACCATATTTGCCCACATGTGACCAATGTTTGCCTGGCAGATACAGATCTTACAAAGGAAATGAAAGTTGAATAAATATTGGAAATGATCAATACTAGTAGTTATTCATAAACTACGGTGTACTCCCAACACTTCTAATTTATTTTACTTAGATAACTTGCTGTAATAATGTGCGAGAAAGAGAGTGCGTGTGTGGTGGGGCATGTAGACAGGTCTGGAGTGTACCTGAAACTGAGCACCTCTTACTCTAGAGTAGGAGGTGCTTGGCTGCAGGCACTGGCCGGTGTGCATGCTTTCTGGGCCTGCCTGCACACCACGCCACACACACAGTCTCTTTCCAAGGAGTGCGTGTGTGGCATGGCATGCAGGCAGGCCCGAAAAGTGCACACGCCTGCCAGTGCCTGCAGCTGAGTGCAGGCGTAAGTAGGCATGAGGTAAGAACAGAAGCTCCTTTAAAGCACACACTGGGAAGGGGAGCCAGTGGGTAGGGAACCCCTCCCCTAATGGTCCGATTTTCAGGGCCCCAAACTGAAAAATATTTATTAACTATATTTGTATACAGCCCTTCTCAGCCCTTATGCAACTCAGGGCGGTTTACAATGGCAACGATTTGATGCCCAAAAACACCATAAAACATTTAAAAACATTAACACATAATATAAAACCATAACAAGAATACTAAAATGAATCATAGAATCATATAATCAAAGAGTTGGAAGAGACCTCATGGGCCATCCAGTCCAACCCCCTGCCAAGAAGCAGGAATATTGCATTCAAATCACCCCTGACAGATGGCCATCCAGCCTCTGTTTAAAAGCTTCCAAAGAAGGAGCCTCCACCACACTCCGGGCAGAGAGTTCCACTGCTGAACGCTCTCACAGTCAGGAAGTTCTTCCTCATGTTCAGATGGAATCTCCTCTCTTGTAGTTTGAAGCCATTGTTCCGCGTCCTAGTCTCCAAGGAAGCAGAAAACAAGCTTGCTCCCTCCTCCCTGTAGCTTCCTCTCACATATTTATACATGGCTATCATATCGCCTCTCAGCCTTCTCTTCTTCAGGTTAAACCTGCCCAGCTCCTTAAGCCGCTCCTCATAGGGCTTGTTCTCCAGACTCTTGATCATTTTAGTCGCCCTCCTCTGGACACATTCCAGCTTGTCAATATCTCTTGAATTGTGGTGCCCAGAATTGGACACAATATTCCAGGTGTGGTCTAACCAAAGCAGAATAGAGGGGTAGCATGACTTCCCTAGATCTAGACACTATGCTCCTATTGATGCAGGCCAAAATCCCATTGGCTTTTTGCCGCCACATCACATTGTTGGCTCATGTTTAACTTGTTGTCCACGAGGACTCCAAGATCTTTTTCACACGTACTGCTCTCGAACCATGCGTCCCTTATTTTTGTATCTTTGCATTTCGTTTTTCCTGCCAAAGTGGAGTATCTTGCATTTGTCACTGTTGAACTTCATTTTGTTAGTTTCGGCCCATCTCTCTAATCTGTCAAGATCATTTTGAATCCTGCTTCTGTCCTCTGGAGTATTGGCTATCCCTCCCAATTTGCATCTCCTAATAAAAACATTGTCCCATCTCGTCGTCCAGTCGTTCCAATTCCTATGTCTTTTACCTTGCATTTTCAAACGCTTGCTCAAACAACCAAGTCTTCCAAAATGTTAAGAGGGAGAGGGCCGATCTAATGTCCCCAGGTAGGGCGTTCCATAGCTGAGGGGCCACCACTGAGAAGGCCCTGTCTCTCGTCCCCACCAACCGTGTTTGTGATGCAGGCGGGATCTAGAGCAGGGCCTCCCCGGATGATCTTAAAGTCCTAGCAGGTTCATAAGGGAAGATGCATTCAGACAGGTAAGTTGGGCCAGAACCGTTTAGGGCAGTGGTTCTCAACCTGGGGTCCCCAAATGTTTTTAGCCTACAACTCCCAGAAATCATAACAGCTAATAAACTGGCTGGGATTTCTGGGAGTTGTAGGCCAAAAACATCTGGGGACCTCAGGTTGAGAACCACTGGTTTAGGACTTTATAGGTTAACGCTAGCACTTTGAATTGTACCCCGGTAGCAGACTGGCAGTCAGTGGAGCTGACGCAACAGAGGAATTGCATACTTCCTCCCAATCTACCCTCCCAGTTTCAGGAGGCTCCCAAAAAACGGATTGAAGTTCCCAACGAAAGCCAGAACACAAAGCCGGGCAAGGTTTACCCTGAAAGCGCAAGTCTATTAAACAGATTCCAGGGTATTTAAATTTGTCAACCATCCCCGTATTTTTATTTTAGACCTTTAAGTGCATTTCTTTGGCTGCTTATTTTTTGACTAATTATTATGACTATGTTTTCTCAAACATTAATAATTATTTCATTGACTTATCCATTAACTCAATCAGCTAAAGGCATTAGGATTTTCCTCCCTACCTACTGCATGGATGAGCATTAACGTATGCTTTGGTTGGCTGTTAGTGCAACTTAGAATGGCATTCCAGAATTTTAGGTGTTTTTCTGGAGCTCAGAAATAGAAACATGAAATTATATTTAAGGAATACATGTTAATACAATGGAAGAAGGCAAAAGGCACATTCTTGTCAATTATTAACTGATTTTCCTCCTGAAACTGAGTAAACCAGCAGAGTTGGTGTAATACAAGCTGCACGCAGGATGGGATATAAAAGCTGGATTTTTCTATTTTTATTGGTTGCCTCGGAAGAAATCCTTGCAGAAGGTAAAAGTATTTTGAGATTTGTTCTGTATTCAAAAATCCTGGAAATTTGCTAAACTTGTGTTTTAATTGAAGTGGTTGTTGACCCACATATAGTATATCTTAACTCATATTCAATATTTACTGGGGAATTCACATATTTCTTATGTCCCCTGATCCATAATCCAACTCTGTAAATATGTTGCAGAAAGAGACTTGAAATGTATATACCAGGGGTCCTCAAACTTTTTAAACAGAGGGCCAGATCACAATCCCTCAAACTGTTGGAGAGCCAGATTATAATTTGAAATAAACATGAATATATTTCTATGCATACGACACATATCTTTTTTTTGTCATGTCAGGAGCAACTTGAGAAACTGCAAGTCACTTCTAGTGTGAGAGAATTGGCCGTCTGCAAGGACGTTGCCCAGGGGACGCCCGGATGATTTGATGTTTTATCATCCTTGTGGGAGGCTTCTCTCATGTCCCCGCATGAGGAGCTGGAGCTGATAGAGGGAGCTCATCCGCCTCTCCCCGGATTCGAACCTGCGACCTGTCAGTCTTCAGTCCTGCTGGCACAGGGGTTTAACCCACTGTGCCACCGAGGGCTCCGGCACATATCTTATTTGTAGTGCAAAAACACTTAAAAACAATACAATAATTAAAATGAAGAACAATTTTAACAAATATTTCACTTCCCTATTTCAAAGGGAAGTGTGGGCCTGCTTTTGGCTGATGAAATAGGGTTGTTGTGTGCTTTCAAGTTGTTTCAGACCCTGAGCGAGGCCCAGGTAAATGACCTTGGAGGGCCATATCTGGCCCCTGAGCCTTAGTTTGGGGACCCTGGTATATACAATGCATCCAACAAAGTGGAACATAATCTATGAAGTTCAGGCTATTATAGTTCTATCTTAAAGGTGTCACATGACTCTTGTTCTGGTATTGATACTGGAATATTTCCCATAATGTTTTCTGGATTTTTTAATGATTTGTATGTTTAATAGGAAAATGGGTAACCCTCCGGCAGGGGCGGCTCAACCCATTACGCAAAGTAAGCATTTGCAGTATAGTTGATGTTGCTCAGGGGCGCTCTTGGGGGGAAATAGAACTTGACATATGCGAGTTGTAGTTACTGGGATGTATAGTTCACCTTCAATCAAAGAGCATTCTGAACTCCACCAATGATGGAATTGAACCAAATATGGCACACAGAACTCCCACGATGAACAGAAAATATATATCAGTGATTGGTGGGGGGGGGGAAAATACTGTTTGCTTACCATTGAAAATTACCTAGGGCCACCTCTGAACTAAACTCTTATGAATCCATAGCACTGAACCATGGCAGTAGTGGTGGTGTCAAACTGCATTCATTTTGCAGTATAAACACATCCCTTGTTTAAAACAATTTCCGGAAAATATATATCAGTGATTGGTTGGGGGAAGGGGGGTGCCGAAATACTGTTTGCTTACCGTTGAAAATTACCTAGGGCCGCCTCTGCCCTAGGTTAGCCAGTGTGTTCCTACTTTTCCTTCCTTTATTTTGGAGCATTTAGACACAACATTTAAGCAGCAAATGTTTCCCTAACTCTTGTAATTCAGTCCAATGCATGACCTAGCTGAATATATCTAACTAAATATTATCTAACTACTAGCTGTCCCCTGCCACGCATTGCTGTGGTCCAGTCTGGTGATCTGGAAAATAAAGTAATGAGAAAGTGTTGGTTTCTAATATATGTAATTTCTTTATGCTTGTGGCTAAACAGTATTTCTTGCTTTTCCTTTGTCAGTTGATGTGGAGAGTGTCTGGTTTGCCCACCCTGGAACATGCAACATATCATTGTCCTTCTTTAGGGGCCACTTTCAAATCTATGATACTATATCTGTGTGTGAATCATATAGATCTTTGGCTGTATGGCTCTTTGTCAGGAGGGCTTTGATTACGTTTTCTTGCCCTGGTGAAGGGAGTTAGACTGGATGGCCTTAAGTATTTTCTGTTGATCATGGGGGTTCTGTGTGGGAAGTTTGCCCCAATTCTGTCATTTGTAGGGTTCAGAAGGCTCTTTGATTGTAGGTGAAGTATAAATCCCAGTAACTACAACTCCCAAATGTTGAGGTCTATTTCCTCCAAACTCCACCTGTGTTCATTTTTGGGCATATGGAATATATGTGCCAAGTTTGGTCCAGATCCATCATTGTTTGAGTTGACAGTGCTCTCTGGATGTAGGTGAACTACAACTCCCAAACCCAAGGTCAATGCCCACCAAACCCTTCTAGTGTTTTCTGTTGGTCATGGGAGTCCTGTGTGTCACCTTTGTTTCAATTCCGTCATTGGTGGAGTTCAGAATGCTCTTTGATTGTAGGTGAACTATAAATCCCAAGAACTACAACTCCCAAATGACAAAATCAAAAAGTTTTGAGTGAAGGACATACATTGGGTTGTTAGGTGTCTTGTGTCCAAATTTGGTGTCAATTCATCTAGTGCAGTGGTTCTCAATCTTCCTAATGCAGCGACCCCTTAATACAGTTCCTCATGTTGTGGTGACCCCCAACCATAACCCTAACATTATGAAACGCCATGTAAATAATGATCTGCAGGATGTATTTTCATTCACTGGAGCAAATTTGATACAAATACCCAGTATGCCCAAATTTGAATACTGGTGGGGTTGGTGGGGAAATTGCTTCTGTCATTTGGGAGTTGTAGTTGCTAGGATTTATAGTTAACATGTAACAAAGAGCATTCTGAACCCCGCCAACAATGGAATTGAACCAAAGTTGGTACAGAGAACGCCCATGATTAACAGAAAATACTGGAAGGGTTTGGTGGGCATTGACCTTGAGTTTGGGAGTTGTAGCTCGCCTACATCCAGAGAGCACTGTGGGCTCAAACAATGATGGATCTGGACCAAACTTTGCATGGATACTCAATATGCCAAAATGTGAACACTGATGGGGTTTGGGGGAAATAGAATTTGACATTTGGCAGTTGTAGAAACTGGGATTTATAGTTCACCTACAATCAAGTGGCGTTCTGAACCCCACCAATGATAGAATTGGGCCAAACTTCCCACACAGAACCCCCATGACCAACAAAAAATACTGTGTTTTCTGATGGTCTTTGGCGACCCCTCTGACACCCCTTCGCGACCCCCTCAGGGGTCCCAACCCCCAGGTTGAGAAACACTGGTCTAGTGGTTTTTGGGTTCTGTTAATATCACAAACGAACATTACATTTTTATTTATATAGATAATGTAACTATTTCAAGAAAAAAACACTATTGACCAGCTACACGTCTTCATTTCAAATCATCCCATACTGCTGATAATTAATATGTGCTATTTAACCAAAAAAGGGAAATGCAAAAGACTGCTCAAACTTCCGTACAGTGGCCCTTATTTCTCATGCCAGTAAGGTAATGCTCAAGATCCTGCAAGGAAGACTCCAGCAATACATGGAGCGAGAGTTGCCAGATGTTCAAGCTGGGTTTAGAAAAGGCAGAGGAACGAGAGACCAGATTGCCAATATCCGCTGGATAATGGAGAAAGGCAGGGAGTTTCAGAAAAATATCTACTTCTGCTTCATTGACTATTCTAAAGCCTTTGACTGTGTGGATCATAATAAATTGTGGCAAGTTCTTGGTGGGATGGGCATCCCAAGCCACCTTGTCTCTCTCCTGAGGAATCTGTACAAGGACCAAGTAGCAACAGTCAGAACTGACCACGGAACAACAGACTGGTTCAAGATTGGGAAAGGCGTACGGCAAGGCTGCATACTCTCACCCAACCTTTTTAACGTGTATGCAGAACACATCATGCGATGTGCGGGGCTGGATGAATGCAAAGCTGGGGTGAAAATTGCTGGAAGAAACATTAACAACCTCAGATATGCAGATGACACCAATCTGATGGCCGAAAGCGAGGAGGAGCTGAGGAGCCTTCTAATCAAGGTGAAAGAAGAAAGCGCAAAAGCCGGGTTGCAGCTAAACATCAAAAAAACCAAGATTATGGCAACAAGAATGATTGACAACTGGGAAATAGAGGGAGAAAACGTGGAGGCAGTGACAGACTTTGTATTTCTAGGTGCAAAGATTACTGCAGATGCAGACTGTGGCCAGGAAATCAGAAGACGCTTACTTCTTGGGAGGAGAGCAATGTCCAATCTCGATAAAATAGTGAAGAGTAGAGACATCACACTGGCAACGAAGATCCGCCTAGTCAAAGCCATGGTATTCCCTGTAGTAACCTACGGATGTGAGAGCTGGACCTTAGGGAAGGCTGAGCGAAGGAAGATCGATGCTTTTGAGCTGTGGTGTTGGAGGAAAGTGCTGAGAGTGCCTTGGACTGCGAGAAGATCCAACCACTCCATCCTCCAGGAAATAAAGCCCGACTGCTCACTGGAGGGAAAGATACTAGAGACAAAGTTGAAGTACTTTGGCCACATCATGAGGAGACAGGAAAGCCTAGAGAAGACAATTATGCTGGGGAAAGTGGAAGGCAAAAGGAAGAGGGGCCGACCAAGGGCAAGATGGATGGATGGCAGCCTTGAAGTGACTGGACTGACCTTGAAGGAGCTGGGGGTGGTGACGGCCGACAGGGAGCTCTGGCGTGGGCTGGTCCATGAGGTCACGAAGAGTCGGAGACGACTGAACGAATGAACAACAACAACATTTAACCTTGTGGTATTAATGGATGAAAATAGAAATGTTATCTCTTAAGAACAAATAAAGGTTGCAGCCTTGAAGGGAGATTGCTACCTTAGAAACATACATTTTAAAAACATTTCTCTTTGCCCGGTCTTCACAAGATACCAGATTCTTCCATCTTTTTCTTTCCCCATCCCTCCTTTCAATGTAAATTTGACACCTTTTAGGATTTATCAAAGTACGTGTGTCCTTAGAGCTTATTTTCAAAGCAGATACTGAAGTAGGTGAAGGGTCTGTTTACAATGCAAAGGTATGTTTACAATGCATAAGATAATCTACAAAGAAAGTTAAAGGATTGCCTCTTCTATAGAGTTTTCTCAGGATACTGCTTGGCCATTGCTAAAAATAAAATGATATTGCAGATGTGATGTTATTTTCATCTGGAGCAAGTATAGGAAATTATTTTGCAGAGGGAAAAAATTCCCAGTTATGTTTTCAACACTGTTAAGGGTTGCATTTTAGCAACACGTAGGAGTAACATTCAAACCACACAAACTTTCCCAAGAAAACACAGTAAGTTTAGCAAACCCTTTAAATGGTAGCTTCTATTTAGCACTGTATTCCACTGGTCATGTTTTCTTTTTGTTTCCTTTTCTAATACCACCAGGTTGTGGAATCCTCTGTCTTACTAATAATAACTATTGATTATGTGTTGTCAAAGGCTTTCATGGTCAGAATCACTGGGTTGCTATATGGCCATGTTCTGGAAGCATTGTCTCCTGACGTTTCACCCACATCTATGGCAGGCATCCTCAGAGGCTGTGAGGTCTGTTGGAAACTGGCAAGTGGGGTTTATATATCTGTGGAAAGGCCAGGGTGGGAGAAAGAACTCATGTCTGTTTGAGGCAAGTGTGAATGTTGCAATTGGTCAGCTTGATTAGCATTGAATGGCCTTGCAGTTTCAAAGCTTGGCTGCTTCCTGCCTGGGGGAATCCTATGTTGAGAGGTGTTAACTGGCCTTGATTGTTTCCTGTCTGGAATTTCCTTTTCTTCTGAGTGTTGTTCATTATGTACTGTTCTGATTTTAGAGTTTTGTTTTGGTTTTTTTTTCAATACTGGTAGCCAGATTTTGTGTCCCCCCCCCCCCCCCCCCGCATACACACACACGCACATTCTGACTTACCTGAGCAGGGAGTTCCTGAGTTAAGAGGTAACAACTGAGAAGGAAGGCCCACTTTCTCATTCCCAGCAACAGAGCTTGAGATGGGGACTGAGGGAAGGGCCTCTCATGAAGATCTCAGGGTCTGGACAGTTTTATACAAGGGGCTTCATTTCCAACAGACCTCTGAACAAACCTCTGGGGATGCTTGTTACAGATGCAGGCAAAACACTAGGAGAGAATGCTACAGGAGCATGGACATACAGTCCAAAAAACTCACAACTCAGTGATTCTGGCCATGAAAGCCCTTGACAACAAGATAGTCCTCCACTATTGGTAACTGATGGGTAGATATTGGAAAAATAGATATTTATTTATGCATATATTGTATGTACTTTACCAAAACTGAAATGTATAGAAAAATCAGGTTCTCTCTGGGTAAGAAAACCAGCAGGACAGAGAAAGAATGTTAAATGGGGGAGGAGAAGGGGGCATGTTATCTATACAGAGACTGGTACAATATAGCATCTAACTTCTAAGTAAGGAGCCTTTTCCCCTCCCTCCTGACAGGTCAAAGTAGGCCCCTTGATTGATGAATGTAAGCTGTAAGCTGTATGCTACTCACAGGAAAAAAATATAGAGACTTGCCTTTTATATGTTGGAAGATAAAATTTGATATTTCTATGATGCTAAAGTGACGCAGTAAATGATGTCAATGTATGTAGAAGCATGTTTCTTTGTTTGCCTCCATTTCTGGAGTTATAAAAGGCAAGGTCAACGCCTTTATCGGCACTCTGGTTGCTTTTGGACACAGCTCCACTCCAGGGTCCCAGCTGGAAATTTTCTTTTTTTATTTATGGTGTCATCAGCAACCAGATATTTGTATTACATTTTTAACAAAAACAAACAAACAAACAGACAGACAAAACACAGAATTTGCAAGCTTGGTAGTTGATTCAATGTCCTTTGACCAGTAGCTGGTGTGCTTCTGGTGTTGTCCCAAGGAGGTTCTCCATTGTGCATGTAGCAGGGCTCAGGTTGCATTGCAGCAGGTGGTCTGTAGTTTGCTCTTCTCCACACTCGCATGTCGTGGATTCCACTTTGTAGCCCCATTTCTTAAGATTGGCTCTGCATCTCGTGGTGCCAGAGCACAGTCTGTTCAGCGCCTTCCAAATTGCCCAGTTTTCTGTGTGCCCAGGGGGGAGTCTCTCATTTGGTATCAACCATTGATTGAGGTTCTGGGTTTGAGCCTGCCACTTTTGGACTCTCGCTTACTGGGGTGTTCCAGCGAGTGTCTCTGTAGTTCTTAGAAAACTATTTCTTGATTTAAGTCGTTGACGTGCTGGCTGATACGCAAACAAGGGATGGGCTGGAGATGTCACTGCCTTGGTCCTTTCACTATTGGCTGCTACTATCAGGTGGTGCGATACCGGCTAGACAGTGCAATTTCTCCAGTGGTGTAGGGCGCAGACACCCCATGATAATGCGGCATGTCTCACTGAGAGCCAGATCCATTGTTTTAGCATGGTGTTATGTGTTCCACACTGGGCATGCGTACTCAGCAGCAGAGTAGCACAGCGCAAGGGCAGATGTCTTCACGGTGTCTGGTTGTGATCCCCAGGTTGTGCCAGTCAGTTTTCGTATGATATTGTTTCTAGCACCTACTTTTTGCTTGATGTTCAGGCAGTGCTTCTTGTAGGTAAGAGCACGGTTCAGAGTGACTCCCAGGTATTTGGGTGTGCTGCAATGCTCCAGTGGGATTCCTTCCCACTGGAAATAAAGCTGTACTTTTCTTTCTCCAGAAAGGATTTCTCTTGATATTATCTCTCCTATCATGCTGCAACATAACTACTTGCCAAATTTCAAGTTCCTGGCACAGTAGCCTTGTTTACCGATAAGTTAGTGGACTAGTATTAAATTTACATTGTTTCTGAAATAATGTTTATATTCTAGAGAAATATTTCTAATTGACTATAACTCGTTTTTTTCTAGAGGAGCTCTGTGACTTGCCCAACATAGAAAATGGAAGAATTGCTCCATATTATTACAGTTTTAGAAATTATTACTTTCCGATGAAGCAAGGTGAAAAGCTTTCTTATTCATGTTTGGCTGGTTATGCAACAGAGAGCGGTGGTCAAGTTGGAAGTACAAACTGCACATTAAGAGGCTGGACGCCAGTCCCAAAATGCTATAGTAAGTCCATGTCATTGTCTAAGAGGATTTTTTCAGGATTCAAGACAATACAGGGAAACCCACATATAATGTGTACCTTTCATGTGATAAGGTCACCGTAGGGTTGCCATAGATCGGAAACGTCTTGAGACATACAGAAATGAGCAGATGGAGACCATGTAAGTGACCAAATTTTGAGCAAGCTATTTTCATACTATTTTACTTTCCTTAATTTGGCAAGCAATACAGCAATTTAGATCATATAAAATATGTATTATTTCAGAAAATCAAAGCCAGGCAGTAAGAGCCAGTCATGTAAGAGTACTTTTGGTAGAAAAGGGTTTGTACTGTATATAATATTTGTGGGCACCAGCAAGTAGTGTACACAACAACTACATATATAGTTTTGATAAGTACAGGGAGAGCTAACTATTGTAGCTGGCTTCTCATTTCATCTGCAGATACTAATGTGAACTGTTCGTCCACATTAAAATCTGCAGATGAAATAAGAAGCCAGCTATAATAGTTATATAGAAAACCTGAAGATTAAAATGATCCCACTTGAGTAAGAAAAAAGAAGACTAAGAAGGGACATGAGTTTACACAGAACGCTACTTCCAAAAAGTAGTTCATTCTGATACCTCATTGACTCCATCTACACTGCCATTTAAAATCCAGAATATCGGCTCTGAACTGGATTATATGGCAGTGTGGACTCATATAATCTGGATTTTATATGGCAGTGTAAATAGGACCATTTTTATGCTTGAGAGGTAACCTGCAGTGTTTAAAAAAATAAGTCACTGTGTTACTTTTGATATTGCTCCTTGCTTTTTTATTACTTTTCTTTGTTTTTTGAATGGAAAAAATCTATTTATAAACCATAAAAAATGACATTAAACTCCTGCCCCAAAATAAAAGTCAAAATGTCTCAAAGCTTCCCTTCAACAAGTAACATTACATCAACAAAGTATGTTTTAGAAACTATTCTTTATTGTGATGTGACTCTTAAAATGCAACTTAGTTACTTTTAAAGTGTATTAGGGTCCTGAAGAAGTAACACAGTTACTTTAAACTTATAACTTCCAAGTACAGTGTAACTCTCATCATACATAATACTATGTAACAAAATTTGAAAAAGAAAATCTGTTCCTGGTTTGAAAGTGTTATTTCCTGTTTAATTGTGTCTTGCTTGCTTTGAAAGTAGTTATTATACTCCAGAAATTTCATTTTTGTGACTGCCACAAACTATGTTGAATTGGTTGAGACTCAATGAGATATTCATTCGTTCATTCATTCATTTATTTACTGTTTTTGTATACCGCCTTTCTCAGCCTTTCGGTGACTCAAGGCAGTTTACAGGCAGCAAGTCAATACACATAATATCAAAATGCATGTAAAAACATTAAATACAATATAAAACCACAACAGAAACAATAAGCAACAGCCAGGAGACAGGTGTTTCTAAAGTCTCCTCCTCAGTCCCCTTTCTCCTCTTAGCTGGTTTGGGATGGAGGGAGAAGCAGCAGGACTTCCTCCTCCTCCTTCTGAGATGGCAGGCAGATGTAGTAAGCATAGACAGGACACAGGTGTTTTTAAAGTCTCCTCTTCAGTCCCCTTTTTCCTCTTAGCTGGCTTGGGGTGGGGGGGAAAGCAGCAGGGTTTCCTCCTTCTCCTCCTGAGGTGGCAGGCAGATGTAGTAAGCAACAGCCAGGAGACTGGTGTTTTTAAAGTCTCCTCCTCAGTCCCCTTTCTCCTCTTAGCTGGCTTGGGGGGGGGGGAGCAGCAGGATTTCCTCCTTCTCCCCCTGAGGTGGCAGGCAGATGTATTAAGCAACAGCCAGGAGACAGGTGTTTTTAAAGTCTCCTCCTCAGTCCCCTTTCTCCTCTTAGCTGGTTTGGGATGGAGGGAGAAGCAGCAGGACTTCCTCCTCCTCCTTCTGAGATGGCAGGCAGATGTAGTAAGCACAGCCAGGAGACAAGTGTTTTTAAAGACTCCTCTTCAGTCCCCGTTCTCCTCTTAGCTGGCTTGGGGAGGGGGAGAGAAGCAGCAGGATTTCTCCTCCTCCTGAGGTGGCAGGCAGATGTAGTAAGCAACAGCCAGGAGACAGGTGCTTTCAAAGTCTCCTCCTTAGTCCCCTTTCTCCTCTTAGCTGGCTTGAGGTGGGGGAAGAAGCAGCAGGACTTCCTCCTTCTCCTCCTGAGGTGCTGCGGATGTCCCACAAAAACAAAGTTTTTGCCAGTTTAATAAACGTTTACCATGTTATTATAATTGAACTAATTAGGAAATGACATTTATAACCTCAGAACAAAAATCTTGTTACACGGTGTGATTCCCTGTTCTCCTCTATTTAAGATTATGTATTTTGTGAAGCCATGCAAACTGTTCTTTTATTGTTCTTAATGTCATTTGTAACCTAGCTTTCCTTGCAAACTGGAACTTATGACAGAATTTGTACAGTTATTGCAGTATCATCATGCAAATGGGTAAAATGCTTCTTTGGGGGAAAGGATTGGATAAATGACTTGGTATGTTTCTTCTACGAGGGTTGAATGAAAAGTAATGCCTCCACCTTCATTACTTGGGTTTGGATGGGAATATTTTAATAAATAAAATGCAGAAATAATCCTTAGAATGTGCTCTTTAACTACCACTATTCACTTTTCCACATAATCACCAGACAATTGGATACATTTCTGCCAAGATGAACAAGTTTTCTGAAGCCGTCATGGAAGAAGTCGACACTCTGTTTCCGCAACCAGTGTCTCACAGTTCTCTCAACGTCTTCATCACAAGCATAATGATGTTCCACAGATCTTCTTTCATTATCGGGAACAGATGGAAGTCAGATGGTGCTAAATCTGGCCTGTATGGAGGATGTCGTATGGTGGTGAGATCCAGTCTCTGAAATTTCAAGTCTGTGCACTTTCATTTCAGGTGTCAGCATCCTGGGTACCCATTGTGCACAGATCTTCCAATAGCCAAGCAAAGTAATAATACGATCAACACGTTCTTGTGAAATGCCAATTATGTTTGAGTGATACGACGATTGTCCTGAATCAATCTGTCAACCTTTTGCTTGTGAAACTCAGTGGTTTCTGTCACAGGACATCCAACTCTTTGTTTGTCACGCAAGTCAGATGCTCTCACCTCAACATCTTTAAACTCACTCACCCAATGATGTACAGTACTCACATCAACACAGTCATCATAAACAGCTTGCATTCTCTGATGAATCTCCTTTGGGGTGACACCTTCTGCTGTCAAGAATTCAATGACTGCACATTGCTTAAGTCGCATTGACCGGCCGTCTGCACAGGATTCCATACTTCGCACTTTAACAACATAACCTTTCAATGCTAAGGCTTCCCGCCAAAATGGAACTGTAGAGGAGAGTCTACTGAATAAGCCAGTACCTGCTGCATACCAGTACTGCCATCTCTTGAGGAGTTATGAAGGTGGAGGCATCACTTTTCATTCAACCCTCGTATCTATGAATGTCTCTGTTGTATAAGAAGTTCCTGCTTCTTGGCAGGAGGTTGGACTGGATGGCCTATGAGGTCTCTTCCAACTCTAATGATTCTATGATTCTAAGTTGGCAAATGGCAAATGGATAATAATATTTTCCCTTTGTTTTTATTCAATATGTGCAATTGATTAGAAAAATGTGTGAAACCTCCCTTGACTAATGGTGTTTTCTCTGATGCAAAACTGTCCTATGCAATATGGGAGAGCCTGCAGTTCACCTGTGATTCGGGTTATTGGACTCCCGAAGGCGGCAAGGATAAAACTATGCAGTGCCTTCAAGACGGATGGTCAACCCAGCCACAATGCATTAAAGAAACTGGTATGGTTTTAGGTACCACTCTTCATTAAAATTATGAATAAGATTTGTGATTTTGTTTTTACAGGTACTGAGGAACTTCAAATGTACTTGCTGGTTATTTGGAAGAGATAGTTCCATAGATTTCAGAGTGTTGACCAGCAAACTTTGGCTATTTGTAGTCAATCTGAAAGCATGTATTCAGGAAGGGAGAAAGTCTAAGTTTGAAAACTTTTGAATTCCTGATTTCTCCTGGAAATACTAATATTGTCCTGTGGCTTTTAAAATATTACAATTATATATGTCAATCAGGGATGTGCAAAATTATCATTAGTCCTCGTAAGTCGGATCAAATTGGTTAAATTCGTACAACATATGGGTGTGGCCTGCGCAAAAACTTCAGAATCAAAATTTACTCAATACTATTTTTGTTTGAATTTTGTAAACCTCGGAAGTCTCCTAAAGTCAGTTTAATTTTTGGCACAAGTAAGCCACGGTGGTCCACGCTCTTGTTATATCCCGATTAGATTATTGCAACACACTCTACGTGGGGTTGCCTTTGAAGACTGTTCGGAAACTCCAACTAGTCCAGCGGGAGGCAGTCAGACTGCTCACCTGAGTGTCATACAGGGAACATACCACCCCCCTGTTGTGTCAACTCCACTGGCAGCCGATCCAGTTCCGAGAACAATTCAAAGTGCTGGTTTTGACCTACAAAAGCCTATACGGCTCCAGCCCAGTGTATCTGTCCGAACGGATCTCCCTCTACGTCCCACCCTGGAGTCTAAGATCCTCTGGGGGGCCCTGCTCTCGACCCTGCCTCTATCACAAGTGAGGTTGGCGGGGACGAGGAGCAGGGCCTTCTCGGTGGTGGCCCCCCACCTGTGGAATTCACTCCCTGGGGAAATTAGATCAGCGACATCACTCCTTTCCTTTAGGAAAAAACTGAAAACATGGATTTGGGACCAGGCATTCAGACAATCGGGCAGATAGAGAAAGGACTTTAACAATGGACAGGAAATGACTAATGGAATGGAATTATGGAACTCTGAAAGACGAACGCTGAGCATGAGATTAGTTTTTATATGATGTGTTATATTCTAATTGTTTTGATTGTTTTAACTGTGATAATTGTTTTAACTATGCCTTTTTGTAAGCCGCCCTGAGTCCCCCCTTGGGGGTTGAGAAGGGCGGGGTAAAAGTACCCGAAATAAATAAATAAATAAATAAAGCCAAAAGGGCTACCTTTTCTCTTTAAATTAATGGCCTCTTGCCATGAGGAGGGAGAAGAGGCAGAGAGAAAGAGTTCACTTGGAAAGAGATAGAAAGCACAGAATTCTGGGAAACATAGCTTGGGAAGGTGAGGAGCCCTATGCCAGATAATTGAAAAGGCCTTGCCCTAAACTACATTTCCCAGAATTCTGCTCAGCATCAGAAAGCTCCAATGGGGATACTAGAGAGATTTGTCACTCTGTAGCAACAGCCAGCCAGAGTTCCAATAAATTGTTGAATCTGCAGAGGAGGACTGACAGACACTTCTAGTAAGTACATCTCTGTGCAATTGGCCACCTCAGAAAACTGGGGAATTCCAGACATGAAACAATCAGGACCAGCTAACACCTCTCAACAAAGGATTCCCCCGGCAGGAAACAGCCAGGCTTTGAAGCTGCAAGGCCATTCAGTGCTAATCAAGGTGGCCAATTACAACATTCATACTTGCCTCAAGCAAACAAGAGTTCTTTTTCCCACCCTGGACATTCCACATCTGAGGATGCATGCCATAGATGACGTTGAAGCGTCAGGAGAGAATGCTTCTAGAACATGGCCATACAGCCCAGAAAACTCACAGCAACCTAGTGATTCTGGCCATGAAAGTCTTTGAAAACATATTAAATATGCAGCTTTTTGTTTCTAGGTATCTCAGAACTGCCACAGGAGGGAGCTGCTGCATTGCAGCGTACTGCACATCAACAGAATCAGTGCTACAGCCAGGAATGAGAGAATGCAAATGTACCAACTGCTGGGTTCTGTAGGGTCAATCATAAATGAGTATTGTAAACAAACCCAATTTAATTTATTTACAGTATTTGTATTTATTTATTTACAGTATTTATATATTTAAGTCCATAACATGTATCCAATGACCTAAAAGTTCCAAGAATCAAGTGACGTACCAATGTAATATTGATTGTAGAATCAGTCTTTCATTTAAAGTAAATAATAAAGCCCCAAATTAAAGAAACTGAAAAAAGAAATATATAATAAAAATACCACTATGTGAAATGTACCTCTTTGCCCTCTCTCTTAATGCATAAATGAAATCCTAGTATCTTGTCCAAGTGAAAAGGGGTCCCCCTGTAATCTGAACGAGAACCCTTATTTTGGGTTCTCCCACCTATTGGGTCAAACCATAAATATTAGGGCTGGGCGGTTTCGTTTCGTTAATTCGTAATTCGTTAATAATTCGTTAATTTTTTCAATTACAAAACGATAACGAACCATTCTGGAGCAATTATTTAAAAAAACGAATTTTCAAAAACGTTCTGTAAATGCTTCGTATTTCGATATTGTATTCGTTTCGTTATTGTTTTGAGGTCGTTTCGTTATTATTTCCGCATGTCTGGGCCAGTTTTATGGTTTAATTAGTGAAAAAAAATTATAATATCACACCAACAGTCAACAACAGAGGGAGAGGAAGCTTCAGAAGGTTTTGGAGGTTTTTTAGCGTATTTCGCGGTCGCGTCCGCCATTAACGAATCGATTCGTTATTGTTTCGGAAATCGATTCGTTAATTTTTTACCATTTACGAAATTTCGTAAATATCGAACTTTTTAAAAGGAAAATTTTGTAATTATTTTAAATATTGAAACAAAAAAAAACCCCCAAATACAAATCGATTTTAGAAACAAATTTTTCCGTTGTTACCCAGGCCTAATAAATATATTTATTTTATTGTTTGTTGCATTTGTATGGTATCTTTATCCCATAGTAAGACTCAAGGTGGTTACAAATTCATAATACAATCATGTGCAAAGTGCAAATAATAATAATAATAATAATAATAATAATAATAATAATAATAATAATAATAATAAATCTGTTTTGTTTTGACATGTGAATTTAGTATGCCCTCTAGTTTAAACTATCTTGAGGGGTCCATTTTGTTTTGAATTCAAAACACCAAAAAATTTGTTAATATTTTGTTTTGTTAATCTACCCATTTGCACCAATGGGAACACTTTGAGGCTCATTTCTCTGCTATCCGGATGGAACTTGCTATATTTGTAGGACACTTTTACCCCAAGTTTTGGAACCTTTCACTTATCTACTAATTTTGGGGAATTTTAAAAATATTTTACAAACAACTTAAAAGAAAACAAGAGCTATTCCCTTGAATTTCTCTACAATGACACATACTCACCTATCAGTTCCCCTCTAAATCTTTCAAGATCTGATGTTACAGTTGAAAACCAACAAATGAAATTATTCCACCCTCCTTTATAATGTATATGCATGCAATTGTTTGCTATTTTTTTTTATCTCCCTGGGTCTTTTGCTCACTATCTTCTCTTTCACAGAATACATTCAGCCACTTCTGTCTTTTTTTTTAAAGCAACTTGTTCAGCACCAGACCTTCTCCATGGACTCTACCATACAGTCCAGAGACATTTCAGTCTTAATGAAAAACTGAAATATAGCTGTGATGAGGGATATCTTACTACTGGAGGCAATTCAACAGAGGAGGTGCAGTGTCTTCCACAAGGCTGGTCCCATTCTCCCATGTGTATCAGTAGGTTGATGTACACATTTTTCATTTTTGGCTGTCCTGTCTTGCCTTGTTTGGTCTTTGTTTTGGTTGAATGAAGCAAAGATTGTATTACCCACCTAATATGTATATATTAGGGTTGGTTGATCCAAGTCGTACGTTTTTTAAATCGTAATGAAATCGTAAATAAATTACCTTTTGAAGCGATATCGACACGTTTTGGCAACCTGGAAGTGTTTTTACCATATCGAAGCCGCGTCCGCCATCTTCCTTACGACTTCCGCCAGTGAATCGTAAATGCTGGGGGCGAGGCCTCCAAGGAGAGCTGTGCTTGGCCATGCCTCTCCCTTCTGCATGGAAGCTCGTGGCAAGGGAAGGAAGGGAAACTGAGATTTTAATGGTTCTGGAGGGAAGGAGGGGCACCTTCCATTAACGAAACAAAAGACACTATTCGTATTTCCTGGTATTTCCGATCTTTTTTTCAAGAAAATTTCAGAAATAATTTCAAAATCGAACCGCCAGCGCCCCCTATATACAAAATGAGTTTAGAAGCATTTTTTCTTGATCAACCAAGCCATATATATATATATATATATATATATATATATATATATATATATAGAACACTTCATTGTTTCTTATGCTTGCGTCACATTCCTTTTCAGAATTTGGATGTTCATTTGTAAATCCTATACAACACATAAGTCTTCATCCCAGGAAAGGGAGATATGAAGAAGGAGATGTTGTTCAGTTTTTCTGCCTGGAAGGCTATTATTTAAAAGGAGCAGAATTAATTCAGTGCTATTACTTTGGCTGGTACCCACAACCTCCAGTATGCGAAGGTAATTCTTTTGCAGTCATTATGAAGCCAAGACTGGGAGGTTTCACTAGAATTTCTCTCTCTTCCCAATAGTCCCAAACTGATTTCATCAAGTTACTGTAAATTAGTGAATAATTTCCAAATTATTTTATTTGTCGTGTCAGGAGTGACTTGAGAAACTGCAAGTCGCTTCTGGTGTGAGAGAATTGGCCGCCTGCAAGGACATTGCCCAGGGGACGCCTGGGTGATTTGATGTTTTTATCATCCTTTTGGGAGGCTTCTCTCATGTCCCCTTTGCATGAGGAGCTGGAGCTGATAGAGGGAGCTCATCCGCCTCTCCCCGGATTCGAACCTGCGACCTGTCGGTCTTCAGTCCTACCGGCACAGGGCTTTAACCCACTGCGCCACCAGGGGCTCCTTTCCAAATCAATTTCCAAATGATTATATGATAAAGATCACACAACCAACCAGAACGTGCTTCTCCTCTTTCTTTTTTCCAGAAATAAGAAACAAGTGTCCTCCTCCTCCTCAACCACCTAACGTGAAATTATTATACAATTTAAGAACCTACCACCATGGAGATATACTGCATTTGGAGTGTGAGCAATCATTTGAAATGAGAGGAGCTGCAGAAATTCGGTGTGAGGACGGCAAGTGGACTTCACCACCCAAATGTAGTGGTCAGTTACCTAATAAAACATCTGAGATTAAAAGGTGGCACATTTCAATCAGTATTTTGGTATGATTTTCTTTCAAAATTACTATTGGAACGCACATTTCGATGCATTTAAATGGCCAAGAGCTACTGTATATGTTTAAGCAAAATAAATTTTAGTCAAAAAGAATAGACCTAAATTTAATTTTTTTAGAATCTTCAATATTTATGGAATGTGTATTAAAGGAACAGAGAAGATTTAGTTTTATTAATGATAACTTTGTAAAAGAACTCCTATACCCCAATAAACCTTACCATCTTTGTTCTTTCTTTGCGACATATCCAACAACAAATTTATTAACCCCAAATTACTTTACTTCCTTCCCTTCCCCTCTTTCCCCAACACTGACTCTTTTAGTATAAATTTTATTTTTAATTTTTTTGGAATTATTTAATAAATGTTATTTGGGAAAACAAAAACATTGACCCCAAAAGTGGGTCTAAAGGACAATGTAAATACTGGGTTGTTGTAGGTTTTTCCGGGCTATATGGCCATGTTCTAGAGGCATTCTCTCCTGACATTTCGCCTGCATCTATGGCAAGCATCCTCAGATGTAGTGCCTCACTACCTCTGAGGATGCTTGCCTAGATGCAGGCGAAATCAGGAGAGATCGCGGGCTGTGCGGCGTCCGATCGCGACGCGTTGGAGCGAGGCGGAGGGGTGCAGGTGGAGAAGGAGAGGAGGAGGAGAGAGGAGAGAGGGGAGAGGGAGGGAGGGGGAGGGGAAGGAAGGGAG
>NW_026847438.1:137905009-138203488 GCF_025583915.1 Anolis sagrei ordinatus | reverse complement strand
CCCCCCCCCCCCGCACAAGAAAACCCTGTTTGAAAGCTACTTCTCCCATTGCACTACCAGCAGAACAGTAGTTGCTTATTTCAGTTTTCCATACTTTGTCTAAAGAACCACATTCTTCTTATGTATCTAAGGCCTCTTCCACACTGCCCCTATATCCCAGGATTTGATGTCAGATTATCTTCTTATCCCAGGTTATTTGGCAGTGGGGTGAATTACAGGGAAAGATCAACTCCCCTGTTTAAGGAGTTTCACTGGCTGCCATTTGTCTTCCGGTCCCAAGTCAAGGTGCAGGTCATAACCTACAAAGCCCTAAACGGTTTGGGACCCGCCTACCTTTGTGACCGGATTTCTCTCCATGAACCAACCCGAGCTCTTGCCATTATCACAGGCTCATCTTGTAAGCTCAAGGGAGAGAGCCTTCTCCTCTGTGGCCCCCCGACTCTGGAACTCATTGCCTGGTGAGATTAGGAAGGCCCCCACCTTAGAAATTTTCAAGAGGGATCTCAAAACCTGGTTTTTCCGATGCGGTTTTGGAGAGTAGCCATATTATCATACACAGTTGCTCCCCCTCAACGGTTTCGGTCCCCAGAGTATATTCCCCACCTGTATGAAGGTCTATATATGATCCCGTTCCTTTACAAGTTTCTCCCCCACAAACAATCTGCTCCATCCCTAAGTCATCCTGATTTTAGTATTTTTAGTATCTTGCACATGCAGTCTGCTCATTGTTATGTTAGGTTATCTTATTTTACTGGAATGGAATGGATATATGGACTCTGAACCTGAGCATGAGATTGTTTTAATATTTTATTATGTATTGATGTTTTAATTTTAACTGTTGAATTGCTTTTTTGTACTTTATATTGCTGTCAATTGATTTAGGCATGTAATTGTGCCTCCTCTGTAAGCCGCCCTGAGTCCCCCCCGGGGTGAGAAGGGCGGGGTATAAGTAGATGAAATAATAAAATACTGTGTATGATTTTGCTTTATCGTCTTTGCACTCATATGTTGTATGTATTTAACTGTGTTGTTATTGTGTTTTGGTTTTATTTCATTGTAATATGCTGTTGGGCTTGGCCTCATGGAAGCCGCCCCGAGTCCCAATGGGGAAATGGTGGTGGGGTATTAAATTATATTATTATATAATCCAGTTTAAAGCAGATAATCTGGGATCAGATCCTGGGATATAGGGCAGTGTAGAAGGGGCCATAGACTGTGACAGTGAAATCAGTAGCTGTTCTTAATGTTATTGATCATAGAATCATAGAGTTGGAAGAGACCTCATGAGCCATCCAGTCCAACCCTTTGCCAAGAAGCAGGAAAATTGCATTCAGAGCACCCCCGAAAGATGGCCTTCCAGCTTCTGTTTAAAATCCTCCAAAGAAGAAGCCTCCATCACACTCTGGGCCAGAGAGTTCCACTGCTGAACAGCCCTCACAGTCAGGAAGTTCTTCCTAATGATCAGATGGAATCTCCTTTCTTGTAATTTGATGCCATTGTTTCGAGTCCTAGTCCCCAGGGCAGCAAAAAACAAGCTTGTTCACTCCTCCCTATGACTTCCTCTCACATACTTATACATGGCTATCATGTCTCCTCTCAGCCTTCTTTTCTTCAGGCTAAACATGCCCAGCTCTTTAAGCCTCTCCTCATGACCCTTGATCATTTTAGTTGCCCTCCTCTGGACACATTCCAGCTTGTCAAGATCTTCCTTCAATTGTGGTGCCCAGAATTGGGCACAGTATTGCAGATGTGGTCTGACCAAGGCAGAATAGAGGGGTAGCATGACTTCCCTGGATCTAGACACTATGATCCTATTGATGCAGGCCAAAATCCCATTGGCTTTTTTTGCCGCTGCATCACATTGTTGGCTCATGTTTAACTTGTTGTCCACAAGGACTCCAATATCTTTTTCACACATACTGCTCTTGAGCCATGCGTCCCCCATTCTGTAACTTAGCTTTTGATGGTGGGAAAATCTCTGTGGATGCATTTTATTGTAGATAATGTAGTTCATTGTAGCCCCTATCCATTTCAGGAAGTGGCCCACCCTAATATTAGAATTTAGAAAAATCAAATCACTCAAGTACCACTATTTCTTTAATATGAGAAATTTATATTTTCCAGCAAACGGAGAAAGACAGTAGAAACTATCTTCATTAGCTTCATTCAGGAAATTTATGGTAGTGAAACTGAAATTGTCTCAGCAAATTTGCAGAATCTTATAAGATTTATTCCTAATGCATTTTGCAAAATAATGGAATGACGTGTAAAAACGCAAAAAAGCACTCAACTGGTCAGTACCATTTATATGATTACGTGATTAAATAACATGAATATCACTAGATAATGTTTGTTTTTCTTTCTTCCCTTCAGAGGTGGACAGGACAGCAAGTATGGATGGTCGTCACAATCTTGCAAATGATGGGAGCTGCAGTTCCCCTCCTATGGTTGAAAACAGTGTCATAACTAACACAGTTGATCCAGTGTTGACGAGCTACAGAAGTGGTTCCTTAGTGGAATACAGTTGTTTCCAATTGCATCTGATGAAAGGACCTAATACAGTTCACTGCATTCAGGGAAGTTGGACAAACCCTCCAATTTGTTTAAGTAAGTCTTAGGTGCCCATCTACACTGTCCTTTTAGTACAGCTTCAAGTGAGTAATGAAGAAAGCGGTTTCACTGTGCACGTGATTACATAGGAAATCTTGGAACCAGTTTGAGGCTCAAGCATAACTACACAAACCACAAAGCACTGGGGCACATTAAGAGCTTTCTTTCATAAGCTCTTGTGGCAGATTGTTGCCTGGCCACTTCAGTTTGAAGTTAACTTCGAACTGCATTAAATGGTCAATGCAGATGGGGCTTTAGAAAAAATTAAAACATCAGATCCCCTTTTAGGAGGAGATGGTGCTGTAACTGAAGGATTGTCAGAAATCAGGAGATTAAGTCCTCATTCAAAGATGAACAACAATGATCAGGAATTTGAACTTGTGCGTCTAGTAGATTCAGCAATCACATAGGACATCTCGTAACCGTCTTCTCCATTCAGATGAGATATATTGCAATTCTGTTTAAACTATTAGCAACCATTTTAAATTTAGGTTCTTGTAGGTTTTTTTCGGGCTATATGGCCATGTTCTAGAGGCATTCTCTCCTGACGTTTCACCTGCATCTCTGGCAAGCATCCTCAGAGGTAGTGAGGTCTGTGGAACACAGAAATGCTGATGATGCTTGCCATGGATGCAAGCGAAACGTCAGGAGAAATGCCTCTAGAACATGGCCCTATAGCCCGAAAAAACCTACAAGAACCTAGTGATTCCAGCCATGAAAGCCTTCGACAATACATTTTAAATTTTGCAGTAAATTATCATACACAGGTTTATGGATATCATTGTCCACTGCTGTTTTTTTTTGAAGCCCACTAAGTATAGTGAGTGTCAACTGTTAAAGCAGTTACCCCCCCCCCTTCAATGTGATGGGAAGCTTCCCACCGGAGTGGAAATCATCTATTGGACAGATGGCAAGCTATTCAACCTCAGCAGACTGAAAGCCAAAACCAAGGTTACAACATCTGTTATAGAACTCCAGTATGCTGATGACAACGTCATCTGTGCGCATTCAGAAGAAGATCTACAAGCCACTCTAAACACCTTTGCAGAAGCATACGAGAAGCTCGGCCTGTCATTGAACATTGAAAAAACCAAGGTGCTGTTCTAGCAGACACCAGCCAGCCCTCTCCAATGCCAGTGATACAGCTTAATGGTGTAACATTAGAAAATGTTGATCATTTCTGCTACCTTGGCAGCCACCTCTCCACCAAAGTCAACATTGACACCGAAATACAACACCGCCTGATCTCTGCGAGTGCAGCATTTTTCCGAATGAAGCAGAGAGTGTTTGAGGACTGGGACATCCGTAGGGATACCAAGGTGCTTGTTTACAGAGCGATTGTCCTCCCAAACCTGCTATATGCCTGTGAGAAGTGAACTGTCTACAGACGTCACATGCAACTCCTGGAACGATTCCATCAGCGCTGCCTCTGGAAAATCCTGCAAACGGACAAACATCAGCGTGCTGGAAGAAGCAAAGACCACCAGCATTGAAGCGATGGTCTTCCGCCATCAACTCAGCTGGACTGGCCACGTAGTCCGGATGCCCGACCACCTTCTCCCAAAGCAGTTGCTCTACTCCGAACCCAAGAACGGAAAACAGAATGTTGGTGGACAGGAAAAGAGATTTAAAGATGGGCTCAAAGCCAACCTTAAAAACTCTGGCATAGACACTGAGAACTGGGAAGCCCTGGCCCTTGACCGAGTTAAATAAGACTATCTTCATGACTGAACAATTGTAATAAGTATAGCAAGAGTAGTAAACTGTTCCTGGGTCAGGGGAGGGGATGTGGTGGTGGTGGGATAGGGAAAAATACTTGTATTTTGACTGCTGAATTTTGAAGATTGTATGTTTCTATGTATGTGTGTGTGTCTATTATATATATATATATATATATATATATATATATATATATATATATATATATATATTAGGGCTGGGCAACCACGGAAAAATTTGTTTCTAAACTCGATTCGTTTTTAGGGGTTTTTGCGTTTCGATTTTTAAAAGAATTCCGAAATTTTTCTTTAAAAAAGTTCGAAATTTACGAAATTTCGGAAATTACGAAACAATTATGAAACAATTACGAATCGATTCGTTAATGGCGGACGCGATTGCGCAATACGCTAAAAAAAACCTCCAAATGGGACAGGGGGAACTTCTGAAGCTTCCCTCTCCCTCTGTTGTTGACTGTTGGTGTGATAATTATTTTTTTTCACTGATAAAACAAACAACAACTATAAAACTTGCACCAGACATGCGGAAATAATAACGAAACGATTTCGAAACGATTTCGAAACAATTACGAAACAATTACGAAACGAATTGAAAAAATTCGTTTCGTTTTTTAGTTGCTCCTGAATGGTTCAATATCGCTTCGTTATAAAAAATAACGAATTAATAACGAATTACGAAATTAACGAACGAAACCGCCCAGCCCTAATATATAATTTTTTTTACAAAAAACTAATGTGGGAAGGTTAAGGGCCATGAGTCATTGTAGCCCCTTGTTATCCTATGTAGCAGTTCTCAGAGCAGTATTGATGAACAACATGCTTTGTTTCGACATGCAAATAATGTTGCATACAATACAATACACTTATGGCAGCACAGAATGAAAAGTTGTTGTTGAGTGCCTTAAAATAGCTTCAAATCTTTGGCGTCCCTAAGGCAAATCTATCATGGAGTTTTCTTGGCAAGATTTATTCAGAAGAGTTTTTCCATTGTATTCCTGTAAGGCTACAAGAGTGTGATTTGCCCAAGGTCATCCAGTGAGTTTCAGTGACTGAGTGGCAATTCAAACTGTGGCCATAGTCATAGTCCATAGTCCATAGAGTCATAGTTCAAGCCACTCCATTACTTAATTATTGATCTTTCTTTTTCAGAACCATGTTTGATTAATGATGAAACCTTTGGCAATTACAATATAGAAATGAAATGGAGGTTGGAAGGAGAACTGTATTTCTTACATGGTAATATTATTGAATTCATGTGTAAACCAGGATATGTTCTGCCCTTAACAACCAGGGAATCCCAGTTGATGGTACAGTGTAATGATGGAGAACTGAAATATCCTGAGTGTATTTTGAAAGGTAAAATATTCTGTTCATCAGATGTTTCAGTGGAGTTCTACAATTAGAAGAGTTAACTCTTAATATATTGGTCAGATAATGTTTAGTATAGCTAATAGGCCTGCGCGATCAATGAAAAAAATGTTGCTAAATTAGAGGTGGTGGCAAATCATTTCTAAAATATCGTAAGGGGTTCAAATAGTAACTATAACAATATAACATTTTTTCATTACTTTTTCATTAAGTAATTGCTCCAATGGGGAAACTTTATGGGCTCCTTTCTTCCTTATTGTTAAAGATATCAGCATTAAACTTGCTATAACTGTAGAACACATTTATCAATATTATTATTATTATTATTATTATTATTATTATTATTATTATTATTATTCTCTTTATTTGTACTTTGCTAGCATCTCCCGAAGGACTCGATGCGGCTTACAAAGGCCAAGGCCACAATTTATTTATTTATTTATTTATCGTGTCATCAGCAACCATTGTATTACAATTCTAACAGAGCAAAACAAACACAGAGATTAAAAAGAAAAAGAAAAAAACCCACACATTTTGCGAATTTGGTATTTGGTTAAATGTCCTTTGACCAGTATCTGGCCACTTGGAGTGCCTCTGGTGTTGCCGCAAGAAGGTCCTCCATTGTGCATGTGGCAGGGCTCAGGGTGCATTGCAGCAGGTGGTCTGTGGTTTGTTCTTCTCCGCACTCGCATGCCGAGGATTCCACCCTGTAGCCCCATTTCTTAAGATTGGCTCTGCATCTCGTGGTGCCAGAGCGCAGTCTGTTCAGCGCCTTCCAAGTCGCCCAGTCCTCTGTGTGCCCAGGGGGGAGTCTCTCATCTGGTATCACCCATGGATTGAGGTGCTGGGTTTGGGCCTGCCACTTTTGGACTCTCGCTTGCTGGGGTGTTCCAGCGAGTGTCTCTGTAGATCTAACTATGTCTTGATTTAAGTCGTTGACGTGCTGGCTGATACCCAAACAGGGGATGAGCTGGAGATGTCTCTGCCTTGGTCCTTTCACTATTGGCTGCTACTTCCCGGCGGATGTCAGGTGGTGCAATACCGGCTAAGCAGTGTAATTTCTCCAGTGGTGTGGGGCGCAGACACCCTGTGATAATGCGGCATGTCTCATTAAGAGCCACATCTACTGTTTTAGTGTGGTGAGATGTGTTCCACACTGGGCATGCATACTCAGCAGCAGAGTAGCATAGCGCAAGGGCAGATGTCTTCACTGTGTCTGGTTGTGATCCCCAGGTTGTGCCAGTCAGCTTTGTATGATGTTGTTTCTAGCACCCACTTTTTTGTTTGATGTTCAGGCAGTGCTTCTTGTAGGTCAGAGCACGGTCCAGAGTGACTCCCAGGTATTTGGGTGCGCTGCAATGCTCCAGTGGTATTCCTTCCCAGGTAATCCTCAGAGCTCGGGATGCTTGTCTGTTCTTAAGGTGAAAGGCGCATGTCTGTGTTTTAGATGGATTAGGGATCAGTTGGTTTTCCCTGTAATAGGCAGTAAGTGCACCTAGAACTTCGGAGAGCTGTGGCCTTCTGTTCTTTGAGATGGTAGAACAGAAGGCCACAATAAAACAACAATATAACAATTACATATAAACCAAAAGCAAATCAAAAACATTAAAGCAATAACAGTAAAAACAGCACACTGTGACACAATAAAACTAAGCCGGGCAAATGTACTGTTACTTCACCCCTTCATCTTTCAGAATGTTTCACTCATCCACTGATTTTTGCATACTTTTTAAAATGTTTACAAACAACATTTTTTTTAAAAAAAAACAAAACTACAGAAGTTATCTGCTTGATTTTGTCTACAAGGACAAAAGGTAACCAGGGTATAATTCCCCCCAAGTTTCAGAAAGATTCGCATATCTCCTAATTTTTGGGAATTTTAAAATTTTTGAAAAAAACTTTTTTTGAAAAAAACGCCACAACCGCTATCTCCTTTCAATGTTTCTATATAACACACAACATATATCAGCGGTCCTCAAACTTTTTAAACAGAGGGCCAAATCACAGTCCCTCAAACTGTTGAAGGCCCGATTATAATTTGAAAAAAAACATGACTGAATTCCTATGCAAACTGCACATATCTTATTTGTAGTGCAAAAACACTTAAAAACAATACAATAATTAAAATGAAGAACAATTTTAACAAATATAAACTTATTAGTATTTCAATGGGAAGCGTGGTCCTGCTTTTGGCTGATGAGATAGGATTGTTGTTGTTGTTGTTGTTGTTGTTGTGTGCTTTCAAGTCATTTCAGATTTAGGTTGACCCTGAGTGAGGGCCGGGTAAACGACCATGGAGGGCCGTATCCGGCCCCCGGGAGGTAGTTTGAGGAACCCCTGACATCACAGAACTCAAATTTAGGGATTTTCCTCCCAGTCAGCACAGATTTCCAAGCAATCTTTGCAGATTCAATAATTTATTGGAACTCTGCTATTACGGATGGACAATAGCTCTCCCTTACCCCATTGGAGCTTTCTGATATGAGCGGAATTCTGGGGAATGTAGTTTAGGCCACAGGGGTTCTCACCTTCCCAAACTACATTTCCCAGAATTCTCAGTCTCCCTCCCAGCTCACTTGCCCTCCCAATGGCAACATCAAGCTTAATTTAAAGAGGAATAGCCTCTTTGGCTTCACACCACTGGTACAGTTTGCTGTTTGTGCTGAAAATGAAACTGAATTTGGGAGATTTACGAGGTTTAGTGAACTGTCATAAAAAGTCATAGGTGAAGGGTTTTGATTCTTACATTTTTTGCATCGGCACTCCTCACATTTCTTAATATCACTTTGTATGTATGAATCTTATGAAATACTATGACAAACGAGATACAAATGACTTTTCTTTTGCATAGCCCTAATTACTAATATAAATTTCTGATGTAGAGAATCGGTGGAATGATCCACTTTGCCTCCCCTTTAAGTATGGAGCCTGCCGGCTGCCACTACAGAACACACTACTACTTCCGGTATGTCTCCATGCTTAAAGGGGAGACAAAGTGGAGCATGTCGCTGATTCTTCCCCTGTCTGATGGTGTGGCTCTCCCATAAGCACCATCATTCTATCTAAAAGCATGGGAGGCTTCCCCTGTTGGCTTGGGTTGATGGGAAAAGCAGGATGGTCAACACTTCCCTCCATGGGATTGCCCTGCCAGGTAGCCAGATGATGCAGGGCATGGGGCGATGGGTTCCCCATACCCCCCCCCCCCCCCCCCACAGCAGTCGGCAGATTCATCACAATATGGCCAGTGTGAAGAGGTCGTGCATATTGAAGATATAGGCAGCTATTTTTCTGCTACTCATGAAAATAATAATAATAATAATAATAATAATAATAATAATAATAATAATAATAATCTTTATTTATACCTCACCACCGACTCCCATAGGGACTCGGGGTGGCTTACAAAATAACACACAGGGGATTCATTGGTACATTTATGGAACAATGAATCCAAACTAAAGAAATTGCAATTTTACCTAAACATTAGGAAGAATTTTCCCATTGTTAGAGCTGTTTGGTATTGTGGAGGAGTCTTCTTCTTTGAAGGTTCTTAAACAGAAGCTGTATTCCTGTAAAGTGGGGGCTGAACTGGATGGCCCTTATGGACTCTTCCAACTCTATGTTTCTATGACTCTATGAATCTAAGATAATTTCATCTCATCTCTTTTATTGTATTTTTACCTTTTTTGTAGGCAAAAATGAAAACTGTGGCTCTCCACCTTCCATAGAAAATGGAGTTGTGATAGGCTCACCAACAACGAACTATATCCCAGGTTCTTCAGTAGAATACAATTGCCATGAATATCATTTTTTGCAAGGGTCAAGAACAGTGTTCTGTTCAAGAGGCCAGTGGACTACCCCACCCAGTTGCATAGGTATTGTCCAGTGTTGTTAAGTTTTGTTAAGGAACTATCAGTGCTAATATTGCATTTTCTAATTCAGGCCATTATCTAATTACATCGTGTACTGGTACGGCTGTAACAGGAGCTCCAACTTTATTTCTTTCTGTTAAAGTTTGCAGTTAAAAGGTAGGCCTCCTGTCCATTTTAATTAAGCTTTGGTTCCGCCCCTTGTTCAGGCTTCTGGGAGGGAAAGGAGCCATTTTGGGCAGTCTCACACAAGGTAGCTTAGCTATAGGATGTAGACCAGCTCGTCCCGTAGAAAAGCTTCCTTTCTTAAGAGCATCCAGGAAAAAAGAACATCTGGGGATACAGAAACAGAAATTCCAGGGGAAAGGTCCCAAAAGCTCTGGCTAAGAGCTCTCAGCCTCTCAGCCTCACAGCATCAGAGGGAAACAGCCCTGAAGTTTTCTAAGAATTCTCAAAGGGAGAACAGCACTACAGATCCACGGAACTCCAGCTGAAATATCTTCAAGCCTCGGCTGGTAGGTCTACTCGATACCCAGACGCATTTGGAATCGGTAGTAGGACTCACACCGATGAGGCATAGATAGAAAGCAGCCTGGGAGAGGTTAAAAGGGGGTTTTTCCTACAAAAAAAGTTCAGTTAATCAAAGTCAGGTACCAGTCTGAGGACTAGACTAAGAAAGCCCTTGAAGTGTTGTTTGTTCCATAATAAAGACTTTGTTGTATCATTAAAGACTCTAAAGACCATCACTTCAGAAAAATCCCTGAGAACCTCTCTTTGAGGCGCCCCTGGCTTCCCACTGGGCTTAAAGTATATGTCCTATAGAAAAGTACAGCTATTACAGGCCCAGCGCGCGACAGAACATATTGTATAAGTATTATTATCGTTTGCAACCAATCAACAATCTTTCGTCTAACCATCTAATGAAACTGAACCTGTAAATTATTGATGATTGTAATATATTAATCGTATCCCCTTTAAATATGTTAGCATTGGGGAAGTTTACTGCTAAATTGAATGCTATTATCAGCAATAATAACATTTCATTTATTTTTTTAAGAACCATGTACCTTATCACATGAAGAGATGGCAAACCATAATTTGGATCTGAGATGGAGTTTTGACAACAGGCCTTATTTTCTGCATGGAGAATTTGTTGAGTTTATATGCAAACGTTTCCACTTGAGATCACCATCAACTTCAGAAGCTGATTTCAGAGTAAAGTGTCAGAATGGGCAACTGCTGTATCCACATTGCATTGGAATAAGAGGGTAATGTAGTAAATTATTTGCAAAGAATAGAAAGTAACTTCAGAGACATCATATTTTCATGTTACTAAAGTTTCAGTAACAACATAACTGAAGAGCGAATCATTATAATGGTATGGTTTTTGGTCCATCCTTTGTATCTGCAGTATGGAAACAATTCAGACATTGACTGGAGGTGGGCACTGTTTATACCACTTCAGATACACATATAGATCTACATAGGTTTGCCTCCCCTTTAAGTATGCTGCCAGGCTGAGAAAGGCGGTATACAAATACAGTAAATAAATAAATAATAAATAAAGGCCCTTTAACATCCCCCAATTATAGCCATTGCTGAGTCCTATGAAATTCTGAGATTCACATTCTTGAGTAGGTGTTTGACAGCCTATAGACCCAAAAAGCACCAATCTTGGAAATTTAGCAGGGTCGGATCTGTTAGTATAATACAACACAGCCTGTAGTTGCTTGAAGACATGTATTGTTTTTCATTTGAAATGGTATTATTATTATTATTATTATTATTATTATTATTATTATTAGTGCCAAAATTATACCTGAGCATTCATACGAAATTCATGGAGCTGCCATAAGTCAACAGGTGACTTGAAGGCAAGCTAGTGTGTTTGCAAACATGTGCACACATGCTTACAAGTTTCAGCATGAGCTCTCCTCAAGTGTCTCATCAAACTATATTTCCCAGGATTCCATAGAATTCTCTCATTGCAATTAAAAAGAAAGCGTAGGACTATAATTGTGTAGTGCAAAGGGGCCTTAAGAAGTGAGTTTTTATAAGAAAACACTTTCAAATATCCTAGATCTTATTGATCAGTTTTAATGAGAAGAAACCGTGTGTATCAATTGTTGAATTATGCATTATTAATGCATAGTTAAATCCAATTGATTCTATGGGTTTACTCTAGTTGGAACTGACTATAGGAACCTGAAGACGCAGGTTCGCAGCTTGGGTGTGATCCTGGATTCATCGCTGAGCCTGGAACCTCAGGTTTTGGTGTTGTCCAGGGGAGCATTTGCACAGTTAAAACTTGTGCGCCAGCTGTGCCCGTACTTTGGGAAGTCTGACTTGGCCACGGCAGTCCACGCTCTGGTTACATCCCATATAGACTACTGCAATGCACTCTATGGGAGTTGCCTTTGAAGACTGCTCGGAAGCTTCAAATGGTCCAACACTCAGCAGCCAGGATGCTAACAGGAGCGGCACTCAGGGAGCATACCACTCCTCTGTTGCACCAGCTCCACTGGCTGCCAGTTTGCTACCGGGCACAATTCAAAGTGCTGGCTTTAGCCTATAAAGCCCTAAACGGTTCTGGCCCGACTTACCTGTCTGAACGCATCTCCTCCTATGAACCAGCTAGGACATTAAGATCATCTGGGGAGGCCCTGCTCTCGGTCCCACCGGCATCACAGGCACGACTGACAGGGATGAGAGACAGGGCCTTCTCAGTGGTGGCCCCTCGGCTGTGGAACGCCCTTCCTACAGATAGCAGATCGGCCCCCTCCTTATTGGCATTTCGGAGGAAAGTGAAGACCTGGTTGTTCGAACAGGCATTTGATTAGGCAGTGTAATTGATTATAGGAACACGGAATAACGGATGATGAGATTGGATTCTGATTCTATTGATGAGACGTGAATGATTTGTCATATTGATGTTTAATTGTTGTTATGCTATTGTTTTTAAATGCTCCAATGGTTTTGTAATGTGTGTATTGAAATTGCTGTTGTTAACCGCTTTGAGTCGCCTAAGGGCTGAGAAAAGCGGTATATAAATCAAGTAAATAAATAATAAATAAATTCAAGACTTACGACCTTGTCACATGGCTGCTTTGAGCCGTGTTATTTCACCAGTGAAAGTGTAAGCGTGTGAAGTGGCTCATGGTGCTCCCACGTGCCCCCCCTCTCCTCATCATATGGAGGGATAGCTGAATGGTGCGGTTCATCTTTGTGCTCTAAGTTTTGTAAGTAATGTCTGTTTGTCTGGATTGTCTTTTCTTTGGATGACATTTGATGTATTTTGCTATTTTTAGGTGATAAAACAATGGAGAAAAGGAAGCCTGGATGACTCTTTCTATTGCAAGATGGTTGCCAATATGAATTTTGGCTCAGATGTTGACTGTCACAGGGTACTTTGGTCAACCAGGATGTCTGGGATAGCTGAACACCTCAATTTAAAACATCATTTGAATATTCTTTTGAAAGTACAAACTCACTGTCTATTTGCTGTAATAAAGGGGATATTTTGTTGCCTTACATTTCCTAAATGGCAGATTTGTGAAATTTATATTTATTTGTATTTAGGAAGGAGACATATCAGCTAACACTCAACATTACAAAAAAACCTCCAGCTAATCCCATTTTCCCAATTCTGTGGGTCTGGATTCATGTGAACAGATAAAATCACCAGCCCATTTTATCTACTCTTTTCATTTCAAATTGATGCTAGGATCATATTAAATAATGAAATGCCAGGTGTGTCTCACCTCTCCATACATACCGCTTCCTACTAAGTAATCTTCCTTTTTACAGTACTACAACAATTCAGTATTTTAAAAGCTTTAAAGTGTTTTTCAAGACTGCTGAAAGAATTAGCCAAATGTACCATATTTTTGGAAAATATGTCAGTTCCTCAATAAGGTGTGTTTCATCTTTTCATGTTGTTGTTTATTAGTTCAGTCGCTTCTGACTCGTCATGACCTCATGAACCATCCCACGCCAGAGCTCTCTGTTGGCCATCACCACCCTAGCTCCTTCAGGGTCAAGCCAGTCACTTCAAGGATGCCATCCATCCATCTTGCTCTTGGTCGGCCCCTCTTCCTTTTTCCCTCCATTTTCCCCAGCATCATTGTCTTCTATAAGCTTTCCTGTCTTCTCATTTTGTGGCCAAAATACTTCATCTTTACCTCTAATATCCTTCCCTCCAATGAACAGTCAGGCTGTCACGCTTTATCTCACAATTCAGCAGCAGATCAGTTGCACAACTTCAGTACTTTCCAGTAGCTTCTTCCTGCACAGTATTTTCAGTCAACTGCCCCCACAGACTGCAGTCACTCTGGAACTCTTTACAGACACTTGAGCGCATGCCTGGCTATTGTCAGTTTTACCATTGTCCCCCCCCCTGCCAATCTAGATGACACTACAAACTTACCACAACACACGGTTATATCTTGTCTTAGCAGACAGGTTCCTTTAATCAGTTACACAGAGCCTTCGGCAAACAGCATCACAGCACAAGGAGAGAAAGAATACACTATACATGACTTCCTTATATACAATTCTGTATATTTACACATAGCAATCTCTGATTGGTTCCCAACTCATTGACTTAACTCAAACCCAGGATTGCATCATTAACACTCATTTGGACCAGGCCAAAACACATTCCCCAAATGATGTCCTATATACAGTTAATGCATGACTCAGCATTTCCAATAGAAGCCTATTAGCAGTGCATGACTCAGCTATATTACATTACAATACATTGTAATTTCCTAAAGTATGGACTGGTTGGATCTTCTCGTAGTCCAAGGCACTCTCAGAATTTTCCTCCAACACCACAGTTCAAAAGCATCTCTCTTCATTCTCTCAACCTTCCCTATGGTCCAGCTCTTACATCTGTAGGTGACTACAGGGAATACTATTGCTTTTACTATGAAGATCTTCGTTGCTAATGTTATGTTTCTACTCTTCACTATTTTATCGAGATTGGTCATTGCTCTTCTACCAAGAAGTAAACATTTTCTGATTTCCTGGCTGAAGTCTGCGTCTGCAGTAACCTTTGCACCTAGAAATACAGTCTGTCACTGCCTCCACGTTTTCTCCCTCTATTTGACAGTTATCAATCATTCTTGTTGCCATAATCTTGTTTTTTTTATGTTTAGCTGCAACCCAGCTTTTGCACTTTCTTCTTTCACCTTCTTTCGTCTTCTCATACTGCTATCATATATGCGTATTACGTGCTACCAATGGATAATGTCACAAACATTTGTATTCTACTTATCTATTGAATTAGAGGCACCATCAATGAAATATGATTATCCAGCAACTGCCAACTGCTGTCAAATATCAAATGGGATCTTTTCTCTTAATCTTTTGCTTGGAAGGGCTTCTGTATCACTGTGTCAATTTCAGCTATTGTTCTTCTGTTTTTTGTTTATTAAGAAAAGGGGTTATATCTGGATAATGTTTCCATACTAACAGTTAGAAGGCACTATTCAGCTATTTTGGCTTTTTTTTATTAATCAGAAAGGACTGTAGAAGTGGGCTTCAGGTATTATTGAATTGGAAGCCAGGGCCACATATGGCCTATGACTAGCCGTTTTCCCCTCCTCTGCCTTCTTGGATTATCCACAAAAAGCAGTGGGGGTGGGGTGGGGTGGGGGTGGGGACAAAGGAATGTTACAATTATATGAAAAAGTTGTCTAAAATAATTGAAAAATTCATGAGAATGAACCTCATAAAGATGCATTGTCAAGGGGGAAATTTATTTCTTTAGGCACTTTGCATCTGTGATAGCAAAAAAGTGCTAATGCTTTGATTTGTTATATTAGTTTTAAAATGTGAGGACTTGAAAGCAAAGAGAAATAGCAGAAGCTCTTATGAAAAACAAGGGCAAAGACTGCTTGGGTCAGCACTGTTTGCATAATTCCTTGTCCCTAAATAGAAAGTTTTGTGTGTGCCTGTGTGTTGCAATTGAGTTAAAAAGGGCATGACTTTAGAAGAAGTCATAAACAAGGCAATTCCTTGGAATAGATTTTTAAAAATCCAGAGTCCACCCAACAGATTGTTAGAACCAGCCAGGCAGAAGCGGTGAGACACGGTGAGAAAACTTTGGGAAGTTTTGAAATGGCATTATATTTGCTGGGCTCCACGATTCTGCTGTTGCTATGGTTCAGTTCAGCACAGAAAGGTAAGTTGCTCTTGAACTTGAAATCAAAAATAATAACCGGCAATGTGTTAAAATGTACAGAAATATTTTTTTATTGGAGTTAGAATCATAGAATCATAGAATCATAGAGTTAGAAGAGACCTCATGGGCCATCCAGTCCAACCCCATGTCAAGAAGCAGGAAAATCAAATTCAAATCACCCCCGACAGATGGCCATCCAGCCTCTGTCACTTCCAACAGACCTCACAACCTCTGAGGATGCTTGCCATAGATGCGGGTGAAACGTCAGGGGAGAATGCCTCTAGACCATGGCCATACAGCCCAAAAAAACCTACAGCAACCCAGTGATTCCGGCCATGAAAGCCTTCAACAATACATAAAAAATGTTTGTTATTTTGGTTTTAGCTTTTATCATCCCATCCACTAAAGAATGACTGAACAAATGTTTTCATCCTTCTTCATGCTGATGATGCAAAATTGATTTTTAAGCCTCATTTCTAGAATCTCTAGGTCTTCCAGCATGATTCTGTGGTCACAATCTAATAGGTGTTTTCCATAGAACTACAGTAAAGAATTTAAAGATTGCTAGATGAAGAAATCTGTGTCCTTAACAGGAAGTTCAATGGTCAAGCTCAATAAAGAGAATGTGAAATAGCCATTATTCAGCTTATCCTAGGTAAGGGGGAACATGTGACAAATAAATGATTGAGACTGAAAATGCAGAAATCCTTTACAAAAAAGTAAATAAATAAAGTTAAGCTGTTTGCTTTCTGAAAGGCTAGGCAATACTGCAGTTGAGTATTTTTTTTCCCCCCACGTTCTCCTTTTTCCCTTCTTTTTCAGTTCCAGTATACCAACAACAACAAGTTGTTCATGAAGATTTGGTGAACCTCTTGACTGATCCAGGTAAGATTAAACTTCAACAGCTTAAAACTTAAAACAGTTTAACAATTTAGAATTAGGAGACATAAATGGCTTATGTCTTTATTACTCTTGTTATGGTTTTATACTATGTATTAATGTTTTAAATGTTTTATGATGTTCTTGGGCATCGAATCGTTGCCTCTGTAAACCACCTTGAGTTGCCTGAGGGCTGAGAAGGGCGGGATACAAATACAGTAAATAAAATAAAATAAAATAACTTTGTCCACCAATCCATATGATGAGAATGACCTTACAGCAGAAATAAAGAAAATATTTTGTGGTCCCAAAGTCCCCAGATCAGCTATTCTAAATTATTTTTTCCATTGGCATTTGTGTGGTTTCTGTGTGTGTGTGTGTTTTTTTTTTGCTCCCAATGACCTCAAAAATTGTCAACATTTCCAGCTAACATAGTGGTCTTGCTTAACACACGCTGAATAACATCTAGCCCCCCCCCCCCAAAAAAAAACCCCAAGCTCAAACCTAATGCTGCTTGGGAGGAAATATATCATTGGCTTGTATTTTAGATACATTTAGAATTTTATTAAGTTTAAGTAAGGTAAGGCATATATACCCAAGAAGTATTCCCAGCATTTCCAAACTCAGATTTTTAACTCTTGAGCATAAGTTCTCTAACCATTTTAACCTTTAACCTTTATCTAGTAATGTCACACCAATCAATAGTTTGCACATTTAAATTGTGATATAATTGTATGCGTGACTGCATCTCCGTCTGTGAACCCACACGTTCCCTTCGTTCATCCGGAGAGGTCCTGCTCGCGATCCCACCTGCGTTGCAGGCGCGTTTGGTGGGGACGAGGGACAGGGCCTTTTCTGTGGTTGCCCCCCGGCTTTGGAACACCCTCCCCAAAGACATCAGACTAGTACCCATGTTGGCAGTCTTTAGGAAGAGCTTGAAGACCTGGCTATTCCGAGGTGCCTTTCCAGAATAGGAAAACTCCAGCATTATGTCCCAGAAGCACTTCATTCGAATTTTAAGATTCTCCGCACATTGCACTTGTCCTGAAATCCAACATGCCACCTGTCACACCCAGCACTTTTTAATTCTGTACCCATTACTTGGCCCGGCCCTAGTTTTTACTGTGTTACGGTGTAATGTTTTGTTGTTATTGCTTTATGTTTTTGATTTTGCTTTGAGTTGTACTGTTGTTTTATTGAGGGCCTTGGCCTTTGTAAGCTGCACCGAGTCCTTCGGGAGATGCTAGCGGGGTACAAATAAAGAATAATAATAATAATAATAATAATAATAATAATAATAATAATAATAATATGCTTAAAAACGGAAAGGATTCTAGTAATGACAAAGACAGAGGTCTCGGTCCACACCAAAGATGTTCCATTTGGCCATTATTATTAAAATTATATTCTTCGATGTTTCCATTATAGAGATTCCAGCGAAATGTGGCCCTCCACCAGCTATTGATAATGCAATGCTTATTGCTCGCCAAGCACATGAATACTTTTCAGGTGCAACCGTGATATACCAGTGCTATAGACTGTATGTAATGGAAGGCACTCCAATTGCAAGGTGTTCAAATGGTCACTGGAGAGGCGTGCCCAGATGTGTGCGTAAGTGTAAAATATATAAACCTGATTACTCTGTTACTAGTGGGGGAGGACCTTGAAAAAAATATAAGACAGGCATGGATATTTTCTGTAATATCCCATTTGATGTGGTGTAAAAGGTTAAAGTTAGGTCTGACTATCACTAGAACATTGCTTTGTACAAAAAGGCAACAGTCAGTTTGCTGTTTACCTGTCCGAACAGATTCTCCCCTATGAACCATCAAGGTTGTTAAGATCTGGAGGAGCCCTGCTCTCGGTCCCACCACCTTCGCAATCGCGTTCAGTGGGGACGAGGAACAGGGCCTTCTCGGTGGTGGCCCCTCGGCTTTGGAACTCCCTCCCGATGGAGATTAGATCTGCCTCTTCCCTCCTGATGTTTAGGAAGCTGGTAAAAACATGGCTTTGGGATACTGCATTTGCAGAATGATGACTGAGTCAATAACTGCTGACGTTTCTGGCGGATGGTGATGAATTTGTGATTCTTTTTGACGAACTGATTTTTGCTGTAACTTGTATGAATCGTATTTTAATATATTTTATATTGATTATTTATAATGTTTTTCTTATTGTCTTGAATCTTATGTTGTTAGCCGGCCTGAGTCCTTCCTTGGAGGTCGAGAAGACCGGGTTATAAAAACTCTAAATAAATAAATAAATAAATAAATAAATAAATATTTTTTTTTTAAAGCATATATATGGATGTTGCTGAAGACATCATTGGGCAGGTAGTATTGGTCCTTGCGATTGCACTATAGCCGCTGTGAACTAAGCTTGAATCAAGCTGTGGAGTTTTAATGCATGTCCTGTATATGATTACAGTGTAATAGAAAAAAATATAAAATGTTGGCTCATATTAATTCATAGAAATAGAAACAAGTTTTTGCTTCAAACACCAATTGAAGCAAAAACTGTGTATTGGAGGCACTCCTCAAACAGTCACATATGTACTTTCAGTAGATTTTTATTTGATGTGGTTCTAAGTGGCTACTCCTATCTTCATTTAGATGATTAAACCTCCATTCCTGATTACTAGCTAGGACCAAATCAAGTAGTAGTAGTTTCATTATTGATACAAGGGAAGGCAAATCACTACTGTGCAAACTTGGTTTTGAATTAAATTAGGGCCTAGTTTTTGAGTTCTTTGACATAGGACAGCTCCCACCCCTAGGTCATTGCCTTCCACAATTCACATTGTTTCCCTAATCAGCCAAGGTTTCCATACTAAGCATGAACACCTGAAGGAATCCTGTGCATAGAGTGATTATCTATGTCAGTGGTTCTCATCCTGGGGTCCCCATATGTTTTTGGCCTTCAACTCTTAATAAATCCATTGTTTGGCAGCAAATAATGAGTTTATTTTAATTATTAACTTACTATTTATCTTAGCTGAATGTCAAACTGACAACATGTCATCAAAACATATTGTCACAATGCTGCAACTTGATACTGAAGTTGAAAATTTCAAAATCTGGGCTCAATAGCTCTGTCTGTACCCATAAATTCTATGTCCAGAAATTCAACTATTTGTGGCTTGAAAATATGTTTAAAAATCCAAAAAAACAAATCTTTATTTTACCATTTTATATGAGAGATAAAATTTTATTATGACATTTTATATTAAAGGGGGGGGGGGCACTGTATTCATGCACTTCTCTGAACAACTAATGATAGGCAAATCTTACCAGTAAGCATCCTAACTTCCAGTTGAGTCAGCTTGATAAACTTGTTAAAATGAACCCTCAGGGCACTTAATAATTTTAAACTAATTGTTCACTGTGAATTTTACTTAGAAGGTTTTTCTTTTTCTTTTTTCAGAAACATGTAGAGCAAATGAAAGTGATATGGATGATAACAATATACAACTGAAATCAATAACTAAATCAACATCCATGAGAGCATCTGATTACTGGATGGAATTTGAGTGCAGAGCAGGATTCCATAAGGATCCGTCATCACCACCTTTTAGAAAACAATGTGTAAAAGGACTATGGGTGTATCCAAGATGCATATAGCTGAGTAAGTTCCTACTGGTTCAGTTACAGAGAATTCACACCATGTTTATGTTAAATCCTTATAGTAATAAAGGTAGGATTATTTTGAATTAGCATGGTATAATAGTTTGAGCATTGGATTACAACTCTGGAGACCAAGTTTTGAATCCCCACTCAGTCACAAAAAACGAAACAAAAAACAATATGAGACTTGAAAAAATTCAATAGGGACATAATGGTCCCAATACAAGTATTCACAGAAAAAGCAAAATAAGTGATTACCTGATAAAATGGCCTATCTTCTGTTCAATTTTGAAATAATATTCGAATATTTGATGGTTGGCTAAGAGGAATGGCAGCATTATTTTTTTTTTTACAGAAATTCCTATCCAATAATTTCCTGCTATTTTTTCTTCATTCTTTCAGCAGCTGGAAACTGGATTAAATTCAAGAGAGAGAGATGTATTTGAACAGATACATTTAATTGAATATGGGGATCAACACACTTGGGATTCATTTACCAGAGACCCGAAGAATCTGGATCATTTTCAGATCAAACATAAAATTATGCCTCTGCCTAAATCAATCATTGTTTCTTCATTTGCCAAATACCGCTTTTTAAGCTTCTAAAACTTTGCCTTAGTACAATAATAAACATTGTTGTTTCAATATTATGTTTAATTGTCTCCCAGATAATTTCTTTTGCTTGTTCCTGTATCTTTCCCATTCCCATGGAACCAATTTTTTTGGTTATTTCAAGATGAACATAGAATGAAGTTTTGGTCAGTTCTTAAATTTCCGTACCTTCTTTTCTTTATTTCAAGTAGTTGCTACTGTCACTCATCATCCCTTCATCTTTCTGTTCTCCTTACATTTTCCTGTGATGAAATTCCGAATTATTACTATGAAAATATGAAAAACAATTGTGATGATCAAAGTTTTATGTTACTGTATATCTTAACCTTGCGAAGTTGTTCATGAATGTGAAATTAAAGCAATGACAAAGACATGGTTTGAAGTCTAAGCAAAAACATGCATTCTGATTCTAGTCCTCCTAATTACATAGTTTCCGTTAGATCTCTGGTAGCTATAGCGTACTGAAATGCGCAACTGAGATTTCTCAGCATCTATAATTGAAGATAGTTTGTCCAATTCTTGAAAGATCAGAGGCCCTTTCACATTGTACCATAATAGCAGTATAATTCCACTTTACCTGCTCTAGTTCTCATCTGTGGAAACCTGGGATTTATTATTTAGGGAAGAATGTTTACAATTCTCTCTGGCTTCACCAGGCAGCCAGGAGGAAAGGAGAAGCAGTGGTAAAACCTGCGTGTAGCTCCCTCTCCGTAATGCTTTCTGCATCACAAGGAAAAGCGTCACCTTCCCAGTGAGTCCCTGTGTTGGCTCCATTGAAGCCAGCACAACATGGTAAGCTTCCTGTATTGGGGTGAAAATGTACAGCAATGTTTTCACCACAGTTGAGGACGGGGCTTCCACCAGAAGTCATATAGCATCACGTGATTTCTGGTGTGGGGCTCTGTCCTTTAGATGGGGTGAAAACATTCTAGTATGCTGAATTCACCCCGTCTGATAACGTCCCTAGTCTAATTTTTGCCCTGAAATTCTCCTTCAACAAAGACAGTCTGAGACCCCATTTACACTGCTATATAATGTGGTTTCACAATGCAGTTTAAATGCATTACACTGCATTATATAGCAGTGTAGACTCATATAATCCAGTCCAATGCAGTTATATGACAGTACAGATGAGGCCAGGGAGAGAGAACAGAGCACTGACATTTGTGAGATTGTTTTTTCCCCACAGCATAATGTGCATTTATTGCTGATAACAACAACAACAACAATAACAACACTTTATTTGTACCCCACTACCATGTCCCCAAGGGACTCGGTGTGGCTTACATGAGGTCGAGCCCAAATACAACAATACAAGCAATAATAACAACAATAACAAGCAATTAAAATAAAAATATAAACAATAAAATATGCAACATTAACAATTAAAATTGTGGGAAGGCCAGATGTAAAATTAAAATTGGAAATAATGTTGGAACATGGGCGAAAAAGTGATAGTTGCGTTTGTGGAAAACATACAAGCAGACCTAAAAATGTAAAGTGCTTTGGAGGGCAAAGTGCTATGGAATCATTATTCTGCGAAGGCACACTGGAACAACCATGTCTTCAAGTTCCTTCTAAAGACTGCCGGGGTTGGGGCCTGCCTGATGTCCTTAGGGAGTGAGTTCCAGAGTCGAAGGGCCACCACCAAAAATTCAATGGTCTTGTCATGAAACATGAGAACTACAATATAATGGGGATATTGCAGAAAACCACTGGAGCAGCACTGATGGATCAAGTCCACTTGAATATCACTGAAAGACAGGAATTACATAACAGCAAATTTTAATGTACACATGCTCATCATAGGTACCGTATATCTCTAGAGAATAGGCATGGTTAGGTCCATTCGGAATCCTCAGAATTCGGATTAAATTTGAATCAAATTCTTTTTTGAAGCAATTTCAAAGTGATTTGGGAACCCGGAAATATCCTTGCCCTTTCGAAGCCACTGTCGCCATCTTTGTTCCGAGTCAGGAAGTGAATCGGAAATGACTCAGCATTTGGAGGCAAGCACGCAGCAAGGCAAGCAGCAGTTTGCATGCTGGGATGCTTGCCTCCAGCCAATGAAGGGAAACTATGTGGGGAGGGGCGGGATTACAGCACGGCAGCCATTGCCCTTTAAAAAGGGCTGTGCGTGCCTCGTGGGCTCATTGCGAGCAGGGGACACAAACGGGTTGGGTTGGGAAGGCAGCTTGGGTGGGAAAGGTGCAACCGAGCAAAAGGGTTATGGATAAGGAAGGAAGGGAACAACAAATTGGGGAGAAGAGAACGGCTGGTAGCAGGCCTGTTGCCTGCGAGGCTTGCTTGGGTAGGGAAGAAGGGCAGGGCAGGGAAGCACAAAAGGGCAACTAGGAGAAGTGTTGTTCTCTTTCCTGCCACTGTCTGCCAATTGAATTAAACTTTCTAGAGACCTTGGATTTTGGGATCCCTTTGGACTTTCGGAATCCCCTTATCTGCTAACAATTTCAAATAATTCGTAATAATTTCTAATAATAATATCCCTGCTTGGGTTTGCACACTATTTTTTGTACTTTTTTGTACTTTTTTACTTGTGGAAACTACAAATCTGCTTTTATCTGTTCTAAATTTCCTTGGGGAAACACCCAGCACTACTTGCCTTGAGGCGTGCCTGCTTTGGGAGACACAATGTGCTTGTGAGAACTACAAATCTGCTTTTATCTGTTCAAAATTACCTTGGGGAAGCAGTTTTTTTTGCATATTGCGTAGTTGCGCCCGCCATTAACGAAGCGATTTGGAAATTTTGGAAAATTCCAACTTTTTTCCAGGAAATTTCAGAAATAATTTTCAAACCGAATCACCAGCACCCCCTACATCCGAAATGAGTGTTGAACCATTTTTTTTCCATAATCAAACAAGCCTACCAGAGAAACTACAAATGGGGTGTTTCAAGCACTGAAGAGAGATATGTTGTTTCAGCGTTAACTAACCAGTAGCATCTATTTCACCTCTGCTAGAAACAGCTCTTTTCTCCAGCAAACAGGTTTGAACAGCCCATTCAAAGTTAAAGCATATGAAACCACTGAGATCTAGTTTCAAGCTTATAGAGGACAATGTTCCACAAGCTCATGTTCAGCTTCGTTTCCTTTCCATTTTCCAGGAAGGTTGCCATTTAGCTTTGCAGAATGCTATTTATTGCTGCAGTGAAGAGGAGGTGCAATCCAAGCAGTGACATTTTTTCCTGCTCCAGCAATAGTTCTCCAGACACAGAAATAGGGGCAAAACCCCTTATATCTTTTGTGCGGTGAATATTCCCTTGCACTGAACCTAAAACAAGACAATGTAAAGCTAGGTTCTGAGCTCACGTATTAGCTCACAACAGTGGCATCATCCCTATGGACCTCACCATAATATTGTACCTAAAATACCATAAAACCACCATATAAACTACCATTCCTTCTATAGGTTCTGTTTCAAAAAAGAATAGGATGGGGAAGTTCATCTCAGGCCCCTTCTACACTGTTCTGTATCCCAGGATCAGATCCCAGATTATCAGCTTTGAACTGGATTACATGAGTCTCCATTGCCAGATAATCCAGGATAGGTAGTTTATCTGGGGATCAGATCCTGGGATATAGGGCAATGTAGAAAGGGCCTCAATCATGTCAACTTATTTATTTTTAACCCCTTCCTAATCCCCTCACATTTTTCCTTAACCTTCCTCCTCTCAGGCGTCATCAGACCATTTTCTGGTTTCATGTGACTTGTCCCTTTTCTACAGCCTCCTTCATCCAAATAAGAACAAAAGGCTCCTTCCCATTCCCATATCACTCTGGTCCACCCTTTCTTTGCAAAATTTATCTCAGATAGACTTTTATATCTCCATTCTTTCCATGACCCTGGGCTCAAATCTGCTACCAGGCAAATCCCCATCCCATAGTTGGTAACTGCCCACCACTACTCCCACATTTGTCTGCTTTCTTCTTTGCCTGCAATTATTTTTTTCCTTTCAATAGTTCACCCACCAACCCTCCTAGGACTGTCTATGACCACTATAATACAGCCATGTGCAGACACACAATCTATATGCATCATGTCTGGGGTTTCTGGCTTCTTTCTTTTCTCTCTCCCAGTCCCTTCTCCTTTGTCTTTCTCCTGCTCCTCACGTTTGTCTGTCTCTTCTTTGCAAACAGAGCTGGTTGAGTCTTGATCACCAGTGGCAAATTTAGCCAGAATTCTTCATATGGGCTTGGGGAGGTTAGTAGTAGAAGCTGCCACTGAAAGAAGAGCAAGGGAGGACAAGGAATTTAAAGTTGGCCTAAGCCATTCCAGTCCATTCTTGTTAAATTTCACATCTCTCGAGTTCCTACTAAGTGAAAATTGATTCTCCAAATACAACCCAAAATGCTGAGCCAGTTCCTCATTGGCCTAAGCCATTCTGTTGCTATGGGCGGTGAGATAGACAGACACAAGGAGCACACCAGTGACATAAGTGGTGGGGAAGCTTTGCATCGCTTGGCACTCCACTTGCAGCAACCTTTCCTTGGCAATAGCAACCAAGTGTCCCCTTGTTATTTTGGTGTTACTTTCTCTGACAGTGTCACCAAGCGCATTCCACACTCCCCTTCAGCCCCCTAGCAATGCCACTGGCTCACAGTAATGGAGAAAATGCAACTAAATACAGACAGAATAGAGATGTCTTATTGGGAATGGCAGATAACAGCCTCATCCAGCGGGCAATGCTTCAGATTTTTGAGTCCAGGCTCAAAGATTTGAACCATATAAGCAAAAGTGGTTCAGTACTGCTTGAACTAGTAATATCCTTCTGTTTTTTTTTTGTCGCGTCAGGAGCAACCTGAGAAATTGCAAGTCGCTTCTGGTGTGAGAGAATTGGCTGTCTGCAAGGACATTGCCCAGGGGGCGCCCGGATGTTTTCATGTTTTATCATACTTGTGGGAGGCTTCTCTCATGTCCCTGCATGAGGAGCTGGAGCTGATAGAGGGAGCTCATCCGCCTCTCCCCGGATTCGAACCTGTGACCTGTCAGTCTTCAGTCCTGCCAGCACAGGGGTTTAATCCACTGTGCCACCGGGGGCTCCCATCCTTCGGATCGGATTGGGAGCCCCCGATCCTTCTGTTAAGCAGGCTGCATTATGTTCTTAGCCCTGAAGTTTTCATTAATTATCTGCGGCTATGCTGATAAAGCAGTTTTAGATGGAAGAGCCAATGGTCTTTGAATGACATGCTTCCTCTTTCTTTTCCACCCCAAAATGTATGGTTGGACACAAAAGAAAATACACATCTGATGCATTTTCATCTGTTTTTCCTTCTTAATAACACATCTGGCAGATGAAAGCTCAAGCAAGAGATTTCCAACTTCTTCCCCAACACAAAAAGCAACAATAGTGCTCACTTTATATTAGTATATCTGAAATTGTCTATGCTCCAATTTAATGGAAATTGTGAGCAGAAAAGTACTTTACTTTCAGGTAACTTTCTCTTTTGTACTCCTCTTACTTATTTGACACAAAGTGAAACACATACTCTAGTCTGGTTTTGCTTCTGTACATGGAAAAGGTGAGTGGAAGAGTATCTTGTGCTTTATCTTACGTTGGAAAAAAATATTTATTTATTTATTTACTATATTTACATACCACCCCTCTCAACCCGGAGGTGATTCGAGGCAGTTTACAGTCAGAAGGCAATGCCCCCAAACAACATAAATACAGTTTAAAACACTACATATAATATGAACCATATAAAAGCAATAAAACAATAAAAACCGTAAAACACAAGTCCTCAGCGTCTCATCACTAAAATTGTTTTTAAATTTTATTTACCATATTTATATACCGCCCCTCTCAACCCGGAGGTGACTCGAGGTGGTTTACAGTCGGCAGTCAATGCCCCCAAACAACATAAATACAGTTTAAAACATTACATATAATATAAACCATATAAAAGCAATAAAACAATAAAAACCATAAAACACAAGTCCTCAGCGTCTCATCACTAAAATTGTTTTTCCATCACATCGTCCAATTGTTCTGTGGATCTCCATTAGTCTGTTACATTGTGTCTGCAAATGTCTGGTCAAACAGCCAGGTTTTGACTCTCTTTTGAAATGTTAGGAGGGAAGGGGTCGATCTAATATCCCTAGGGAGGACGTTCCATAGCTGAGAGACCACCACTAACATCTTGAGGGACCACCACTAACATCTTGAGGGATCACTACTAACATCTTGAGTTAGTCTTACAATCTCATCAGATGGTCTTAGTTTCGGCAGCACGCACTGGATCTTCTATAGTTTTATGCTGGAGCTCACCAGACAATGTTGAACTACTTTTGGTGGGGCTCAGTTGTAAAACTATAGAAGATCTAGTGCATGTTGCCATGATGGCAACACAAGAGGCTTCCTGTGTTGCCTTTGAGACAATGACGGGAAGCCAGTTTCCCCCCATGGTGTGTGGTGACTATCGAGTTGGGCGATGTGGGGTGACCCCCCCCCCCGGCACTGACAGATTCACCATGATGTGTGACGATTCTAGCAGCTCGTGTGAAGAGATCCTTGGTTTCTGTACTTCTTCAGGCCTGTTGACAGTTATTTCCTCAAGCTGTTGCTTAGCAACATGGTGGGTGAGAAGCCATGGATTCTTCAGAAAAAGAGTAAGCAGTAGCATCCATAGCTGCCCACATCTTCTAAATAACTTTAAAGGGTGTCGTTGCATCTAGTGTGTGTTTGTAGTCAGTGGTCATAGTTAAATAGATGTGGGAGTATACAAGCTAGGTATTCCTTATCCAAAATGATTGAGATCAGACATTTTTGGATTTTTTTGGAAGGATGTGGGAGTACCTGCATTTGCAAATATGTACTTATTGAGGTATTCTGGAGATGGGACCCAAGTCTAAACATGAAATGTTTCATATACTCTGAAATTCTAGATTCACTATATGGTGAGGAATGTATGGAGGACCATTTCACTGGTAAGCAAAGAATCATGCACTAAACGATTTTCTGTATTGGCCTTATGCCATCACAATGATAGGGCCAAAAGAACACTCCACTGCCTTCCAAAATGATGTGCTATCATGTCTGTCTTATACGTTTTTCAAGTTTAGAATCTCATTCACATTTTGGACATCACAGAGATCCTTCGTTTGTGTAGTCTCCTGAAGTCCTTTGTTGTTGTTGTTGTTGTTCATTCGTTCAGTCGTCTCTGACTCTTCGTGACCTCATGGACCAGCCCACGCCAGAGCTCCCTGTCGGCCGTCACCACCCCCAGCTCCTTCAAGGTCAGTCCAGTCACTTCAAGGATGCCATCCATCCATCTTGCCCTTGGGCAGCCCCTCTTCCTTTTCCTTCCACTTTCCCCAGCATAATTGTCTTCTCTAGGCTTTGCTGTCTCCTCATGATGTGGCCAAAGTACTTCAACTTTGTCTCTAGTATCCTTCCCTCCAGTGAGCAGCCGGGCTTTATTTCTTGGAGGATGGACTGGTTGGATCTTCTCGCAGTCCAAGGCACTCTCAGAACTTTCCTCCAACACCACAGCTCAAAAGCATCGATCTTCCTTCGCTCAGCCTTCCCTAAGGTCCAGCTCTCACATCCGTAGGTTACTACAGGGAATACCATGGCTTTGACTCTGCGGATCTTTGTTGCCAGTCTGATGTCTCTACTCTTTACTATTTTATCGAGACTGGACATTGCTCTACTCCCAAGAAGTAAGCGTCTTCTGATTTCCTGGCTACAGTCTGCATCTGCAGTAATCTTTGCACCTAGAAATACAAAGTCTGTCACGGCCTCCACATTTTCTCCCTCTATTTTCCAGTTGTCAATCATTCTTGTTGCCATAATCTTGGTTTTTTTTTATGTTTAGCTGCAACCCCGCTTTTGCGCTTTCTTCTTTCACCTTGATTAGAAGGCTCCTCAGCTCCTCCTCGCTTTCGGCCATCAGAGTGGTGTCATCTGCATATCTGAGGTTGTTAATGTTTCTTCCAGCAATTTTCACCCCAGCCTTGCATTCATCAAGCCCCGCACATCACATGATGTGTTCTGCATACAAGTTAAAAAGGTTGGGTGAGAGTATGCAGCCTTGCCATACGCCTTTCCCAATCTTGAACCAGTCTGTTGTTCCGTGGTCAGTTCTGACTGTTGCTACTTGGTCCTTGTACAGATTCCTCAGGAGAGAGACAAGGTTGCTTGGGATGCCCATCCCACCAAGAACTTGCCACAATTTATTATGATCCACACAGTCAAAGGCTTTAGAATAGTCAATGAAGCAGAAGTAGATGTTTTTCTGAAACTCCCTGCCTTTCTCCATTATCCAGCAGATATTGGCAATCTGGTCTCTGGTTCCTCTGCCTTTTCTAAACCCAGCTTGAACATCTGGCAACTCTCGCTCCATGTGGTGCTGGAGTCTTCCTTGCAGGATCTTGAGCATTACCTTACTGGCATGAGAAATAAGGGCCACTGTACATTCTGAAGTCCCTACATTCTGGAATTAATATTTTGCCCTCTTATTTACCTTATGTACCTTAGAACATAGAGAAATGTGCTGTTTTCTAAGAAGACAGTTCTGCTTTGGAGGTCATAATGAGTTCAAAGTTGTTTTTTTAGTTTTGGACTCACAGATGCTGACACTGTCTTCTTTCAGTTCCTTTTCTATGTAACATTGCATGCATTTTACATCTGGTGGTTGCTGTTATTTCTGCCTGACCTGCAACATCTCTCAGCTAACCCACAATATCTCTGCTCCCACTTAATTGTAATATAGAATATCTCTTAAACTCTTTATTTAAAACTTAGTCTGTGAGATCCAGAGTCTATAGCCAGGATTTTTTTAGTGCACAATGCCATTTTCTGTACTTTTTGCAGGGTTATTTATTTATTTTGTATCAAAAGCATTGCATAATTAGTATAAAACCGATAAAAATAGAAGGAGCGCAAGTGGCTAAATATCTATACGGCGCCGGCCCAGCGTACCTGTCCGAACGTATCTCCTTCTATGTCCCACCGTGGTGTTTAAGATCTTCTGGGGAGGCTCTGCTCTCGGCCCCACCTTTATCACAAGTGAGGCTGGTGGGGATGAGGGACAGGGCCTTCTCAGTGGTGGCCCCTCGCCTGTGAAATTCACTCCCTGGGGAAATCAGGTCATCAACATCTCTCCTCTCCTTCAGAAGGAAGCTGAAGACATGGATATGGGACCAGGCATTTGGGTAATCTGGCAGACTAACAAGGTAATGATGACTAGAGTTGGAAAGGACTATGGTAATGCTAAATGGATTGACGGATTTTAGAACTCGATAAATGCAGGCTGTAGATCGGGTTTTTAGTTGATATTGTATTAATTGTATGTTTTAAACTATTGTGTTTATTGTTATTGCATTTTTATTGTAATTGTTGGCATCGAATTGTGCCAGATGTAAGCCGCCCTGAGTCCCCCCTAGGGGGTGAGAAGGGCGGGGTAGAAATGCCTGAAATAAATAAATAAATAAATTTTGACCAAAAATGGGCAACAGCAATGGCATTGTCTGTAGCCTCCAACAATTCTTCCTCTGTACATGAGGCAGGGCATAGTGGACAAGCAAACAGATGTAGAGTTGTCTGCTCTGCTCCACAGTAACATAAGATGTGGGATTCTTTTAGGTAGTGCCATTTTGCCAGGTTGTCTTTTGTTCTGCTCACTCCACTTCTGAGTCTGTTCAGGGACTTTCAAGTTGCCCATTCTTGGTGTCTTTGGAGGAAGACCCTCGTGGGGGGGGGGGCATCCAGTTGGGGTTTCCTGGTTTAGCTGCCCAGAGGGATACCCTTGCTGTTGCTGGGGGGACGCCAAGAGGAGTGGTAGTTCTCATAAAGCTTTTCCTTGATTTGAGTCTACTGGGAGGAGGCTGGTAGCCATGCAGTGGGTGGCTTTCACAGTGTTCAACCTTATTTCTCTCACATTTAGCAGCAACTTCCCATCGCACATCGGGGAGGGGGGGCAATGCCAGCTAGCTTGTAGAGTTTATCAACAGGTGTAGGTTTAAGACATCCTGTGATTATTCTGCATGTTTCATTCAATGCTATGTTCACCTGCTTTGCATGGGCAGACCTATGCCAAACAGGGCAGGCATACTCAGCAGTTGAGTAAGACAAGGCTAGGGCTGATGTTCTTACTAATTTTGGGTCTGCACCCCATGTGCTGCCAGTAAGTTTCTGCAGGATGTTATTGCGTGCAGCGACTTTGTGCTTGGTGTTCAAGCATTGTTTTGCAGGGCCATTCAGCAGAGATCAGGAAAGGCAGGAGAAATCTGTCAGCATCAAACACTTTACTTCTGCAGTGCCTTCGTTCATGATCTCTAGACCTTTCCCCTTATGTTGTCATGGGGGTGAGGTGTTGTACAAATCACTGAAGCTCTGTATCTCAGAAGGGTATGCAAGAGTCAAAATATATTAAAATATGGTTTTTTTCTGCACATTTTTTAAGGTAGTTTTGCGATCTATTGTAAAACCAGTGATAAATAACAATGCGCAAAATTTGAAAATTTGTATATGATCTACTGGAGAATCAAAACCATTCTTGTGCTGTCTAGCAAAGAAATGTAGACTTCCCAGGAGTCTTTCCTTTTGCTGCCAAGTGAAGCAGCCTGACTTGGGTAACAAAGGAGGAAATGGGTTGTTGTAGGCTTTTTAAGGCTATGTGGCCATGTTCTAGAGGCATTTCCTCCTGATGTTTCGCCTGAGGATGCTTGCCATAGATGCAGGCAAAACATCAGGAGAGAATACCTCTAGAACATGGCCATATAGCCTGAAAAAACCTACAACAACCCAGTGATTCCGGCCATGACAGCCTTCAACAATACAAAGGAGGAAATGTCTCCCACTTTCAGCAAAGTCTTCTTTAAGATTGGGAGACCCCTCCCTTCCAACTAAAGACTACTTTGTTATTATTGTTATTAATTACAACAACAATAACAATATACCTTATACACTATTGTATCTTCCAGGTGGCTGCAGAGCCACATATATCAGGGAGAGGGATGTTAGTCTGTTGCATAATTTGTGCCACTCTGTATTTGTTGTAAGTTTTTGTGAATTTCAGGCTACTTCACCAGCTACCTGTCTCACACTAGATGATCTGTTGGTGATCTGCGTTAGTAGGATTTGTGTATTTTGGTTTCATTTACAAAGGACCTGCAACCTAATGAATATAGGCAAAGCTCTCCCAGTTACACTGCAAAACAACAGTTTGACTTTGTTTCAGTCAGGTTATTTTGTTATAGCCATTTGTTACATGGTGACCAGCCATGTCATCACATGTGCCACTGGAATTAGGCTGACTAGTCATGTCCTGGCAGTGCTTGTGCAAAGGGTGTGGGGACCTGTCACCCCATGCCACGTTCCAGCGCACCTCCCCGCTGCTTCTTCATACGAGGAAAGCCTGTTTATGGCAATTCGACTCATATTTCCAAATAGAAAGATGGGGAGCCCGGTTTTGTCTGCCACCACCATAATTTTGGCGAAGGCAGCAGTTCAGCCATGGAGCCACCCTGGAAGTAGTTCTCCGAGGTGTGATGGGAGACATTGGGCTCCGTGGCTGAAGAAGAAAACCTCGTTACACAACTGAAAAAAAGGTAATTGTGTAGAGGTCCTTAGTTGAAGTGTATCAAAGGTTCAGGCTGCATTTTTATATGATCTGTGTTAAAACTGTCAGATTGTGATACATGTAATACTACTCCAGGATCTTGCTAGATTGTGTGTAGTGATAAAGAGTAGGGCTGTCCAAACACAGAAAAATTTGTTTCTAAACTCGATTCGTTTTTAGGGGTTTTTTGCGTTTCGTTATTTAAAAGAATTCCGAAATTTTCCTTAAAAAACGTTCGATATTTACGAAATTTCAGAAATCATAAAACAATTATGAAACAATTACGAATCGATTACGAATCGATTCGTTAATGGCGGCCGCGATCACGCAATACGCTAAAAAAACTTCTGAAGCTTCCCTCTCCCTCTGTTGTTGACTGTTGGTGTGATAATTATATTTTTTTTTACTGAGAAAACAAACAGCAACCCTAAAACTTGCACTAGACATGCGGAAATAATAACAAAACATTTACGAATCAATAACGAATCAATAACGAATCAATAACGAAACAATTCCGAAACAATTACGAAACGAATTGGAAAAATTCGTTTCATTTTTCAGTTGCTCCTGAATGGTTCAATATCGCTTCGTTATCAAAAAAAAAAACACGAATTTTTAACGAATTACGAAATTACGAAACGAAACCGCCCAGCCCTAATAAAGAGATATTTGAAACTTGCTTGTACTTAGAGCAATGTTTCATCAAATTCAGGACTGTATATAGTATTTGACTGTGGCTTTCCAGGATTTGAGACAGGAATCTTTCCAGCACTACCTAGAACTGTCATCAGTCAAACCAGAAACCTTTTTCAAAGCTGATGCTTAATCAGTGAGTTACTCTCTTATTTTCTTGCAGAACAGATCCTCATTATACAATTCAGATAGCTCTCCCATGTTGTTGAGTAGGATCTGAAATATAAAGCCCTACGGTGTTTCCTAGATGAGACACAAAGTTTAGATGATTATTGATACTGAGCGGGAAGCCGGATAGACAACAAACAATAATTTGCCCAAAGGATATCCAAAGTGCAAACAGTAGTTTTGATCCAAGGTATTCACAACACTGGTCCAAATAGATAAGCTTTCTTTCAAACATCAGTGCTTTATAGAACATCAGAGTTATGCAGATAATGGAAAAAATTGCAATATCTGATGCGTACATGATAATCCTTATCCAGTACAGAAGGTATTAAGATTTTGGGTTGTTGTAGTTTTTTTCGGGCTATATGGCCATGCTCTAGAGGCATTCTCTCCTGACATTTCAGCTGCATCTATGGCAATCATCCTCAGAGGTAGTGAGGCCTGTTGGAACTAGGAAAGTGGGTTTATATATCTGTGGAAGGCTACATGCCTGCCTGGAAGTAACATTTTAAATCATATTTGTGAATAATCAAATCCTCAAAAGTCAAAAACGCAAATGTGGAGAGATTACTGTATTACAGAGATGATACTGCCTGGTCCAGAATTTGGCACATTTCTCTCTTTTGCCCTCCATTCATGCCTCTTCAAATTCTACAGCACTGCTGGTCACAGCAGACCTCCAACTGGAGTGCTCAAGGGCCAGGGGCTTCCCAGTTCTCAGTGTCTATGCCAGAGTTTTTAAGATTGGCTTTGAGCCCCTCTTTAAATCTCTTTTCCTGTCCACCAACATTCCGTTTTCTGTTCTTGAGTTCAGAATAGAGCAACTGCTTTGGGAGACAGTAGTCGGGCATTCGGACAACGTGGCCGGTCCAGCGGAGTTGATGGTGGAGGACCATCACTTCAATGCTGGTGATTTTTGCTTCTTCCAGCACACTGACATTTGTCCACTTGTCTTCCCAAGAAATTTGCAGGTTTTTCTGGAGGAAACGCTGATGGAATCGTTCCAGGAATTGAATGTGACGTCTGTAGACCTATAACAGTTTTTCTAATAATTCTGACTAGGTTGAATTATTCATATGTCTAATTCTGGTAATGCTTTCTTTTCCTAGATGCTATACAAAACAAAATATATGCTAAGGAATTAAAAATAAAAGAACACAAAGAACAATGATCTTTGCAACGTTAGTCCTTAGAAAAATTAACTCAAAGTGAAGCCTCTGTTCTACAAAAAAAGAAATACATTCTTAAGCTGTTAGAGGTACCATGAAGAGATGGTTCGGCTGTAGCATCCCATTTCTTCTAGGGATGTGCTGCACTGCTCAAAATGGTAAGTTATTGTGGTTAATAACTTTTATACATAGTGAGAGACAATTTGTTAATAGAAATTGTTTTTGAAGAAGTATAGAACTAAATCTAGGATATGAAGAAGGCTTCTGCTTTTTGTTCATGTGAATAGTGGGGCTCTGACAACCACTCCATGAATTTCTTCAATGGTAGTGGGCTGCTATTAAGCTGTTTTATTTTGAATCTGTGGTGTTGAGCTCGGTGATAAGTTGTACTGCCCTATTTATCAAATGTCATATTGTATTGTCAAAGGCTTTCATGGCTGGAATCACTGGGTTGTTGTAGGTTTTTCGGGCTATATGGCCATGTTCTAGAGGCATTCCCTCCTGACGTTTTGCCTGCATCTATGGCAAGTATCCTCAGAGGTAGTGAGGTCTGTTGGAACTAGGAAAATGGGTTTATATATCTGTGGAATGACCAGGGTGGGACAAAGGACTCTTGTCTGTTGCAGCTAGGCGTGAATGTTTCAACTGACCTTGATTAGCATTTGATGGCCTGGCAGTGCCTGGGGCAATGTTTTGTTGAGAGGCGATTAGAAGTCCTTGATTGTTACCTCTCTGTTGTTTTGCTATTGTAATTATAGAGAGTTTTTTTAATACTTGTAGCCAGATTTTGTTAATTTTCATTGTTTCCTCCTTTCTGTTGAAATTGCCCACATGCTTGTGGATTTCAGTGGCTTCTCTGTGTAGTCTGGCATGTTGGTTGTGAGAGTGGTCCAGCATTTCTGTGTTCTCAAATATAATGCTGTGTCCAGGCTGGTTCATCAGGTGCTCTGCTATGGCTGACTTCTCTGGCTGAAGTAGTCTGCAGTGCCTTTCATGTTCCTTGATTCGTGTTTGGGCAATGCTGCGTTTGGTGGTCCCTATGTAGACTTGTCCACAGCTGCATGGTATATGGTAGACTCCTGCAGAAGTGAGAGGATCCCTCTTGTCCTTTGCTGAACGTAGCATTTGTTGGATTTTCTTGGTGGGTCATATTCATGATACTGAAATGTAATGATTGTATGCCGATACTCATGCATGTTAAATTATACACACAAACATTTCTTCTTTTGCATCACATCATCTTACATTGTGTATGTATTAAGCGGTTTCAGCACCACTAAATCGTGGGTCTGAAAACCCGGAGTGCCCCAGCTACTTCCAGAAGGCCAAATCAGGATACAGACAGGCAGAAGGCAAAAACAAAGGTTTTCAATCCTCAGTGACCAAAGAGGATATCAGCAGAGCTAGTTATCAAAGTGGTGACATTTCCCAACTGTGAACACGTGGATTGTTTATAGTAGTCCAGAACAATTGAAAATAGCCATGCTGGCTTTCTATTGGTCCTGGAGGATGCTGGCTAGGATCCACAGCTTCATTGGAGAAGGCATTTCAGATTGTCTGCAGTAAATATTAACCAAAATTACAAATATTTTTTATGCAAAATAGTAGAAACTTCAGTTTTTTAAGAAATAAAGAAATAGAAATACCAGATAAACAGAAAGCACCTAGTTTGTCCACCCAGACCCAGAGATTTATGTGTTTAGTTTATATCAATCTGGTTGTGAGTCTCTCTATGTGTTAGTGCTTTATTATGGTAAAGGATGTAAATGAAGGAAAATAGCTCCTGCCACAAGTTAACAAAAAATGGCAATTCTTAAGCCAAGGGTGGGGATGAAAGCACCCTTTTTCTTGCATCTAATGTGTGGGTCTTGTAGAAACGTTGATAAGGAAAAATAACACAATGCCTTCGAAAATGCGATTTCAGTTTGCAAGCCACCTGCAATTGATTTTGGAGAAATTGTAAAGAATATCAAACTGGAGTATATTGAACTTGACAGATTACAGTACAAATGCTGGTCTGGGTATGACTTGGAAGGATCTGGCTGGATAACATGCAAAGAAGAAGGTTGGATCCCTACACCAAAGTGTTTGGGTAAGTATCAAAATAATGCAGGTATGGAATTATTTATTTGTATTCGGTAACTATTTCTGTATTTGCAATGACTAACAGAGTTGTGACCCATTCATTCACAGAGAGTTAATCCTATAATCCTAATTTGGGGAAAAATGGGAATGATGATGACAAACCAAAACAACTTGTATGAATGAATAAAATAATACTTTAATGTACTTTTGAAGTAATTTTCTGCATGACAAATGAGAAGCTGCCTCTCTCCCATTATCTAGATTGGCTTCTGTTGACTAGACTGGCACAACCTTATTTTAATCTCATAATAAATTTGATTTATTACTTTTACACTCTTAAAAGAATGTAATAATAATAAATAACTAATTTTTTTGGATATTCAATAATGTTCTATTATCTGCGCAGAGGCCACAAGGGGGTGCTAGAGAAAGAAGGATAATCCATTTTATCTTGGGATGGGGGAAGTTGAAGGAGGAAAACAATTTCCTCCATTTTTGCAGGTTACTCCCCCCCTTCTCATGTCATACATGAGAGTTGTTTCCATGATGGGGACATGGGTGGGGGCGGGGGCGAATAACAGGAAAACCACGGGAAATGGTTTTACTCCTTCAACCCACTTTCCACCCCATAAAATGAACTATCCTTCTCTCTCTAGTACCCTCTTGTGGCCTCCACTCGAATAAGGGAACAGTACCATACATTCTATTTGTATTGCATTTTAATCTTTACACTATGTATCTTAATATGTGTATTTTGTTATTGTCTGTTATACTGTATGCATTTCATGGTCTGTATTTTATGGTGATATGTTGTGTCCTGCCTCTAGCCATGATGAGAGGTTGGTAACAAATACATTTCACTGTTGTTGTTGTTGTTGTTGTTGTTAGTAGTATTATTATTAGTATTTGTCTCTTCATTTGATGATAGCAGGATGTTTTTAGAGGGCATAAAGTAAGCAATCATACAGTTAACTCCTCCAACAATATTTGGTTACTCCATACCTCCTGAAAGTGACAAGATGTACCACTCGAGACTGCTAGCCTCGAACTTCTGAATAGTGCAGCCAACACTGTTACATCCCTCTTTACATTTTCACATTCAACATAAGTCTTCCAAGAAGACCTTGCATACTTCACCTGAATATACGAGAGGTATTTTTTAAGTAACGTCCATTGGAACATAAGTACACAACGAAAGTTTATTTCAAAAAAGTAAATTTATTTTCAGAAAGTACATACTTCACTCTATTTTTTGACATAGTTGCCAAGTTTGTTCAAACACTTATCATACCTCTGAACCAATTTTAAAATACCCTCTTCATAAAAACTTGCCACCTGCTCTGATAACCAAATCGTCTGTAATCAAAGAAGGGCAACCAGAGCAGTCCTCATCATGGACGTTGTCACGGCCATCTTTGAATTGTCGTACCCACTTACACACTTTGCTTTCACTCATAACAGTATCATCATACACTTCACAAATCTGTCGATGAATTTCTGCAGCAGGCAGGTTCCTTGCTGACAAAAACCGTATCACTGAGCGAACCTCACATGCGGAGGGTGAGTTGATAGTCTTAAACGTTTTAAAAGCACAGAACAGAACCGTATAGGTAAGCTACAGAGTGGAAACCGAGCACAGTTGTTCCTGAGACATGCCGGTACACGACGCAGGTGCTCGTTGCGGTATGCGTGCAAACTACTAGTGTCTACAACAAAACGGACCTTACAATAAGAAATATTGGAATACCATGGAGTATACATGTACAGATGTTTCTCTTAATTAGGGTTTGGCAGATCTCAAGTTCATGGAATGCACTTTCCACGTGCATTTTTAATGGAAAAGCCCATTACGCTGACAACCACATTATTAAGGCTCATGGATTTGCCCCACACTGTGGCAAATTCATGGGTCCTCAGTGTGTGTGTGTGTGGAAACCCAATTGTTCCATATCCCATATCACTCGCCTTACCATGACCCCCCCCCCCATCCTATGGGGGAAGTGTTGGCACCCGGCTTCCCTCCGTGTTGTCATGGTGGCAATGTGTGCCACTTCTTCTCCTCTTTTGGCATAGACCCCAGCCAGAAGATGATGTACATCTTGGGAAGGGCTCCATGCTGAAAGTGGAGGGGAAGCAGCATACAATGGGCAAATTGGCCCATGTGATGAGGTGGTTGGTAGGTGGGAGTGGGGGTCAGTCACTAGGTAGGGAATGGTCTCTTTGAGGTCCCATCTACATTATCATAGGAGTCCCTGGTGGCGCAGTGGGTTAAAGCACTGAGCTGCTGAGCTTGTTGATCGAAAGGTCGTAGGTTCGATTCTGGGGAGCGGCGTGAGGTTCTGCTGTCACCCCCAGCTTCTGCTAACCTAGCAGTTCGAAAACATGCAAATGTGAGTAGATCAATAGGTACCGCTCCGACGGGAAGGTAACGGCGCTCCATGCAGTCATGCCGGCCACATGACCTTGGAGGTGTCTACTGACAACGCTGGCTCTTCGGCTTAGAAATGGAGATGAGCACCACACCCCAGAGTCAGACATGACTGGACTTAATGTCAGGGGACAACCTTTACCTTTACCTACATTGTCATATAATACAGTTTGAACTGCATTATATGGTCAGTGCAATACAATGCATTATATATACAATGCAAATTGAACCGCATAGAATATATATATATACATTATACATTATATATATACATTATATATACAATGCAAATTGAACCGCATAGAACTCGATTACATCATATAATCTAGGTCAATGCAGTTAATCTGCATTCTGAAACTGCATTATATGGCAGTGTAGATGGGGCCTGAAACCAAGACAGGATGGCTTTTTCCATATAGGATTCAAGGCATATCACCTTCGGTTTTGGAAAAGGCTTACCTGGCTTAAAACATGGTTCCATATGCAAGTTGCAGTTGCTCACCACAACCCCTAGAAGTCATGGGGACTTTTGCAGTCCAATTTTTATTGCAAAAATGGCTCGAGATTGGAGTATAATTTGGGGTCTGTGAGCAGCACTTTGCCCACCTTTGTGCCAAATGCATGGGTATCATAGGGATAAGGAGACACAGTCCTGCTGCCTGATCTCTAATTGTACATTGATAACCTATGAAAAAGGTTATCATATAAAACTGTTCTGTCAGTGTGGCTTAATAGGTGGGTTTTCAACATGGCATTGCTAGAACAAAAAAGCAGACAGTCATTCATAATCAATGGAAGTTCAACTCTTAGGAATAAAAATAGCATGAAGTCAGATCCTACAGAATGAAAAACTTTGAAAGAGGAGTGTAGTGAGGGAGGGAGACTATTTCTTATTTTTAGAGAAACCTCTTTACTCTTATAATGATTCAGTTTCTTCTTTTATCTTGGCTGGGACTTTTTCTGTGTTGTTTAACCTTTGTACAGGCACTGAGACACACTTCTGTATAACAAAGTAACACAGTTTATTTATAACTTCTGGCTCCAAACTTTTGTGGTTACATTTATGTTTTGTTGCAATCTTGAGGCTTACAGTCAGTATAATATACTTGGTTTACTTTTCTGAAATAGACTTTCAATGTTTCACATTCACAAACATGTTACTTGCTTTACGCACTCTTGACTGAAATTATATTCTGACTAAAGCACCATTGGCTTTCTTTATGTTCCTAAAACTTATGTTCTATTTAACTAACTGCTTCTATATATCAGAAGTCTTTAACACATCTTCATAACTGCTTATTTCTAACAGGAGTTCCTAACTCTTTTCGCTCACAGAAGTTCCTAACTGTCTCTCACAAACAGGAATCCCTAACTCATCTCACAAACAGCAATTCCTAACTCACTCTTTTGACTCTCTAACTGCCTATTTTTAAACTTTGGCTCCGCCCCTTTGGAATGTTTAGCCCTCTTTTTCCAACTGTCATTTTAGCCAAGCAAGCACTTCAAATCCTGGGCCTACGCTTATCTGCATCTGTCCAATCGGCTTCCATATGCAAATGAATCCTATCTCTGCTCTTGCTACCCTGTGTGTGCCTATTCTTCCCTATCTGCCATATGTAAACATAGAGCTATACACCAAAAATTTAACATAGAGTAGCAATTTTGCTACAAGGAGCAAGCACCATCAGTCTCAAGTACCATCCTGGTTTCTCTTTTTTGTCGCATTTTTAGCACCCTGCATTATCACAAAAAAACAGCTGACAGAGCGAAATCTGCTTCTACGGGATGGACAAAGACATTCAGAGCTGATTAGAAATGGCCATACAGTGGAATTTATGTGCAAGAAAGGTTATATCATCATATCCCCATCAATCAAAAAGTGTACTGATGGAAAGTTATATCTACCATTCTGCAATCCTCCTGGTAAATGTACTGTTAATGGGAATTCAATTTCGCTGGAATCATTAGCTGAAAGAATGCTATGCTTATAGATGGAGATACTCATGGCTGCTCTCTTCTCAGATATGGGGAACAAATAGAGAATATTTACCGTACAGTCATCTGATTCAGTAACAACCACATGACGTATCAGAGACATATTATTCAGTAATTTGTGAAATCTCAGCTAAATTAAACTACCCAGGTGAGCTTGTTATACAAACAAGCCAACTTGCCTGAGCCATATGAGCCAGAGTTTTACACACAGGCCTTAATAAATTGGAAACAAGAGAAGTATTGGAGCTCCTATGAAAGTGAGTTAGTATGCCTTGTAGTGCAGACCTGACTGTAGTACTACACTTTTAAAACCACAGAGCCTTGTACTACATGATTGTTTGAAACCAGAACAAACGCTAGAGAGAAAATGTGAGAGATTCCTGAAAAATAGATTTTAAATAATATATACTTACAGAGGCGGTCCTAGGTAATTTTCAACGGTAAGCAAACCGTAGTTTGGTGCCCCTCCCCCCCAAGCAATCATTGATATATATTTTCTGTTTGTCGTGGGAGTTCTGTGTGCCATATTTGGTTCAATTCCATCATTGGTGGAGTTCAGAATGCTCTTTGATTTTAAGTGAACTATACATTCCAGTAACTACAACTCGCATATGTCAAGGTCTATTTCCCCCAAGAGCGCCTCAAGAGTGCCCCTGGGCAAAATCAACTATATTGCGAATGCTTACTTTGCGTAATGGGTTGAGCCGCCCCTGTATACTTAATAAGATCTATTTTTCAGGAATCCCTCTTATTTTCTCTCTAGCATTCTTTCTAATATATACTCATTTTATTTGGAGCCCCTGGAGCTCAGCAGGTTAAACCACTGAGCTGCTGAACTTGCTGACCGAAAGGTCAGTGGTTTGAATCTGGGGAGCGGGGTGAGCTTCTACTGTTAACCCCAGCTACTGCCAACTTAGCAGTTCGAAAACTTGCAAATATGAGTAGATCAAAAGCTTCAGCAGAAAGGCAATGACGGCCCATGCAGTCATGCTGGCCACATGACCTTGGAGGTGTCTACATACAACACCGACTTTTTGGCTTAGAAATGGAGATGAGCACCACCCTCCAGAGTAGGACTCAACTAAACTTAATGTCAAGGGGAATCCTTTACCTTTTATACTCATTGTGACCATTTTAATGTAAATCAGGTAATGGGTCTTTGAAAAATCAGTGTAAACTTAGATTGAACTGGGCTAAAAATAATGTTTTCCTATTTTTTTTATAAGTGTTCAAGTTGGACTACAAACAGCTCGATTTTTTTGGGCAATAGAGATTTGGGGCATGTTATCAACTAGTAAAAACTGTCTTTGCATATTTCTATAATGTGACATTGCAGAGCCCGGTGCAGATGAGACGTCTCTAGCCTCAGCATGGAATTCCTCTCAATCAGGTACCAATATAATATAATGATCAGTGCTATACATGAATTTTGAGATATGAACTAATGGTTTTGAAAATATTTTTTTTTTATTTAAGATGAAGATGATGCTGGGTGAGAGAAATTATTGAACTTTGGGCTAGGCTGGTTTGCTCAAGTTTCCCATTTGGCTGAAATGAACACAGATATGGTGGAATGAATACACATTATGAACAGTTGTTTAACTCTCCAGGAAGGCTGTTTGCTTTCATCTTGATGACTAGGGGACATGGCTGAAATTCTTAACTTTCTTCCTTCCCTCCCTCCAGGGACTCTTTTACAAATGTCTATATGTGCAGGTTGTACTGGTCCATTTAGTTTGGTACTGGTCCAATCTCGATAAAATAGTAAAGAGTAGAGACATCACACTGGCAACAAAGATCTGCATAGTCAAAGCCATGGTATTCCCTGTAGTAACCTATGGATGTGAGAGCTGGACCTTAGGGAAGGCTGAGCGAAGGAAGATAGATGCTTTTGAGCTGTGGTGCTGGAGGAAAGTTCTGAGAGTGCCTTGGACCATGAGAAGATCCAACCAGTCCATCCTCCAGGAAATAAAGCCCGGCTGCTCATTGGAGGGAAAGATACTAGAGACAAAGTTGAAGTACTTTGGCCGCATCATGAGGAGACAGCAAAGCCTAGAGAAGACAATTATGCTGGGGAAAGTAGAAGGTAAAAGGAAGAGGGGCCGACCAAGGGCAAGATGGATGGATGGCATCCTTGAAGTGACTGGACTGACCTTGAAGGAGCTGGGGGTGGTGACGACAAACAGGGAGAGTCTGTCGTGGGCTGGTCCATGAGGTCACGAAGAGTCGGAGACGACTGAACGAATGAACAACAACAATATGTGCAGGTTGTTATTGAAAGTTACATCTGCTGAAATCCCTTCTGATTCATAATGTTTAGAAGAAAAGTGATAGATAATTTGCTTGGTGGCATAGAAACACTCTTCCACATTGTTTTCCCTAGGAAAATAATAATAATAATAATAATCATCATCATCATCATCATCATCATCATCATCATCATCACCATTATCATCATCATCTTTATTTATACCTCGCCACCATCTACCCAATGGGGACTCGGGGCGGCTAACATGAGGCCAAGCTCAAAAAGTACAGTACAACACAATAAAATACAGAATGCAAAAAACAAAACTTGCATCAGAACATAATTACAGTAACAAAACAAAACAATAAAGCAAATTAACACAATATAAAATCAAACAGGAAAGCAGGCCAAATGGACGATAAAATGATAAAACCCTGGGTGAGGTAGGAATAGAACATGTGTAAGTGAGGGGAGCCCAAGAAGGATAAACAGTGGGGTAAAGCTTTCAGTTTAGGGTAGGGGAAAGTGCAACATTAGGGGCCACACTATAGATGGGGCAAACAGAAGTGGAATAAATGGTCACTCTCCAAAGGCACATCAGAAAAGCCAGGTTTTCAAGTTTTTCTTGAAGTCTGCTAAAGTGGGGGCTTGCCTAATCCCACCAGGTAGTGAGTTCCAAAGTTGGGGAGCCAAATCGGAGAAGGCTTTCTCCCTCATTTTCGCAAGTCTTGTCTGTGATAAAGGAAGAGGCGAAAGGAGGGCTTCCCCAGAGGATCGGAGAGATCATGAAGGTTGGTGGTAGGAGATGCAGTCATGAAGGTAGGTGGGTCCAAAACCATTCAGGGCTTTATAGGTAATGACCTGTACCTTGAATTGGGACCGGAAGATGAATGGCAGTCAGTGGAGCTCCTTAAATAGTAGGGTTGACCACTCCCTGTAATTTGTACCAGTTATTAATCTGACTGCTGAACGTTGGACCAATTGAAGTTTCTGGGCTGTTTTCAAGGGAAGCCCCACATAAAGTGCATTGCAATAATCCAGCCTAAGGTAACTAAGGCATGGACCACTGTGGTCAAGTCAGACTTCACGAGGTATAGTCACAGCTGGCACACGAGTTTTAGTAGTGCAGAGACCCTTCCAGCCACCACCGACACCTGAGCATCAAGTGTCAGCGCTGAATCCAGGAGGACCCCCAAGCTGCGGACCTGTGTCTTCAAGAGGAAGCGCGACCCCATCAAGCACAGGTTGCCACCCAATACCACGGTTGGACATGTGACTGACCTGGAGGACCTCTGTCTGGTCAGAATTGATCCTCAGCCTGTTTGTCCTCATCCAGACCATCACAGCAGCCAGACACTGGTTCAACGCCCAAGGGGCTTCCTTGGATTCTGAAGGAAAAGAGTAGTGGAGTTGGGTGTCATCTGCATAGACATGGCACCGAGCTCCAAAACTCTGGATGAAATCTCCCAGCACAGTGGTTCTCAACCTGGGGTCCCCAGATATTTTTGGTCTACAACTCCCAGAAATCCCAGCTAATCTTCCAGCTGTTAGGATTTCTGGGAGTTGAAGGCAAAACATCTGGAGACCCCAGGTTGAGAATCACTGTCTCAGCAGTTTCATGTAGATGTTGAAAAGCATGGGGGACAGAATGAAATCTTGCAGGACCCCACAGGTCAAGGGCCAGAGGTCCGAGCAGGTGTCCCCCCAGCTTCACCGACTCCCAGAAATCCCAGCCAGTCTACCAGCTGTTAGGATTTCTGGGAGTTGAAGGCCAAAACATCTGGAGACCCCAGGTTGACAACCACTGTCCCAGCGGTTTCATATAGATGTTGAAAAGCATGGGGGACAGAATGGAACCTTGCAGGACCCCACAAGTCAAGGGCCAGAGGTCCGAGCAGGTGTCCCCCCATCTTCACCAATTGGGAATGACCCTCCAGAAAGGACCGGCTCCACAGCAGAACTGTGTCCCCAAGACCCATCCTGGTGAGTTGTCCCAGAAGGATAACATGATTGATGGTATCGAAAGCTGCTGAGATATCAAAGAGAACCAGCAGGGTCACACTCCCCCCTGTCTAGCTCTCTACGGAGGTCATCCACCAAGGTGACCAAAGCCGTCTCGGTGCTAAGATTTTTTTTCTTAATTTGGGCCTTCAGTAGAGAAGGATGTATTTCTTTTTTGGAATTCAGACAAGCTGTATGTGCCATGGAGTGATGGTGGGCAAGAAATGGAACCAGGAAAAAAATGGAGAGGGAGTTAAACATTTTGTTATGGTGGTGTTCCTGCAATCAAATGATCACTGTATTTCATTACAAGAAGAAAAGGAAATCTGAGACAATCAACAGCATTATGCCTTATGGATAAAATGTGTACATGTCTATAGTCATTGTAGATTGGTTGAAAGAAATAGTTGAGAATACTTTTAAACTAGTCAGATAGTATTGATACTTTGTCACTGTTGAGACATATTGAAAATAATATCAATTGAAGCAACAGTATTCTCTTCTCTATTTCCCATTAGAAGCTGTGTGTGCTGTCCCGCACATCGACAATGGAAACTTCCTTCCTAAACAAAGACAGTACAAAATTAAGGATGCCATCTATGTTTCATGTAATTCAGGATATACACTTGAAAATCCTGATCACTCATCTAAATGCACAAAATACGGCTGGCTACCTTACCCAAAGTGTGTAGGTAAGTAGTTTTCAAGTTGTGTCAATCCTGTACCAAAGTTTAAATAAGTGATAATGCAGTCAGTTTTATATTATGACTGTCATAGTGAACACAGGGAATCTTAAAAATAATGTGGTTTAGATTTGCCTGCCATATGTTTCCGTTTTCTTCCTGTACATACAGATGTTTTTGTGTTGAAGGGTGGGGTAAAATTATTCACCAGCCAGTCTGTATTCAGTCCTTTCCTCTTTCATTTCCTCTTTCTCCCTCTGGCTTAACCCAAGACATCTTAATTTCTTAAATCACAATTTGTTCTGATGTCCAAACTGGAAAACTAGCTTCAGACAATTGCAAACTAACCCATAAAATGGAGTTGCAAACTAGTCAGCCTAACAAATTGTAGTTTTGTTGGATTAAAACAGTGATATCTGAAGTGAGCCACAATGTCTCTGCAACCACAGCAGTGGAAATCTCATGGCATAAACTTTATTTTCCCTTTCTTATATGCTAGAAGAAATAAAAGGATGAAACAAATGTGAAAGAAACTAGATACCCTTTCGTTCCTTGTTGCATTTGGTCAATTCGACCATTATGGATTTTTTGCAGATTTAAAGTAGAAACCTTATAATGGATATATGATTTGAAAATTGCTTTCCAGGTAGGGAAATTAGTCTGGATCTACACTGCCCTATATCCCAGGATCTGATCCCCGTTTCACTGTTTTGAATCTACACTACCAGATAATCTGGGATAAGCAGATAACCAGGGATCAGATCCTGGGATAAAGGGCAGTGTAGATACAGCCTTAGGTAATGGGTGGGAATAATAATAATAATAATAATAATAATAATAATAATAATAATAATAATAATAATACTTTATTTATATTCCACCCTTCTCACCCCGAAGGGGACTCAGGATGGATCACAGTACACATACACAGCAAACATTCAGTGCCGCTTTGTATAGACAACAAACAGACAGACAGACAGAACAGAAGGAGGTGGTTTGTTTCAATTCAGTGTCCCACTGTTTTTGGTGCCATGGAAGGTTGGGTTTGAGCCCAGAGGGTGCTGTTGCTCTATCCTCTATGACAGTGGTTCTCAACCTGTAGGTCCCCAGGTGTTTTGGTCTACAACTCCCAGAAATCCCAACCAGTTTACCACCTGTTAGGATCTCTGGGAGTTAAAGGCCAAAAACGCCCGGGGACCCCAGGTTGAGAACCACTGCACTTTGACGAAGAGCAGTCAGGACTTCCTCTTTCCTTTTGGTCACCCAGCATTTTCTGATCTTTTTTCTTTATGGCGTCGTAAAACACCTCCCCCATTTTTAGGGGTACCTAATTTCTTTAATCACAGCTAAAGCTGTTTTTGAATTGCTTAGGTAAAAAATGAGATTGGCTAACAGTTGGCAGCTCATGCCAACCCGGGGCTTCGAACTTGCAAACTTTCGGTTGATAGATCTTATAATTGCTGATGATTTACCAGCTGTGCTAAACCTCTGACCCCCATGTAACCTTTAAGATATTGAATTGAAGCTCCCATAGTCAAAGGTGAGAAATCTTGAGAAGGGTAGTCCAATATCATCTATATAGCCACATGTTTCCCACCCCTTATTTGGATATACACGGGGAGAACCAGAGCTCTCCTACTCCCCGAGGCAAGAAAAATTATCCCCATCACACTGCTAGTGACACAATGCTATTGGAGGAGAAGGAAAAAATAATGCCATCACCTGACTACCAGAAACGAAAAAATTGATACGACATTCCCCATTTAGATATCAGCTGTCTACTCTAGAAACCCCCGTCCAGCCTTTCCAAGCAAGAAAACATGAGCATTTCTTGCCTAAGAAAATCTGATGAGGATCATAGAGTTGTCATAAGGTAACTTGAAAATACCCACAAAAGGTTGAAATGTCCAAACGATTCCCTCCAAAGTTAATTCTTTCCAACTCAGAGCGTTTAGGATGGGACAATCCCATTTTCTTCCTTTGGTGTTGGATTCACATTGCAAAGAGAGGGGGGATATTTCTAGCCATGTCCTGTAGAAAAAAATAACACAATTTAAGTATTCAGTTCATTTGCTTTAGCAGTTTCTTTTCTATTTCTTTCAAAGCAAAACATTGTAATTATCCTCATATAGAGCATGGAGCACTGTCTTGGTCTAATACTTATTACAGTGATGTGTATTTTCCAAAAAAAGAAGGAGATATACTTAACTTCAGATGTCATCATGGCTTCCTACCAGAAAATAAGAAGCGCTGGCATATAGTTAGATGCACCGGTTATGGCTGGGAACCAGAACCAAAATGCTTTAGTAAGTGTGTATTTCCAATGTTGTTTCATAAAATCATTCTTTTACCAAACTAGAATTCCTCCAGCAACTTTTACCAAAGAATGTTAGATTTTAAAAAATAGTTTCATGTAGATGTTGTTTGGCATAGGCCCTATCTATGCAGTAGAATTAATGCAGTTTGACACTACTTTAACTGCCAAGGCTCAGTGCTATGGGATCATGGGAGTTTTAGTTTGAGAAGGCATCAGCACTATATGGCAGAGAAGGTAAAAACCTTGTAAAACCCCAATTTCCATGATCCCAAGGCATTGAGCCATGAACATTAAAGAGGTGTCAAACTGCATTGATTCTACAGTGTAGTTGTAAACTTAAAGGTAAAATTTAGATGATAACAAATAAATAGGGAGAAGTAAACAAAACTATTGGTTTTCTGAGAAGGTAGTTTAACCTTCTTTTTCATTATGGCTACTTCCCAGAATGCAAGAAGCTGCATCTTATTAAGTCATGCTTTGTCTAGTTGCCTCAGCATTATTTATTAATTATTTATTTACAGCTTTTATATTCTGCCCTTCTCACCCCTCAGGGGACTCAGAGCGGATTACAGTGTACATATGGCAAACATTCAATGCCAATTTTTGACATACAAACATATACAGACATACACAGAGGCAATTTAACTTTTTCTGGCCGCCAGGGGAGCTGTTGCTTTCATCGTCCATCTGCGACGCTGATGAAGCACTTCCGCATTCCCCACATGCTTCCCCGCTGGAATGCTTTTCTGGAGTCTTCTTTATGGCCTCATAAATCAGTTAATTTAGCCTCCCCACACTTTAAGGTGGTCCCTAATTTTCCTACTTGACAGATGCAACTGTCTTTCGGGTTGCAAAGGCTGACAACAGGCTACACACAATTGGTTGGAAACCCACTCCAACCTGGGCTGGCTTCGAACTCATGACCTTTTGGTCAGAGTGATCTTAATGCAGCTGACACTCAGCCAGCTGCACCACAATCCCGGTGCATTCCCTGCTGCCACAAAAAAGATATTTCAATTTATTGGAGCATGATAGCACTATATGTTATGAACCCAAAGAGGTTCCTGTTCTTTTGTGCAGAGTGTATAAGGAATGGTAAGGTAGCTTAGATCAATGAGACACTTTGGAGACCAAATTTGGTTTTGCCACTATTCATGTAACTTTTATTGAATCACAGAATCATATCAGAATTCCATCAAGGAGAGCTCTCTTGCACACACACACACTCGTTCATACTCACACACACAGGCCTCTTCTGGCGAAGGTGATCAGTCTTTCCAAAGAGGGATGGACGCTCCCGTTGCCGCGGATCAGGAGACGTGCAGATTGTCAGGAGCCCCCTACATTTATAGGCCAAAATCCATTTTTCTTCATCTCAACGGTCAAGTTGTCCCGTTCTCTTTCAAGTCCTCCCAAATCTTTGTTCTGTCCAAAGTTCGGGACATTCAGACTCCAGGCCTCATGATTTATGGGGTACCTCCTGTATGCATCGTGCACTCCTTACATGCTCGGTCGCACATCTTATTGTCCATTGTCATCCAGTTATGCCTTGCTGCGTCCTCGCTTCAGCTGCCAAGGCCGTCCCACATAATGCTTTGTGGGGACTCCATGTTGTTTTCTTCAGGCCTGCTTCTTCTGCTCTTCTACATGCATACAGACATTCATTCCTTACATATATATTATTTTTATTTCCTCAATGTGAAAAAAATCCCAAACCTTGAGCTTTATCTGATACCAATTTAGTCCTCCCACCAATTCTGTTGTGTCTGAGAAATGAGTGTATCTGAGAAATGAGTAGTATCAAAGCTGCTTAATGCACTTAATGGCTAACCAGACATTTCAGTTCAGATTTCTATAGTACTAGATCCAACACATTGCCCACATCCTCACACTCTGCTCCAGGGTAACTGCATCGGTGAACACTACAGAACTCAGTTTAAGAGTGATTACTTGTCCATACATATCCATTCCATAACAAGAAATATTTATTGCTAGCCGTCCCCTGCCACGCTTTGCTGTGGCCCAATCTGTGTATATGTGCTTTGTGTGTGTATATATTTGTGTTTTTGCATGTATATATTAGGGCTGGGCGGTTTCGTTCATTAATTTCGTAATTCGTTATTAATTCGTTATTTTTTTTATAACGAAGCGATATTGAACCATTCAGGAGCAACTAAAAATCGAAACGAATTTTTCAATTCGTTTCGTAATTGTGTCGTAATTGTTTCGTAATCGTTTCGAAATCGTTTCGTTATTGTTTTGTAATCGTTTCGAAATCATTTCGAAATCGTTTCGTTATTATTTCCGCATGTCTGCTGCAAGTTTTATAGTTGTTGTTTGTTTTATCAGTGAAAAAAATATATAATTATCACACTAACAGTCAACAACAGAGGGAGAGGGAAGCTTCAGAAGTTCCCCCCTGTCCCATTTGGAGGTTTTTTTAGCGTATTGCGCGGTCACATCCGCCATTAATGAATCGATTTGTAATTGTTTCGTAATTGTTTCGTAATTTCCGAAATTTCGTATATTTCTAACTTTTTTAAAGAAAAATTTCAGAATTCTTTTAAAAATCGAAACGCAAAAACCCCCTAAAAACGAATCGAGTTTAGAAACAAATTTTTCCGTGGTTTCCCAGCCCTAGTATATATATATGTGTGTGTGTGTGTGTGTGTGTGTGTGTGTGTGGTTATGCACATGCATTGTAATGAATTTTTCTTTTATTTTTTGCTTTTTAAATCCCCTTTGCTGTGATTTTTTAGTGTTTTTATGAGTGATGGCTACTCGTTGGCCTGATAGGTGTATTGTGTCCAAATTTGGTGTCAATTCGTCCAGTGGTTTTTGAGTTATGTTAATCCCACAAATGAACATCACATATCTATCTATTTTATTTATTTATTTATTTAAAACATTTATATTCCGCCCTTCTCACCCCGAAGGGGACTCAGGGCGGAGCACAGCATATACACGCAAACATTCAATGCCGGGACACAAATTCTTATATACATATGTAAACATTAAAAACATTTATCAAAATATTAGAAATACACAATTTAAAACCCTCCTAGTCATCCATGTCAAATCTAATTGGCCTGGTAATCTTTCCTATTGCTGCTTTATTGCCCTGTCCTGAAAGCTTGGTCCCACAGCCAAGTTTTTACCATCCTTCTAAAGGACAGGACAGAGGAGGCCGACCTGATCTCACCTGGAAGGGAGTTCCATAGCTGGGGAGCAATCACCGAGAAGGCCCTGCCTCTCGTCCCCACCAATCGTACCTGTGACAATAGCAGGACAGAAAGCCTCCCCGGAGGATCTTAATATTCTCGATAGTTCATAGGAAGAGATGCGTTTGGACAGGTAATTTGAGCCAGGGTTGTTTAGGGCTTTATAGGCCAAAGCCAGCACTTTGAATTGTGCCCAATAGCAAACTGGCAGCCAGTGCAGCTGGCGTAACATGGGAGTTATATGCTCCCTGTATGCTGCCCCAGTTATTAACCTGGCTGCCTCTCGTTGGACTATTTGAAGCTATATATATAGATTTAATTAGTTCATTGATCTGTTTTCAGTACAGACCAAGCTGTCAAGGACAGTTTTCTGTCTAGCATTTCCTGTTTGTGTCCTGGATAAGGTCTTCATCAAAACATACTACTCTATTGCATGGTTCATACTTAGTATGATGATCTACACCTAGGACCTGATCATTGAACAAGCTGTCCAGGGCTTCTGGGAGTTGGAGGCCCAAACAGCTGGAGGGCTGCAGTTTGAGGGTGCTTGTGTTAGACCAATGGTTCTCAATCTGTGGACCCCCAGACTTTTTGGCCTTCAACTTCCAGAAATCCTAACAGCTGGTAAACTGGCTGGGAGTGAAGGAGGCTGTCCAAGTCCTGAACCAGTGCCTGGCCGCTGTGACGGTCTGGATGGGGGCGAGCAAATTGAAGTTGAATCCAGACAAGACAGAGGTCCTCCTGGTCAGTCGCAAGGCCGAACAGGGTATAGGGTTGCAACCTGTGCTGGACGGGGTCACACTCCCCTTGAAGGCACAGGTTTGCAGCTTGGAAGTTCTCCTGGATTCATCACAGAGCCTGGAATCCCAGGTTGCAGCTGTGGCCAGGGGAGCGTTCGCACAATTAAAACTTGTGCGCCAGCTGCGCCCGTACCTTGGGAAGTCAGACTTGGCCACGGTGGTCCATGCTCTCGTTACATCTAGAATAGACTACTGCAATGCACTCTACATGGGGTTGCCTTTGAAGACTGCTTGGAAGCTTCAAATAGTCCAACGAGTGGCAGCCAGGTTAATAAATGGGGTGGCATACAGGGAGCATACAACTCCCATGTTACGCCAGCTCCACTGGCTGCCAGTTTGCTACCGGGCACAATTCAAAGTGCTGGCTTTGGCCTATAAAGCCCTAAAAGGCTCTGGCCCAAATTACCTGTCCAAACGCATCTCCCTCTATGTACCATCATGGAGATTAAGATCCTCCGGGGAGGCCCTGCTTTCCGTCCCGCCATTGTCATAGGCACGATTGGTGGGGACGAGAGACAGGGCCTTCTCGGTTATTGCTCCCCGGCTATGGATCTCCTTTCCTTGTGAGATCAGGTCGGCCCCCTTCCTCCTGTCCTTTAGAAGGATGGTAAAAACTTGGCTGTGGGACCAAGCTTTTGGGACAGGGCAATGAAGCGACAATGGGAAAGATGACGGGGCAAATTGGATTTGATGCGGATGGCTAGGACGGTTTTAAATTGGTTTTTTTAATGGTGTATTTTAATATTTAGATAAATGTTTTTTAATGTTTATGTGTTGTACTCAGGCATTGAATGTTTGCCATGTATATGTTGTGCTCCGCTCTGAGTCCCTTTTGGGGTGAGAAGGGCGAAATATAAGTGTTTTAAATAAATAAATAAATAAATATTCGGCTTGGGCTCAATCTTATGACGCTACCAGGATGGAGGCAGCTGGAGATCACCACAGAATGCAGGGCTACATCTGGAGGGGCTCTGTCCTGGCTCCATGCTGGCAATGTCACAGGATGGAACCCTGAGAACATGGGTAGCGCTACCCATGTTTTCATTCCTTAAGCCTGGGATAGTGCAGGGGGAAGCAGGGCAGTGACAGTTTCCTCTGTGTGATGGAGAAGGGAGTAATGTGGATGATGCAGGCAATATGGGGCTAATAATAATAATAATAATAATAATAATAATAATAATAATAATAATAATAACCCTTTATTTATACCCCGCTACCATCTCCCGCAGGACTTGGTGCGGCTTACAAGAGGCCGAGCCCAAAATACAACAGAACGAAAACACAACACAACAATACAACAATAAATAACTCATAGCAAAGCAAACAACAGTTTCCTCTGCTGTCTGATGGATTCCCCTGCTGTCCCCTGGCTTAAGGACCTCAATGTGATGAGGTCTTTAGACACATCATCTTACATATATCCACACTGTTCCTACTAAATCAGGATGTACAAGCATATTCTCCATTTTGTTTTAGAATAGGATTTTGCAAACATCTCTTTTCCACTCATACATATTTATTCATTTTGCCCTTAGAACAGTGTATTCTGCCTAAATACTTGCCACATGGCCAAATAACCGCTGTCTCTGGGAAAATCTTCATAGAAGGCGATGCCATTTCTTTTCGTTGTGATGAGGGTTATCATCCTGAATATCTGTCACCAACAGCGATGTGCACAAAAACAAATTGGTCACCAGCTCTCAAATGTTTGGCTACTGGTAAGATAAGATTATTTGCCTTGTTAATCTGAAAAACGTAACTTTCGGTTCTGAATTCAGTTTGCATTCTACTTCAAATGCAACATATTATCTGTTTGCTGTTTCTTGGTGTCTTCCTTCCATAGTAAGGAGATGCTAAGGATTTTGTTTTTATAGGCATTATTGTTTCTTTTATATTACATTTTAAATGTTGAATTGTTTTTATAATTGTTTTAACTGTATTTTGATATTTGTTATGGCATCGAATCGCTGCCGACTGTGAACCGCCTTGAGTCGCCTCTGGCTAAGAAAGGCGGTATACAAATGCGGTAAATAAACAAATAAACAAATAACCCCTTTAAAAGTTATTTGGGTAGGGGCATCATGCATTTCTATACTAAGGGAGTTAAAGATAGTTAAAGGCAAATGGAATAGAATAACTGTGGGGTCAGATAAGCTCTTCGTAGGGTCCTACATTAGCTAAATTTGTTTAAGGATTTATTTGCATTATTTGAATGAAAATGGGAAAATGTATTAAGTCAGAGCTGGAAAAACTCCTTTTTTTGAATGATAACTTCCTAGAACCTAATAGGGGTTGCAGACCTCCCCCATTAAATGACCTTTCAATATTTCTTAGTTCTTCTTTCAAGCCAGTTGCAAGCCATCTGGGTCATGTACAGCTTCCATGAAAGGCTACAAGTGTTCTGGGGAGCCTTCCAGAATCATCAAAGAGCTACAGTAGAACAGTCTAGCACAGTGGTTTTAAACCTGTGGGTCCCTAGGTGTTTTGGCCTCCCAGAAAACCCAGCCAGTTTACCAGCTGTTAGGATTTCTGGAAGTTGAAGGCCAAAACATCTGGGGGTCCACAGATTGAGAACCATTGGTCTAACACAGGGGTCCTCAAACTTTTTAAACAGAGGGCCAGGTCACAGTCCTGCAAACTGTTGGAGGGCCGGATTGTAATTTGAAAAAAAACTTGAATGAATTCCTATGCACACTGCACATATCTTATTTGTAGTGCAAAAAACACTTAAAAACAATATAATAATTAAAATGAAGAACAATTTCAACAAATATAAAATTATTAGTATTTCAATGGGAAGTGTGGGCCTACTTTTGGCTGATGAGATAGGATTGTTGTGATTGTTGTGTGCTTTCAAGTCGTTTCAGACTTAGGTTGACCCTGGGTGAGGGCCGGGTAAATGACCTTGGAGGGCCGCATCCGGTCCCCGGGCCTTAGTTTGAGGACCCCTGGTCTAACACAAGCACCCTCAAACTGCATCCCTCCAGCTGTCTGGGCTTCCAACTCCCAGAAGCCCTGGACAGCTTGTTCAATGGTCAGGAATTCTGGGAGTTGGAGGCCCAAACAGTTGGAAGGCCACATTTTGAGAATGCCTGGTCTGGCACTATAACATTATTGGGCTAAAGCAAACTTGTGTTATAGTCCTAGGTCTTTATATAATACCCTAACAGTAATTAGAGCATTATATAAAGCCGTAGGTTTGTAGCATGCTTTTAATTATATTATTAGTACTTTTGATAGGCTTCCTGGAACACTCACAATTTTCTGTTGTGCTATCTGTGTCTTGCATGTCTTGAAGCATAGTATTTTAAAATAAAGACTTTGAAGTAATGTTTCTGTAGTAATAGATCCAACAGGTTGCCTACATCATTACACTCTGTCTCAGTGTGGTGGAGATGACTTACAACAGCACCACATTCCCTCATATGAACTTGCCTGCAATTTGATATCCTCAACGGATGTCTCTGCACCTTGAGAGGAGAGATTGATGAGTGCAAAAGATGGAATATTTTCTGTATTGCCACCCAGGCTGTGGAAATCACCTCAGTACAATGACAATGGGTGTCTCTGTGTTTACGAGGGGCATTTTTAAAGTAAGGTCCGTTTGAACATAAGTACACAATGAAAGTTTATTTCAAAAAAGTAAATTTATTTTCAGAAAGTACATACTTTACTCTATTTTTCAACATAGTTGCCAAGTTTGTTCAAACACTTATCATACCTCTGAACCAATTTTAAAATACCCTCTTCATAAAAACTTGCTGCCTACTCCGATAACCAAGAGTTCACTGTAATCAAAGAAGGGCAACCGGAACGGTCCTCATCATGGACGTTGTTACGGCCATCTTTGAATTGTCGTACCCACTTACACACTTTGCTTTCACTCATAACAGTATCACCGTACACTTCACAAATCTGTCGATGAATTTCTGCAGGAGGCAGGTTCTTTACTGACAAAAAACGTATCACTGAGCGAACCTCACATGCGGCGGGTGAGTTGATAGTCTTAAACATTTTTAAAGTACAGAACAGAACTGTACAGGTTAGCTACAGAGTGGAAACTGAGCACAGTTGTTCCCGAGGCATGCTGGTACATGACGCATGTGCTCATTGCGGTATGCGCGCGAACTACTAGTGTCTACAACAAAACAGACCTTACTTAAAAAATACCCCTCGTATTTATCTTTTATCACCTCTCTGGCCACCAGGTTTCCCAAGGTGATGCACAATTAATATCCACAGAGATGAAAATCCAGGGTCCTATCACATGGGGTTCCATAATTATCTTTCCTTTATAGGATGTTATTTCCAAATACTGCAGTAGTTTTCAGATTTAATTCAAATTGTGTCACCAATATATTTTTTTCTCTTTCTCTTTACCAATACAGCTGCATCTGGATGGGAAACAAAGACTTCGATAAGTAAAGATTAATCTCATAAAGATTAAATAATGTATATACCTTTTCATTTAAATACATTTGTTTATTTATTGTTATGGGATTTTTGTATGCAGGTTATTAACTAGCTTGATCAGAAAACTTGCTAGACTTTTTCTAAAACCGGCACTGCAAACCAGCACAACATAGCTACTTTATCTCCTCTACTCCTATAGTCTATAGCGACCTTCCAGAGGCCCAAATTTTTGAACAGGTTTATTTGTTTTTGGGGGATTGAAATGGGAAGCTCCCCCCACCCTTACTGGGGAGTTTTTTAATGTTTTTTGTGACTTTCGTAGTTATGGCATAGTAAACGCAATGGTATTCCCCATAGTAACCTACGGATGTGAGAGCTGGACCATAAGGAAAGCTGAGTGAAGGAAGATAGATGCTTTTGAACTGTGGTGTTGGAGGAAAGTGCTGAGAGTGCCTTGGATCATGAGAAAATCCAACCAGTCCATACTTCAGGAAATAAAGCCCGACTGCTCATTGGAGGGAAGGATATTAGAGGCAAAGATAAAGTATTTTGGCCACATAATGAGAGACAGAAAAGCTTAGAGAAGACAATGATACTGGGGAAAATGGAAGGAAAAAGAAAGAGGGGCCGACCAAGGGCAAAATGGATGGGTGGTATCCTTGAAGTGACTGGCTTGACCTTGAAGGAGCTGGGGGTGGTGACAGCCAACAGGGAGTTCTGGCGTGGGCTGGTCACGAGGTCACAAAGAGTTGGAAGTGACTGAACGAATGAATGAACAACAATGGTTATGGAGACAGTCTACATTAGAAGCTTAGAAATAACTTTTGAACCCTCTTGTAGTTTTCTAGTTTTCTCCACCCTCTCTGCTGTAGATTAGGCCATTGAAACTAGATTTGCCCGAAAGTGTTACAAAAATATATAGCTTACACTAAAATTCTCTCTTGTAGTAGTTGCCACTTTGGGTCCCATATTGGGAAAAAGGTGGGATAAAAATAAAATAAAATAAAATAAAATAGATAGTTTTGGTTTCTCAAATCAAGCTATATCTCATGACGCTATACAAAATGAATGTTTCTATAGATAGTGCTGTTCATTGACTTGAAACAAGATGTGGCAGTAACCATAACTTCAAATCCCATGAATACCAACAAAGTTAGGGAACAGTTTTTGCTCCAGGAAAGGGAGGGGAGCATAGTTTGAGTATAGCCAGCTCAAAATCAAACAGCTATTCAGTGTTTTCTGTTAATTAGGGATTGGCTGTCCTGGTAGGAAGAAAGCTATTTGACAAAATGTGACCTTGTTTAATCTTATCAAAAATGAATAGTTACTTCGAAATAGCAGCTGAGATTCCCAGACCATCACAGATCAGATAACTTTATGTTGAATTCAATGTTTGGTGTTTTTTTTCTGCCCCCTGATTTTATTTAGTGGACTGAACTACATATAAAATATTAGAAAACATACAAAAGCAATCACTATTCTTGGACATACCTGGGCTCACTGATAATCTCTTAGGACGTTATCCCCTTCCCCCCCACATACCTTTTAAAATACTTTTTTGTATTTAATATTCATTTATTTATTAAAATAGACATACATTTGTGTTTGTTGCGTTTAGTGCAATATTTTCCAGCTATTAGTGTTTCACAATAATTTCTCACGTAATATCTTTTCTTTTCTTTTCTTTTCTTATCTTTTCTCGTATATGCTTTCTAATGCAATGGGACATAATGCCACTGTAATATGATAGTTCCTCCCCAACATGGGATAATTTCCTAAATCATGGTTTCATCTGACAACAATAAAACAAAATGACTGTGAGAACTCCTGGGGGGAAAAGGGAGGGTTAATTGTCCATTGTATCCTTCCCAGTTTATAGAAGGTACTAAATTGATGTTCTTCCAAGAAACAAACATCTGATCCACCTAATTAAATATAGACAGGACCAACAAGTATTCCTGAGAAACCCTATATACTCTGGAATTCCCCTTCTAGACTGGCACCCTTCCTGCTAGGCTTCAGGTGGAAGGCAAAGGCTTTTCTGTTTGTCTTGACAAGGCTTTGGAAACGGAGGAAGGAAAGCCTTTTAACAATGTGCTGTATTGTCTATATGTTTTTTAATGTGTGTTCTTTGAAATTGCTTTTAAGTCTACTGATATACTTTAATCATGTTTTGCTACCTGTGTGATGCTGCTGTGTACTTTCTTCTTGACTCAGTGCTGGGAAAAGTTCAAAAACAACAGATTATCTAAATAATATATTACAAGTAATAGACGTTACAAACTTGGTACCTATCACATGATAAGAAACAGTGGTGAAATAGTTGATTTCATATTGCAGATGCTGCTCTTGGCATGTCTCATAGCTTAAGAGAGTCTCAAACACAATGGCAGCTGTGTTGATTTGTATAAACAAGACCATCCTAGCGGTTCTTACCTCCACCAGTACAAGCTATTATCTAAAGTAAACACAGCACCTTTATTTGGAATGAACACTTAACAGCTGTTGTCCAAATAAAGGTGCTGTGTTTACTTTAGATAATAGCAAGAATAACTCACAACAATATATTGTTTCTGGGAATATTCCCCTTTCTTCTGAAGAAGAAACAAGTAAAATTGTAAGGGTGAAAATGTAAGTGTAATTCTCAAGGGGAGGGGGAAAAGAGCATAGATTCAGAGAGGCTTTGAGGTTTAAGACCCCTCTTAGTTTTCCCTAGAAAGGAATTCAGTCCTGCCTCCAGAGAAACAAGGACCAGGTTTATTGGCAGGCTCATGTCACAGAATGAGAGACCACCTACACTGCAAATTGTAGCAGTTTAAAAACAGTTTAATTACTAGGCTTGTTTGCTTTAAAAAATGGTTCAAAACTCATTTTGGATGCAAGGGGCACCGGTGGTTTGATTCCGATTTTCACAGAAAAAAATGTTTGAAACTTTTCGAAACTTCTGAGACTTCCGAATCCTTTCTTAATGGTTTGAAAGTGTTATTTCCTGTTTCATTGGGTGGTCTTTACTTTGAAAGTAGTTGTTTTACTCCAGAAAGCGGGGGAAAAGCAAAGCCAGGAAATACATCCAGTTTGTTTCTAAACTCTGCCCAGGCTCCAGCCCAGTAGTGAGGGGAAAGGAAAGGTAGGAAATGCATCCAGTTTGTTTTTAAACTCTACCCAGGCTCCAACCCAGAAGCGGGGAAAAGCTGGATAATTTCCGACTCACTTTCTGCTTCATAACAGAAATGGCAGAAAAAGGTTCGGAAGGGCAAAGGGATTTCCGATTTCCTTAAAAACTTCGAAATTGCTTCAAAAAGCAAATCTTTCCGAATTTAATCTGAATTACGAAGATTCCGACCAAACCTAACCATGCCTATTAATTGCCATGGTCCCATCCTACCAGGACAAGAATGTGTGGATAAAAGATCATTATATATATATATATATTAGGCCTGGGCGATTTCGTTCGTTAATTTTGTAATTCGTTAAATATTCGTTATTTTTAGCAATAACGAAACGATTACAAAACACATTTTCAAACCCGGAAGGGTTTAAAAATAACGAACCGGCAACCCCCATAGTTTTAACGAGCTTCCGCCCGTTTCGTAAATGGGATGGAGGCTTCTGGTGCCCTGGGAGCCAATCTGGCGCTCCCAAGCACCCAAGCAGTGCACCGTGGCTGTTTCTGATTGGCCGGCGAGCCCTTTAAAAGTGGCTCCGCGCGGCCGTACAGCTCATTGCTGCAGAGGCGAGGGAGAAGAGAAGAGGTCCGGGAGGGTTTGCATTGGGTTGGCTTGCAACTGCTTGGATTGGATTCATTCCTTGCTGCTTAATTCCTTGCTTGGATTCATTCCTTGCTGCTTAGTGCTTATTATTCCTTGCTTGGATTCATTCCTTCCTTCGGTTTTTGTGAATTTGTTTGTTAATTTTCCATTTTTAAATATTTTTTTAATATTTTCTAAAAATACCTGTCTTTTATTCTTAAAAAAATACAAAAAATATTCTAAAAAAGAAAAGACTCTTCTGTTGCTGTGTGCTCTCGTTTGCCCTGTCTCGTGGCTGTGTTTGGTCCACATCAGGGCCAGTTTTTGGTTAATTTTCCATTTCTGAATATTTTTCTAAAAATACCTGTCTTTTATTCTTAAAAAAATACAAAAAATATTCTATAAAAGAAAAGACTCTTCTGTTGCTGTGTGCTCTCGTTTGCCCTGTCTTGTGGCTGTGTTTGGTCCACATCAGGGCCAGTTTTTGGTTAAGTTTCCATTTTTGAATATTTTCTAAAAATACCTGTCTTTTATTCTTAAAAAATACAAAAAATATTCTAAAAAAGAAAAGACTCTTCTGTTGCTGTGTGCTCTCGTTTGCCCTGTCTCGTGGCTGTGTTAGCTGTACATCAGGGCCAGTTTTTGGTTAATTTACCATTTTTGAATATTTTCTAAAAATACCTTTCTTTTATTCTTAAAAAAAAATACAAAAAATTTCTAAAAAAGAAAAGACTCTTCTGTTGCTGTGTGCTCTCACTTGCCCTGTCTCGTGGCTGTGTTAGCTGTACATCAGGGCCAGTTTTTGGTTAAGTTTCCATTTCTGAATATTTTCTAAAAATACCTTCCTTTTATTCTAAAAAAAACAAAAAATATTCTAAAAAAGAAAAGACTCTTCTGTTGGTGTGTGCTCTCGTTTGCCCTGTCTCGTGGCTGTGTTTGGTCCACGTCAGGGCCAGTTTTTGGTTAATTTTCCATTTCTGAATATTTTCTAAAAATACCTGTCTTTTATTCTTAAAAAAATACAAAAAATATTCTAAAAAAATAAAAGAGTCTTCGGTGGCTGTGTGTGCGTTTGTCATTTGTGTAGTTCCAACCAGTGCGCTCCTTTTGCCAACACAAAGTGCTACATACTGCTTGCTCATCATTTGTGTAGTTCCAACCAGTGCGCTCCTTTTGCCAACAGAAAGTGCTATAATACAGTGCTCGCTCATTTGTGTAGTTCCAACCAGTGCGCTCCTTTTGCCAACACAAAGTGCTATAATACAGTGCTCGCTCATTTGTGTAGTTCCAACCAGTGTGCTCCTTTTGCCAACCCAAAATATTTAATAACGAAGTTATTAATAACAAAGTTTTTAATAACGAAGTTTCGGAAGTCGCTTTTGCGCATGCGCAATCGCGTCCGCCGTTTTAACGAATCGATTCGTTATAACCTTAACGAATCGACCCCGCGCCAATAACGAAGCTTCGGAAGTGATTTTGCACATGCGCGGGGGTCCGCCATCTTAACGAAACGTTTCATAAATATTTACGAAATTTCGTAAATACCGAAACTTTTTTTGGGGAAAATTTTGTAATTATTTTAAATATCGAAACAAAAAAAACACCCCAATTACAAATCGATTTTAGAACCAAATTTTTTCTTGATCAACCAAGCCTAATATATATATATAAATTAGGGCTGGGCAACCACGGAAAAATTTGTTTCTAAAATCGATTCGTTTTTTGGGGGTTTTTGCGTTTCGATTTTTAAAAGAATTACGAAATTTTTCTTTTAAAAAGGTTGATATTTACGAAATTTCGTAAAATTACAAAACAATACGAACAATTTCAAAACAATACGAATCGATTCGTTAATGGCGGACGCGACCGCGCAATACGCTAAAAAACCTCCAAATGGGACAGGGGGAACTTCTGAAGCTTCCCTCTCCCTCTGTTGTTGACTGTTGGTGTGATATTTATATTTTTTTTCACTGATTAAACAAACAACAACTATAAAACTTGCCCCAGACATGCGGAAATAATAACGAAACGATTTCAAAACGATAACGAAACAAATACAAAATGAATTCGAAACAATTACGAAACGAATTTAAAAATTCGTTTCGTTTTTTAGTTGCTCCTGAATGGTTCGTTATCGCTTCGTTATAAAAAAAATAACGAATTTTTAACGAATTACGAAATTACGAAACGAAACCGCCCAGCCCTAATATATATATATATATATATATATATATATATATATATATAGCATTTGCTTCAGATACATACTATATATTAGAGGTGTGCACAATATCATTTTTATGTGGATTCAGAGGATTCAGAAGATTTGGCTGCCGACTCCATGAAAATAAGTCTGGCAGGGGGCAACTGAAGCCTTCAATGATACGGATCACAGCAGCCGGATCTTTATGGCTAATGGGGGTTAATGGGGCTGAGTAGCACTCTACTTGAGGCAGAGGTGGCATATGGCCTGGGCCGCTTTGCAAATAAGGCATGTCGTGTCTTTTCTTCGTCTTTCTTTCCCAACAGCCTCCACCACCCGTCAATGAAGGTCCTCCCCCCAGTGTCTTCTTGAGGCAAATGGGAACTTGCTTTCCCATCAGCACTTGGTGCGGTACGAGCATTGAAGGACTCTCTGTGCTCCCTCCTGGGCATCATGGGAGTTGCAGTTTCTCTCTGTGTGTATTTCTCACTTTCTTTCTCAGCCTGGTTGACTGTTTCCATCTTCTCCCCTCTTGTAGCATGCACTTGGGACTTCAATTCCCAGAACCCCTTCTTATGTATTTCCCCAAGGTAAGACAAAGTCATATTAAGTTTTGCTCCAAAAGATACATTAGGGCTTATTTGCAGTTGATATCTATTTTTTTTTCATGAACAACAATCAGCATTCAAATATAGTCATTCTTCTGGAACATCATAATCACTCTCCAAACCCTGAATTTCTTGCTACTCCCATTTTCTGTATGGAATCATTGGCCTCAGCAATAGAGATTTTCCTAAATGAGCACTTCTTGGTCAAGTATTAATTTCAATATTATTAATTAATTAATTAGTTAATTGTGTTATTGTTATTGTTGTTATTATTATTTTAAAATTCAATACGTCTGTTGTGTGCTGTAAAATGGATGTACTGGTGGTAAATACACCAGTTTGACTGACAAGCTGAAGTGGGGTTTATTTTTCAGTTAGGTCTTATTTTGGGGAAAACAGGGTACTATATATTTAAAGCATTTGCTTCAGATACTATATACTTAAAGCATTAGGTTTGGATATATATTGTACTTAAAGCATTGGCTTCAGATAGTAGCCTGGTTGACTCATACAACTACACTTTTTAAAAATTACTTAGTTTATGATAATGAAACCCAGTAACTCTAATCTGTAATTGCCACTAGTCTACAAAGACAAAACTACAGTAAAAAGAACACAATATGTTATAATATACACAATATACTGGGCTATCCTGCCTCCTTAGTAAGAATTAGCTTCCTCATTAGGTTTAAAAGCTCAGATGTTCTATTATTTCTTCGTACCACCATCCCAAACCCCACAATCTTCTGACACAACATTTTGATATGCTACAAAGTCTCAATGGGAATCCTGAGCATGCAGTCAAGCCCTTAGGTAAGTTAAGAGGCTAAATGGGTGGCTAGGAGAGGACGGTGGGGACACCATCCTGCTCCTTCAGTCTGCAAGAGCCCAAAGAACTGGAATTGCTGTGGAGATTGACCCCCAGAATCATGGAAGTGATCCTGGGGGTTGATCCCTACAGGGCCCACACCTGGAAAAGTCAGGACCTTACATTAAGGTATGGATCTTTCCAGTTGTTTAATTAATCTGGAGTAAACTGGGAAATTCCACTTTACTCCAGGTTAATTTGGTTTACCTGAGGCATCTTTTGGATTCCTCAGGAAAATCTAAAACAGTTGCAGGAAATCAGCTTGTCTGGAAGGGCCCATAGTTTGTTGCAGCCAGAAAAACAACATTTCTGGAGTATAATATCTACTTTCAAAGTAAGTACCACACAATTAAACAGGAAATAAAACTATGAAACAATGAACAGATTTTTTTTTCAAATTTTGGGATATAGTGTTATATAAATCTCCAATTCTCCACAGACATGAATTTATAAATAATATGTACTCATATATATATATATATATATACACACACACACACACACACATACATACACACACACGAGGGGTATTTTTTAAGTAAGCGATATGGGACATGGAACAATTGGGTTTCCACACACACACACACACACACCGAGGACCCATGAATTTGCCGCAGTGTGGGGCAAATCCATGAGCCTTAATAATGAGGTTGTAAGCGTAATGGGCTTTTCCATTAAAAAATGTATGTGGAAAGTGCATCCCATGAACTTGAGGGATCTGTCAAACCCTAATTAAGAGAAACATCTGCACAGATGTACTCCGTGGTATTCCAATGTACGAGGGGTGTTTTTTAAGTAAGGCCCGTTTTGTTGTAGACACTAGTAGTTCGTGCGCATACCGCAACGAGCGCGTGAGTCATGTACCGGCATGCCTCGGGAACAACTGTGCTCAGTTTCCGCTCTGTAGCTAACCTGTACGGTTCTGTTCTGTGCTTTAAAAATGTTTAAGACTATCAACTCACCCTCCGCATGTGAGGTTCGCTCAGTGATACGGTTTTTGTCAGCAAGGAACCTGCCTGCTGCAGAAATTCATCGACAGATTTGTGAAGTGTACGGTGATACTGTTATGAGTGAAAGCAAAGTGTGTAAGTGGGTATGACAATTCAAAGATGGCTGTGACAACGTCCATGATGAGGACCGCTCAGGTCGCCCTTCTTTGATTACCGTTACAATGATGACGACGACATGAAAACGGCAGTGAACTCTTGGTTATCGGAGCAGGCGGCAAGTTTTTATGAAGAGGGTATTTTAAAATTGGTTCAGAGGTATGATAAGTGTTTGAACAAACTTGGCAACTATGTCGAAAAATAGAGTGAAGTATGTACTTTCTGAAAATAAATTTGACTTTTTGGAAATAAACTTTCATTGTGTACTTATGTTCCAATGGACCTTACTTTAAAAATATCCTTCGTATAATCACCAGAGAAACAATGTTGTTCTAGCATATATTTATTGGCAGTTCCCAGAGCAGCCAGGAATAAAAATTGGTGGACAACAGGATGATTAAATAACATGTAGGAGCAACTGGGGGTCAGCAGATTTTTCTATGGATTTTGAAGAAGCATAAATACAAGGCAAAAAGAAATGTGCCAAGAGGAAGACGCTTCAAGCATGCCCTACTTGTGACTGCCTTCCATCTGGAAATTTATGTCTCCAATGTGTAGGGCCATGCATATACAGAATAGTCTTTGCAGTCATTTATGGATCCATCTCCAAGACCCTACCTCTGTAAGACAATCATTTTTGGCCATGAGTGATCATCCATGAATGATGAAACCAGTTGTGCTGCTATGCAGGTTGAGGGAACCATTTCCTTGTAAGAGTCATTTGTGTTGGCATAATGCCAGTGGCCTGTACAATGTGAGCTTATGATAAAAGCAGAAGTAAATACTCGGATAAAATGCTTTTGTTGTCTCAGGACTCAACATTTATAGTGTTAGGAAGTACATCCAGGAAAAGGAAAAAAGGTAAACAAAAGAATTACATTAGACCTGGTTACAAGAACACCTAAAGCTAGCTGTATGCATGAATGTAAGCCAGCATTTATTTATGCCTTTCTGGAAGAAGGAAGTAACCTTAATGGCAGGAAAGAAGCAAAGTATCCAATCATTTGATACCAACTATTCTCCTTCATAAGGGAACAGAGATGTGTGCACCCCTCATTGTGTTCCAATTATCTGAGCTTATATAGGAAACACTGCATGAATACCAAAAACAAAGTAACTGCACACAATAACATCCTGCAGAAACTTACTGGCAGCACATGGGGTGCAGACCCAAAATTCATAAGAACATCAGCCCTAGCCTTGTCTTACTCAACTGCTGAGTATGTCTGCCCTGGGAAGTTGCTGCTAACTGTGAGAGAAATAAGGTTGAACAGTGTGAAAGCCATCTACTGCATGGCTATCAGCCTCCTCCCAGTAGACTCAAAACAAGGAAAAGCTTCATGAGAACCACCACTCCTCTTAGTATTCTCCCAGCAACAGCAAGACTATCCCTCTGGGCAGCTAAACCAGGAAATCCCAATTGGATCCCCCCCCCATGAGGGTCTTCCTCCAGGGGCAAACCAAGAAGTCCCTGAACAGACTCAGAAGTGGAGTGAGCAGATCAAAAGACAACCTGGCAAAATGGGACTACCTAAAAGAATCCCCCACCTTGTGTGACTGTGGAGCAGAACAGAAAACTCCATATCTGTATGCTTGTCCACTATGGCCTGCCTTATGTACAGAGGAAGAATTGTTGGAGGGTACGGACAATGTTGTTGCTGTTGCTTGTTTTTGGTCACAAGATATTGACCCACTTGGTAGAACATAGGTAGAAGCATTCAACTAAAGGAATGGGAGACAATCTGGATGAAAAGACTCAGATACACATATGCCACAGATCTAAAAGAGAACTGGCTTAAAATGATACACCGTTGGTATTTAACATCACAAAAAATCGCAAAAATGTATAGAAAGGTAGATAATAGATGTTGGAAGTGCAAATCGAAAGAGGGTTCCTTTTATCACTTATGGTGGCTATGCCCCAAAGCTAAGGAGTACTGGAAGATGATCCACAAGGAGTGTAGAAAAATCTTAAAGCTGAACATACCCAGACCTGCTAGGAATGTATGATGTAACTCTTTTTTCTGATAATAACATGGAAAAGTTGTTTACTTTTTTTGTAACAGTGGCTAGGATGACCTTTGCTAGAAAATGGAAACAAGACTCAACACCATCAAGATCAGAATGGCTGGAAAAATTATTGGACATTCAGGAAATGGACGAATTGACCTTCTGGATTAGACAATACAACGGAAAATGAACTGTTATGACGGACTGGAGTCTGCTTAAAAGTTATATAGAAAATGAAATGTACTGAGATGAGACTAACATTAATTCTGGAAATGAGGATAGAAGATATGTAATAGAGATACTGAAAGAAGAAATATATTAGAAAGTGAATGAGATGAGAGGAAGTCTGTTTTAGACACTAGGATGGGGGGGCGGGGTGGGTAGGGGGGGAGCTTTATGTAGGGTGGTGGTGGGTTTTAGGGTTACTGTTTGGATGATTTGTCTGTCAGAATGTTTACCTGTGGTTTGGGTGTTGTTGTCCCCATGCCCCTTCCCACATGTACGTTCAATGTATATTTTATAATGCAAAATCAATAAAAAAATATTTTAAAAAAAGATATTGACCCACTTGTGCTCCTTTGATTTTTATCAGTTTTATACTCATTTATGCAATGCTTTTAATATGAAATAAATAAATCTGAGCTATCCTGCTTCCATCAGGTGTGATAGAAAATGCCATACCATCATGAGGGTTGATCCCACTACAATTAGGTCAAATTTTGTCTGTGGAATTTGGGGTGGAGGGTTATATTTCATCCCAAGGACAAAAATTGCCCTGATCACTTGCTTATTAGATTGTATTGAATGATCGCTTTCATATCAGTGGAGCAGTTCATCTATTCTGAGTTATATTCCAAAATCCCTATCCAAAGTGCAGAACCTTAATCTATATATAGACTCACTACCTTTCAACGTGGGTTTATAACTTGGAGCAGAACCAATCTTCCTTTAGAAGCCACCAGCTGCTGTTCTCTCATGATTTTTAGACTACTGATGCACAACAAAAGAAGCTATTCATAAGTTAGTATGTTTGGTAGGCAGGCTTTCTTCTTTTTATGTCCAGGTGGTAATAAAATATCAATTGCCGGAATAGCACTTTGATCATTGATTCCTGAACTGCAGCACAAAATTCAGCAACTTTACTGGAAGTTTCATCGTCACATATCAAGTTTGTGATCACACTCCCAATAACATGATGGTCAGGTTGCCAAAAACAACAGCAAATAACCAATTACATCAGGTTAGAAGATACAATAAAATCAAAGACTTTTGGAGTGCATGTGTAGTTGAAAAGAAGATCTTGTTTGACAGATCTGGGAACTCCCGTCAGGACTATGAGGAGCTGGCTGATCTGTATTGCCCTGTTTCTTCAATGGACATGCTGCATTTCCCAAGGTAGTACGTTATAAAGAGAAATGGGAATATTCCATTTAAAGAGGAAATTGTTGAGGTATTCATTATAGAAATACTGCTTTTACCAGGCTTCTAGTAAAAAGAATTAATTCAATTTTATATTGAATTATCCAACATAAAGTTAAAACATTGCTTTTCAATAAATCCAGTGGAATTTAATTTATTCCTTCAAAAATGTATGTTTTTTCACTGTTTTAACCTTTCACTCCACCTTTAATAGCTATTAAAACATCACAAGCATTTGACTGACAATGCAGTTTACTCCCCTTTTAATTCTTCTCAAAGATAGGAATGAATAATTCCAGCAGTTTTCTTCCCACTGCAAGAAAGACCTTTTAAATAAGTATTTGCATTTCAGGAGTTATTCTGTGCATTTGCACAGAAAAAAAGCATTTTCTGCTGGAAAAACAAAAACAAAAAAGGTGTGACAAATATTATTTCACTGCAGTCACATTAATTTCTGTGCAGAAAATGCTTTTTTATGCACAAAAAATTCCATGTTAGGAGAGGTGAATAGATTTGGTAGCTAAGTCGGTGTGATGGGCATTTAAAGAGCAAAGCATACTTTTTCAGAGTTTTCTTGTTTTTAATTCAGATAATTTGTTCCTTTTTAGTAACAAATTGTAAGCGAATTACATCCTGGGGCAACTGAAATATTTCTCTCTATTTATTCCTCATTCGTGATGTTTTGTGTATGGCCATGCAAAGTTTCAATTATCCCTTCTAAATGTATTGAGTTAAAAACCAAACATTCTTACATCTTTTTGTAAGTATGCATATTGGAATGATTGGACTCCCCGCTCTCAATTTCCATATATTAGGTTAGAGTCCATGGTGATTCAGATATGGTTTGCTTCAGAAGAACCTCTTCTCTGAATCTATTTGAATTAGATTGAATCAGTTTTAGTTTCATGCTTTGTTTGAATCCAGCACACTCCATATACAGACACAGCAACACATTTTTTATTTTTTATTTATTTATTTATTTATTTATTTATTGTGTCAGTGCAACCAGTCAATTATATTACATTTCCAACAGAACAAAGCAAAAAGAACAGACAAAATACAGAATTGTGAGTTTGGTAGTTGGTTAAATGTCCTTTGACCAGTATCTGGCCACTTGGAGTGCCTCTGGTGTTGCCGCAAGAAGGTCCTCCATTGTGCATGTGGCAGGGCTCAGGTTGCATTGCAGCAGGTGGCCAGTGGTTTGCTCTTCTCCACACTCACATGTCGAGGATTCCACTTTGTAGCCCCATTTCTGAAGGTTGGCTCTGCATCTCGTGGTGCCAGAGCGCAGTCTGTTCAGCGCCTTCCAAGTTGCCCAGTCCTCTGTGTGCCCGGGGGGGGGGGGGGTCTCTCATTTGGTATCAGCCATTGGTTGAGGTTCTGGTTTTGAGCCTGCAACAAATAACCCTAACCAATAACCTGACTGAAAAACACTAGATAACAAATTTTGAAAAGTTGTTCTGTTCCTGATTTGAAAGTGTTATTTCCTGTTTAATTGTTTGGTACTTACTTTGAAAGTAGTTGCTACACTCCAGAAACTTTGTTTTTGTGGTTGCCACAAACTTTGTTGAATTGGTTGAGATTCTATGAACCTAATGACATTGAGCTCGTCCACCACCTTAAGATACCTCAAGATGGGAGGAGGTCACTTTATACCAGTGGCACTTAATTTTTTAGAAGGTTAACCAATCACACAAATGCTGTATGGAGCCCAGCTTGAACCCTTTTCAATTTATGCCCCACTACAGCGTGTTCAATCAAAATTCCTAAGATCAGCTCTACAGGCTCCCAGATGTGTCTCTAACGCCAGCCTGCAATTGGAGACAGGCTTCATGAAAGTGGATGTGGGAGTATGGACAGCTACTGACTATGTTTATCCTCCTCCTGACATGGTCTTGGCCCTCTAACCATGAAGGACGACTTCCAGTCCACGTGGATTAAAACAATGGCAGTAAAGATCACAACACTAGGTTTCTCCCAAGGACAATTGCTAAGCATATGATGGGACTAAGCCAAGAAGCTCATTAAGAAACAGATCCTGGACATAGAGCACCGGTCAGACCTAGCCTGCTCCCCAGCCTTTATTGTTAGTGAAGCCAATAGATTCCTCACCGCCTCCATGGCATACCTAACAGACCTGGAGGTGACCAAACACCAAAGGCCTTTTATCCAGACAAGATGCCATGTTCTCCCATTGGCTGTACTGGAGGGGAGGTACAGGAAGATCCCCTTCAAGGAGAGATTCTATCTAAACCTTAGGAAGAACTTTGTGATGTTAAGAGCTGTTAGACAGTGGAATGAGCTACCTCGGAGTGTGTTGCAATCTCTGGAGGGTTTTAAGCAGGGACGGGATGGCCCTTGTGGCCTCTTCCAACTCTAGGGTTCTAATAACAGAAGGTTTTACTAAATAATGTTTGTTTATATTTTACAATAGAAATAACATGTGAACCACCTAATATTGCCCATGGGAGTGTAAGAAATTCAAAGACCATTTACCGGGATGGTGAACGGATACAAATTTCCTGTAATGATGGATATAGACCTGCAGATAGAGATGACGCAACATGCACACGGGATGGATGGAACACGAGAGTTGAATGTATAGGTCTGTATGTTTCTAAAGCAAAGGGCATCTATGGTTACAGTTCACACTTGCACACATTTCATTGTAAGAAGGTTCCATTGTATACAGTGGGAATTTCATACTTAATCAATGTCCACAGGACGCATTTTTAGTAAAGGAAATTGAATTAAGATAAAGGTAAAATTCTCTTGTAGGATGAAATGGAATTTGTTCAACCTTATGTTTGTTTTATTGTTAAGGAAATTGCTTAATGGCCTAAAACATTTTTCTTCTTTTTATAGTGTCTCCTCTATTGTAGAATTAATGCAGGCACCCCTTTAACTGTCACAGCTAAGTGCTATGGAATCATGGAAATTGTAGTTTCACAAGGTCTTTTAACTTCTCTGCCAAAGATTGTTGATGTTTCACCAAACCTCAAATCCCAGGATTCCACAGCTCTGAGCGTTGGTAGTTAAAGGAATATCAAACTGTGTTAATTCTATAGTCTAGAACAGGGGTCCCCAAACTAAGGCCTGGGGGACGGATACGGTCTTCCAAGGTCATTTACCCGGCCCTCGCTCAGGGTCAACCTAAGTCTGAAATGACTTGAAAGCACACAACAACAACAATCCTATCTCATAAGTCAAAAGCAGGCCTACACTTCTCATTGAAATACTAATGTTTATATTTATTAAAATTGTTCTTCATTTTTAAGTGTTTTTTTTTGCACTACAAATAAGATATGTGCAGTGAGCATAGGAATTCATTTATGTTTTTTCAAATTATAATCTAGCCCTCCAACAGTTTGAGGGACTGTGACCTGGCCCTCTGTTTAAAAAGTTTGAGGACCCCTGGTCAAGACGTACCCGTAATCTTTTTTCATAAGTATGGTCAGTTGATTAAGTTTTTAAACAGCTTTGTGACCAAATTAGGCTCCTTTAAAAAGTACCACAAATTCCATTGTTCTGTATTTAGGTTCTAAAATAGCTCCCAATTAATTTATTGCTCAGGATCCCACACTTTTAAAATCCTGTTTTGGGGGATGCTTTTTGACTCTGACAATACTTGAAGCAAAACCCGTTTCTTTAATATTAAATTGTCATCATCAGAATTCTCACATTCTATATTCTTTGGAAGCAGGGAGCATGTTCAGAAAATGTATTAGGATCACAAATGTCTTGCCTATTATGTGTAGTCAGACTTTGTAGTAATGTGATGCCACATAACAACTCCTTCTGTTGTAGTAGAGCCTGTAAGTAATGTTGCAAGCAGTAGTATGGGTGCCAGAAGCGGGAAACGGGGTAATCGTGAGCAGGAGACAGATGAAGAACAACAGAGGAAGAGGATCCGGGATGTACTTATGGCACCTACCGACGAAGACTCATTCGAAGGGTTTTCTGGAGACGAAGAGTCAATGAGTGAGGGAGAGGAAGGAGATACAATGGATGGAAATAGGGGAACAAAGAGGGTTACTCGGGAGCAGGAATTGGATGAAGAGCGACAGAGGAAGAGAATCCAGGATATACTTACTGCTCCCACAGATGAAGAATCATTTGTGGGCTTCTCTGGGAGTGATGGGTTAGAGCAGTGGTTCTCAACCTGGGGTCCCCAGATGTTTTTGGCCTTCAACTCCCAGAAATCTTAACAGCTAGTAAACTGGCTGGGATTTCTGGGAGTTGTAGGCCAAAAACATCTGGGGACCCAAGGTTGAGAACCACTGGGTTAGAGAGTGATGAAGATGGGGATGGCACGTTGGACTGGACTAAGGTACAAGAGATACAAGATGTATGTGCGGAGCCAACGTCTAATGACACATTTGTGGGGTTCTCTGGTAATGAGGATTGGCAACCAGGAAACATCTGTTGGACTGGACTAAGGTACAAGAGATACAAGATGTATGTGCAGAGCCGACGTCTAGTGACACATTTGTGTGGTTCTCTGGTAATGAGGATTGGCAACCAGGAAACACATCTGAGTCTTGGGGGGATCCAAGTCGTGACAGAAGATGGAGAACTTGGAGGGATGGAAATAGGAGTTTACGTGTGGAGTCAAGAACAGCTGTAAGAGATAATGACAGGGCAGAGGTCAGCTCATCTTCTGATGATGATGTGTAGGATAAAAGTGGGCTCTGAAATGGGGAATCTTTGCAGAAGGCAAGGTGTTGGTTTGTTCATGCTTTGGGTTCTTGCCGCTTGCTTGTTTTGTGTTGGCATTGGGTCCTGGATCTACAGGTTTCCGCTTCTGTTTGTGTGCTTTCAATTCAGCATGGATTCTCACGAGTGCAGATTTTCCCCTTCCTTGACTTTGGACCAGTTTTGACTACAACACTGCCTACCGGAGCTTTGGAACTTTGCTACCTTGAATTTGGCTTGCTACGACCTTGGACTTCATTTGACTACGCTTCCTCTTCACCAGTTCTTCTGTTTGTTAACTATTTGCTTACTCTGCTGTTTTGCATGACTTTCAGAGTGCTTTGTGTTAATCCGGTTCTTTTCTCCGGATAATCCAGAATATTGCTTTAGGTTCCTTTTTGAACCAGGACTGGTTGTTACCTTTGTGTTTTGACCAGAGGCACTGAGTTAAGTGTCTCTGAGTCCTTTTTGCTTTGTTTAATAAACTTTATTTTGGAACTAATCTTGAGTCTGGCCCTTTAAGGTGTCTGTATTCCGACACCTTTGGCCTTGTAGGTATGTGATCCATAACTCTATAAGTTCCACGATCTGAATCTAAACATTTGGAAATCATGTTTGTACCCTTCAGGAGGAAAGGGTGTACAAGCATTGGTAGTTCCATAAGGACTCATGAAGCTTTTTTTTGAGAAAGGAATACAGAACAAACTAAAAGCTGACGAACTCTGATTTAGACTGAATCTAGTTTGTGATTTCAGTTTCTTTTCAGTTCCATTTGCATTCTTAACGGCTGAATACCTTTTTATCTATTCTACTCCAAGAACCATAAAATGGGATATTTTAATTTCCCACAAGAGGCACAGTAACAATATGGCCTCTAATAAGTGATGATTAATAGAGAAACAGGTTACTAACTTTTTTATTGGTCAAGTGTCAACTGAATTTATGTTTCATTATATAGCTATTGTATGCCGACAACCACAAATTGATAATGGGGAAATTCGACCAAAGCAATTGCTGTACCAATATCAAGACCCAATTGATACATCCTGTGAGGAAGGATATCGTAACACTGATACCTCTTTCTGCACTCCTCGTGGCTGGCAACCTCCTCCAGCATGTATACGTAAGTATCTTTCTCTTTGCAGCTTTAGAACATAGATAACTGTATTTTCCAGAGGAATGATGTTTCAGGCATGCGTAAGGTCAAAGCCAATTCTTTAACTCCCTCTTGTTTCCCTTTTCTATTCCATCCAGTATCTTCTTTCATTTGCCTAGGTAAATATGCCTAGGGAGCATACCACACCCCTATAAAAGCAGCTCCACTGGCTGCTGACAAGTTTCTGATCCCAATCCAAAGTGCAGGTTATTACCTACGAAGCCCTAGATGGTTCAGGTCCAACCTATTTTCGAGACCACATATTCCCCTATGAACTGGTGTGGGCTCTAAGATCTGTCAGGAAGGCCTTCTTCTCAGTCCCACCTCCTTCTCAAGTGCGGTTGGTGGGGACAAGGGAGAGGACCTTCTCAGTGGAGCCCCCTCAGCTTTGGAATGCCCTCTCCAGAGAAATTAGGCTAGCCCCCACACTCCAATGTTTGCAGAAAACCTTGAAAACATGGCTCTTCAAGCAGGTCTTTGAACATGGTTAAACATCTGTTAAAACTTTTGGACCAAGTGAATGGTTTGACTCCAGCACTTTATGTGACTGAAATTGTTATGGCCAATTTTAATCCGTGGCTTTTGCTGCATCTTTATTGAATATTTTATTTAAATTAGTAGGGGGTTTATATTCTATTTTATGTATATCTGTTTTATGTTCTTGACATTGTTATTGTTTTATAAATGTTTGTGGATTTTATTGTACCTGCTGCACTACTATGTGCTTTTGTAAGCCACCTTGAGTCCCTTTTGGGAGATGGTGGTGGGATGCAAATAAAGTTGTTGTTGTTTTTTTGTCGTGTCAGGAGTCACTACTGTTGTGAGAGAATTGACCGTCTGCAAGGACGTTGCCCAGGGGATGCCCGGATGATTTTTGATGTTTTTATCATCCTTGTGGGAGGCTTCTCTCATGTCCCCGCATTAGGAGCTGGAGCTGATAGAGGGAGCTCATCCGCCTCTCCCCGGATTCGAACCTGCGACCTGTCGGTCTTCAATCCTGCCGGCACAGGGCTTTAACCCACTGCGCCACCGGGGGCTCCTATTGTTGTTGTTATTACTATTACTATTACTATCACTATTACTACTAGTAATAATAATAGTAGTAGTCGTCGTAAATGGGAAGAGATACACAGAGTAAATGAAACACTGCACAAGTCTAGGTCATCTTCCCTATGGGAACACAGCAGATAGTGTCACTAGTGGTATGAAATAGTCATGTTTTTTTCCACTTTCCTTGGAGAAATGCAGTTGTACTCCCCACAAGCCATACATCATTTTATTAGTATTCATTTATGTGCACTATACCTATGGACAAAAATCCACTTCTCTTGAGAGAAAAAGTGAGAGCTCGGGAAAATATGTCTGAATCTAGCTTGTGATTTCAGAAGGCTTGACTTTTTCAGCACATTTGATCTGAGTGTTTAGTGGACTCTTTGAAAATTATTTGCTCTCCCACCAGTGAAATCAGGATACAGCACAATTGTGTGGGTTAAACTTTTAATATATGTTACCAATCAATCTCTGTATGATCTACCAGCCAATTCAGGGCAGAAAACATGTACTTGAACATGACCTTGAACATGAACTTACATTTTAATTTGGTGTGCAATAAAGTGAGGCAGTGACCATCAGAGACCACCTCAACCTCCAACAATGGCTAGACACCAGGTAGCCCTTCAAGGAAATGAGTGGAGAAGTCATTCCATGACTATCTCTGGTCAAAGCCACTTCTGCTCACCCTCACATCACTTCCTTTAATAATGGATGATGTTTCCCCTTCATAGCCTCCACCAGAGAGGGGGTGCCATGGTGCACACCGATATGTACCTATCCTTATCCTTACTTGCATGAAAACCTACTTAGCACCCACAGTTTGTCATGGATTAAACAGTGTAGGGTAGGTGAAAAAAACCCTAGAGCATGGAGGGGGGGATTCCTACCCAGCTCCTTAGTGGCGCCCCTTGTAAAAATACACTGTCAGAGCAGTGGGTGGGTCAGTGACAATGAGGGAATGAGGAGGAGTGCATTTATGTACATACCCACAAGGAGTCCTCACGGAACTACTTTTCTGTAAGGGAGCAAAGTGCTTTCCTGCCCCCATGCTGAGGGCAGGAAAGGAGTTCTACTGTCTCCTTCCCTTGCTTCAAGATTAGAAGATTATTTGGAACCAGATGAGATAAAGCATTTTGGAAGACCTATGGAATGTTTTTATCTAGCACCATCTTCAGTAGAACCAATTCAACTCTAAGGAAAAGATGCTTCTCCTGTTTCTTTACCATGGCCCAAGTTATGATCTTGACCTTTATAAGGGGAAATAGGTGTGGACAATGACTTTTAGGATCAAAGGGAACATTGCTTACCTGAAGTAAACAATAATTAGGGTGGTCTGATCCTGCCTAATACCATCCTAGAAACAGTGCTTCTTTTTACAGCAGCTTTGCTGAAGGACACAATACCTCTTGTCCTTTTAAATCACAAATTGGTGACCCTTTTGCATGTATCTAGGCAGGATTAAATAAGAGTGGCAGACTATGTTATAGGGCACCTTTTCTAGCCTCTCTCCATGTGGGGTGAGCAGAGTGGATCCTAAACAGGGCTACTCAGTCATGGATATAGCTCAACTGCCTCGGACCTTGAGTTAGACTGGCTTAATCTGTCCATGTGCCAGTCCATAGGTAGGGGCTTCTAGATTTCAATCTCTATAGGACTTTTCTTGGTTTTGGTTTATCTTGAAATATTGATTTATCTTGAAAGATGTCTGTGTGTGGAGACCAGTGCACAGCGACCAACGTACAATCTTCACAGAAAAAAGTTTTTATCCAAATGCATTATTTATTTATCGTGTCATCAGCAACCATTGTATTACAATTCTAACAGAGCAAAACAAATACACAGATTAAAAAGAAAAAGGGAAAAAAACACACACAGATTTTGCAAATTTGGTATTTGGTTAAATGTCCTTTGACCAGTATCTGGCCACTTGGAGTGCCTCTGGGGTTGCTGCAAGAAGGTCCTCCATTGTGCATGTGGCAGGGCTCAGGGTGCATTGCAGCAGGTGGTCAGTGGTTTGTTCTCCGCACTCGCATGCCAAGGATTCCACCCTGTAGCCCCATTTCTGAAGGTTGGCTCTGCATCTTCTGGTGCCAGAGCGCAGTCTGTTCAGCGCCTTCCAAGTCGCCCAGTCTTCTGAGTGCCCAGGGGGGAGTCTCTCATCTGGTATCACTCATGAATTGAGGTGCTGGGTTTGGCCTGCCACTTTTGGACTCTCGCTTGCTGGGGTGTTCCAGCGAGTGTCTCTGTAGATCTAAGAAAACTATGTCTTGATTTAAGTCGTTGACATGCTGGCTGATACCCAAACAGGGGATGAGCTGGAGATGTCTCTGCCTTGGTCCTTTCACTATTGGCTGCTACTTCCCGGCGGATGTCAGGTGGTGCAATACCGGCTAAGCAGTATAATTTCTCCAGTGGTGTAGGGCGCAGACACCCTGTGATAATGCGGCATGTCTCATTAAGAGCCACATCTACTGTTACATACATCCAAATGCATGATTAGTTGCCTCTTATCTGATTCAGTTTTCATCTGCCATCAGAGCCATTGTAACATCTGCCAGAGGGAGACTGGCAGAGTGGGTGAAGGTGGTGATCAATACCTCCTTGGAACAAGGCAAAGTTCTAACTTGCCTAAAGGAGGCAGTTGTGAGACGTATAGTAAAAAAAAGCCATCTCTATACCCTTTTATAATTGGCAACTATTAGCCAGAATCCAACCTTCCCTTTCTGAGAAAGTTTTTCGAGTGTGTGATGGCCTCCCAACTCCAGGGATTTCTGGATGAAATGGATTATCTAGATCCATTTCAATCTGGTTTCAGGCCTATGGAACAGAGACAGCTTTGATTGCCTTGGTGGATGGCTTATGCAGAAAGCTAGACAGGGGGATTCTCGTTGATCTCTCAGTGGCTTTCAGTAAGCGTTTGCCATGGAATCCTTCAGGGTCACTGGGAAAAGACTGGGAGGAACTGTCTTATAGTGGCTCCGGCCTTCTTGGAGGGCCATACTCAGAAAGTGATGCCGACCGCATTCCTTTGTAGAAACCTGTCCAGGCCCATCTCTCAGTCCCCACACCCATCTCTAGCCTAGTTTGTGGAAACAAGAGGGAGAGCCTTCTCAGTAACTGCCCCTTGACTCTGGAACTCCCTTTTCCCCAGTGAAGCCGGAATGGTCCCCTCCCTCCTGTCCTTCCAGCAGCAGGCTAAACCCTTTTCATTAAGACAGTGTGTGTATATGTGTGTGTGTATATATATATATATTAGGCCTGGGTAACAACGGAAAAATTTGTTTCTAAAATCGATTTGTATTTGGGGGTTTTTTTTGTTTCGATATTTAAAATAATTACAAAATTTGCCTTTTAAAAAGTTCGATATTTACAAAATTTCGTAAATGGTAAAAAATTAACGAATCGATTTCCGAAACAATAACGAATCGATTCGTTAATGGCGGACGCGACCGCGAAATACGCTAAAAAACCTCCAAAACCTTCTGAAGCTTCCCTCTCCCTCTGTTGTTGACTGTTGGTGTGATATTATAATTTTTTTTCACTAATTAAACCATAAAACTGGCCCAGACATGCGGAAATAATAACGAAACGACCTCAAAACAATAACGAAACGAATACAATATCGAAATACGAAGCATTTACAAAACGTTTTTGAAAATTCGTTTTTTTTAATAATTGTTCCAGAATGGTTCGTTATCGTTTTGTAATTGAAAAAATTAACGAATTATTAACGAATTACGAATTAACGAAACGAAACCGCCCAGCCCTAATATATATATATATATATATATATATATATATATATATATGAAAGCAGGGGGTGCTGTGGTTTTTAATTTTGGTTTTAACTGGGAATGGTTTTAATGGTTTTAACTGGGAATTTTAAAATACCATTTATATTTAATCCTGTTTTATTGTTTGCATATTTTTATATTTTAAATTATACACTAATGCTTTTATGTTAAGCCACTTTGAGTCTGCTTCAGGAGAGATAAACAAGGGTATAAATAAATAAATACATTATCATTCGCTTGCTCCACCATTAATTTCTTGCATGATATTGTTTTCCTAATGAATAAAAATTGGGTCAATAAGCAAGGATTGGCTAATTTTCACCTCAGCTTAGATGAAATCTATTATCTTGTTTCAAAATGCAAGAAATATATCAGCTATTCATCTATCCCTAGTCTTGGCCTTGGAGTGCTAGCACAAAAGAAATAAGCACATTGAAAGAAAACAACATGTGACTGTAATATTCAATTTTTTGATGCTTAATTTTTCCCTCTCTGTTCTTTTCTAAAGCAAAGCATTGCGAATATCCCCGTGTTCAGAATGGAAGAGTGTATGAATGGCAATCATCCTTTCCAAAGCGACCAGGTTCCACAATTAACTTTGCATGCAATAAAGGTTTTCTACCAGAAGATAGAAATACAGCGATTTGGCATTTATCATACTGCACTACTCGTGGCTGGGAACCAGAACCCAAATGCTTCAGTAAGTAAAATTTTCCTTGCGTTCACCTTCCTTAGCAAGGAGAGAAATAATCATATCTAGACATAATATGTTGCATTCAAATCGGTTTTGTGAAAAGTTCATTTCCAAAAAAAGCACTAACACAGGGATGAGAAAAGTGACCATTTGTCTTCGTCAATTCACATGTTTCGTTTCTAGCTGTAAAATGCAAAATTATTGATGAGTGCAGCTGTAATGTAGAATTAATGCTGTTTGACAGCACTTTAACTGCTGTGGTTCAATATTGTAGTTTAGTGAGGCACCAGCATTCTTAGGCAGAGAAGTCTAAAGACTCCATTGAGTCCATAGTACTAAGCCTAAGTACTTTCAAGCTGGAATAATTTGACAGTCAAATATACCCAAAGTTTGCATTTACAAAACAGGAAAGTAAATTTTCATAAGGAAGTAAACTCCCGAGAGAAAATGGATTCATTTCCAGTCCCAAATTTTCTGTTGTGTAATGTGCACAACAGAAAGGTTGTAATGTGAGAAAGAGAAAAAAAGATGTCTTTTGCTTATTCTGTGCTCCCCAAAGCTGGGATTTTCCTAATATCACATGCAAATGGTACATCTATAAAGTGGACTTGATCCAGTGTCCAGGCATTAGTTCAAGTCTGCTTGGTGACCCTATAGACACTCCCTCGGCTACTTTGGAGACAACAGGTAGTCCCATTGCCCAGCCGTGCTGAACATCCCCTTTCCTCCTCCCAAGCTGTCAACCTTGACACCAAGATTGATGTCTGTGCCATAGTTGTCAACACCTGTGCCACACTGTCATGGCATATCCCCAGGCTCCTTGATCATTGGAAGTGTAGGATTGCTGACAGATCTGGTTAGGAAATGCCCCAACTGTCTTGAATATTCCTAACTTGGAGGTCCACTGAAATACTAGCTCAGGATTCAGGTTATCCCCTTAGTTAACTTAACCTGGGAGAAGCCAATGGTGTTTAGTAGGCATGGGTAACAATGGAAAAATTTGTTTCTAAAATCGATTCGTTTTTTGGGGGTTTTTGCGTTTCGATATTTAAAAGAATTCCGAAATTTTTCTTTTAAAAAGTTCAATATTTACGAAATTTCGTAAATGTTAAAAAAAATTACGAAACATTAACGAAACAAATACGAAACAATAACGAATCGATTCGTTAATGGCGGATGCGACCGCGCAATACGCTAAAAAACCTCCAAATGGGACAGGGGGAACTTCTGAAGCTTCCCTCTCCCTCTGTTGTTGACTGTTGGTGTGATATTATAATTTTTTTCACTAATTAAACAAAAATCAACTATAAAACTTGCCCCAGACATGCGGAAATAATAACGAAATGACCTCAAACCGATAATGAAACGAATACATAACGAATCCGAAGCATTTACGAAATGAATTTAAAAATTCTTTTCATTTTTAAGTTGTTCCAGAATGGTTCGTTATCGCTTCGTTATTAAAAAAAATGAATTTTTAACTAATTACGAATTAACGAAATGAAACCACCCAGCCCTAGTGTTTAGCTATCATGGGGATGATCAGACATTACACTGACCTAAGTAGTCAGTGTACATATGCTCAAGGTAGTGGAAGTCCAAACTCAGGGCAACTCATGAATTTCAGCAAACTCTGGGGCATTCCCAATTTTTTGCCAACATGGGGTAAAACAGGGTTTGCTTCATATTACAGGCTGGAAGTCCCAGGATTTTGTGTGGACATCATGTCACTATTTCTGGTCCTTTTCAACATTTGTAGCCAGGGTAGACAGGGACAGAGAAAGCATCATCAATTTGAATTCTGTCCAGACACAATCTCAAGAACCACTACAGTTGACAATCTTCAAAGGCATCTTCTTCCGTCATTTATTACAGGATTGGCAAGGCTTGCAGAACAGGTTGCAGCCAACATACCAAGCAAAGCTAAGACCACTTTGATTATCATAGTCTTCCAGGAATCTTGCATAAATGATGTAACATAATTGTTTTTTTGCTTTTAGAAAAATGTGATCCTCCTCGACGAATTCCACATGGTTCTTTTAATTATTATCAGTGGCCACTCAAAGAGGGCAATGAGATATAGATGTGATATAGGATATGTTCCTGCAAATCAGCGAACAACAACCACATGCACAAAAAATGGCTGGTTACCAACTCCAAGTTGTGTTGCAGGTAAGCAGGTTTTAGTTCAAATATCCAATCTGAGATTATTTCTTTCCTCTGTTTGCAGAGTATACTTTTTTGACTTTATTTACACAGCTGGAGGAGAAGTTGGATGCATGGCACATACAGTTGGAAACCCATGGTAATTCACCAAGAATTACCAAGAATAGGGAAGGACATCACAGAAGCTATTTATTGGCTGGCACTTTTACATTCACCATATTTTCACAGAAACATCATTGCTGACATCCTATGGGAGATGCACAGCTACATGATAAGGAATGAAGCCGTTTCTCTAAGTTGTAGCCATGGGCTCTTATGAGTCTTCATTAGAAAAGGCAACCTGATTTTTTTTCTCATGTAGTTTCCCAAACTTAGAGTAGGCAGAGTTTCAATTCTACGAGGTCCTCTAGAGGAGTGGTTCTCAATCCCAGGTGTTTTGGCCTACAACTCCCAGAAATCCCAGTCAGTTTACCAATTGTTAAGATTTCTGGGAGTTGAAGGCCAAAATATCTGGGGGCCCACAGGCTGAGAACTACTACTCAAGAGATTCTAGAGGATTTTGTCATCATGTTGTGACATGGCCTATTTCAACATAGTCAGCAATGATCTTTGGCTATCTTCTCTCTTCTCTCAACCATTACATGACCATGTTGAGGTGGGCAGGGAAAATGTGAAGCTGGGGGGGGGGGGGCAGTGTTTGAAGATATTCTTTCTACAGGGTGATAATTGATTAAATTATTCCTTATCTTCTGTAGAAGCTAACCACATGTTCATCCCTACTCTCTGCATCTAAGACCAGCACAAGAGATTGATTTTCCTTGGGCAACCAGTTCTTTCAGTTCTGTTTTTGACCTGTCCATGGCATTCCAGATATTTGTAATGTATGTGCCAGTAGTGGCTTTCATCAGTGGGAAATTATTATCCTTATAACAACACTGGACAAATCTGGCACATATGAGGACCAATTTCACTTTCTTGGGGTACATCAATACAGCAAACACAAAAAAGACCACAGATTTGTATCTGGTTTTGACCAGAGTTCTGATTTTTATAGTTTTAGCATTGTTGAAACCACTGTTCTTTGAGACTTTATGAGTAGTGAATAATTTTATTTTCTTCTTTTAAAAAAGCAGGACATTGCCAAGTTTGTCAAAGCTGAGTACAGGACCTACAGAAATGGCTCTGGGGGCTGCCTACAGTCCTTGAGCCACATTTTGTCTGCCTGGGTTCTGCTTTAACTTTTCATTTTCATGTTAAATGTGTGTAACTGAGAGCTAGAGATTTATCTCTTGCAGTCATCCCCAGCTAGATTCTTGCTGCACTAGCAGAACAATCTCAACAGCAGTGATTGAACCAGGGTCAGCTAACACCTCCCTACAAAGGATTCACTCAGGCAGGAAGCAGCCAGGTTTTGAAACTGTAAGGCCATTAAATGCTAATCAAGCTGGTGAATTGCAACATTCACACTTGCCTCTAACAGATAAGAGTTCTTTCTCCCATCCTGGGCATTCTATAGATACAAAAAACTCACTTGCTTAATTTCCAACAGACCTCACAATCTCTGAATATGCCTGCCATAGATGTGGGCAAAACATCAGGAGAGAATGCTTACGATGTATTTACAGGCGGTTCCTGAGTTACAAATATCCAACTTACAAATGACTCATAGTTAATAACTTCCAATGATATATCCTACCACATCATTTCAGTACTGTGTGTAAATAAGGTTTCTCACACAACTTTGTTGGGATACTCCTTTCCCCTTCCAGCACTGCAGCATCATGATTCTGCCTTGCAATTATTGAATATCTGGATATCATTAGCACCTACCACCATGTCTCTGGCAGGAAAAAAATGTGGATTCTGTAAGGGTAAACAGGCAGTCCCCAAGTTATAAACATTTGACTTACAAATGGGGCGTGAGACATAGGAAGTGAGATAAATCTACCCCTCAGAAGGGTACGTCAATCCAGGAAGAGATATCATGGGGAAAAGAAGTCTCCACGGAATCATTATATTTCTGGATCTCGTATAGTAAAGTGTTTAAAGAAGCAATGGTCAGAAGCACCCCAATGCAGAGGTATTTGATTCCATTCTGATATATCTTGAAAGTGAGGTACAAATTAAAATGGAAGTTTTCTCTTTTTTTCTATGTAGACTTTTGATTAGCTTCTCAAGAGTGAAAGGAAAAGTCTCCCATGATTTTTAGCAATGGCTAAAGACGACCTACCTACTTGAGGTCAGCTCATCCGACATGTAGTTCAACTTATGTGGCATAGAATGACCTATCTTCCATTTTGTCTCTTATCCAGGATTGCAAGGGCTATAAGAATGCTCAAGTCTTGCTTACCAAAATCCATAGCTAAGGTCAGCACTGATATTTCTATGCAGGAAAACACATTTTTGCAAATTATTTCGTATCCAATTACTTCTGATTTCTGCACAGAAAACAAATTTTTCCATACAGAAATTAATATTTCTGTGTTGAAATTTTATTTTCGACAGAGAAAAATATGTGTTCTGCATACAAAATGATCTTTTTGTACAATTTTTCATGTGCCTGTTGTGTGTGGCAAATTGCATGTGCAATTTTTGTAGAGAATAAATCTCTACATTAAAATTTCCATCAGTCCAGGATTCTTCTAGTCCAAGCTTCTTATAACTTGAGAAACATTTTGCCCAATAATCTCTCCTATTTCCTAGCAGGAAGGTGTTTGAAAGGCTTGGATAAATAAATGTCATTCTGTATTTTGTGATAATACTGTTTGCCTGTTTGTCTGAATTGCATGGATTGATACCAGCTCATTTTGGTGTCCATGCCTCAGAGCACAATATGGGTTAGATTACTGTTTGCCTTTTCCAGTACTGTTGGCTTTATGAGTAAATGCTCTTTCTTGCCAAACTAAAGATGAAGAATCCTGTGATTTGGTTTGTACAATTTTCAAACTGTGTTGATGCACAAATTCATTCTGTATCACTATTGATTTAAATTTTCTTGGTTAAACACTTTGCATGAATGTACACATATATTTCTCCTAATATCTGCTTTCTGTTTGCATTTCTTTAAATACATTAGATATGTATTTTAGTACAGATTTCATTTTATGTATGTATTTATTTATTTTGAGCATTTATATCCCATCCTTCTCACCTCTGAAGAGGTTTATGGGATGGCTACAACAGGCAGTCATTAGATGCCAACACAGTACATTAAAATCACAGTTACAATTAGCACAATTAAAAACAATGATAAACATTCCATATTAAAACAGTTCTTCTGTTCAAAATTATAGTCCAGGTCAATCCATTGCAGTAACTAAAACATTCTCTTCCTAGTTAATCCATCTATTGTTCAAATGCTTGATCCCATAGCCAGGTTTTGAGTTTTTTACGAAAGGTCAGGAGGGAGGGGGCAGACCTAATGTCATTGGGGAGAGAGTTCCACAGCCGAGGAGCTACCACGGAGAAGCCCCTGTCTCTCATCCCCACCCATGAAGATGGTGGGACCAAGAGCAGGACTCCCTGGATGATCTTAACGTCCTTGGTGATTTGCAGAGGGAGATACGTTTGGACAGGTAAACTGGGCCGGAACTGTTTTTAATCAGCAAACTGTTCCACTACATTTGACAAGCATGAAGTTTGGATTCTATTTCATTTCTTCATTAAGAAAATATGAGTTGAGTTGGTTTGACTTTAGTTGCATGAACAAACAAACTTGTTCCCACTGCTGCAATGAACTTTAATAAGTGTTGGAAAAAAAATGAATGATTATTTCCCCCGCATATTACAACCCAAGAAAATCCCAATGCCATGACAAAACATACATATTACTTGTAGGGCTGGGCGGTTTCGTTTAGTTAATTCGTAATTTGTTAAAAATTCGTTATTTTTTTGTTAACGAAGCGATAACGAACCATTCTGGAGCAACTTAAAAACGAAACGGATTTTTCAATTCGTTTCGTAAATGCTTTGCATTTCGTTATGTATTCGTTTCGTTATTGGTTTGAGGTCGTTTTGTTATTATTTCCGCATGTCTGGGGCAAATTTTATAGTTGTTTTTTGTTTAATTAGTGAAAAAAAATATAATATCACACCAACAGTCAACAACAGAGGGAGAGGGAAGCTTCAGAAGTTTTTTTAGCGTATTGCGCGATCGTGGCCGCCATTAATGAATCGATTTGTTATTGTTTCGTTATTGTTTTGTATTTTTTTTACCATTTACGAAATTTCGTAAATACCGAACTTTTTTTAAGGAAAATTTCGGAATTCTTTTAAATATCAAAACGCAAAAAACCCCAAAAAACGAATCGATTTTAGAAACAAATTTTTCCGTTGTTACCCAGGCCGAATTACTTGTACTTTATAGGATAATATGTATGTTGTTCATGGTTATTTTTTCATTAGCCCATTTTTATATAATCATAATGCTTTATTTATAGCTCTCCCTGTCTCCTCAAAGGGAATCAGGGTGGCTTACAACAACATAAAAATAAGTGGCAAACATTCAATGACTGAGGATAAGGTATAATAAAAACAAGCTCAATAAAAATAATAAAAAGCAATTTAAATGAACAAGACATAATACAATCCACACAATAACATCATATTAAATCCTAAAAATCTCTTAAAATTTGACTAAAATTATTGGATTGAGGATGGTAAACAACAGATTAATGAAGGTAGATGTTCAGCAATTAGGTAAGGGTGCATATAACGTCTAATTTGTCCTCCTTCTCTCCATAGGCTAAAGTGCATAGATGTGATTTTAAAAGCTTTTTAAAGGAGAGGAGATAGGGGGCATTTTTAATTTAGGGAAGGAGTACCAGAGGCGGGGAACGATCGCAGAGAAGGCCTTTTCTCTTTTCCTCATCAGCTAGGTTTGAGACAGAGGTGGGACCTAGAGCAGGGACTCTTCTGCAGACCACAGTGCTCGTGCTGATTTGTAAACACAGATGTGTTTTTTCAATAGTCTGGGTCCGAACCATTTAGGCTTTATAGGTAATAACCAGCACTGCAGACCAGCAGCCAGTGGACATGCTGTAACATAGGAGTTGTCCGCTCCTTCTACGGTGCTCCAGTTAGTAATCTGGCTGCTGATCTCTAAACCATCTGCAGCTTCCGAACCATCTTCAAAGGCAGCCCTATGTAGAGAGTGTTGTACTAGTCCAGGCGGGATGTTTCTAAGGTGAAAACTACCATAACCTGGTTGCTCAAGCCATGGGTGCAGCTGGTGCACAACTTTTAATTGTGTGAAGGCACTCCTAACCATTACCAGCACCTGCGATTCCAGGATCAGCGATGATTCCAGGATAACCCCCAGACTACAAACCTGTGTCTTCAGAGGAAGTGTGACCCCCCTCCAACACAGGCTGTAGCCCCACACCTTTGTCTGCCTTCCAACTGACCAGTAGTACCTCTGTTTTATCTGAATTTACCCTCAACTTATTAGACCTCATCCAGTCCATCACTGATGACAGGCATTGGTTTAGGGGTAGGATGGCATCTCTATAATTACTCAATTGAGTGAAATTCAGTGCCAGATTCTTCAACAAGAGTCCCTTAAATTAGTAGGCATTATGCCTTGGATCAGGGAGGCATTTACCAGCACCTTTGCCCACTCTGTCAGTCCCCCCCCCCCCGCCGATTTAATGAGTGAGGATGGTCAAGGGTCCAGAGAACAGGTGGTCGATCTCATTCCTCCAATGATCTTGTCTACATCCTTGGACTGGATAAGTTGAAAGGAATCCCTAGAATCATGACAAACAGATGCTTCAGTTACATCCACCGAGACTGCATTAATATTGATGTCAATGTCAGAGCAGATCCGAGTGGCTTTATCTGCAGAGAACCTAACAAATTCCTCACAATGAACAGTCAATTGATCAGGGATCCCTGGCTGGGCAGGGTTCAAGAGTGCCCTTGTCACTTGAAACAGCTCTCTTGGGCAGTTCATTGCAGATGCAATGTTGGTAGCAAAATATTTCTTTGCTGCCTTCATTGTCACAGAGTAGACTTTTAAATGAGCTCTAGATCATTCTTGGTCAGATTCGCTGTGAGATCTACACCAACACTGCTCTAGTCTCCATTTCAATTGCTTCATCACTGTCAGTTCCCTAGAGTACCAGGGAGTTGATGCGGCTCTGCTTTTTGAAAGATGTTTGAAAGCAATTGTGCCAACTACCCTGGCTACCTCTGTGTTCCAGAAGTCTGCCAGAGCTTCAACAAAATCACCTACCAAAGAGGCAGGAAAATCCCCAAGAGACATCAGAAATCCATCCTGATCCATAAGCCTATTGGAGCGCTCCTTCTTGATTGGCTCTCCATCCCTGCAGAGGTTTAGAGTCCCAGTGAGACTAAACCTGGCCAGGTAGTGATCAGTCCATGACAAAGGAACTGTGGACAGTTCCTTGACAATACCATCACCATCATCCCACTCTGAACAGAAGACCAGGTCTACAGTGCGTCCAGTGCTATGGGTTGGGCCAGAAGCCACTTGGGACAGACCCATGGTTGTCATGGCAGCCATGAAGTTCTGAGCCACTCCTGACAGGGAGGTCTTGGTGTGAATGTTGAACTCCTCCAGCACTACTACCATTGGGACTCCAACACCAGGCCTGAGACCACCCCAGATAGCACATGTAGGAAGACTGTTGTGTAGCAGGATGAACACCACACCAACAGAATCCCTGTTCTGTCCTGGCCACTCACCCTTAGATGGGCACACTGGAATGTGGTCAACTGTGGGACTGGACACCTGACCAGGTCAATGGAGTCTTGATTAACCACTGCGACTCCTCTTCCCCACCCCTAGATCTGGCTTGCTGCTGCACACTGAAACCTGGTGGGCAAAGTTGGGAGAGATTTGCACCCCCCCCCCCAATCCATCCAGGTCTCAGTAATACAGACTAAGTCTGCATGCTCATCCAAGATTAAATCTATTGTTTTTCCATTCACCAACCTGGCATTAAGTAGCAGCTTGGAGGGCCTGCCATCTTGGTTACCTAGACTATTTGTGGGTGGAGTCGGCCCAGGGGCTGGGAGGTGGCCCCTGGGTCACCTCCCCTTTTTCTACATCTCTGAATACTATGATGTAAATGGATGGAAAACACCGACCCCATGTAACTCCCTCTTGCCCTGGTACATGTCTTGCCTTCTATGTTATAAAATTGTTAAAGTGCTGATATGGGGAAGGCCTTAGAATAAAGTGCTAATGGGTTGTTGGCCTATTCTTGGTTGATAAATGTGTGTGGATTGAGTGTGTGTTGATTGAAAAAATTGCATTTAAGGTTAAATTTGGATATCCTAAGCAAATATGCTTGAGATGTTATATCTTAGCTGGATTATTCAAACATTTAAGTTGGAAACCTATAATTAATTGATCTGGAAGAATCAAGATGTCAAGCCTACTTCATTACTGATGCTTGACATCATATCGTGTTTTGAAACAGTTAGCTTGACTTTTCTCTTGTGCATAGAATTGGAGACTATTGATAATAGAAACTTCCTGGTTTGTTATAACACTCATGCATGAACAATTGATGCAACTGTAGGTGTAATCCAATGGCTCAAAAATTAAATATTGAGTTAGATATTTAGGGAAATTCATATTCCCTACATCTAACCTGTTCTGCTTCCCCCTCCCCCCACAAAAATGTATTTGTCAGAAATCAAATTTATAAATTGAATAAAGATTGGCTGCACTTTCATTTCCAGTCTTAGAGACCTACAAATACACACAAATTTTTATGAAAATTGGATCAGACTGAATCCTATCAGTAAGCCTTAACGGCTTTATGAAAGTGGTGGTTATATATGAAATGGCAGAGCTTAATTGTCCTGGGCAAGAATTCCAAGTGTTCTGAGCAAAATAAAAGAATGGCTAGAAAAGAAGTAGAAGTATTGCAAGCACTGATACTATTCTATGTTTTTGCTATTACTAAAAACTAATATATAATAGGTACTAAAACTAATCTTCCAACACTGGATAGGAATAAGATACACACTGGGAGTAAACAAGTGAACAAAACGCAGACTTGTTGAAATCCTATGTACACAAAAGCAACTGTGTGGTCTATTTGAACTCTTAATAATAATGTAAATCATCACTTGTTGTTGTTGTTATAATTGATTGTTCATGATTCATTAGCAAACACACATGGTTCGGTTTCCATTCTTAAAAAGGAAAAATATGTCTTTGGGCAAGTGTTTTGCCTTATTTTCCATTTTCATATTTGTAACAGTGGGAAAGGATATACATTCTCATAGTATTTGCAACCATAATGAATGTTATGAGGAAAGATGTCAGGAAAATTTGAGATAAATCACCATTCTTACCTCAACTGCCTCGACCTTGCAAGCTCTTCTTGAAGGCACAAAGTGGGAAGAACACCAGACTCATCTATTCAGCTTTCAATGAAAACTGCACTTTATTTTTATTTACAAAATATATACCCAGCAAACTCTTATCCTGTCCGTTCACATATCGGCACAATGCACGAAGTACATTGCAAGCTTCTTTTCCAGTTTGCCCAGGAAACTCCAAAAGTGACATTCTACCAATTCTACATATCTCTATTGTTTTAACCCATGCATTTCTGAAACCATACAGTTTATAAACTATAAACAATTTTCACACCAGAAAAAATTACATACTGAGGAAAAAAAAGCTGTTTTCTGATTCATTGTTCAATTCTTTTCTAAAGTTAATACAGGAAAATGTGGTCATCCACCTTCTATTGAAAATGGAGATTTTATTGAACTTGTAAAAGAAGAATATAAATCGGGTGATTGGGTGACATACAAATGCCAACGTTTCTACAACATGAAAGGAAATGCAGTAGTACGTTGTCAAGATGGCCTTTGGTCGGACACCCCAGAGTGCATAGGTATGAGAATAATCTCAAGACTTCATAAAATTTAATGGTATAGATCTTGTTTAATATAGAAAAAAATAAATTCATGTCTGTGTTGTGGCTTTAATAGATTCATCTAGTCAATAAAAAATATGAATTCTACATAATAGAAGCATATACTTATAACTATTTCATGTTACAAGTATTCAATCCAATGCATTCAGAATTATGGAGTTGGAAAAGCTGTTGCAGGTCATATACCAGTAGTAGTTTCCTTCTTGGTGTAAGACATACACAGATTAAACTGCCTTCATATGCCTTCTATATTTCTCACAAAGAGTTTTCATTACTTCTGTAATCCTGGGGAAGGTGGGATTTATACCATAGGTTTGTATTTCTCATTTGTACAGAAAGATAAATAGCAATGCGGGACTTTCTGTTAAATATTTCTTGGATTTATAGGATTTGTGTTTTTGGGTTCCCCATGTCACTGAACTATCATAATTGTAGTCCTATGTATTTCCTTATGAAGTATGTTGAACCCCTACCAGAAGGGATTCTCTCAATCTGTCTCCATTTCCATCCTCATTGGGAGTTCAGTGGGACTGAGCCAGAGAGTTTCTCCTACAGATGACACTCTTACTTCCATTGAGAAACCTGCTTTTCTTTACTACTATTGGGAATATAGGGGAAACTCCCCTTTTAGTAAAGGCTCTCATCTATATGATGAGAGGGACAAAACTGAAATGGATTTGCAGGGCTAGCACATTCCTCTTCTTTGTATTTTTATTCAGGACAATCTGCAAAGGAAAGAATGGGGTTTATATTGAAAATTGTCACAATGCCAGGGCTCTGCCGTTATTTCCAGCAGAGGTGAATCAAACAAATACCCAGTTTGTGTTAAACAGTTTAATTAAAACAGCACTTACTTTCTGGATGTTTTAATAGTCCAAAATATAAAACATAAAGATAGCACTCAGCCACAGAATAAACAAAAACTGATAGCAAATGCTGTCCTGTAGTCAAAGGGTCCGATCCATTGGTTAAACGTTGAGAGTTCAATAAACAAGGTCCAGGGATCAAGATTCTATACCGTAGTCAAAAGCCAGTCCAAGATTCAAGGTTCCAGGGTTCCAAAGGTTCAGGAGACAGGTCAAGGCACCAAAACTCCACAAACCTGGGGGAAAATCAGCAGCATCTACCACCAAGATAAAACAAATACTTTTTTCCCAAAGATCAGTCCCAAAGCTAGCTCCTTATATCCAGAAACACCCCGCTGAATCCTATCTCTTGCATATCTCCACCCTTAATTGCTTTCACCCATGAACTCTTACTTACAAATTACACAACCCTTTAAAACTAAGACTTACATTTAACCCTTCCATCATCAACTGCTAGGCCTACCACCACCAACCACCATCAATTGCAGAACATGATACATGACAAAAATTAGTCTAATGTGCAATATGCTAAAGGTCTAAAGTTAAGTAGATCAATTCCTTATCTTAATTTGCATCATTGGCCACTGACTAAAGATTTGCCTGGGAGGAATTAGGTCAGTCGGCATATATTAAGGGTTCTGAACAATTCATTGTATATTCTATCAATAGAAAGCATTTCTTTTCCTGAGCTCCCATTGTAATCCTGATGGCTACTGTAAAAAGAGGAAGGTGAGAAAGACCAAGTTCAGTTACAAGATACTATAAATGAATCAGCAGTACACATGTTCAAAAGCAGGTTTTATTTATTATTTATGCATCACAGAAATGTGGTGGAATCACCAAAGTGCATAACACTACTACCTTTATGTGTGAGGTTGATCAGGTTCTAGTACTGTATTAATCTCTATCCTTTATTTTACCGATTTGGCTAAAAAGAAAATTCTTTAGTATGGTTTATCTGTTGGTTGACAACTGAATGCCTGCAAGTTAGAATTGCAGGTTTGGGTGCACAGTATGTTCCCTTGTCCAGAATACACTTGCAAGTTGCTCACAGAGGAAGATCAATGAACATGGAGAAAATTATGCTATCATAGGATTGAGATGCAAAGAGAGTGCTGGTATTTATGCAATTCCTCCCTCTCTTCCCAGCTCAACCAAGACAGCCTTTGTTTCATTTGGCATGAAAGTTCTGCTGGTCAGTTTCAGAACTATAAAACAGCTGTCATTTGATTTATGGTTGAGCATACCAACCATACTAACGGCGCTCCATGCAGTCATGCCGGCCACATGACCTCGGAGGTGTCTACGGACAATGCTGGCTCTTTGGCTTAGAAATGGAGATGAGCACCACACCCCAGAGTCAGACATGACTGGACTTAATGTCAGGGGACTACCTTTACCTATACCAACTTGGGATTTAGCTGGGGTGGAAAGGGTTGATTTCTCTTGGGTATGTGATCCTGTAATTCATTCTGTATAGATCCAGGGCTCTGCCGGTATGCAGGCAGAGGTTAATCAAACAACACCAGACTTGTATTAGAAATATTTTACTTACAGCAGTAACTTAAACACTTTGCCATTTCCAGGTCCATGTTCAAACATAAAAATAGCACACAGCTGAAGTCACACGCTAGTTTAGGACCAAGAAGAAGCAGTAGTCAAGGTTGCAGTCCAAGAGTCAAACACCAAGCATTCAGAGTAATGATCTAAGGTTCAAGAGTACAAAGCATAGTAGTGGTAGTTCCAAAGATCAAGCCAGATAATTCAGAGCCAAAATCCATAATCAAGAGTCAGTCCAAGGATTCAAGTTACCACAAGACATAAGAGCAACAGAATTCACAATAAGATTATTACCACGGTTCAAGTTATAGCACAAGAGTTCAGAATATAGGTCAGGAATAACACCATCCACCAATTTGGGGAAAAAACTTCCAGCACCCACATCCAGATACTTTTGTATCAGATACTTTTCTCCTCAAAAAGCATCCTATAGCCAGGCTCTTTTTATGTAGCTGATCACAGCTGTATCCTATACCCTGATTGCTGCCACCTTACAGACAGATTACTCTGACCTATAGAACCTGAGGGGAGATTAACCCCTTCCATAACTTTTGCCGCATCACCACCCCACTAATCATGAGCCTATATTACCTATCACCAAGCATTATATATACTAACCACCACCAACTGCTAGGCATGGCACAATATCAACCACCATCAACTGCAAAACATGACACATTCACAGGGGAGTCCATACCCTTCTTGTTATCCTTTTTGGGAAATACAGAAATGTTAATTTTTCCCCTGACTTTTGGGGGGAAGCCCAAAATGTATTTATTTTAACAGTTGAAAAGCTAAAAGCAATCCAATATAGTAACACGGTTTTTCTCATCTCTTGAAGCAATCATTTTTGACCAATCTCAGATATCACTACATCTTTTTCTACCTTTTGGTGATTTTTTTTCCATAAAAGAACCATGCTTTTATTGTGTATTTCTGGCTATATGCTCTGAATACTTCAGTCCTGTGCTTTTATTATTTCTAAAAACTTAAAAAAACTTTTTTTTCTGCAGTTCCATGTACAGCAAGTGAGGAAGACATGGAACATAACAATATAAGGCTGAGGTGGTCATGGGCTGAAAAAATATATAACAAAGATGGTGATATAACAGAATTTATATGTAAACGGGGCTATCGTCCAGTTGTGCCTCTTTCCCAATTCAGAGTACAATGTGTCAATGGCACATTTAGATACCCACGATGTCAATGATATGTAAGTATATTGCTTTTAAAGGCAAGGTGTTCAATGAGATAGCTGTTCTGACTTTTTTTAAAAAAAAAGGGTTTTGTAAAAAAAAATTGAAATTCCCTAAAATCAGTAGATGTATGACTATTTCTGAAAGTTGGGGGGAAATGATACCCTGTCATTTTGTGTTATTGTATAGAAAATTCAAGGAGATAGCTCTTGTAGTTTTTGTTAAATACATTGTTTTAAAACTTTAAATTTTCCCCCCAAAATCCATGGATAAGTGAAATATTCTGAAATTTTATGGGCTTATAGTGGTTAATGTGTTCTACCATTGTAACAAGTTTCACCCCAATAGATGTAAAAATGAGGGAGAAAAGAGCCCCTGAAGTTTCCCCACTTGCAAAATTATTATAATGAACAAGTAACAAAATTTTGTGACTCTTTTTATAGTAATGAAATTGATACTTTAGAAACATTTTAGAAATGAAACACTGGAATTCCTAAGTTTGTAATGAATTTTAAAACATTTTTAATTGATTGCTCAGCCCTAATAGAGACATAAATAACAATGCTTATTACTTTAGTATTGTGAATAGATATATGTTTCGCCAGCGCATCTTTTGTTGATTGACTTGGCCATCCTTTTGGCATCTTAGACCTACCATAGGAATGTAAAGAAGATTAAGGAATTACCTAAAAAAAAGATACATTGGGATATTTTTTTTGGTGCATATGATATGGGGAGGGAGGGATAGAAGTAGCTGATGGCATTATTGCTGTTATCTAGATGGAAACAGTTCTAGTTAGGAATAGTTTGCATGGATTTTCCTTTGAAAATGTCTTAAACTTGAGTGAATGGTAAAGTGTGTTATACTTATTTTGCACAAGTTGCCTTCTGCATACAGATCTAGACACATTTCATTATTTTTGAATGTATCTTTTCTGATTATATACAAGATTGTTTCAAATAATTTAAAAAAAGTAAAGTAAAAAAAAGAATATTTAAGTGTTTATCCTCGGTAAAAATGATGATTTATCTGAAAACACTTCAGAAAAAAAACATCAGTTGCTTTGCAACATTTATTTATTTCCTCCTTTAGGACAGTAAACAGATTGATTTTTTTTAGAAAATCAATAACAATAATAGGAAAAAGACACAAGAGGTTTTTGGCATAGAGCTTATAGTTGTGCACAAGTTCATCTTGTTTGTTTTTGCTCAAAATTCAGGGAATTTGTACAAAACATTGTTTAGCAATGTTTTTATTAAAAGAGCCTCAATGTTAAAACTTGAACATGAAACAAAAACTTATATAATGTTCCCCAGGAAAGAGAACACTTCTGAAATATTTAATTTTTGTGTAAATGAATTAAATTAAGGGAGATTGACATTTACACACCTCTAGTCTCATTTACCTATACTACAGGCATCTGATTTTTGCATGCTACACTTAATTTGATGAGTGGGGGATAGTATGCATCACTGAGCTAAATTAATTGTTCATCAAAATAAATAAAAATATATCAAAATTTGAAAACATTTAATGTCAGCAATGATTGATTCAGGATGCTTGTGTGGCTGGGGAGTAGACTGGATGGCCCTTGTATTCTTTTCCAATTCTAAGATTCTACCTCAACCATTTAAAAATTGATGCCTTTCTTTCAAACGCTAATTTTTGTTAATAAAAAGAGAGCCCTAATATAGTTGCCTTAACACAGTGTTTCTCAACCTGGGGGTCGGGACCCCTGGAGGGGTCATGAGGGGGTGTCAGAGGGGTCACCTAAGACCATCAGAAAACACCGTATTTTCTGTTGGTCATGAGGGTTCTGTGTGGAAAGTTTGGCCCAATTCTATCATTGGTAGGGTTCATAATACTCTTTGATTGTAAGTGAACTATAAATCCCAGCAGCTACAACTCCCAAATGTCAAGTATCATTTCCCCAAACTCCACCAGCGTTCACATTTGGGCATATTGAGGATCTGTGCTAGGTTTGGTCCAGATCCATCATTGTTTGAGTCCACAGTGCTCTCTAGATGTAGGTGAACGACAACTCCCAAACTCAAGGTCAATGCCCACCAAACTCTTCCAATATTTTCTATTGGTCATGGGAGTTCGGTATGCCCAGTTTGGTTCAATTCCATTGTTGGTGGAGTTCAGAATGCTTTTGATTGTAGGTGAAGCCCAGTAACTATAACTCCCAAATGACAAAATCAACTCCATCAGTATTCAAATTTGGGCACATTAGGTATTTGTGCCAAATTTGCTCCAGTGAATGAAAACACATATTTACATTCTGATTCATAACAGGAGCAAAATTACAGTTATGAAGTAGCAACGAAATTAATGTTATGGTTGGGGGTCACCACAACATGAGGAATTGTATTTAGGGGTCGCGGCATTAGGAAGGTTGAGAAACACTGCCTTAACATGCCTAGATATTGACACTAACTTATAGTACTGTATACTAGGCTTGGGTAACCACGGAAAAATTTGGTTCTAAACTCGTTTCGTTTTTAGGGGGGCCCTTGCGTTTCGTTTTTTTAAAGAATTCTGAAATTTTCCTTTAAAAAAGTTTGAAATATACGAAATTTCGTAAAACTACGAATCGATTCATTAATGGCGGACGCAATTGCGCAATATGCTAAAAAACCCTCCAGATGGGACAGGGGGAACTTCTGAAGCTTCCCTCTCCCTCTGTTGTTGGCTGTTGGTGTGATAATTTATTTTTATCACTGATAAAACAAACAACAACTATAAAACTTGCACCAGACATACGGAAATAATTACGAAACAATTACAAAACAATTTTGAAACAATTTTGAACCAATTACGAACCAATTACGAAACAATTACGAAATACATTGGAAAAATTGTTTCGATTTTTAATTACTCCTCACAGTAGTCCTGCATGGCTCAATACTGGATCGTAAGCTAATTTAAATACGTATTAATAACGAATTACAAAATTAATGAATGAAACCGCCCAAGCCTACTGTATACTATCATTTGTGTATACAGCATTATTTTGAAACAATTTGTGAATCGCATTAAACACTGTCCTGTTTTATATTAAGAATTATCCACATAACAAATAATTACCTGTGCTTGTAATCTTACCTGTTCACTTTGTATTTTACAGGTGTGAATATAAGGAATGGGGAGAAGTGTACAAGGAAGATTTTTCATGAGCATGCCATTGTCAGAAAAGATAGCTTAATTATCTTCAATAGCTTAAAATTACTCTAGATTTTTGCAAACACATTTTTCAAAGATTATACACAGCTACTTCTAATGGACTGTGAACATTTTAACAGACATGTCATTTTTAGAAAACAGAACTCCAATATTTGTAAAGGGTGAAGTTATAGGAAGCCCATTGTCAATTTCCAAACAAGCAAATGTATTGAAAGCGGAAAAAAATAAATGCATGTACTGTGAGTATGAACTCATAATGGGGTTTAACAGACTAAAGAATACAGTAGCTGTATATAATTTCAGTAGTTACTTTTTGTTTGTAAAATGTTTGTGTATTTTGAAAAATAAAATAAAAAGCACCTATTTGCAAAAGTTGTTTTCTTTACTGCTGCAAAACTGTAAGGCCCTCCAATTCAGTTTCAGAAGAACCAGAATCTGTTTATGGACAACAAATATAGAGGGGATTTGTTTAGAGAAATAGAGACATAAGTCTGTGAGAACTTGGAAGCACAAACCAGAAGGGGTGGAGATAGAGGACAGGAAATTGATTGCTTTTGGAATTAATTGACATTGAAGAACTTTCTTTACTATTCCTCATTCCAAAGAGAAGCATACTATAAGGCTGAGTGCAATCAGAAGAATGTCAGAACTAGCTTTCTTTTTCTTTTTTTAGAGCCCCCGGTGGCACAGTGGGTTAAACCCCTGTGCCAGCAGGACTGAAGACAGACAGGACACAGGTTCGAATCTGGGGAGAGCATGGATGAGCTCCCTCTATCAGCTTCAGCTCCTTATGCGGGGACATGAGAGAAGCATCCCACAAGAATGGTAACACATCAAAACATCCGGCCGTCCCCTGGGCAACGTCCTTGCAGACGGCCAATTCTCTCACACCAGAAGTGACTTGCAGTTTGTCAAGTTGCTCCTGACACGTCAAAAGAAAGCTTTCTTTTGCTTCAATAAAGGAATGAAATAAAGACTTGGTGTATCCAGAAATCACTGTGAGCCTATCCTTCCTTATAAGTGTGCATTAAGCTAGTTCTCTTAAAAAAACCTTTCCCAGACACCTGGTGAGAGGGAAAATGCAGAGATCAAAGGAAGGAGAGGAGAAAAGAGAAACCATTTCCACTGGAGGGATGATGGTGGCCACACTGGAGCTGTACTTATCAAAAGTGGAGGGCGATGCCGAGGACCAACTCTGCCAGGGAGGCCGTTGAGCCCCACCCAGCTCCCAATCTAGGAGCAGAATCACCCTGAGGAGGAAGACACCCCGAAATCGAGACAGAAAAGTGGTTAGAGACCTCCCCTCCCCAAAAGCCCAATACTTAGGAAGAAAGTACTAGCAATGGAACATATGATACAAACCTTATCAGCGCAACTATTGCACAATTAAAACTTGTGCACCAGTTGCGCCCGTACCTTGGGAAGTCTGGGAAGTCTGACGTGGCCACGGTAGTCCACGCGCTGGTTACATCCCGTATAGATTACTGCAACGCTCTCTACGTGGGGTTGCCTTTGAAGACGGCTGGGAAGCTACAAATGGTCCAACGATCGGCAGCCAGGTTGTTAACAGGAGCGGCACTCAGGGAGCACAGCACTCCTCTGTTGCGCCAGCTCCACTGGCTGCCAATTTGCTACCGGGCACAATTCAAAGTGCTGGCTTTAGCCTTTAAAGCCCTAAACGGTTCTGGCCCGACCTATCTGTCTGAACGCATCACCCCCTATGAACCAGTTAGGACATTAAGATCGTCCGGGGAGGCCCTGCTCTCGATCCCGCCAGCCTCACAAGCACGGCTGGCGGGGACGAGAGACAGAGCCTTTTCCGTGGTGGCCCCTCGGCTGTGGAACGCCCTTCCCGCAGACGTGAGATCGGCTCCCTCCCTACTTGTGTTCAGGAGAAGAGTGAAGACCTGGCTCTTTGAACAGGCGTTCAATTAAGCAGTGCAATCAATTGACTGAATTTGGAACTGGAATAATGGATGAGGAGATCGGATTGTGATTTTACTGATGAGACGTGACGGATTAGTTATTGGATGTACTGATGTTTGTTCATTTGCTGATGTATTGTTGTATTGTTTTAACTACTTTAATGACTGTTTAGATGTTAATGCTATGCACTTTGTATATTGTCCTGTTGTAAATCGCACTGAGTCGCCTACGGGCTGAGATAGTGCGGTATACAAATAAAGTAAATAAATAAATAAATAAACTAGTAGAGATGAGGTGAGAAGTAGAAGCATCCTGGAGACCCGAGACAGAGTCCCCCAGAGTCCTAAACATACCATACAGAGAGCCATTTATAGAATCATAGCATTAGAAGAGACCTCGTGGGCCATCCAGTCTAACCCCCTACTAAGAAGCAGGAAAATCACATTCAAAGCACTCCCAATAGATGGCCATCCAGCATCTGTTTAAAATCCTAAGAAGGACTCCATCACAGTCTGGGGCAGAGAGTTCCATTGCTGAAGAGCTCTCACAGTTAGGACGTTCTTCCTCATATTCAGGTGGAATCTGTCTTCCTGTAACTTGAAGCCATTGTTCCGCATACTAGTCTCCAGGGTAGCAGAAAACAAGCTTGCTTACTCTTCCCTATGACTTCCCCTCACATCTTTCTACATGGCCATCATGTCTCCTCTCAGCCTTCTCTTCTTCAGGCTAAACATGCCAAACTCTTTAAGCCACTCCTCATAGGGCTTGTTCTCCAGACCCTTGATCATTTTAGTCACTCTCCTCTGGACACATTCCAGCTTATCAACATCTCTCTTCAATCGTGTTGCCCAGGATTGGTCACAGTATTGCAGGTGTGGTCTGACAAAGGCAGAATAAAGGGGTAGCATGACTAGATCTAGACGCTAGACTCCTATTTATGCAGGCCAAAATGCCACTGGCTTTTTAAGCTGCCGCATGACAGTGTTGGCTCATGTTTAACTTGTTGTCTATGAGGACTCCAAGATCTTTTTCATACTGTTTTCTCAGTAGATGAGACATCAGCAAACGGAGCCCCAGTAAGGGAAAAAACCAATTTCTTCAGAATGTAGAGAGAAGGGGAGACAGGACAAGAACAGTGCCTAGAGGCAAAACGGAGTTTAACAGGCTAAAGAGTACAGTAGCTGTATATAACTTAAATAGATACTTTTCTTTGTAAGATGTTTGTGTATTTTGAAAAATGAAATATAAAGTACCAATTTGCAAAAGTGATTTTCTTTACTGCTGCAAAACAACCACAGTATAATTTAGGCTTGAAACATGCGTACTTATTGGAGATAAGCATCGGAATTCATGTCTGAGTTGACATATCTCAGCTTCCGCTGTTCAATTTGCTAATATGCCTATACAAATATTTAACCCCTGGTTGGTTAAAAAACTTTATTTTTCAAACAATCATATTGCAGAAATTATATTTTTAATCAAGATCAAATAAAAATCCTTCATATGATTGCTTCCCCTACATCCCCATCCCCAAATCTATTAGACATGGTTAGGTCTAGTTGGAATCTTTGTTATTTAGATAAAGTCAAGAAAAATAGTTTTTGAAGCGATTTTGAATTTTTTAAGAAAACCAGGAAGTCCCTTTGCCCTTCCAAAGGTTTTTCGCCATTTTTGTTATGACTCATGAAATGAGTAGGAAATGATTCAATGATTCAGCCCTCCCCCCCCCGGCTTCTGGTCCCTGGCCTTTGCTCAAGCCAAAGAAATGAGTTATAAATGGGAGAAGCATGAATTTGCTCTACTTCTGTCTCAAGCCAGAAGAGCCAGCCAGTTTTAAAACTAGTCTCAAGCCAGAAGAGCCAGCCAGTTTTAAAACTAGAGAAGCGAGTTAGAAATGGGAGAAGCATGAATTTGCTCAGCTTCTGTCTCAAGCCAGAAAAGCCAGCCAGTTTTAAACCTAGAGTAGCGAGTTAGAAAAGGGAGAAGCATGAATTTGCAAATTTCCTCTGCTTGCTTTCCCCCCGCACCTGGAGTAAAACAACTACTTTCAAAGTAAAGACCATGCAATGAAACAGGAAATAACACTTTCAAACTATTAACAAAAGGATTTGGAAGTCTCGGAAGGTTCGAAAAGTTTTGAACTTTTTTCTGTGAAAATCGAAATTAACTTTAGAATCGAACCACCAGCGATTCTGAGTTTTGAACCATTTTTAAAATCAAACAAGCCTACTATCTATCCATCTATCCATCTATCCATCTATCCATCTATCCATCTATCCATCTATCCATCTATCCATCTATCCATCTATCCATCCATCCATCTCTATCTATCTATCTATCTATCCATCCATCTATCTCTCTATCCATCCATCTCTCTATCCATCTCTCTACCACTCTCTCTCTCTCTATCACTATCTCTCTCTATCACTCTCTCTCTCTCTATGTATACATAAAACACATTTACTTCAAAACAACGCCTACAATAATTGCTCCCATCACACCTTTTCCCCTCGTTACCCGCTCCCATTGCAGCTGCTATTCATCTTTTTTAAATATTTCCAGGTGTATAACCTAGGATCTGTTCTTTCCATTTCTTTGTCTGAAAAAAGGAGCGCAGAAAATGACAGTATATTTTGGCTGATCGTAATGGATAAATATTTGCTTTCTGGTATATCATTTCTTTTGATCCCCAGATTAGACATTGTACTACTTTACCAGGATGTATAGGAATACTATAATACAATTATTCCATAATCAAATATAGCATTGTAGATCTTGAAATGCAATGTGGTCACCCATCTGCCATTCAACATGGAGATATTTTGGAGCTTCTTAAAGCAGATTATTCAGCAGGTGAAATTGTGACATACAAATGCCAAAGATTCTATGTTTTGAGAGGATCACCGGAAGTACATTGTGTGAATCGTAATTGGACAGAATTGCCAGTATGTATAGGTATGGAGAAAGACTTTACTCTTCTGCTTATTTTTTTGCAGGCTGTTATAAAGGTGAAAGTACATTGATTTCATGGTATGCTGCTGAGTGATGCTCACATTGCAAAAAGGATGATTCCCCTAATTCCTTCAGGGCAGGCCCGTAGCCAGGATTTCGATTTGGGGTGTGTGTGTGTGAGTTTTTTTCAGGGGGGGGGGTTCGGGGGGGCTGAGTTTCAGAGGTGGGGCTGAGTCTGAGTGAAAGAGGGTCTACCCTAGCAAACCTTTTGTATCATTACCCCAATACCCCCATGCATATGGGATATATTGAGTATGGTGATCAGATCATGAGATGAATAAACATAACAGTTTAAATAATGCACCAGTAAGGCCTTTTTGTGAACCACCATGAGAATTTCGGGGGGGGGGGGGGAAGCCCCTCAAGCCCCCCCCCCCCCCGGCTACATGCCTGCTTCAGGGAAAGTGTTAAGTGATGTCTGGAAAAGTTCCTTCAGAATGACACAAGAGCAACAAAGGGGAATGGGAATTATTGGAGACCACCGCTTTGTCAGTGTATATTTTCATGTATGATGTGTGTTTAAATGTAATTTCATGTAGTAGAAATGTGGTTACAATAGGATTGCATTGCCAGGATGTATGTTTACACAGAAGACTGTGAGAATGTGACTCTGAGTCTCTAGCTGTGAGAAGTTTTAGGGAATGTCCGATAACTCCTAGCCAGCTGCAGTTTTGTTTTCATTTCCTACTTCCTTTGTTCTGTGTACCTCACGTCTGCTCGCTTATGGTGTATGTTGTGTTTTGGAACTGCTCTAGTAAAGTTGAAACCTGCTTTTTTACCGGTGACTCCAGAGTCCATTATTCCTACTCCTCTTAACGTTCCCCCAGCAACAGAAAGAGTATCCCTCTGGGCAGCTAAACCAGGAAATCCCAATTGGATGGCCTCCCAAGAGGGTCTTCCTCCAGGTGCAAACCAAGAATGGGCAACTTGGAAGTCCCTGAACAGACTCAGAAGTGGAGTGGGCAGATCAAAAGACAACCTGCTTCCATCAGTTGTGATAAAAAAAATGCCATACTATCACGAGGGTTGATTCCACTACAATTAGGTCAAATTTTATCTGTGGAATTTGGGGTGTGTGTGTGTGTGTGGGGGGGGGGATAATATTTCATCCCAAGGACAAAAATTGCCCCTGATCACTTGCTTATTGGATTGTATTGAATGATAGCTTTCATATCAGTGGAGCAGTTCATCTATTCTAAGTTGTAATCCAAAATCCCTATTCAAAGTGCAGAACCCTCAGCCATATGTAGGCTCACCACCTTTCTACGTGGGTTTATAACTTGGAGTAGAATCAATCTTCCTTTAGAAGTCACCAGCTGCTGTTCTCCCATGATTTCAAGACTGCTGATGCACAGCAAATGAAGCTATTCATAAGTTAGTGTGTTTGGTAGGCAAGCTTTTTTCTTTTTATGTCCAGGTGGTAATATAATATCAATTGTTGGAATAGCACTTTGATCACTGATTCCTGAACTGCAGCACAAAATTCAGCAACTTTACTGGAAGTTTCATCATCACATATCAAGCTTGTGATCGCAGTTCCAGTAACATCATGGTCAGGTTGCCAAAAACAACAGCAAATAACCAATTACATCAGGTTAGAAGATACAATAACATCAAAGACCTTTGGAGTGTATGTGTAGTTGAAAGAGAAGATCTTGTTTGGCAGATCTGGGAACTCCCTTCAGGACTATGAGGAACTGGCTGGTCTGTATTGCCCTGTTTCTTCAATGGATGTGCTGCATTTCCCAAGATGGTAAGTTATGAAGAGAAATGGGAATAGTCCATTTAAAGAGGAAATCGTTGAGGTATTCATTATAGAAATGTTGCTTTTACCAGGCTTCTAGTAAAAAGAATTAATTCAATTTTATATTGAATTTTCCAACATTAAGTTAAAACATTACTTTTCAATAAAGCCAGTGGAATTTAATTTATTCCTTCAAAAATGCATGTCTTTTCACTGTTTTAACCTTTCACTCCACCTTTAATAGCTATGAAAACATCACAAGCATTTTACTGACAATGCAGTTTACTCCCCTTTTAATTCTTCTCAAAGATAGGAATGAATAATTCCAGCAGTTTTCTTCCCACTGCAAAAAAAGACCTTTTAAATAAGTATTTGCAGTTCAGGAGTTATTCTGTGCATTTGCGCAGAAAAAAAGCTGAAAAAACAAAAACAAAAAAGGTGTGGAAAATATTATTTCACTGTAGTCACATTAATTTCTGTGCAGAAAATGCTTTTCTATGCACAAAAAATTCCATGTTAAGAGTGGTGAATAGATTTGGTAGCTAAGTCGGTGTGATGGGCATTTAAGGAGCAAAGCATACCTTTTTCAGAGTTTTTTTTGTTTTTAATTCAGATAATTTGTTCCTTTTTAGTATGGCCTGACTTGTAAGCTAATTACATCCTGAGTCAACTGAAATAGTTCTCTACATTTATTCCTCATTTGTGATGCTTTGTGTATGGCCATGCAAAGTTTCAATTATCCCTTCTAAATGTATTGGGTTAGAAACCAAACATTCTTACATCTTTCTGTAAGTATGCATATTGGAATGCACTAAATTGTTAATCCCAACTAAAATGGAAATCTTAAATTAAAAGGAACTTGATGTCCCCAAACCCTTAGTACCTATGTTTCAATCACCTCCAATTTGTTCCATTATTTAATATTGCTCATATTTATGCTTTTAAGATGTATCATCAAGTCTTACCTCCATCACTATTCATATGACCTCATCATACTTATCAATGGAAGCAATAAGTATCCAAGGATGCTTACCAGCTACTTAATTGATGGACAGGCATTTCCTGTCTCTGGTTTTGTGTCCTCTGAATCTAATATGATTCACATAAGCATAATGGTGATGAATAACCTTTTTATAATTCTAAATAGAAATGGGCCATATCAGAGGCTAGCAAAATAAAATATTCTAAATAAATTCAAATCAATAATTTTGAAGGAGCATCAAGCTCTCTCTTAAGTCAAGCAAAAAAAAAAAAGAATTAATGGAAATAAATTCAAATAATCTCTATAAGAAGTGAGAGCCAGGACTCGATTCATTTCTCTTCAGATAATAGAAGGGCCACCAAAATGATGAAAGGTTTGAAAATCAAGACTTTGAGGAATAGTTGAGGGTTGAGGGAACTGTGTATGTTTCACTTGGAGAAAAGAAGGCTGAGAGTGAACATGACAGTCATTTTTAAATATTTGAAATTACGTCACATTGAAGAGGAAGTGAACTTGTTTTCTGGTGCTCTGGAGACTAGGGCACAGTGAAGCAATGGATTCAAATTGAGGAATAAGGATTCCATCTAAACCTTAGGAAGAACTTTGTGATGTTAAGAGCTGTTAGACAGTGGAATGAGCTACCTTGGAGTGTGTTGCAATCTCCTTCTCTGGAGGGTTTTAAGCAGGGGCTGGATGGCCCTTGTGGTCTCTTCCAACTCTAGGGTTCTAATAACAGAAGGTTTTACTAAATAATGTTTGTTTATATTTTACAATAGAAATAACATGTGAACTACCTAATATTGCCCATGGGAGTGTAAGAAATTCAAAGACCATTTACCGGGATGGTGAACGGATACAAATATCCTGTAATCATGGATATAAACCTACAGATAGAGATGAAGCAACATGCACACGAGATGGATGGAACACAAGAGTTGAATGTATAGGTCTGTATGTTTCTAAAGCAAAGGGCATCTACTTAATCAATGTTCACAGGATGCATTTTTAGTAAAGGAAATTGAATTAAGATAAAGGTAAAATTCTCTTGCAGGATAAAATGGAATTTGTTCAGCCTTATGTTTGTTTTATTGTTAAGGAAATTGCTTAATGGCCTGAAACATTTTTCTTCTTCTTATAGTGCCTCTTCTATTGTAGAATTAACGCAGACACCCCTTTAACTGTCACAACTAAGTGCTGTGGAATCATGGAAATTGTAATTTCACAAGGTCTTTTAACTTCTCTGCCAAAGATTGTTGATGTTTCACCAAACCTCAAATCCCAGGATTCCACAGCTCTGAGCCTTGGTAGTTAAAGGAATATCAAACTATGTTAATTCTATAGTCTAGACATAACCGTAATCTTTTTTTCATAAGTATGGTCAGTTGATTGATTAAGTTTTTAAACAGCTATTGTGACCAAATTAGGCTCCTTTAAAAAGTCCCACAAATTCTATTGTTCTGTATTTCAGTTCTAAAATAGCGCCCAATTAATTTATTGCTTAGGATCCCACACTTTTAAAATCCTGTTTTGGGGAATGCTTTTTGACTCTGACAATATTTGAAGCAAAACCTGTTTCTTTAATATTAAATTGTCATCATCAGAATTCTCACGTTCTATATTCTTTGGAAGCAGGGAGCATGCTCAGAAAATGTGTTAGGATCACAAATGTCTTGCTTGTTATGTGTAGTCAGAGGTTGTAGTAATGTGATGCTACATAAAACTCCTTGGTCTGACAGGTATGTGATCCATAAGTCTATAAGTTTCACTATCTGAATCTAAACATTTGGAAATCATGTTTGTGCCCTTCAGGAGGAAAGGGTGTACAAGCATTGATAGTTCCACAAGGACTCACAAAGCTTTGTTTTGAGAAAGGAATACAGCACAGACTAAAAGCTGACTAACTCTGATTTAGACTGAATCTAGCATGTGATTTCAGTTTCTCTTCAGTTCCGTTTGCATTCTTAACGGCTGAATACCTTTTTATCTATTCTACTCCAAGAACCATAAAATGAAATATTTTAATTTCCCACAAGAGGCACAGTAAGAATATGGCCTCTAATAAGTGAGGATTAACAGAGAAACAAGTTCCTAACTTGTTTATTGGTCAAGTGTCAAGTGTATTTATGTTTCATTATATAGCTATTGTATGCCGACAACCACAAATCGATAATGGGAACATTCGACCAAAGCAATTGCTTTACCAATATCAAGACTCAATTGATACATCCTGTGATGAAGGATATCGTAACACTGAAACCTCTTTCTGCACTGCTCGTGGCTGGCAACCTCCTCCAGCATGTATACGTAAGTATCTTTTTCTTTGCAGGTTTAGAACATAGATAACTGTATTTTCCAAAGGAATGGTGTTTCAGGCATGCCAAGGCCAATTCTTTAACTTCCTCTTATTTCCCTTTTCTATTTCATCCAGTAACTTCTTTCATTTGCCTAGGTAAAATAGACATTTGCATCATGCAGGAAGAGAAGCATACGACCCCCCTATAAAAGCAGCTCCACTGGCTGCCGACAAGTTTCCGGTCCCAATCCAAAGTGCAAGTTATTACCTACAAAGCCCTAGATAGTTAAGGTCCAACCTATTTTTGAGACCACATGTGAACTGGTATGGGCTCTAAGATCTGTCAGGAAGGCCCTCCTTTCAGTCCCACCTCCGTCTCAAGTGTGGTGGGTGGGGACAAGAGAGAGAACCTTCTCAGTGGAGCCCCCTCACCTTTGGAACACCCTCTCCAGAGAAATTAGGCTAGCCCCCACACTCCAATGTTTGCAGAAAACCTTGAAAACATGGCTCTTCAAGACAGAAAAGTGGTTAGAGACCTCCCCTCCCAAAAGCCCAATACTTAGGAAGAAAGTACTAGCAATGGAACATATGATACAAACCTTATCAGCGCAACTATTGCACAATTAAAACTTGTGCGCCAGTTGCGCCCGTACCTTGGGAAGTCTGGGAAGTCTGACGTGGCCACGGTAGTCCACGCGCTGGTTACATCCCGTATAGATTACTGCAACGCTCTCTACGTGGGGTTGCCTTTGAAGACGGCTCGGAAGCTACAAATGGTCCAACGATCGGCAGCCAGGTTGTTAACAGGAGCGGCACTCAGGGAGCACAGCACTCCTCTGTTGCGCCAGCTCCACTGGCTGCCAATTTGCTACCGGGCACAATTCAAAGTGCTGGCTTTAGCCTTTAAAGCCCTAAACGGTTCTGGCCCGACCTATCTGTCTGAACGCATCACCCCCTATGAACCAGTTAGGACATTAAGATCGTCCGGGGAGGCCCTGCTCTCGATCCCGCCAGCCTCACAAGCATGGCTGGCGGGGACGAGAGACAGAGCCTTTTCCGTGGTGGCCCTTCGGCTGTGGAACGCCCTTCCCGCAGACGTTAGATCGGCTCCCTCCCTACTTGAGAGAAAGAGTGAGAATTCGGGAAAATATTTCTGAATCTAGCTTGTGATTTCAGAAGGCTTGGGTTTTTTTTTCAGCACATTTGATCTGAGTGTTTAGTGGACTCTTTGAAAATTATTTGCTCTCCCACCAGTGAAATCAGGATACAACACCATTGTGTGGGTTAAACTTTTATTATATGTTACCAATCAATCTCTGTATGATCTACCAGCCAATTCAGGGCAGAAAACATGTACTTGAACATGATCTTGAACATGAACATGAACTTACATTTTAATTTGGTGTGCAATAAAGTGAGGCAGTGACCACCAGAGGCCACCTCTACCTCCAACAATGGCTAGACACCACGGTCCCCCTATGCCACCCAATGTTGTTCCCAAGGTGACCCTTCAAGGAAATGAGTGGAGAATTCATTTCATGACTATCTTTGGTTAAAGCCATTTCTGCTCACCCCCACCTCAATTCCTTTAATAATGGATGATGTTTCCCCTTCGTAGCCTCTACCAGAGAGGGGATGCCATGGTGCACACCGACATGTACCTATCCTTATCCTTACTTGCATGAAAACCTATTTAGTACCCACACACCCAGTTTGTCATGGAAGCAACAGTGTAGGGTAGGCAAAAAAACCCCAACAACCCTAGAGTATGGGGGGGGGGATTCCTACCCAGCTCCTTAATGGTGATCCTTGTAAAAATACACTGTCAGAGTGGTGGGTGGGTCAGTGACGATGAGGGAATGAGGAGGAACGCATTTATGTACATGCCCACAAGGAGTCCTCGCGGAACTACTTTGCTCTCCCTTCACTGTAAGGGAGCAAAATGGAACAACAACAGGAAAGTTCTACTGTGTCCTTCCTTTTGCTTCAAGATTAGAAGATTATTTGGAAACAGATGAGATAAAGCATTTTGGAAGACCTATGGAATGTTTTTATCTAGCACCATCTTCAGTAGAACCAATTCAACTCTAAGGAAAAGATGCTTCTCCTGTTTCTTTACCATGGCCCAAGTTATGATTTTGACCTTTATAAGGGGAAATAGGTGTGGACAGTGACTTTTAGGATCAAAGGGAACATTGCTTACCTGAAGTAAACAATAAGTAGGGTGGTCTGATCCTGCCTAGTACCACCCTAGAAACAGTGCTTCTTTTTACAGCAGCATTGCTGAAGGACACAGCACCTCTTGTCTTTTGAAATCACAAATTGGTGACCCTTCTGCATGTGTCCAGTCAGGATTAAATAAGAGTGTCAGACTATGTTTAGGGCACCTTTTCTAGCCTCTCTCCATGTGGGGTGAGCAGAGTGGATCCTAAACAGGGCTACTCAGTCATGGATATAGCTCAACTGCCTCGGACCTTGAGTTAGACTGGCTGAATCTGTCTATGTTCCAATCCATAGCAAAGGGCTTCCAGATTTCACAGTTTTACTACCCGTGGCCACTTGCCAATCTCTATAGGACTTTTCTTGGTTTTGGTTTATCTTGAAAGATTGGTTTATCTTGAAAGATGTCTGTGTGTGGAGATCAGTGCACAGCGACCAACATACAATCTGCACAGAAAAAAAGTTTTGATCCAAATGCATGACTATTCGCCTCTTATCTGTTGCAGTTTTCATCTGCCATGGAGCCATTATAACATCTGCCAGAGGGAGACTGGCAGAGTGGGTGAAGGTGGTGATCAATACCTCCTTGGAACAAGGCAAAGTTCTAACTTGCCTAAAGGAGGCAGTTGTGAGACGTATAGTAAAAAAAGCCATCTCTAAACCCTTTTATAATAGGCAACTATTAGCCAGAATCCAACCTTCCCTTTCTGAGCAATTTTTTCGAGTGTGTGATGGCCTCCCAACTCCAGGGATTTCTTGATGAAATGGATTATCTAGATCCATTTCAATCTGGTTTCAGGCCTATGGAACAGAGACAGCTTTGATTGCCTTGGTGGATGGTTTATGCAGAAAGCTAGACAGGGGGGTTCTCATTGATCTCTCAGTGGCTTTCAGTAAGTGTTTGCCATGGAATCCTTCAGGGTCACTGGGAAAAGACTGGGAGGAACTGTCTTATAGTGGCTTTGGCCTACTCAGAAAGTGATGCCGACCGCATTCCTTTGTAGAAACCTGTCCAGGCCCATCTCTCAGTCCCCACACCCATCTCTAGCCTAGTTTGTGGAAACAAGAGGGAGAGCCTTCTCAGTAACTGCCCCTTGACTCTGGAACTCCCTTTTCCCCAGTGAAGCCGGAATGGTCCCCTCCCTCCTGTCCTTCCAGCAGCAGGCTAAACCCTTTTCATTAAGACAGTGTATGTATATATATATATATATATATATATATATATATATATATATGAAAGCAGGGGGTGCTGTGGTTTTTATTTTTGGTTTTAACTGGGAATGGTTTTAATGGTTTTAACTGGGAATTTTAAAATACCATTTATATTTAATCCTGTTTTGTTGTTTGCATATTTTTATATTTTAAATTATACACTAATGCTTTTATGTTAAGCCACTTTGAGTCTGCTTCAGGAGAGATAAACAAGGGTATAAATAAATAAATACATTATCATTTGCTTGCTCCACCATTGATTTCTTGCATGATATTGTTTTCCTAATGAATAAATATTGGGTCAATAAGCAAGGATTGGCTAATTTTCACCTCAGCTTAGATGAAATCTATTATCTTGTTTCAAAATGCAAGAAATATATCAGCTATTCCTCTAGCCCTAGTCTTGGCCTGGGAATGCTAGCACAAAAGAAATAAGCACAATGAAAGAAAACAACATGTGACTGTAATATTCAATTTTTTTGATGCTTAATTTTCCCCTCTCCATTCTTTTCTAAAGCAAAGCGTTGCGAATATCCCCGTGTTCAGAATGGAAGAGTGTATGAATGGCAGTATTACTTTCCAAAGAAACCAGGTTCCACAATTAACTTTAGCTGTGATAATGGTTTTCTACCAGAAGATAGAAATACAGCGACTTGGCATTTATCATACTGCACTACTCGTGGCTGGGAACCAGAACCCAAATGCTTCAGTAAGTAAAATTTTCCTTGCGTTCACCTTCCTTAACAAGGAGAGAAATAATCATATCTAGACATAATATGTTGCATTCAAATCGGTTTTGTGAAAAGTTCATTTCCAAAAAAAGCACTAACACAGGGATGAGAAAAGTGACCATTTGTCTTCGTCAATTCACATGTTTCGTTTCTAGCTGTAAAATGCAAAATTATTGATGAGTGCAGCTGTAATGTAGAATTAATGCTGTTTGACAGCACTTTAACTGCTGTGGTTCAATATTGTAGTTTAGTGAGGCACCAGCATTCTTAGGCAGAGAAGTTTAAAGACTCCATTGAGTCCATAGTACTAAGCCTAAGTACTTTCAAGCTGGAATAATTTGACAGTTAAATATACTCAAAGTTTGCACTTACAAAACAGGAAAGTAAATTTTCATAAGGAAGTAAACTCCCCAGAGAATATGGATTCATTTCCAGTCCCAAATTTTCTGTTGTGTAATGTGCAAATGATCATAAGGAGGGAAAGATTGTAATGTGAAAAAGAGAAAAAAAAAGATGTCTTTTGCTTATCCTGTGCTCCCCAAGCTTGGCTTTTCTTAATATCACATGTAAAGGGCACATCTACTGTATGAAGTGGACTTGATCCAGTGTCCAGGCACTAGTTCAAGTCAGCTTGGTGACCCTATAGACCAGGGGTCCTCAAACTAAGGCCCGGGGGGTGGATACGGCCCTCCAAGATCATTTACCCGGCCCTCGATCAGGGTCAATCTAAGTCTGAAATGACTTGAAAGCACACAACAACAATCCTATATCATTAGCCAAAAGCAGGCCTACACGTCCCACTGAAATACTAGTATGTTTATCTTTGTTAAAATTGTTCTTCATTTTAATTATTGTATTGTTTTAAAGTGGGGTTTTTTTGCACTACAAATAAGATATGTGCAGTGTGCATAGGAATTCATTCATGTTTTTTTTCAAATTGTAATCCGGCCCTCCAATAGTTTGGAGGACTGTGACCTGGCCCTCTGTTTAAAAAGTTTGAGGACCCCTGCTATAGACACTCCCTCAGCTACCTTGGAGGCAACAGGCAGTCCCATTGCCCAGCCATGCTGAACATCCCTTTCCTCCTCCCATGCTGCCAAACTTGACACCAAGGTTGATGTCTGTGCCATATTTGTCAACACCTGTGCTACACTGACAAGGCATATCCCCCAGGCTCCTTGATCCTTGGAAGGATAGGATCGCTGACAGATATGTTTAGGAAATGCCCCAGCTGTCTTGAATATTCCTAACTTGGAGGTCCAATGAAATACTAGCTCAGGATTCATGTTATTCCCTTAGTTAACTTAACCTGGGGGAAGCCAATGATGTTTAGCCATCAATGGGATGATCTGACCTTACACTGACCTAAGTAGTCAGTGTACATGTGCTCAAGGTAGTGGAAGTCCAAACTCAGGGCAACTCATGAATTTCAGCAAACTCTGGGGCATTCCCAAATTTCTGCCAACATGGGGTAAAACAGGGTTTGCTTCATATTACAGGCTGGAAGTCCCAGGATTTTGTGTGGACATCATGTCACTATTTCTGGTCCTTTTCAACATTTGTAGGCAGGGTAGACAGGGACAGAGAAAGCATCTTCAGTTTGAATTCTGTCCAGACACAGTCCCAAGAACCACTACAGTTGACAATCTTCAAAGGCATTTTCTTCTGTCATTTATTACAGGATTGGCAAGGCTATTTCTTTGCAGAACAGGTTGCAGCCAACATACCAAGCAAAGCTAAGGCCACTTTGGTTATCATGGGCTTCAACAAACTTTTCTGAACTTTCAGTGGAAATGCAACTCTGTCCTCCTGATTACGTTGAACACCCATATGTAGTGCAGAAGAAGCAGTTACTAGGCCTGTTTGATCAAGAAAAAATTTGGTTCTAAAATCGATTTGTAATTGGGGTGTTTTTTTGTTTCGATATTTAAAATAATTACAAAACTTTCCAAAAAAAGTTTTGGTATTTAAGAAATTTTGTAAATATTAACGAATTTTTAGAATATTTTTTTGTATTTCTTAAGAATAATATTAAAATAATATTAAAAAATATTTTAAAATGGAAAATTAACCAAAAAATGGCCCAAATGTGGACCAAACACAGGCAGGAGACAGCAAATGAGAGCACACACCAACAGAAGAGTCTTTTCTTTTTTAGAATATTTTTTAAAATAATATTAAAATAATAATAATAAAATAATATTAAAAATATTTTAAAATGGAAAATTAACCAAAAAATGACCAAACACAGGCAGGATACAGCAAATGAGAGCACACACCAACAGAAGAGTCTTTTCTTTTTTAGAATATTTTTTAAGAATAATATTAAAAAATAATATTAAAAAAATATTAAAAATAATATTAAAAATAATATTAAAAAATAATATTAAAAATAATATTAAAAAAATATTTTAAAATGGACAATTAACCAAAAAATGGCCCAAATGTGGACCAAACACAGGCAAGAGACAGCAAATGAAGCAAGCAGCACTCACAGCAGCAAGGAATGAATCCAATCCCAGTTCGTTGCTAGCAGGCAGCCATTGCCAAGCCAACCCAATGCAAACTCCCTCTGCAGCAAGCTACGGGCCGCGCGGAGCCGCTTTGAAAGGGCTCGCCGGCCAATCAAAAAGAGACAGCCACGGACCCATGGTGCACTGCTTGGGAGCGCCGGATTGGCTCCCATGCACCAGCACTCCAGCAGCCTCCACCCCATTAACGAAACGAGCGGAGGCTCGTTAAATACTATGGGGGCTGCTGGTTCGATATTTATAAACCCTTCCGGGTTTGGAGATTTGTTTCAATATCGCTTCGGAAATGGTAAAATTAACGAATTATTAACGAATTAACGAATTAACGAACGAAATCGCACAGGCCTAGCAGTTACCATTCACAGAACCATCTTTGTCACATCTGTATTCATCCTCAGGTTATTGTCCCTTGTGCAGTCAGTAATTGAGCTGAGACACTGGTTCCAAATTCCCATTGCTTTATTCCAGTTTAGATAGAAATAATCAGTTAGTCGTAAAGGCTTCATTGGAGGCTTCTAAATAGAGTCTGATTGGCCATCTTTTAGGGGTACTTTGTGCTTTTCCTACATGGCAGGGGGTTGAACTAGATGGCTCATGTCATTTTGAACCCTTATAATCTTGCATAAATGATGCAACATAATTGTTCTTTTGCTTTTAGAACAATGTGATCGTCCTCGACGAATTCCACATGGTGCTCTTAATGATTATCAGTGGCCACTCATAGAGGGCAATGAGATTTCATATAGATGTGATACAGGATACGTTCCTGCAAATCAGCAAACAACAATCACATGCACAAAAGATGGCTGGTTACCAATTCCAAGTTGTGTTGCAGGTTAGTTCATGTTTGAAAATATCCAATCTATTTCCTTCCTCTGTTGCAGAGTATACTTTTTTGACTTTATTTACACAGGTGGAGGAGAAATAGGATGCATTGCACATACAGCTGGAAACCCATGGTAATTCACCAAGAACAATGATACGGAAGGACATCCCAGGAGCTATTATTGGCTGGCACTTTTACATTCACCATATTTTCACAGAAACATTATTGCTGATATCCTATGGGACACAGATACTTGATAAGGAATGAAGCTGTTTCTCTAAGTTGTAGCCACGGGATCTTATGAGTCTTCATTAGAAAAGGCAACCTGCCCCCCCCCCCCCAATGGTTTTTTTCTCATGTAGTTTCCCAAACCTAGAATAGGTAGCATTTCAATTATCCTTCTTGGGAAAATTCACCTGAAAATTAAATTTGAGGAAGGAAGGAGGGAAAGTGAGAGGTGTGATGATGAGTACAGATCACCTGAATCTCAAGGCTGGAGCCGAGCTATCACCCATAAACTCATAATGGCTGGTTTTGCTCTTCCTCTTTCTTTCCTTCAATCTGAGGCAAGGGAAGAGAGACATGCTTTTAGGCAATGTTTACAATTTTTAACCCGAGGACAGCTAGCCTTCAACTTCTTCTCTCTTCCCCACAGAATAAGAAAAAAAACTAGAATGCCAGCTGAATGGCATTCCCAATATTTCCAGTCAATTGCACTTTTCTTCTAAATGATTCAACCCATGAAAATATGGGCCACACAAATATTTTAGCATGCCTTTCCTGTTGTGTTTCATTCTCAGATTTGATTTATTTCAGATTAGACATTTGGGTTATCTCCTTTGTTGATAATTTCATATGATGTATTTTTGATCTGTTCTGATAAAACTGGATTTCATCACATATAAAATCAAGGTCTTGCTTTTAAAAACTTAATTTTTTTTTTAATTTTAGAAATTCCACGTGGATGTCAAAAAACTCCTCTGCCTAATGGCTTTTTCACTGCACATAAGGAGGTGTTTTCTGTCTCTGAGAAAGTTCGCTATAAGTGTCTTGATGGCTATACAACCCCTAACAGGGTTGAGGAGGAAGAGATACAGTGTCTTCAAACAGGATGGAACCAAGAGCCCAAGTGTATCAGTAAGCAGATTTTTAAAATATATCTACATGTTTGTTGTTTTCATTTGCTGTCAAGGTGGTTTGTTTTCTGCACTCCTATGCACTAACCATTTCTTATATTGTCCAAACTCTAGGCCATGGCTTCCTTCATTGAATCAAACCATCTACAAAGTGTCTTTCCCTTTTCCTAATCTAACATATTATAATAATTTTGCAATTCTTTGTGTGTTTTTCACAAAAGTGTCCTTTAGCTCACAACACATTAAAATGCATATTTGTGATAAAGAAGATGAAATGAAATTAGTATAGAATCCCAGTGATGGCAAAAGGGAAACTAATGCTTAGGATCCTCAATAGAACAAAGTGTCTCCAAAGTGAAATGAGGATGGGTCAAATATACAGCTGAGGAGAAGCAAGCCCATCTTTTGGGGTGCTTGGTATATGATCTAGTGCAGTGGTTCTCAACCTGGGGGTCGGGACCCCTAGGAGGGTCGCGAAGGGGTGTCAGAGGGGTCGACAAAGACCAACAAAAAACACAATATTTTCTTTGGTTATGGAGTTTCTGTGCGGGAAGTTTGGCTAAATTCTATCGTTGGTGGGGTTCAGAATGCTCTTTGATTGCAGGTGAACTATAAATTCCAGCAACTACAACTCCCAAATGTCAAGGTCTGTTTTCCCCAAACTCTATCTATGTTTATATTTGGGCATATTGAGTATTTGTGCCAAGTTTGGTCCAGATCCTTCATTGTTTGAGTCCACAGTGCTCTCTGGATGCAGGTGAACTACAACTCCCAAACCCTTCCAGTATTTTCTGTTGGTCATGGGAATTCTGTATGCCAAGTTTTGTTCCATTCCATCATTGGTGGAGTTCAGACTGCTCTTTGATTGTAGGTGAGCTATAAATCCCCGCAACTACCACTCCCAAATGACAAAATCAATCCCCCCTTCAATCCCACCAGTATTCAAATGTGAGCGTATCGGGTATTTGTGCCAGATTTGGTCCAGTGAATGAAGATACATCCTGAATATCAGATATCTACATTGCAATTCATAACAGTAGCAAAATTACAGTTATGAGGTAGCAGCGATAATATTATGATTGGGGGTCACCACAGCAGGAGGACCTGTACTAAGGGGTCTTGGCATTAGGAAGGTTGAGAACTACTGATCTAGTGGGTTTTTTCTTCTCCTCAGAGGAGCTCTCAGCAGCCAAGTGTCCCTGTCTTGGCCTTCCTCTCAGCCTGGAACGTGGCATGCTGAAAGGACGGCTGAGGCAGACAAGAAATGGAAGAAAGAGCCCAATGAGCCATGTCTGGCCCATGGAACTGGCTTTATTTATGCCTGATCTACATTGTAGAATTAATTCAGTTTGATTTCACTTTAACTGCCATGGCTTAATCCTGTGAGATCCTGGGTGTTGTCATTTTACAAGATCTTTGGGATTCTCTGCCAAAGAGTTCTAGCAGCTCACCAATCTATAAACCCCAGGATTCGATAGCATTGAGCCCTGGCAGTTAAAGTGGTGTTTAAACTGTTTGCTAATCTACTTTTTTTTATGAATAATCTTTATTGTGATTTTTCTTTTAACAGTGAAAGAGGGAGAACAATTGTGGTAACAGAAAAGTAGGAAATTAGATAGAGTGTAGATAGAGGGTGTCTGGGGAGGACATCTGGGGAGGAGAGAAAAAGGGGGGGAGGGGGGGTGATGAGCCATTGTAACTTCTGTTCAGTCCACAGAGGTAATATCTTTCAATTTTTAACATCTTCTTATGGTCTAATTTTTATTCCTTGTTCTGTTTAATTCCTTTTAGCTAATATTATATATTGAGTTTGTTTTTCCCTTTTAGGTATTCTTTAAATTGGTTCCAATTAGTTTGTTTCCCCTTACTCTGGTCCTTTATTAAACACAAAAGTCTGTCCAAGTCCATAAATTCTATAGCCTTCTTAATCCAGTCCTCATTTGAAGGTATTTCTTTAGTCTTCCATCTTTGTGCAATTAATATTCTTGCTGCTGCAGATAGATAAAAGAATTTTTTTCCTCGTTGTTCTTTAAGTCAAGATTTGTTATATTCAGTAAATAATACTCTGGTTTCATGTCAAATTTTGTTTTAATTATGTTTTGTATGTGTTTATGGACCAGTGACCAGAACTTTTGAATCTCATTACAACTCCAGAATAGGTGGTAGTATGTTCCTATTTCTTTCCTACATTTCAAACATAAATTGTTGTGTTTTCTATTGAATTTGGCTAGTTGGACTGGCGTTAGATGCCATCGATAGAATACTTTATAACAGTCTCTATTATGGGGATAGCTCTTGTGATTTTTATTTTATCTTTCCAAACTTGTTCCCATTCTTTAAGCAATATGGAGCGACCTATATCTCTCGCCCACTTGGTCATATTTTCCTTTACCAAGTTTTTTTCATTGCTCCACTCCAGTAGGCTCTGGTATAGTAATTTAATCACTTTTTCTCCTTTCTCATTATAATATCCCAACAGGTGTCATTGTCATTAAAGCCAACTTTAGCATCTTCCTTAAAGTATTCTTTAGCCTGTAAGTAGCGAAACCATCCAATTTCCTCATCTATCTCTTTATGTTCTTCCATGGTTTTTATACGCCATTCATTATTGTCTTTTATCAGGAGTTGTTTATAACTGAGTCATCTTTCCCTAAGTAGCTCTCTCTTATGGAATGCCTCTGATGGTGATATCCACTTGGGTGTTCTGGTGTAGATGTAGCCCTTGTATTTGTTCCAAACTTTTAGTAAGGAAGATCTAATATAGTGATTGTTAAAAAAAAATTCTACCTTGGCCTTCCCGTACCACAAGTAGGCATGCCATCCTCTTCTGATGTCATATCCTTTGAGAGTCAGAATTCCTTTTGGCTCAAGGGTAGCCCACGCTTTGGTCCAAGACAGAGCACATGCTTCAAAATACAATTGTAGGTCAGGCATTGCCAGGCCTCCCCTGTTTCTTGTATCTGTTAAATTTTTGTATTTAATCCTTGGTTTTTTGCCATCCCAGATAAAGTTTAAGATGTTCTTATTCCATTTTTTAAAGCACACACTTGTTTTAATAATAGGGATTGCTTGAAACAGAAAAATCAGCTTGGGCAACACATTCATTTTGATAACAGAGATTCTCCCCAGTAAAGATAAATTAAGGTATTTCCAGTTTTTAAGTTTCTTTTGAATATTTCCCCATACCTTTTCGTAGTTGTCTTTGAATAGGCTTGCATTAGATGTAGAGATTGTTATTCCTAAATATATATATATATATTACTATTTCCATTCCGGTTTCTTTAGTGATCTTATCTTTTCCGTCTGCCTTTACATTTTTAGTTAGTATTTTGGTCTTACTTCTGTTTATCTTAAATCCAGCTAGTTTCCCGAATTTCTCAATTTTTATTGACGATTTCTGAGCGAGTTCAGTCGGATTTTCCATAATGCATACCACATCATCCGCAAATGCCAAGACTTTGTATTCCTCGGATCTAATCTTTGTGCCCTTTAAGTCTTTATCTGTTCTTAAGTCCTCTAGAAGAGTTTCTAATACCAGTATAAACAATAGCGGGGATAAGGGGCATCCCTGTCTCACTCCCTTTTGTATTTTAATTTTCTTGGTGCATTGACCATTCACTATGATTTTTGCCAATTGTCTGGCGTATATGGATTTAATGACATTTAATATCTGGTGGCCAGCGTCCATTTCTTTTAATGTATATGTTAAGAAATCCCAGTTCGTGTTATCGAATGCCTTCTCGGCATCAAGGAAGAGAAGGCCTACTTCTTTTTGTCTGTACTTCTCGTAGTACTCCACTATATTCAAAATTGATCTTATGTTATCCCTCAACTGTCTGTTCGGGAGGAATCCTCTCTGATCTTCCTTAACTCTTTTTCTAAGTAATTCTTTGAATCTTGCAGCAACTATGCTTGCAAAAGTCTTATAGTCACAATTTAAGAGTGATATAGGACGATAATTCTTAACATTTGTGTGGTCTGTATTCTCCTTATGTATTAATGTTATGTATGCCTCCCGCCAGGTTTCCGGCATCTCTTGTCCTTCCATTATATTATTCATAATTCCTTTTAAATGTGTAATTAGTTCTTCTTTAAATAATTTATAATATTGTGCCGTGAAGCCATCAGGTCCTGGCGCCTTGTTGTTTGCCAATTTGTTTATGGCCTCATTTACCTCGTCTACTTTTATCGGTGTATTTAGGAGCTCTCTTTCTTTATCTGAGATTTTGGATATTTTTTGGTTGGAAATAAATGTTATTATAACTTCCTTCTTCACTAATCTACTTTTAAATAACTGCTTCACTGGGGAGTTGTCCTTTCCCTCCCGGGGTGCTTGTGCCCCACTTTGTCAGTGGGGTCAGTGACCATAATAAAGTTTTGTTGTTGTTGTTAAAGTGGTGTTAAACTGTATTAATTCTACAGTGAAGATACATTCTATGACAGTTCTTCATATTAGGAAGCTGGAAAAGCCCTGCTGCATGGGCTTCATGGAAGAAGAGATATATGAGAAGACTACCATGTTGGTAAGAACTACTTCCAGGTAAGGCTCAAACTCAAGAAACCATGCTCATGAAACTGTTATTTGGAAGTTACATAGATCATTTTGGATGTTTGGCAGCTGATATCTTTTTCCTTCTACATTCTCCATTTAGGAAGCCACTCTTTATAGTGACATTTAGACCATATGAATTAGAATAGAGCAGTTGATAATGAATAATACTTATTCTTCTGTTTCTTCAGAGACATGCCAAAAGCCATATGGAGCAAATGTGGATTTTGATGAAAACCAATCATTTTTCTTGTCCCAAGAGACACTTCACTACAAATGTAAAGAAGGCTTTCAAGTGAGTAAAACAGCTGTTGATGGCCACATACAATGCACAGAAAATGGATGGGATTCAGTGCCTGTATGTGTTGGTAAGTTAATGCAATATTATTTTTGTTAATTTTTCAAATCTGCTGCATCAACAAAACATGAAGATGACATTATTGGTGATTTCCCTAACATTGTATGCACATGTCATGGCTTGAAAAAGGTCCATGTAAAAGGGATTTGGGAGTCTTCGTAGATGACAAGCAAAACATAAGTCAACAGTGTGATGCAGTAGCTAAAAAAGTCAATGCAATTCTACACTGCCTCAATAGGAATATAGTGTTGAAACTGAGGGAAGTTGGGAGAGATCATCTGGAGTTTCGGGGTGCGGTGTCATCTGTACGCAGATGATGTCCAACTCTGTTACTCTTTTCCACCTGCTACTAAGGAGGCTGTTCAGGTCCTGAACCGGTGCTTGGCCGCTGTAACGGACTGGATGAGGGACAACAGATTGAAACTAAATCCAGAAAAGACAGAGGTACTCCTGGTCAGTCGAAAGGCCGAACAGGGCATAGGGTTACAGCCTGTGCTTGATGGGGTTACACTCCCCCTGAAGGCGCAGGTTTGCAGCTTGGGAGTGATCCTGGACTCATTGCTGAGCCTGTAACCCCAGGTCTCGGCGGTGGTCAGGGGAGCTTTCGCACAATTAAAGCTTGTGCGCCAGCTGCGCCCGTACCTTGGGAAGTCTGACTTGGCCACGGTAGTCCACGCTTTGGTTACATCCCATTTAGACTACTGCAACGCTCTCTACGTGGGGTTGCCTCTGAAGACTGCCCGGAAGCTTCAATTAGTCCAGCGAGCGGCAGCCAGATTGCTAACAGGAGCAGGGTACAGAGACCATACGACCCCTCTGTTACGCCAGCTCCACTGGCTGCCGATTAGCTTCCGAGCACAATTCAAAGTGCTGGTTTTGACCTATAAAGCCCTAAACGACTCCGGCCCAGTCTACCTGTCCAAACGGATTCTCCCCTATGAACCATCAAGGTTATTAAGATCTTCCGGAGGGGCCCTGCTCTCGGTCCCACCACCCTCGCAGTTGCGCTTGGTGGGGATGAGAGACAGGGCCTTCTCGGTGGTGGCTCCCTGGCTTTGGAACTCCCTTCCATTAGAGATCCGATCTGCCCCCTCCCTCCTTACTTTCAGGAAATTACTAAAGACCTGGCTCTGGAATGTGGCTTTTGAGGACTGAATCTTTGATGAACTGTGACTACGACTGCGATTGTATTGACGTTCTGGCCTGGGTAATTGTAATGATGATGTTTTATTGTATTTTATTGTTTTGTTTTAATCTTTAATGATGTTGCACTCGGTTGTATTTGTATATTTTGTAATTGCATATATGCTGTAAACCGACCTGAATCCCTCATTTGAGGTGAGAAGACCGGTGTAGAAAACTTCCAAATAAATAAATAATAAATAAGTCACAGTCCCATTCTATTTTGCTTTGGTCAGGCCTCATCTGGAATAATGTATTCAGTTCTGGGGATTACACTTCAAGAAGGATATTGACAAGCTAGACCTTCTCTGCGAAGGGCAACCAAAATGATCAAAGGTTTAGAAGACAGGTCCTATGAGGAGCTTGGACAAAATAATATATAATATAACAACAACAACAACAACAACAACAACACTTTATTTATATTCCATCCTTCTCCTCGAGAGGATTCAGAGCAGATTACAGCATATGAAAGAGGGTTGAGAGGGGACATAATGGCCATGTCGTGATCCAGAAGCCTTAAGTAGAGCCAAACACAAGATAAAGAGTTCAAACACAGCTTTATTATACAAAAATAGTCTTTTAAAGCACTTAACTTCAGTGCAGAGAGTCAGAGCAGCAAATTGGCATCAAAAGCAAAGTGATACCAGCAACAAAAATATAACCCGGATTATAACGCTGTTTAATCCGGGTTAAACACAAAGTTCAGCAATCTGCTTCAAAATGCACACAGTTCAAAAATGCAGTCACAGAAAAAGGAAAACGAAGTCTCAAGATGATGCAAAGTTCACACAAGAAATTAGCAATGTTTAAAGCCCAAAAGCCCAAAAATGTTGGTCAAACCGAGTAATGTAAACACTGGAACACAGGAATCACAGGAACACAGGAATCTGGAGCCCAAGGACCCAATCTCAAAAGTTGGCAGTAACAAAGATTTATGTCCCATAAAGACACTTTGCCTTCTGCAAAGAGCCATACATTTCAAACCCACTTTTATCCTACAGCTCCTCATTAGAGGATGATGAGCTCCCCTCCCTTTCCTCATCGCTCTCAGCTGCCTCCATCCCCGCAGCTGAACCCAAGCGCCCATCTCTCCACCTCTGCCAGCGTCTGCTAAGACTTAGATCTTGCCAAGAACTCCCTGGTTGCCAATCCCCTGTGAACCCCTCAAATTCATCACTGGAAGTGGGTTGGTTACAAATGTCTCTAATCTGTTGAACATGGGTCCAATACAGCCCATCCTCCTCTCCCATATCACTCCCAGACCCATCACTCCTTTCAAACCCCGGATGCGCTTCCTCTGAAGCTCTTCATTGGACTCTGGATCGTGAGTAACCCTTTTTACTCCTCTGCTTTCTTCCTCATCCCCCATCTCGCAATCGGAGAAGCCCTCAAACATCTCAGAATCACTTGGAGCCATAATTATCTCCCTAATGCACTTTCGCTGTTGTTCCTCCTCCAACTCCTGCGCAGACCTCTTCTCCCTTCTACCAGTAGTAGTAACATTATCAACAAGCTGAACTACAACAGGCCAGCTTTAAATATTTAAAGGGTGTCATATTGAGAAGGGGGCACAATTTTTTTGTTGCTCTGGAGAGTAGGAATGGATTCAAATGGTATGAAAAAAGATTTCTCCTAAACATTAGGAAGATCTTCCTAATGGTTGGATCTGTTCGGCAGTGAAAGATTCTGCCGTGAAACATGGTGAAGTCTCCTTCCCTTAAAGTTTTTAAACAGAGGTTGGATGACCATCTGACAGGAGTGCTTCGTTTATATTTTCCTGCATGGCAGAGAATTGGACTTGATGGCCCTTGTGGTATCTTCCAACTTTATATTTTCAAGTGGATTTCTTCATATCTGCTCCCTTCCACAAAAAAAGTCTCAAAGCCTTCTAGAGGGTATAGAAGACATTATTTGTCATGTTTTAAGGTGCCTCAGGCCAGGGTAAAAAAAAAAAAGAGAGAGAGAGAGAGAGTGACTTAAAACCACTCCTTATTTATTTCCCCTTTTTAATTTTTTTCTGCACCCTCCCTCCATGCAGAGTTTTGGGCATTTCAAAGCAAAATTATCTGGCACCCAGATACCCTGAGGAACACTTTAAATAGATTTTCTGTCCATGTGAACTATATAACATTTTAAAAAACCCAGTTTTTCCAAACCACAAGTGGGCTTCTGCTACTCATGAACTCTTGTTTTAATTCATATTTTCCTTTTAATTTATGTGCCCCTTAGAGAGTCTTTGGACTGGGAATTTGTCCACAGACTCAGCATAGCAGTTCACCCATTGATCATATCAAGAATGTCCAAAGGGTTACACTTTATAATATCAATCCTCATATATGGGAGAAATAAATGTTTCCAGAAATGCTTATTTCCATACAGGTATAAGAGCAAAATTTGGAAAGGAGGCTTCTTAAATATTGAAATCCCAGAGGAGATCTGCACCAGTTACCAGAATATAGACAATGATTATACTGATTTGACTGCCCAGCCCTTCAATGGCTGCTCAACACTATCTCTGGGGTCCTCTAGAGCAGTGGTTCTCAACCCCAGGTTTTTGGCCTACAACTTCCAGTAATCCCAGTCAGTTTACCCATTGTTAGGATTTCTGGGAGTTGAAGGCCAAAACATCTGGGGACCCACAGGTTGAGAACCACTGCTCTAGAGATTCTGGAGGATTTTGTTATGTTGTGACATAGCCTATTTATTTATTTACTGTATTTGTATACCGCCCTCTCAGCCTTCCGGCGACTCGATGCGGTTTACAAGGCAACATTCAATACCACAGAAATACAAGTACAATATAAAAAAAATTAACATCCATAAAATCATAATAATAACAATACAACATAAATCAATAAATTCTCATTAAAAAAAAACATTGCCCAGTCTCATTGTGTTGTTCCAATTCCTATTCCTATGTCCATTACTCATTATTTGCAAATGCTTGCTCAAATAGCCATGTCATGAGTTTTTTCCAAAATGTTAGGAGCAAAGAAGCTGACCTGATCTCCCTTGGGAGAGTTTTCCATAGCTGAGGGGCCACCACTGAGAAGGCCCTGTCTCTCGTCCCCGCCAAATGTACTTGTGACGAAGGTGGGACCGAGAGCAGGGCCTCCCCAGACGATCTTAAAGTCCTCGATGGTTCATAAGGGGTGATGCGTTCGGACAGGTAAGTTGGGCCATAACCGTTTAGGGCTTTATAGGCCAAAGCCAGCACTTTGAATTGTGCCTGGTATTGCAACATAGTCAGCAATGATCCTTGGTTATCTTCACTCTTCCCTCAGCCATTACATGACCATGTTGAGACGGGCAGGGAAAATATGATGCTAGGGGGGAGAGAGACAGCGTTTGAAGATATTCCTTCTATAGGGTGATAATTGACTAAATTTTCCTTATCTCCCTATCATAATATGCTACTCTAAATATATATTATAGCTGCCTAATCTCACAGGTTTATATGCTGTGCATTTTTGTAATAAGATTTCCTATCATTAGCTCCTTTTTATAAAAGTATTTCACTAAATTTAACATTTTGCAATGTTTTCTTTAGCCATAGAATGTGATGTCCCCATTCTGGGGAATGGAAACATTGAAGGAAAAGAACAATTTGCCAATGGAGACGTGGTGAAATTTTCCTGTAAGAAAGGATACAGCAGAGTTGGGCCTGACTCTGCCCAGTGTTATTATTTTGGATGGTCTCCCCTGCCTCCCGTTTGTAAAGGTATGCATTTTGCGAAATATTGTTTAAGATATAGTTAGCTATGTACTTGGGAAGTGATGTTCTATGATAAGGGACTCTTTTGTGGCACCCACACTGTAGAATGCAGTTTGACAGCATGCCATGACTCAATGTAATTTTAAAAGATTTTTTATCCTAAAAATCCTGGCTTCCACTACCTATCTAACAGCCACATTTCCTTTGGTTTTATGTAAGTACAGACCGTCCCCAAGTTGCAAATATCTGACTTACAAATGACTCGTAAGAATGGGGTGAGACAACAGGAAACAAGAAGGGGACATTCACTCCTAGAAGAGTTATCATGAAGAAAAGGTGTCATTACTGAAGCTTTAGCATCAATCCTTGTTTCAACAAAAATTCATTTTTTCTTGCTTTCTTCTTTTTTTCCTTCTTTCTATCTTTCCCATCCTTTCCTCCCCTTACCTCTTTCCCTTTTACCCATGATCCTTATCTCCTTTCTTATGCAATATACTACTACTTTTTTCTTTTCTTTTCTTTTCTTTTCTTTTCTTCTCTTTTCCTTCTTTCTTCTTCTTTTTCTTTCTTCTCTTTTTCTTTATACAATTTTATAGCTTTTATTATGTATTATGAAAAATATTCAATAAAGACTATTTTTTTAAAAAAAGCCAAATTTTTCAAAATCCAATGATCTCAGGGGCAGAAAGTGAGGTGAAATCTTCTGAACACAGCGGTGCATGGATAATGCTTATTCCCTGGCTTCTTCCACTGTGCCATTGGTAATACGGGAAATTAACAACCAAGTGAAAAGTGTCCATTTTAAAAGGCTTTTCTGATCAAATGTCATAATCTAATCTGTGTTGATGTCTGCATTCAAGAGTTACAGTGTCTAAGATGGTATATAGTCCATGGCCCTCAGCTGTAATGGTGACTAAATGGATATAGATCCTATTAGGAGTTTCTTGGAGCAAATAAGTTCCATGTGCTTTTCTCTTTTTTCTAGAAACAGTCAAGAGTTGTCAGCAACCACCCAGCATTTCCAATGGCACTGTTGCTGGTGATCTTCTAGACGAATATCAGCATGGTGAGAAGCTGTTTTATGAGTGTGATATTGGATTTGTAATGTCTGGATCAAATACAGTAGAATGTGTTGATGGAGAATGGACGTCTCTGCCATCATGCACAGGTAATAATATTGCATGTATTTGTAACTCACTCATTTCTAGACTTTTAAAAAAAAGGTTGCTTTGCTTTGCACATATGAATTTGTCATATCTGAAGGTGAAAAACTTCAAAGTAAAAGTGTTGGAGTGAAACTTTAAAAATAAGAGAAGATGTGAATTTATTGTAAGCAGAACTGAAAGTCGATTTTATTGAAATATAATGAAAGAATCTCCAAAATCTTTCTGCAGCAAGGGATGACTAAACTTCTGCTATTGCCAGAGGGGCAAGAGATCTCATGATGCAGGCAAAGCAAATGTAATTACCCAACGTTTTGCCTTCTCCTTCGGTTCTTTTTATTTTTAGCTCTGGTTAGATTGGTCAGTTGTTTCTCCCATTCTGGATTTTGATCTACTGCAGGAATGTTGATACGCCTGTCTAGGATAATTTTCCTGTATCTTTCATCTTTTTAGTCTTCATTAAAAAAAAATTCTCCTGATGTTTCACCTGCATTTGTGGCAGAGGATCCTCTGAAGATACCAGCCGCAGATGCAGGTGAAATATCAGGAGAAAATGCTACTAGAACATGGACATACAGTCTGGAAACCACAACATCCAACATTTATTATGATTATTGTTGTTACAATACATTTTATTCACCCACTTTATTTCTGTTATTTCTCATTCTGCACCAGAAGTTTTCATTTGAAGGAATGTTCTCTTCATTTTCTTGTGTTGTGTATCCACGGTATGGAGAAATTTTGAACAAATTAGACTTTCTTTCTTGGAGTATAATTGAGCTTTATGTGTGATACATTCAATGTACAAATTACAGGGTATTATGTATAATGAAGCCCTATCTGATCCTCTTATGTATACTCATGACAAGAGGCCCTAGTGGTAGCCTCTTGTCATGAGTATAGGACATTTGAATGTTGCTGTATACTCATTTCTTTAATTTTTCATACTTTACACAATTAAATATTTTATTATAATATTTAGTGTACAGACTGATTTTCTTCTGAAATATTGTTGCACTCCAGTATTTAATGTATGCTTTCAATATAGCCCCTCATTCCCTCTTTCTTGACGTCTGATATTGATCACTCCATATAGGGGGACAGTCAGGTTTTTTTTAAAATAAGTGCATCATATTGTTTTCTTGGAATGGTCCAATTGTGAACTACAAATCTACGTGTCCAGTTTCTTGGGTGTTGGAATTTACGTTGAATTATTTTGTTTGCCATGTTTGTTGACAGATTTAAATTATAATTCGAGTGTGTTCTGTATCTGTAGCCTGAAGCTTTGAGTCTGGCTTTCACTTTCTATATTTTCACATTAGCTGGTGTTAAAATCTTATACTTTAAAGAGTAGGAAATTTTAGGATCTCCTTAACCAATTTTAAATGACAGTTCACACATTCAGCAGTGACTTTGGTCACTTTTTAATGGATCTACCAGTCTTCCTCTCAAGAAATTCTGTATGGTAGCCACTCGGCCCCATCTATATTGAATATTTTATGTAGTTTGAAGTTGGCCTCAAATTATAGTGGCCACACAACAAATTCCTACAAAAGCATATAAGAAACAGCCCTTAATGTGCACCAGATCTCTGCGGTTATGTATTCATCATCTAGGACTCAAATTGGCTCTAGAATTTCCTATGTAATCATCTACACAGTTGAAACCACTGCCTTCAATGCTGGTTTGAAACTGCATTAAATGGTCAGTGGAGATGGGACCTTGGCATAATCTTTATGAATTGCATAGATTTGCTTCCTCTAAATCAGGTTTTACAGAATACATTAGATGTTATTTTTGGTTAATGTTAACTGGCGCTCCTTTCAGAGAGAGGTCAACTCTCCTGTTTAAGGAGCTCCATTGGCTGCCGTTTACTTTCCGAACCCAATTCAAGGTGCAGGTGCTTATCTACAAAGCCCTAAACAGTTTGGGACCTGCCTACTTGCATGACCGCATCTCCGTCTATGAACCCACATGCTCCCTTCGCTCATCAGGGGAGGCCCTGCTTGCGATCCCACCTGCGTCCCAGGCGCGGTTGGTGGGGATGAGGGACAGGGCCTTTTCTGTGGTTGCCCCCCGACTCTGGAACACCCTCCCAAAAGACATCAGATTAGCTTCCACGTTGGCAGTCTTCAGGAAGAACTTGAAAACTTGGCTATTCTGATGTGCCTTCCCAGAATAGGATAATCTCCAGCACTCTGTCCCAGAAGCACTTTATTAGAGTTTAATACTCTCTGCTAGGGCTGGGTGGTTTCGTTTCGTTAATTCGTAATTCGTTAAAAATTCGTGGTTTTTTTGAAAACGAAGTTATAACGAACCATTCTGGAGCAACTTAAAAACGAAATGAATTTTTAAATTCATTTCGTAAATGCTTCGGATTCGTTATGTATTCGTTTCGTTATCGGTTTGAGGTTGTTTCGTTATTATTTCCGCATGTCTGGGGCAAGTTTTATAGTTGTTTTTTGTTTAATTAGTGAAAAAAAATAAATTATCACACCAACAGTCAACAACAGAGGGAGAGAGAAGCTTCAGAAGTCCCCCCTGTTCCATTTGGAGGGGTTTTTTTTGCATATTGCGCAATCGCGTCCGCCATTAACGAATCGATTCGTAATTGTTTCGCAATTGTTTCGTAATTTACGAAATGTTGTATATTTCGAACTTTCGTAAATATCGAACTTTTTTTTAAAAAAAAATTCGGAATTCTTTTAAATATCGAAACGCAAAAAACCCCCAAAAAACGAATCGATTTTAGAAACAATTTTTTCCATTGTTACCCAGGCCTACTCTCTGCATGTTGCACTTGCCCTAAAATCCAACATGCCCCCTATCACTCCCAGCACTTTTTAACCTGTACCCATTACTTGGCCCAGCCTGGTTTTTTGTGAATGTTTGTTGACATTGCCTTTATGTTTTTATTTTATTTGCTTTGAGTTGTATTGTTTTGTTGTTGTAATACTGTTGTTGTGTTGAAGCCTTGGCTTATGTAAGCCGCATCGAGTCCTTTGGGAAATGCTAGCGGGGTACAAATAAAGTTTAATAATAAATAATATTTTTGGTTAATGCTTCATCCTCTTGCTGTTGCTTCCTGCTTGGGTCTATAATATCCCTGCCTCATTTCTTTTAACTCAGTTAGAAAACAGTTTATTGAATATTCATCATTAAGGTATATACTTGTGTCTAGCGAAGGAGTTATCCTGAGCAAACTTTCTCTATTGGTTGTCTTGGAATCCAGCCTGCTCCATCACCCTGCTCCTGGAATGCCTCATTTCAGCATCTGAAAATGGATAAACACGAATGGTACAAATGTGGACTCCTATACCAATCCACCCATTTTTGCCATCTGGCATTTCTTTCATGTCAGTGATATTGGAAAGGAGGGGAAAATATCTGTTTCATTTTAATTCTTCTAAATATCTGTCCAGATGCTTTGCTAATGAATTGTTTATCAAATGGATATCTTAATCATCTGTTAGCATTTTCGAAGTATTAACAGAATTATAACAATGGTGACTCAGTGTACCTTTTGTTTTCTCAGTAATATAAAAGAGGATGAGGAAAGTAGAGTTACAATAGGTATTAGAAATAAAGGGTACCTTCATTTGAAAAGAAGCCATATAAAATCCAGATTATCTGTTTTGAACTGGATTATATGGAAGTGTAAACTCATATAGTTCAGTTAGAAGCAGATAATGCTGCTTTTATGATTTGGATTATATGGCAATGTAGAAGGGGCCTAAGTACGTCTGTTCTCCTTCACATCCTTTTATGTTGTTTTCAACAGAGGAAGTGAAATTCTGTGGAAAACCTCCAGCAATCAGACATGGAAGAACTGTTGGTGTTGATTCAAACTCAGACAGATATGCACATTATGAAACAGTAAAATATGAATGCTCTCCAACTTACTTCCTTGTTGGAACCAATCCTGCCAGATGTCTTCATGGAAAGTGGAAATTACCCGAGTGCAGTAGTAAGCTACAACATTTCAAATAAACTATTTAACATTTAAGCAGGTACTTCTTGAAATTGTAAACAGATGCAGAAACGAAGAGTCTTGTAATATCTTAAAGACTAATTTCTTAAGGCAAACATGTGCACTGATGAAAGCTTCTATCAAATAAGGTTGCATCAGATTAAGTGAGCTACAGTCTATGAAAAGTACAGTCTATAAAAGGTACCGTCTATGAAAAGTACAGTCTATGAAAAGTACAGTCTATGAAAAGTACCATAACAGTGTCTGTTATTTTCACTGCATCAAACTAAAACAGTTGTCCCACCACTCAGAAATCGTAATGCTAAATACTTATTACTACTGGCAGCTTAATTACTGAAAAGAAGTCCCCCCCCTCCCCCAAATCAAATCTTAGAATTTTAGTCAGGACACAGAAGAATTAAATAATTAATTCTTAGCAATTGTTTTGTTGTCGTCGTGTGCTTTCAATTTATTTCTGGCTTATGGTGGTCCCTAATTCAATCCATCAAGGGGGTTTCCTCAGCAAGAATTTGTTCACAAGAAAATTTGTTCCTTTGAGGCTGAGGGAGTTTGACTTGCCCAAAGGCATTCAGTTAGTTTCCACAGTTGACCAGGGATTTAAACCCACTTTGAGCCCTTCCAGACAGCCTCATAATCTGGGACAAATACTTGGGTTTGAACATTGTGGGAACTTAAAGAGAGTCCAGACACGAAGCTGTTAGTTCTAATAAATTATCCCTTGGCGCCCTGACATGTTCAAGATGGACATGGGACATCCGCTGGAAATTTACTATTTTTTTTAATTGACTCTCCAAGATGTGCTGGACCTCGTAAGGGCTGATATGGATATACTAATGTGCACGCAAGCAGGTTTCTTGTCATTATCTCTTCTCACCCTCCTACTGCCTTTATGTTTGCCCTCTTGAACTCTGCTTCCATTTGGGGTCATTTGCCTGCCATACTGGTACTCACTGTGTAAATTCAAGCTCTGTTTAATTTCGTAAACATGAGAACAAAGGAATACTTGCAGAGCATTCTCATGGGAATTGCTTTCCAATGGTGTTTCCATTTAGCCATCTATGTGTCTGTGGCTCTATTTGTTTACAGCCCTCATCAGCTGTTTCAGGATTTTAAAATGTGCACATGCTCTGGATCAGACCACACCAGCCTATAGCAATGAAGTCCCATGTTTTTTCTTGACTGTAGGGATATACAATGATATGAATATGCATATTTTTAGGCTGAAAATAGATTTTAAGTGTCCCTTTTTAACACATGTTTTCCAGACGTTAGTGCAACCCAGCCCACATTTTTGGCCCAAGTAATCTAGCCACCTAGTTGTAAAGTCTGTGCAGAATGCATTCTGAACACTAAATAGTCCTCAAAAGCTGCAAAGTTTCTCAAGGCTCTTTTGCAATAGGAAGAAAAATGCTAAAATTATTCACTCCTGCCCTGAAGAATGAACTTAGTGAAGGCCCCAATCCCCAGAAAGAGGACTCATGAGATCCATCTCCAAATATCTTTCCCATCAGCAATAAGAGGTTTCCAATAATATGCCAATTGGTTGTACAGTGGGTCTTCAAGGGCATGGCTGTATTGGAAAGCAGGGCATACAGGAATTACTCTGCATATACTCATTCCCATCAAGACATGATGCCATTGCCTGACACTCCCATTATTCCATGATGAATGTGTGCATTGAGAATAATACTTTGGTACCTTTTTCATATGGATTACTATTTACTTCTACAGTGACATATAAAATCCAGGTTATCTGCTTTGAACTCAATTATATGGCAGTGTAGAGTCATATAATCCAGTTCAAAGCAGATAATGTGGATTATTTCCTTTGATAATCTGGATTATATGGCATTGTAGAAGGGGCCTTTGATGTAACCTCTGGACTTCCTCTCAGCATTATTTGGTACCAGAAATATATAGCATTTCAAAACTAAAAGTTTCAAGTTACATATTTTTTCATTGTAAATGGCTGACAATATTTGTTACTTGAAAAATCTCTGGTTGAATATTGCTTGATGATATCATTTTGCAGAAAAATGTAAAAGGCCAACAGATATAAAGTTTGGACCAAGTGTTTCCCGTTCAATGTATTTTGACAACAACACAGTTATAAGCTACAGCTGTGGTGTCAGCTTGCATGAGACAAAGTGTGTTAATGGAAAATGGTTTCCTGAACCTGAATGCACAGGTATGTTTTGTATGATTTTAACAAGTTCTTGACTTTTATCAATATATTTCAACCTGTTCTTTGATACAATGCATCTTTTATAATACTTTTGAATCATTCAGTTATATCTAAAATATTTAATTTATTTTTGTTAAAGAACTCTGCCCGCCGCCACCACAGCTTCCAAATGCTATCAATATAATAGAAACAAGAAACTATAAAAATGGTGAAGAGGTTGGCTTCACTTGCATGAAACATTTTCTTCTTCAAGGGCCTCCAAAAATACCATGTGAATATGGACGTTGGCAGACACCACCACGCTGTATTGGTTTGTATTGCTTCACTTTTGATGTCTGCCTTTGCTTGAAGAAACTGAATGGCAAGAGAAAAACTATAAGGGAGAATTTGACAAAGTAGGATAATATCTCTGTAAGAATTCTATGTTATCTTTTATTTCATTAATAATTTCTATGTCTAGCCATGTGTGAATTATCTGTTATTGGTCAAAATATTTTTGCTCAAAACTAAATAGTACAACATATTTATAGACATGTTACAAAATGTTATTTTTGCCCCATTCTACCCATGGCAAGGTTTTCTAGTAGATAGGAATTTCTGATGGAAAACCAAGAAAGAAAACATGATGAGGTCTATCCAAAGAGATCCCCTTAGAGAGGTTCACCTGAACCAGTTTGGGTCTGTTGGCATATCTTTTAGTCCATTACTTGCTGTGTGTGTAGATCTGTGTGGTGCATTTGTGAAGCATCAGACTCTCCACTGCTTTGTCATCTCCCTTTTCTAAATGTAATCTAACAAGGCTGTGGATGGTAACACATCTGCCAAATTCCTTTCTCTCAGTCCAGCTCTAACCAATTACACTATGTAGCATAACTTTTGTTCCTGGGTTATAAATGCTATTTCCTAATTCAACCTAACATAAAAACAAGGAAAACATTTATCAAACTGCAAAAACTTTGTTTTAGTTGGAGATCTTCTAGCACATGTTGCTATATTTTTTTCAAGGGACATCTCATAGAGTTTCAACCAATTCAAAATAGTTTTTGGCAGTCACAATAATAAAGTTTCAGGAGAATAACAACTACTTTCAAAGTAAGTGCCACACAATTAAAAAGGATATAACACTTTCAATCCAGGAACAGAATTTGTTTACAATTTTTTTAACTTAGTGTTGAGAAGGTGCTGCCGCCAATTGAGAGGATTTGAACCTACTGCCAATTGCACAGATGTGTGTTGCTGAATTGTACAGGTGTTGCCACACTATCACCAATGTGGATGTTATGTAGGGAATTTATCCCAGGCCTCAATTGTTTAGATGAGTATGTTATGGAGGAGGCCAATTATTATTTATAAATTAAGGTAACTGCCACCAACGTGAGGTAATTGAGATCTGACTCCACAGACGCAAATGAGATGAGATGAGACAGTTTCCAACAAAAGATAAGTTTATTGTGTACAAAGCGTATGGTTGCAGGCTGTTAAATAACTTATAGAACTTTAAATATCACTTGGTTAACAATACAGTCCACTCTTCCCTATCACACAGCTTGTGGCTAACTTCCACTGAGGTGAAGCGCTTTAGTGAACAATGTCTCCTACTATGAATAGCCTTTCAATTTGATCTTTCCTTGATCAAACCTCCGATCTCTAGTCCCTCTGTGACTAGGGATCTTAACAGGCTTCCTCTAGTCTTCCTTGACTAAAGAAACTCTCCAGGTTTCTTTATTCAGCCCTCCTAGACTGAAAAACCCCAGGTGCTCACACACACCTCTCTCCCAGGCTTTCCAAGCCTCACTCACTCCCTTTTTTAAAATGCACATAACTTTTCCTGCTTGGCTCCACCCACTTCTCACTCTCATGAGCCAGCCAGCTTCGTATCCATGGCAACGCTCACTGTGGATTCTATCCAGATGGCTCCAGCTTTAGCTACTGTTGCAAACCAAATATATACTATAACAGTTTAACATAAACATAATATCAATTGACTTCTGCACAGTGTTATTATTTTCAAATATGTATTTCCGAATAAATTTTCTCTCAAAAGAAAAATGTTAAGATTTTTTATCGTGTCAGAAGTGAATTGAGAATACAGTTATCATGTATAGAAAAGCCACAAACAAATTAAAAACATGATGTAATACTAAATTTCATTTGACCAGAAGCTGGCCACTTCAGGTGCCTCTGATGTCACTGTAAGAAAGTCCTCCATTGTGCATGTGGGAGGGCTCTGACTGCATTGTACTAAGTGGTCTGTGGTTTTATCTTCTCCACATTTCCATGTTGTGGAATCACTTTGTAGCCCCATTTCTTAAGATTAACTCTGCATTTTGTGGTGCCAGAGCGCAGTATGTTCAATGCCTTCCAAGTCACCCAGTCTTCTCTGTGCCAAAGGGGGAGTTTCTCATCTGGTATCAGCCACTGATTGAGGTTCTGGGTTTTAATCTGCCACTTTTGGACTCTCGCTTGTTGAGGTGTTCCTGTGAGTATCTATGTAGATCTTAGGAAGTGATTTCTTGATTTAAGATGTTGGCTTGCTGGCTGATATCCTAACAGAGGATGGGCCAAAGATGTCAATGCTTTGGTCCTTTCATTACAGGCTGCTACTTCCCAATGGATGCCAGGTGGTGCAGTACTGGCTAAACAGTATAATTTCTCCAGTGGTGTAGGGCATAGACATCCTGTGATAATGCGGCATGTGTCATTAGAGCCACATCTACTGTTTTAATATGGTAAGATGTATTCCACACTGGGCCTGCGTATTCAGTAGCAGAGTAGGAAAGCTCAAGGGCAGATGCCTTCACTGTATTTGGTTATGATTCCCAGGTTGTGCCAGTCAGCTTTTGTATGATATTATTTCTAGCACCCACACTTTGCTTGATATTCAAGCAGTAATCCTGTAAGTAAGTGCATGTTCAAGAGCAACTCCCAGGTATTTTGGTTTGCTGCAATGCTCCAGTGGGATTTCTTCCCAGGGAATACTCAGAGCTCAAGATGTTTGTTTGTTCTTAAGATGAAAAGCACATCTTTTCATCTTAAGAACATCTTTTCACACATAAAAAGACACCTGTAAAAGGACTGAAGGAGTGAAAAGTCGTCCCATGTATAAAATGATGTTGAATGTAAGACTCAAGACTGTAACAGAACAAACAAATGTAACCATAAGCGTTGGAGCCAGAAGCTATAAATAAACTTTGTTACTTTGTTTACTACAAGAGTGTCTCAAGCCTGTAATATAAAACCCTCAATGTAAAAGCTCACAAGACAGCCCCAGCCAATTTTAAAAGAAGAAAATACATCAAACAAGGCAGTAAAAAGATTTAAAAGAAAATATTTTTCCCCTCACATCGTCACACATAAAAGGACACCTGTAAAAGGACTGAAGGAGCGAAAAGTCATCCCACACACGTATTCATTTCAGATGGATTAGGAGTCCGCTGGTTTTCCCTGTAATAGGCAGTAAGAGCACCTAAAGCTTTGACGAGCTTCTGTTCAACCATTTCAAAGCTCCCTGCTTGAGCAGTGATGACATAATCATCAGCATAGATGAAACTCTTTGTCCTATCTGGCAGTGGCTGATCATTTATAAATGTTATGATATCTCTGGGGAGGGGGTGGGAGAAATACCACGTGCCTTGTGTATTTTATCCCTATAAAGTAAAAAAAAACATTTAAAAGTCCTGCTAATCAGTCTGAATACCTATCTAGTTCAGCAGTCTTTTCCCAACAGTGAATATTGAGAGATCAAAGGCAAATCCATAAGCAGAATATGAATTCAGTTTTATCCTCTGGCTTGTGTTTTGCAACAACTAGTATCCAAAGAAACACTGTTGCTAATCTTGTAGGTAATACAGAGTCATCATGATTAGAAGTCATTGATAGTTTTCTCCAGGACAGTAGGTTTTACCTACTTGCACTTCTGTTCCATTTGGTGGCATGGTTTCTCCTTTATTTGATGTTTATAGACATTTTGATCATCTGTTCAATTACTAGAGGCAGGGAAGTATGTCAGACAATGTGAATCCATAGAATTGTGTGACCATGTGATCACTAATGCTGCCAATTATCATGTTCCCAAATAAGAGGAACAGAGTCCTCCACACATATTGCTTTTTGTCTTGGTTAAGCATGGCAGTTGCACAGCTTCAGGTTTTGTTCAACAGCAGTGCCAGCTAACATTACCAAATGATGAAAACAACGAAAACAGTAGAAGAGAAGCAATTGGAGGGCTGTAAAATTCCCAGTCTTGATTTATGCTCTCAGAAGAAAATTGAACTAGGCAGCATTCCTATGTACACAATGAATAACCTGAGTGTTTTAATGGTGGTGTTTTTTTATTTAACAGTGTTTGTACTTCAGCATCCATTTCACTTGCTGTTGCTTCTATAAGTAGGGAAATGTGCAACAGAAAACATATTTCCTTAGTATGTCGTAATGGATAGAGGGAGAGAATGAGGTACCAAGGTTTGTCAACTAGTCTCTTCTATGCAAAATTCATCCAAGTACAGTTAGGATTATGGCCATAGTTGGAAATAATGAAGGAATGCAAATTAACAATTTGATTCTGAGCGAACTTTCTTATTGGAACAAGTCCCATTGAAGTATCTTGAACTTGCTTTTGGGTATATCTACTCAGTCCTATTTTAACATAAATTGATCCTACATTCATTCTGATTTATAATCCTTATTGTGAACATTGGTCACTAGATAAACATCATAGAAAGAATATATGCCTTCCAATTTCTTAAAAATACATTCACTTCATCAAGGCTTGTGAATGCCCTACTATGTGAATATGGGAAGACTGGTTTAATAAACTGATGTGTTCTTTATGTGGTTACATTCACTATGCTGTAAATTCATTTTTTTTTCAGATCAAAGATGTGAAAATCCCCCTTCAATTGACAATGGTGAAGTAGAAATTATTTCCCAGAACAAATATATTCCTGGTCAAACTGTGGAATATCACTGCCTTGAAGGTTTTGAAATCAGTGGATCTTCATTTGCCATATGTGAAAATGCTAAATGGCATCATGTGCCAGCTTGCAAAGGTAAGAAAATGTACTTCTTTTCAAAGATGAAAAGTACTGCATAGTTTTACACAATGCTTGTTAGCCCTGTGCCAGGAAGATATGTGAGAAGGAACTTCAAGGAGTTCATAGAATTAGTGATAATTCACAGATATATATTTGACTAGAGTTATATATAACACATGGTTTGCAGAGACTTCAGGAAAAAACATATCTATAGATCTATAGGGTTTGCAAAAGCCAATGAACAATTCCAAGAGAACAAAGTTAATATAAAGTTAATACATTTAGACAGCCAATTATCTCACACCAGAAGAAAAGATTAACAAAATAAAGCCAGGAAATTGGGTAGTTTTGAAAGTGAGCCATACAAACAAGGAGGAAATGAAATATATCTAATTTTTGACTCAAACGGTTCTTGCAATTGTAGAAATAGTAATAATAAATCCTGCAAATTTGCAATATTCACTTTTTTCTTCCCCTTCAACCCATGCAATCTTTTTCTTCTTCTGGACTTGCAAGGGCTTCTCTCCCTCTCCTTTCTCTTGTCCTTTTCTTCTTGGAAAAGAAAACACACTGTTAAGGGAGGGGAAGAGGAGAGAGAAATATATTATATATTGCAAGCACTGGCCTCCAGGCACCGCTGCTTGGAGGCCATTATAAACTGAGGAATGAAAACTCAGCTTATATTTCAGTATATACAGCAATACAGAGAAAACTGGGATCTTCCAGTTTGCTCCAGATTAATAAAACACCTGGAAAGATCCAGATCTTAAACCAAGGTCTGAATCTTTCCAGGTGAGAGCGTTATGGGGATTCATTTATTTCAAACATTTATATCCCATCCTTCTCACCCCCGGAGGGGGACTTAGGACAGCTCAAAACCAAATTGATTCCCAGGACCATGTCTGTGGTCGCAGGGGTCAATCCCTGCAGTGAACACAGATCTTTGGGCTCTACGAGCCTGAAGGAATGGTATGGAATCCCCAGCCCCTCAAAAAACAACTTACCTGAGGGGCTGGGATTATATGCCTCTCTGGAGAGCTCCCCTGGTACTTAAAAAAGATGTGTCACGAAGGGTGGAGGAGGGCCTCCTCTCTCACACCTCCTGACCCATCATTTTCAGGCACCAGGAAAACTCTCTAGAGTGGCATATAAAACAATATGAGAAGAATCCTGTATTGATGAAAATTTTCATACTTTTTCTTGCACATTTTACAATTCTTTTTTGCACAGAAAACATTTTCTGCATAGAAAAAATGTTTTTGTATGGAAATGTTGTGTAGAATAAATCCACACCAATATCATTTTCTGCACAAAAGCTCTATTTTGTGTGAAAAATACTGTTCTAAATTTAAGTGAAAATGTAATCCAAAGTAAGTCCCAGATGGCAGCTTTCAAATGTGGCTAAAATTATTCATCCCATTCTCTCAGAATGAATTATTGAAATATAGCATCACCATGTCTCTTTTCAAAACAAAAGAAAAATTCAGTATTGAATTGCAACTTGGTTCAATGTTCTGGTGATCATTTCTCAACTTTTTCAGCTAAGATCAAGTGTAGCATCTGTCAATAGCCCTCGTTTCAGGTCAATGCCAATATGAGGAGTCAGCTACTACATCTTTAGAGACGAAACCATGATAAACTTAGAAACTGCTTCCCTGCCACCATACAAGAAATTATTTTATAGTATAGTTTATATATGGTGAGCCACCCTTTGGATATATTTGTTATCATTTATGTGTGATCTAAAAGTAAAATATCTTCTTTAGAATGCTCCTAATCTTAATCTGTTCTAATAATGAAATTTGCTTTCTTTCCACTATTAATATATTATATTTCTATTTTCATTTGTTTTGTTTGTATTACTTATTGTGTCTGTCAAATTGCGTTTATAAATATATTTTTAAAAGATTAATCTATCTGTGTTGTCTTGGGAAAATCTTGTCACAGGCATAGTAACTTGTTCATAATGTTGCATTTTCACTTTCCTAACCTCTCAGAAAAGACATGTGGCCAGCCCCCTCTCATTGACTATGCTTCATTCACTAAAAATGTGAAAAACAGATATCAATCTGGGGAAACAGTGAATTATGAGTGCCATCCTGGTTTTGCTGCTGAAGGACCACTGATTCTGACATGCCAAAGAGGTGAATGGTCAGAGCCTTCCACCTGTGAAGGTATGTCTCTTATTTATTTATTTATTTTGGTCTGGCTGACACTTCTGAAACTACTTATGTGCTGCCATACTGAAGTTGAATAGCTAAGGTGAAAGGTAGGGTGTCCCATGAATGTCCCTTCTATGTTCCTTTGTGTAAGTGTTCATGTTCACAACATGTGTTGCCTGATATTCTACAAACTGCATTGTTCTTCCGATCCAAGTGGTAAAGCTTAGAGAAATCCTAACTCATTTTGGTGCCACACATGTTAGCCCTGTTTCTGGGTGTATTTGACCTGTTGATTTCAGAAATAGCACCAGTTTTCCCTTATCATCTCTAGTTTTTGAGATATAGAGCATATGGCATCTACCAATTATTATAGGCTCACCTATAGAGATCAATGATAACCATATCTAAAAAATGAGAACTGATGCAGTTTATCCAATGCAGTTTTCTGAATCAGCACCCCAAAATCCCCCATGAGCTGACCTAAAAACAGAATATCAAGGATCTTTTTTGTTGGGCTGTGCCATCATTACTCTAAAGTGAAAGGCTGACTGTCTTATCATAAAAGTGGTATATTAAACGTTTTAATGCTATAGCCACTGTCCAATCACAGTCTAAAATGATATAATAACCCATCCACATTTCACATACCACTCAGCATCCTAATTCAGACCATGCGTTTTCTATTTTTATTTCATGAGATGTCTTTGTAACAGTTGCCCTTTCCAAGCAATTTTTAAATGTGTAAATGGGACATAAAATGCACCCCTATTCTCTTAATCTGCCCATATGCAAAAGTCCATACCCCCAAACTTAAAATGTATGTACACCAAAGAATGGTAGAATCTGGTCATTGGAATCCTAATTGCATTGCTACATATTGACATTCAGGCATTGTAGGCATTTTGTCTGGAAAGTCTTGGAATCTTTATTTTTCTCCATTATAACGAGACAGCAATGAATAAGTATTTTTTTATATAAAACTTTAATAAAAGTCTTTCTTCTTCGTATCATTTCCCAATTTAGATATAACCTGCGGAGAACCCCCTGTAGTTGCTAATGGTGATATTGTGGTGAACAGAGACAACATTTATCTTCCTGGCCAAATACTGCATTATCAATGCCAAAAAGATTTTGAAACAATTGGACCAAATACTATAAGGTGTGAAAATCAGGCATGGTCAGAACCACCGACATGTGAAGGTATGGATGAATATTTCCAAATTCTCTTGCAAAGTTTCAGTGGTCAAAAGGGAAATGAAAGGAACTGGAAGGAAAGAGACACAGGGTTCTCCAAACTCCTAATCCATGTTTAACAATTTCTGAAGTAAAGGTAGAAACACATTTCACAATTATAGGCTCTGAAGTATAATTTGAAACCTTTTTTTTTTTTAAAAAAAAGGCCATGAAGCTATCCCCTTGAATCTCAATCTCAATCTCTCAATCTTTCACCCCCCTCCTCTGACTCAACACACCGAATTGGATTGCATGAGTCTACACTGCACTTAATTAAATTCAAAACAGATAATCTGGATTTTATATTGCAGTGTAGAATGGCCCTTAGAAAGCAGTTAAGTGTTGTTTCTACTCTCTTCCACAAGAAACCTCTAATATTACAGGCAAATCCAAATTCTCTTTCGCATATAATCTTTGCACCAGACTGCATATGTATAAATTGCATATGTATGGAGAGGAAGTGCAAATTAGGCTTGTGCATTACGGGTAAACCATGATCCTTTTGGTGTCCCGGATTTCGGTGGGGGCCCTGATCCATTTTGTGAGAGCCTCCTGAATTTGGGAGGGCAGATATCTGTTTTTGCTCTGGGGTGCCAAAAGATGCATTTTCCCACACAACCCCCACAAAAGAAGAGGCCACACACATGATTGGGTTAACTAAGGATAACTTTTATTAATTTTACCCAATTAGAAATAATAATTCCACCCCCAGCCCCAATGTGATCACTCAATACACACTGGACCTGACCATGAACTTGGCTGTGAACTTGGCGAGGGTAATCTTATTCACAGATTTATTAATGTCATGTTGTTGTTCATTTGTTCAGTCATCTCTGACTCTTCGTGACCTCATGGACCAGCCCACGCCAGAGCTCCCTGTCGGCGTCACAATCCCCAGCTCCTTCAAGGTCAGTCCAGTCACTTCAAGGATGCCATCCATCCATCTTGTCCTTGGTCACCCCCTCTTCCTTTTACCTTCCACTTTCCCCAGCATAATTGTCTTCTTTAGGCTTTGCTGTCTCCTCATGATGTGGCCAAAGTACTTTGTCTCTAGGATCCTTCCCTCCAGTGAGCAGTCGGGCTTTATTTCCTGGAGGATGGACTGGTTGGATCTTCTCGCAGTCCAAGGCACTCTCTTCCTTCGCTCAGCCTTCCCTAAGGTCCAGCTCTCACATCCGTAGGTTACTAGAGGGAATACCATGGCTTTGACTATGCGGATCTTTGTTGCCAGTGTGATGTCTCTACTCTTTACTATTTTATCGAGATTGGACATTGCTCCCCTCCCTGGTGAGATGTCAAGACTAAAGATAGACATTCTGGGGGTCAGCGAACTGAAATGGACTGGAATGGGCCACTTCACATCAGATGACCACCAGATCTACTACTGCGGACAAGAGGAACATCAAAGAAATGGAGTAGTCTTCATAATTAATAAGAAAGTCGCTAAAGCAGTGCTTGGATACAACCCAAAAAATGACAGAATGATCTCAATTCGAGTGCAAGGAAAGCCTTTCAACATTACAGTGATCCAAATATATGCCCCAACCACAGCTGCTGAAGAAGCAGAAGTAGATCAGTTCTATAAGGATCTGCAAGACCTACTGGATAATAGACCAAAAAGAGACATTATTTTCATTACAGGAGACTGGAATGCCAAGGTGGGAAGTCAAATGACAACTGGGATCACAGGCAAGCATGGTCTGGGAGAACAAAATGAAGCGGGACGCAGGCTGATAGAATTTTGCCAGGAAAACTCGCTGTGTATAACGAATACTCTCTTCCAACAACCTAAAAGACGGCTTTATACATGGACATCACCAGATGGTCAGCACCGAAATCAGATTGACTACATCCTTTGCAGCCAAAGGTGGCGGACATCCATCCAGTCGGTGAAAACAAGACCTGGGGCTGACTGTAGCTCAGATCACGAACTTCTTATTGCTCAATTTAGAATAAAACTAAAGAGATCAGGGAAAATACACAGACCAGTTGGTTATGATCTCACTAACATTCCTAGCGAATATACAGTGGAAGTGAAGAACAGGCTTGAAGGACTAGATTTAGTAAACAGAGTCCCAGAAGAACTATGGACAGAAGTCCGAGACATGGTTCAGGAGGCGGCAACAAAGTACGTCCCAAAGAAAAAGAAAACCAAGAAGGCAAAATGGTTGTCTGCTGAGACACTGGAAGTAGCCCAAGAAAGGAGGAAAGCAAAAGGAAACAGTGAAAAGGGGAGATATGCCCAGTTAAATGCGCAATTCCAGAGGTTAGTCAGAAGAGATAAGGAACTATTTTTAAATAAGCAATGCATGGAAGTGGAAGAAGACAACAGAATAGGAAGGACAAGAGACCTCTTCCAGAAAATTAGAAACATTGGAGGTAAATTTCAGGCAAAAATTGGTATGATAAGAAACAAAGATGGCAGGGACCTAACAGAAGCTGAAGAGATCAAGAGAAGGTGGCGAAACTATACAGAAGATCTGTATAGGAAGGATAATAATATTGAGGATAGTTTTGACGGTGTGGTGAATGAATTAGAACCAGACATCCTGAGGAGTGAGGTTGAATGGGCCTTAAGAAGCATTGCTAACAACAAGGCAGCAGGAGACGACGGGATCCCAGCAGAACTGTTTAAAATCTTAAAAGATGATGCTGTCAAGGTGATGCATGCCATTTGCCAGCAAATATGGAAAACACAAGAATGGCCATCAGACTGGAAAAAATCAACTCATATCCCCATACCAAAAAAGGGAAATGCGAAAGACTGCTCAAACTTCCGTACAGTGGCCCTTATTTCTCATGCCAGTAAGGTAATGCTCAAGATCCTGCAAGGAAGACTCCAGCAATACATGGAGAGAGAGCTGCCAGATGTTCAAGCTGGGTTTAGAAAAGGCAGAGGAACGAGAGACCAAATTGCCAATATCCGCTGGATAATGGAGAAAGGCAGGGAGTTTCAGAAAAACATCTACTTGCTTCATTGACTATTCTAAAGCCTTTGACTGTGTGGATCATAATAAATTGTGGCAAGTTCTTGGTGGGATGGGCATCCCAAGCCACCTTGTCTCTCTCCTGAGGAATCTGTACAAGGACCAAGTAGCAACAGTCAGAACTGACCACGGAACAACAGACTGGTTCAAGATTGGAAAGGCGTACGGCAAGGCTGCATACTCTCACCCAACCTTTTTAACTTGTATGCAGAACACATCATGCGATGTGCGGGGCTTGATGAATGCAAAGCTGGGGTGAAAATTGCTGAAAGAAACATTAACAACCTCAGATATGCAGATGACACCACTCTGATGGCCGAAAGCGAGGAGGAGCTGAGGAGCCTTCTAATCAAGGTGAAAGAAGAAAGCGCAAAAGCTGGGTTGCAGCTAAACAAAAAAAAAAACCAAGATTATGGCAACAAGAATGATTGACAACTGGGAAATAGAGGGAGAAAATGTGGAGGCCGTGACAGACTTTGTATTTCTAGGTGCAAAGATTAATGTCATATTAATGCCATATTTCCAATTCCTGTGACTCCGTCCTCCCTGAAAGTAGTTCCTGAGGGACTACTTTCAGACATGCCTCTTCAGCGGAGGAGGCAGCAAAAATCCCCCTCCCCCCACACCACACAAAGGAGGCAAATTCTTGAAGATGTTTTTTAGTTTAGAGGAGAGGTGCTACAGGCAGACGTGCACACTTTATCTTCTTACCTGTTTCTTCTCTAGAGAAGAGGTACTTGGATGCAGACAGGCATGCACACTTTTTTTGGGTTTAATGCTTCATTACAGCTGTTTCTGCTTTCTACTATAGTAGAAAGTAGAGTAAGCAGAGGTAACTAGTAGTAGTTTTCAGAGAATTAGGGTTTTCTTTTTGTTTGCTGGGGGGCTTAATATAAAGATTAGACTGTAATGTCAAAAAGCAGAGGAGGAACTGATGAAGGGGTTTTTTTTGTATCAGAAGGGCCTTTACTGTTACAAGCTCCTGAAGTACTGAAGGTACAGAAGGAAATGGAGGCAGTGAAATTCGCACACAAGTCTAGTGTAAATATCTGTCAGTTGCTTTCTAATCTCTTCAAACAGTGGCAGCTGCCCTGTACATGGCATATGAAAAGCTTTCCTGTCTCCAGAAATGGGGAATGCATAGGAATCATGAGTATGAAACAGCTGTGAGTTCATAACTCAAAGTTAAATACTTATAACTGTCAAATAGGATTCCAGACATTATATCAGCATCCTGATGTCAACTAGGCTGTCTATATCCAGATTTTGGTTGTGATACATCCAGGATCGGATTTTGTACCAATGATCTTGATCTTGACTTTTGAACTCTTTAGTCTTTATTTTACATCAGTTGGTCAGAAGTGATATCGCAATTGTCAGGAATTTCATTCTACCTTATGGAGTCAAAAGCCCTATTTCTGGAAGAAATATAACATTTATAGTTTGAAGAGGTGGTTGCAGTTTGTTTTTTGCTGAATCTTCAAGGGAAGAGCAAGATTCCACCCTTGCTGAACTAAGGGAGTGCAAGTTACTTTTGCACTATAAACTACATTTGCAGCAATTGAAGTAAGCGGAAGATGAGTGGAAAAATGGAAGGAGAAACAGACATTTTAAAAGCAGCTGAAGAAGTGGGATGGCACAGGATTAACAGGATATGTTCTTTTCAGATTGGGATAGTTGAAAGATGTGTTTAATAGATCTGAAAACAAAATCCAATTCTGTTAAAGGAAGGAGGAGGTTTGCTGATACGAGGCTTCAGAAAAACAGTTATTACACATGTATAGATATTGCTTTTGTTTTTCGAATCATCTTTCAAGGATTGTTTTATCTTTCATTTTAGATGTAAGATGTCCTCCTCCACCTGACATTCTTCACGGTCGCCTTCAAGGAAATGTAAAGCAAAAGTATTCGCCTAATGAAAGTGTGATGTATCAGTGTGACCACGGATACGTTATATTTGGATCTCATATAATAACATGTTTAAAGAAGCAATGGTCAGAAGCACCCCAATGCAGAGGTATTTGATCCCATTCTGATATATCTTGAAAGATATATCAAATTGAACTTTTTTTTTCTATGTAGACTTGAATAGCTTCTCAGAAGTGATAGGAAAAGTCTCCCATAATTTTTAGCTGTTGGCTAAAGTCAGCCTTTGACCCACCAACTTGAGGTCAGCTCATCCAACATGTAGTTTAACTTATGTGGTATATAATGACTTACCATTTTGTCTCTGATCCAGGATTGCAAGGGCTACTGATAAGTTTTTGGCTTTACCCAGAAAGAAACAAGATAGGAAGATGAAACTTTACATTTATTCCACATACTCTCCAGTGATATCAACACACTTATTACATTGGAATTCCAAGTTCTGTAAGCCTTGCAAAAAGAAGGATTTCGGTTGTGCCTCATCTGTAGCAGCCATGGCATCAGAAATAGTGTGAAATTTGGTACACTTGAGGTGTTTCTTCAGGTTTGGAAACAGATGACAGTTGGAGGGAGCTAGATTCGGTGAATAAGGTGGGTGGTCAACCAGCTGGAAACCTAGCTCCACCAGTTTTGCCATAGTCGCTTGTGCAGTGTGAGCAGAGGCATTCTCTTGCAAGAACAAGATTCCTTTGGACAGCTTACCACAACTTTTGGCCTTCAGAACTGCCTTCAGTTGGTCCAAAATTTCAGTGTAATACATTGCATTGATGATGGAACCATTTTGAAGCAGTATGACCTCCTTATCCCTGAACACAGAAACCATCACCTCAGTGGCCTATTTTTGCACCCTGAACTTCTTTGGACGAGGAGAACCACTGTGCCTCCACTCTTTTGACTGTGCCTTGGTTTCAGAGTCATACAAATAAATCCAGGTCTCATCCATAATGGCCAGTCAATCCAGAAAGTTCTTATCAGTCCGGAAACGCTGACAAATAGACTGGGAAGTTTTCACTTGCATGCTTTTCTGATCTGCTGTCAAAATGTGGGGACCAACTTTGCAGAGAGCTTCTTCATGTTCAAATGTTCATGGATAATGACAGAAACACGTTCATGAGAAATCCTCTTGATGTCTATTGCCTTTAGCTGAAATTCGCTGATTCTCCAGTATGAGGTTGTGCACAGCATCAACGATCTCCAGAACAACAACCACTCTTGGTCGTCCAGGACGTTCCTCATCACTAGTGCTGAAGTGGCCCATTTAAAATTTGGCAACCCAGTTCTTAACTGTAGAATATGGAAGGGCATTGATCCCCCAATGTCTGCGACATATCACTATGAATATCCTCGCGGACCTTCCTTGAAGAAACAAGAATTTTATCACTCCTCTGCTCTCATTTGCTGTGAACATCGCCTTAGACTCCGCCGTTTTGTTTTCCCATGTGCCTAGATCACTGTTGCCATGATAGTTGGAGGGAGCTAGATTCGGTGAATAAGCTACAAACACAAAACTTTGAAAACATATATTAGATACATAAGGCTTTCATGTGATGTAACATTTGTTACCATAGAAACAAAACAAGAACACAAAGCCAAAGACTTATCAGCAGCCCCTCGTATAAGAATGCTCAAGTCTTGCTTGCCAAATCCATAGCTGAGGTCAGTATTCATATTTCTGTGCAGAAAAACACATTTTTGCATATGAATTAATTTTGTTACTTTGAAATAATATTTTCTATGCAGAAAACACTTATATCATGTCCAATTATGTCTTATTTCTGCACAGAAAGGAATCAATATTTCTCTGTTGAAATATTATTTTTGACAGAGAAAATATGTCTTGTTTACAAAATGATCTTTTTTGTGTATTTTTTTCTGTGTTGCATGTGAAAAATTGCACATGCAACTTTTGTAGAGAATAAATCTCTAACAGTTAACATTCCTATCAGTCCAGGATTCTTCTAGACCAGGTTGCTTACAACTTGAGAAACATTTTCCCCAATCATCTCTCCTAGCATGAAGGTGTTTGAAAGGTTTAGATGAACCACGCCTTGTATTTTGTGATAATACTGTATATTTATGGTCTGTTTGTCTGAATTGCATGGATTGATACAAACCCATTTTGGCAGTTCAAATCTATGAGATGGGGTGAGTTCCCATCTTTCATCCCTAGCTTCCCATGTGAAGGAAGTCTCCCAGCAGGATGGTAACACTTCTGGGCATCCCCTGGGCAATGTCCTTGTAGACAGCTGATTCTCTCACACCAGAAGCAACTTGCAGTATGTTAGCTGCTGACATGATAAAAAATTGGTATCAATGCATCAAAGCACAATATGGGTTAGATTACTGATTGCCTTTTCCAGTGCTATTGAATTTACTAGTAAATGCTCTTTCTTGCTGAACTAGAGATGAAGAATCCTGTGATTTGGTTTCTACTATTTTCAAACTGTGTTGATGCACAAATTGATTCTGTATCACTACTGTTTGAAAAGTTTTTGCTTAAAAACTTTACATAAATGTACTCATGTATTTCTCCTAATATATGCTTTCTGTTTGTACTTAAAATACATTAGATGTGTATTTTAGGACCAATCTCATGTTAAACAGCAAATTGTTCCACTACATTTGACAAGCATGAAGTTTGGATTCTATATTGCTTCTTCATTAAGAAAATAGGAGTTGATTTGGTCTGAATTTAGTTGTATGAACCAAACGAACATAGTTCCATTGCTGCAGTGAACTATAATGAGTGTTGGGGAAAAATGAATTATCCTTTTTTCTTTCCATACTACAACCCAATAAAACCCCAATGCCATGACAAAAGGTACGTATTTTAGTTGCAATTTATGGGATGATATGTAGGTTGTTCATGGTTATCTTTTCATTAGACCATTTTTGGTTAATGAATATGTGTGAATTGAATGTGTGTTGATTGAAAAAATTGTATTTAAGGTTAAATTTGGATATCCTAAGCAAATGTCTTTAAGATATTATGTCTTGGCTGGATAATTCAAATACTGAAGTTGTAAACATATAATCAATGGATCTGGAAGAATCCAAGGTGTCAAGCCTACTTCATTACTGATGCTTGACATCATATCATGTTCTGAAACAGAAACTTCCTGGTTAGTTATAACACTCATGCATGGACAATTCATGCAACTCTACATGTAATCCAAAGGCTCAAAAAATTAAACATTAAGTTAGATATTTTGGAAAATACGAGCGGTATTTCTTAAGTAAGGTCCGTTGGATCATAAATACACAACGAAAGTTTATTTCAAAAAAAGTAAATTTATTTTCAGAAAGTACATACTTTACTCTATTTTTTGACATAGTTGCCAAGTTTGTTCAAACACTTATCATACCTCTGAAGAAATTTTAAAATACCCTCTTCATAAATCCTCACTTCAACTGAAGCCACCAAATCATCTGTAATCAAAGAAGGGCGACCGGAGCGGTCCTCATCATGGACGTTGTCATGGCTATCTTTGAATTGTCATACCCACTTACGCACTTTGCTTTCACTCATAACAGTATCACTGTACACTTCACAAATCTGTCGATGAATTTCTGCAGCAGGCAGGTTCTTTGCTGACAAAAACCGTATCACTGAGTGAACTTCACATGCGGCGGGTGAGTTGATAGTCTTAAACATTTTTAAAGCACAGAACAGAACCGTACAGGTTAGCTACAGAGCGGAAACTGAGCACAGTTGTTCCCGGGGCATGTTGGTACACGACGCACGCGCTCGTTGCAGTATGCGTCTACAACAAAACGGACCTTACTTAAAAAATACCCTTCGTACATATTCCCTACATCTAACCTGTTCATCTCTCAGAAATCAAATTTATAAATTAAATACAGAATGCCTGCGCTTTAATTTCCAGAGACCTACAAATACACACAAGTTTTATGAAAACTGGATTGGGCTGAATCCTATCAGTGAGCCTTAAAGGCATTATGAAAGTGAAGGTTAAAGATGAAATGGCAGTGCTTAATTGTCCTGGGCAAGAATTTCAAGTATTCTGAGAAAAAAAAAAGAATGGCCAAAAAAGAATTCGGAGTCTTTCAAGCACTGATATGAAACCTATTCTAGGTTTTTGCAGAAGCTCCTACTTAAAATTAATATATAATAGGTACTAAAAGTAATCTTCAAACGTTGGTAGGGATAAAATAAACACTAGAAGTAAACAGATGGGGAAAATGCAGACTTGTTGACATCCTATTCACACAAGAACAACTGTGTGGTCTGTTTGAATTCTTAACCAAAGGATAGATAAATACTAGGGCTGGGCGGTTTCGTTCGTTAATTTTGTAATTCGTTAATTATTCGTTATTTTTAACATTTACAAAACGATTACAAAACTTATTTTCAAACCCGGAAGTGTTTTTAAATATCGAAACGGCATCCTCCATCTTTTTTACGAGCTTCCGCCCGTTTCGGAAATGAGGTTTAAGGATGGAGGATGCTGGGTGCGCCGGAGTCAATCCGGCGCTCCCAAGCACCGTGTTTCCCTCCCCGGTAGCAAGCTAGCAAGCGGCGCATTTGTCCCACTTCCAGTCTCTCCCCTCCTGCCAGCCACCTTTGCTCTGCTGCTTCCCTTTCCTCTTTCCTGGGCAGCAGCTTCAAACTATTATTTATTACTATATATCAGGGGTCTTCAAACTTTTTAAACGGGGGGGGGGGAAGAGATTACTGTCACAGAATGGGTAAGAGTCTTAATATAACAGCAGGAAATTCATGAATATGTTTGTTTACTGATCAGCCGATCAGCCGAACTATCAGGAATGTGGCCTCACATAACCCAGCTTTCCACACAGCCATATAACTCAGAATCTCAAAGCACAAAATCCCCCAAAACGTGCTTTAAACTGGATTATATGGCAGTGTGGCCTCACATAACCCAGCTTTCCACACAGCCATATAACTCAGAATCTCAAAGCACAAAATCCCCCAAAACGTGCTTTAAACTGGATTATATGGCAGTGTGGCCTCACATAACCCAGCTTTCCACACAGCCATATAACTCAGAATCCTGCAGCCAGCTGGAGGAGAAGAATCAGGAGGAGGAGGATTAGGAGGAACAGCTTAATTATAATATAGTATAATAATATAATATAATATAATATAATATAATATAATATAATATAATATAATATAATATATATTATAATATATTATATATAATATAATATAATATACAATAATAATATTATATTATATTATATTATATGTTATATATTATATTATAATTGTATATATTATATTATAATATATCATATATGTCCCAAGCCCACAGCATGTCCAAAAGCAGAAGATTAAGTCAGAAGGAAACATCCAAAAACAATCCGAAGTAAGAATCCAGTCTTTAAACCGCTTTGAAACGGTTTAATGTAATATAATGTAATATAATAATAATATAATATAATATACAATAATAATATACTATAATAATATTATATTATATTATTACAATATATTATTATTGTATATTATATTATGTTATTATATATTATATTACTATATTATATATATTATATTATATTATATTATATTATATTATATTATGTTATTATATATTATATTACTATATTATATTATATTATATTATATTATTATTGTATATTGTATTATATTAATATAATTGTATATTAAAGCACCCCTGACTGGTCCATCCATTCTTAATAATATATTATATTATATTATATTATATTATATTATATTATATTATATTATATTAGAATAGTTTTAAGCTGCTGGCCAAGGAAGACTTTTAGCTGGGTTGAGACAAGCCGTTTCAAAGCGGTTTAAAGACTGGATTTTTACATCGGATTGTTTTTGGATGTTTCCTTCTGACTTAATCTGCTTTTGGGCATGCTGTGGGCTTGGGACAGTTTTTTGAGAACACTTTTCCTTGCTTCCACCCAATGTTTTCTAACCCTGTGATTCTGAAGCAGTTTGCTTGAACTGCTCTTATCCCAGATTATATACAGGATAATCTGGATTATTTGCTAAATTATGTTTTTGGCACAGCAATTTGCTACAGACTTTAGTTCTTGATACTAGAAGTAGATCACTAAATTAAGTGCTTCTAGCTATTTTTGTTGTTATAATAATAATATAATAATATATAATATAATATAATGTGTATAATATATTATAATATATAAAATAATATACTATAATATAATATAATAATAGTATAATAATATTATATAATAATATATAATATAATATAATATAATATGTATAATATAATATACAATAATAATATAATATAATATAATAATATTATTATATAATAATATATAAATATATAATATAATAATAATAATACAATATAATATAATAATAATATAATATACAATAATATAACATAATAATATATAATATAATATACAAATAATATATAATATAATATAATATAATATAATATAATATATAATATAATAATATAATATAATATAATATAGTTGTTGTTTGTTTTATCACACCAACAGTCAACAACAGAGGGAGGGGGAAGCTTCAGAAGTTCCCCCTGTCCCATTTGGAGGATTTTTTAGCATATTGCGCAATCGCGTCCGCCATTAACGAATCGATTCGTAATTTACGAAATTTCGGAAATTTCGAAATTTTTGAAATTTTAAATTTCATTTTAAATAACGAAACGCAAAAAACCCCAAAAAAAACGAATCGATTTTAGAAACAAAATTTTCCGTTGTTACCCAGGCCTAATAAATACCATCCATACTTGGAAAAGAATAATAATGAGAAACATCACTATTAATTGCTGTTGTTTATTTATTTATTTATTTATTTATTTATTTATTTCGCCCTTTTCCCCACAAGGGGGACTCAGATTGTCCATAATTAATTAACAAACCCGAATGGTTTGGTTTCCATTCTTAAAAATGAATAGTATTTCATTGGACAAATATTTTCCCTTATTTTCCATTTTCATATTTGTAATAGTGGGGAAGGATATGCATTCACACAGCATTTGCAATCATAATGAATGTTATGAGGCAAAGTGCTGTTTTCTGATTCAGTGTTCAATTCTTTTCTAAAGTTTATACAGGAAAATGTAGTCGTCCACCTTCTATTGAAAATGGAGATATTATTGATCTTTTAAAACAAGAATATAAATCAGGTGAAAGTGTGACATACAAATGCCAACGTTTCTACGCCATGGAAGGAACTGCAGTAGTAAGTTGTCAAGATGGCCATTGGTCGGAACCCCCAGAGTGCAAAGGTATGAGAATAATCTCAAGATTTCAGACTACATAAAATTTAATGGTATAGATCTTGTAAATATAGAAAAAAGTAAAATTCATGTCTATGTCAGGGCTTTAATAGATTTATCTAGTCACTGAAAAAAATGTATGAATTCTGCATAATATAAACATACACTTATAACTATTTCATGTTACAAGTATTCAAAACAATGCCTTCAGAATGATGGAGTTGGAAAAACTGTTGCAGGTCATATACTGGTAATGAAGTTGCCTTCTTAGTGTAAGACATACACAGATAAAACTGCCTTCATGTGCCTTCTATATTTTTCACAAAGAGTTTTGATTACTTCTGTAATCCTGGTTTGTGTGCGGAGGGGGAACCACACCTTAGCTTGGTATTTCTCATTAGTGCAGAAAGATAGACAGCAATGAGGAACTTCCTTTTAAATCACTTTTGGATTCATACGATTTGTGTTTTTGGCTTCCCCATGTCACTGAACTATCATAATTGTAGCCCTATGTATTTTCTTGTGAAGCGAATTGAATCCCTACCAGAAAGGATTATCTCATTCTATCTCAATTTCCATCCTCATTGGGAGAACTGTGGGACTGAACCAGAGAGTTTCTCCTACAGATGGCACTCTTACTTCCATTGGGAAACCTGTTTTGTTTAATACGATTGGGAATATAGGGGAAGCTCTCCTTTCAGTAAAGACCCTCTTCTACATGATGAAAGCAACAAAACTGAAATAAATTTGCAGGGTCAGCACATTCCTCTTCTTTGTATTTTTTATTCAGGACACTGCAAAGGAAAGAATGGAGCTTATACTGAAAATTAGTCTAATGTCTAATATGCTTAAGTTTAGTACAACAGTTCCTAATCTTAGTTTGTATTATTGGCCACTTAGTAAAGAAGTTTTGCCTTGGAGGAATTAGGTCCGCGGGCATATATTAAGGGCTGGGCTTTAGCACAGATGGTTAAACCACCAGCTGTAGTAAATATTCTCAATCAAAGGTTGACAGTTTGAAGCTTTGGTCAGTGGGAACTCCTGGCCTTTAGCCCAGCTTCTGCCTACCTAGCAGATTTAAAACAAAATGCGAATAAATAGGGACTCATAAGAAAATGCATAGTTCAACAATTATGATAGTTCAGTGACATGGGGAATCTAAACCACAAATCCTATTAATCCAAAAACAATTTAAAAGAAAATTCCTAATTGCTGTCCCATCTTTTTCAGAGACCATGCAAATGCTTCAAAATCACTTTTCGATCATAAAAAACACCTTTCTCTTTTGTCACCAACTGGAAATTCAATCATGCACATATAGGCTATTTTCTGACTCTAGTTTTTTTGTTTTCTCCAGCACCTCAACCATACTTTTCACAACTCAGTTGCAATTTTGTTTGTATGTCTCCATGCACTCTGCGAGTAACTTTTAAAATTCACTACTCTCATGTCTTATAAACATGCAATCTTTTACGTTCTTCATTCAGTCAAGCTTGTGTTACTAGCAACTTTAACATTGTTTTTGTCATTGAAACACTTGACCACACCTAGGTCTATGGGTACATTTGTCTCACATTGTTTCTAATCACCTCTACTCTCGTTTTTGAAGGGTTTTTTTGCACTCTCTTTCACATTTGACACTCAGACACTGTCTCTCTGAGCATTCGGCCTCCTCCATTCTTCACTACAACACAATTTATTTGCATCATTAAAAAATAATCAGACTCCCCCTTTTTACCTTTAGTCAGTCTTGGGATTTTAAGTAGTGGCAAATCTGCTTTGTTCATCATTGTGGACACTCCAGATAGCCCCCTCCATTTCTGGCTCTCTCTTTACTGAAGACTTGGTAGTTGTCACTTTCTGTGTCTTTCTTTTGTGGTGCCATGTGTTTTGTGTGTGTTTATTAGGCCTGGGCGGTTTCGTTCGTTAATTCGTTATTTTTAGCAATTACAAAATGAATACAAAACATTTTTCAAACCCGGAAGGGTTTTTCAATAACGAAACGGCATCCTCCATCCTTTTTACGAGCTTCTGCCCGTTTCGGAAATGGGATGGAGGATGCTGGTGCCTGGGAGCCAATCCGGCGCTCCCAAGCACCCAAGCAGTGCACCGTGGCTGATTTTGATTGGCCGGGAAGCCCTTTAAAAGCGGCTCCGCGTGGCCGCTTTGCTCATTGTTGCGGAGGCGAGGGAGAAGGGAGGTCCGGGAGGGCGGCTTGCATTGGCTTGCATTGGCTTGCATTGGCTTGGTTGGCTGGCTAAGCTGGATTTCCTTGCATTGATTCCTTAATTCCTTAATTCTGTTGTTGGGAGAGCGAGGGCGGTTTTTGTTAATTTGTTAATTTTCCATTTTTAAATATTTTTGAAAAATACCTTTCTTTTATTCTTAAAAAAAATCAAAAAATATTCTTAAAAAAGGAAAGAATCTTGTGTGCCTGTGTGTGTGTTTCCCCCTGTCTTGTGGCTGTTGGCTCCACAGCGGGGAGAGCATTTTGTTAAGTTTCCATTTTTAAATATTTTTGAAAAATACCTTTCTTTTATTCTTAAAAAAATCAAAAAATATTCTAAAAAAAGGAAAAAGAATCTTGTGTGCCTGTGTGTGCGTTTGTCATTTGTGTAGTTCCAACCAGTGCGCTCCTTTTGCCAACAGAAAGTGCTATAATACAGTGCTCGCTCATTATTTGTGTAGTTCCAACCAGTGCGCTCCTTTTGCCAACACAAAGTGCTATATAATACAGTGCTCGCTCATTATTTGTGTAGTTCCAACCAGTGCGCTCCTTTTGCCAACACAAAGTGCTATATAATATAATACAGTGCAATTAGCACGAATAACGAAATTTCGTAAATGCCTTTTGCGCATGCGCTAACGCGGTGCGCCATCTTAACGAATCGATTCGTTATTAGCGATGCATACAAATAACGAAATTTCGTAAATGCTTTGCGCATGCGCCAACGCGGGCGCCATTTTAACGAATCGATTCGTAAATATTTACGAAATTTCGTAAATACCGAACTTTTTTAAGGGAAAATTTTGTAATTATTTTAAATATCGAAACAAAAAAACCCCCCAATTACAAATCGATTTTAGAAACAAATTTTTCCGTTGTTACCCAGGCCTAGTGTTTATGTCTTTCCTTTCTCAGGAGTTAAAGAGGTTTCTTCTTGAACTAACTGTTTTTGAGCTTTTGCTTCTTGAATATTCACCCCTCCAGTTGCAGAGCTTTCTCCTATTTCTGTCCTTTCTTTGACATTATTAAGAACCTCTATCCCGTACCAAGGAAGTCCAAAATCAAACCAAATGAATTGTTTGGTGTAGTACATATATAGCTATCTGACCCATTTCAAAAGAGTGAATTTATTTTATTTATTTATTTCTTGTACTTATTGACCGCCACTCTCAGCCCTAGGGGCGACTCGTGGCGGTGAACAGCAACATAGAAAGACAGCATACAAAAATCATAACAATACATAACAAACTACTACTACGACATATACTTATACTAAAAATCCGCTTCGTCTAATCCTAGGGTCATAGCCAGGTTCGTAGTCGTAGTCCATTCTAACGTCGTTCCACAGATACACTTAGTTGAAGGCCTGCTCGCAGAGCCAAGTTTTCAGGCTCCTACGAAAGGCCATCAGGGAGGGCGCCTGTCTGATTCAACAGGGAGGGTGTTCCACAGCCGGGGGGCCACCACCGAGAAGGCCCGCTCTCGTCCCCGCCAGACGTGCCTGTGAGGCAGGCGGGACCGAGAGAAGGGCCTCCCCGGATGATCTCAAGGCCCTCGTGGGCTCGTAGGCCGAGATGCGGTCTGCAAGGTATTTTGGGCCGGAACCGTTTAGGGCTTTGTAGGATAACACCAGCACCTTAAATTGGGCCCGGTAGCAGATCGGCAGCCAGTGGAGCTGGGACAGCAGGGGCGTTGTATGCTCTCTGCGCCCTGCTCCTGTTAACAACATGGCTGCCGCGCGTTGGACTAGCTGAAGCTTCCGGGCCGTCTTCAAGGGCAGCCCCACGTAGAGAGCGTTGCAGTAGTCGAGGCGGGATGTGACCAAAGCATGTACCACCGTGGCCAAGTCAGACTTCCCAAGATACGGGCGCAGCTGGCGCACGAGCCTAAGCTGTGCAAATGCTCCCCTGGTCACCGCTGAAACCTGGGGATCCAGGCTCAGCGATGAGTCCAGGGTCACACCCAAGCTGCGAACCTGCGCCTTCAAGGGGAGTGCGACCCCGTCCAGCACAGGCTGTAACCCTATACCCTGCTCGGCCTTGCGACTGACCAGGAGTACCTCTGTCTTGTCTGGATTTAATTTCAGTTTGTTCGCCCTCATCCAGACCATTACAGCGGCCAGGCACCGGTTCAGGACCTCGACAGCCTCCTTAGTAGCAGGTGGAAAGGAGTGACAGAGTTGGACATCATCTGCGTACAGATGACACCGCACCCCGAAACTCCGGATGATCTCACCCAGCGGCTTCATGTAGATGTTAAACAGCATGGGGGACAATATGGAGCCCTGAGGAACGCCACAGGTCAACGGCCGTGGCGCTGAGCAGGAGTCCCCCATAACACCTTCTGGGTACGACCCTCCAGAAATGATCGGAGCCACTGCAACGCAGTGCCCCCGAGACCCATCTCTGCAAGGCGCCCCAGAAGAATACCGTGGTCGACGGTATCGAAGGCCGCTGAGAGGTCCAGAAGCACCAACAGGGACACACTCCCCCTGTCTAGCTCCCGGGGGAGTTGATATTTGAAGGGGGAGTTGATATTTGCTTTGGTCCTGGTGGAATGTTTTACCAGGTTTTCATGCATCTCCCCAATGGGGACTTGGGGCGACTAACATGAGGCTGAGCCCAACAGAATAATATACAAAACAATAAAAAATTAAACACAACCAAAAATATAATGCAACAAAATGAAATAAACAATACAGTATAACATAATAAAATCAATCACAGAGGGCAGGCCAAATGTGTAGGATAAAATGTTAAAAACGTTAAAACCCTGGGTGAGGTAGGAAGTAGAGGAAGTGTGTTTGTAAAGGAGGAGCCCAAGGACATGACACATTCACAAAGGAGTCCATACCCTTCTTGTCATACTTTTTGGGAAATACAGAAATGTTAATTTTCACCCTGACATTTTGGGGGAGGCCAAGCTAAAACAATCCAATATAGTGACACAATTTTTCTTATCACTTGAAGCAATCAATCTTGAACAATCTCAGATATCACTACATCTCTTTCTACTCTTCACTGATTTTTTCATAAAAGAACCATGCTTTTATTGTGTATTTCTGGCTATATGCTCAGAATTTTTCTGTCCTGTGTTTTTACTATTTATAAAAACTTTAATAACCTGTGTTTTTCTGCAGTTCCATGTACAGCAAGTGAGGAAGACATGGAACGTAACAATATAAGGCTGAAGTGGTCACGGGCTGAAAAATTATATTCCCAAGATGGGGATATAACAGAATTTATTTGTAGACGGGGCTATAGTCCAGTTGTGCCTCTTTCCCAATTCAGAGTACGATGTGTCAATGGCGCATTTGAATACCCACTATGCGAATGATATGTAAGTATATTGCGATTTCACCATAATACTGGAATATCCATGACACAAGAGTTCACCTTTTTGTTTATTCTATAGAAAGCAAAGCCTTTGATTATATAACTCTTGAAGAACTATGGATTTGTATTGTTGAAAGCTTTCAGGGCCAGAATCACTGGGTTGCTGTGAATTTTTCAGGCCGTATGGCCATGTTCCAGTAGCATTCTCTCCTATAGAAATATGCCCATATGGCCCCAAAAAACTCACAGCAACCCAACTATTGAAGACCAAACTGTAGGGCCAGCGTCATCTCATTAATACAGAATGTATGGTGAACCACCCACTTTTATAAAGAAGACGAAATCCTGAAGAAGGGGAAGTACCCCGAAACAAGGCAACCTCAATCCGGGGATCCTTGTCACATTATAATTTAGATATTATTTTGAACTGGACAGCATTTTGAACTATTTGGACTTAATTTGGACTGTATTTTGAAAACAGTTTACTTTCTCAAGGACTACGAGATAACCAAGCAGCAGTCAGACTTGTTATGAATATTCTTATACCTGACAAACTATATGGGATCAGTCAGTGAGCATATTTTTTTCTTGGCATCTACTTCTCTATGATGTTCTGCTCTGACTTTCCTTTTTTAAAATCACATTCCCCAAAATATTTTCTCTGTTTCTTAATAGCATAAACAGAATGGTGGAGAGTTTAAAATATTTATGATACATCAGTGAGACTAAATAAGTTTATGGTACAACTTAGTATTATAGGTCAATAGATTTCTTTGAAATAAAAAAATGGCTCCTCATGGCATTCTTACAACATACCCACCAAAGCCAAAAAAGCTGGTAGTCCCATTTGTCAACAGTCAGCACATTTTGGTACACTTTTTGAAATCAGTGAATTAGTGGAGTTCCAATGCATTTCTAGTCTCTTTCCATTTAGATGACATTAGACCAAGCAAATTTTGGTTTACACATGATTTCCAAATAAAAGCTTTTATCCAAAACAGATCATGTTGTTAAATACAGAAAAAGAAAACAACCAGCAAAGGCACGAACTTGTGACTCTCTGGAACTTGTTGGACTCCAGTTTTTATCATCTTTGGCTATACCAACAAAAACTAATGGCAACCTGAATTTGTCAACAGAAATGGCACAAGTTTCCCATTTCTGTTCCACAGATCTCCAAAAATAATGATAACATATCCCAACAACAGCAAGACATTTTAAAAGAGCAATCCTTGACTATAAAAATAAAACACTCAGGTTGACATCTTGTTGATCTGATCCAGATCAATTCAATAATTATTGAATAGTGAGTCAACATATAGATAATTCAAATTGATTAAAGGGTCTACTTTACTTAAGACTAATAATAGAATGTATGGTCCAATTTGTAAATTTTGATGCATGAGCATAAAGATTCAGGTTGACACTCATTTGACTCCTGATTGTCTTCATGATGTTCCAGCGAATATCACAGGTTAAATCATGTTAATCTGGCTTTGCTCTGCTTCAGTAAAATTTGAAGCTTTGCTCAATACACTGAAGTTTCCTGTGGGTTTAGGTCATTGTGGACAGCTGGATCTGATCTGATTTTGACATGTCTATTGTCTATATGAGACACAACTGTCACCATGTGTTTCCTGTGCTCATTAGCATTATATAAAGAGAACAGATCATGCCTGTGGCACTGATCACTGCTGTCATGGAGACTCCATGTTGACATTAATAGAGTTGTCTGCATAACCAGGAAAAAGAAGGGACTCATCTTCCTTCAAGTCATGCAGGTGCCTCTGTTGATTTCCACATGAGAACCCATGATGGCCAGGACTCAACACAGAGCTCTGCAACTATCTTGGAGTAGTGAAAGCAACAGAGAAAGTGAGATGGCCCTATAGATATAGGGCTGATGGGATTTTGGACCAACTGGGCCATTTAGATTCCAAATCATCAGCGGAGTAAGGCCATTAGGAAAATAGAGCAGAAATTATTGTATATTGGAAATCTTTCTTGTCTAGCTTGATTTAGCCTTAATTAAAAGGGAAAGCTAAACTTCAAAGAAGCTGCACCTATTTAGCCTTTTGTGGGCATTTAGTTTTCTGAGATGATCTCAGATTTCAATATCAGCAAGGATCTTTTTTGGAAAAAAATGCAAGATATGTTGAACATCACAGGAGATAAATGTTTGGAGGAATTTCGGGAAGCCCCAATTCATGCTTTCTTGATCAGAAAAGAAAACCTAGAGTGAGGGCCTTATGATCTATCATCTCAGAAAATTCTCAGGGGCACACATTCTTTGCTACAACCTACTATTGGTGGGTATAGAGACATAAATAACAACACTCATTTTCTCTGATTACTTTAGCATTGTCAATAGGATATATGTTTTGTCAGTCAGTCTCTTCTTGGACTTTTTATTTTCACATAAAATAAACATTGTCCACTACGACAGGTTTGTTTGTGTCTCTTAGGACACTTTCAACCTTGTCAGACAGAGGAAAAGTTTTGGCATACTCCATGTTGCTGCCCCTTTATGCACAGAGTGTGCCAGCTCCCTCAAAGTGGAGTCTGCTGCCACAGAGGCAACACGGGATGTTTCCCATGTTGCCCTGGAGTAATGGGGGGGGGGGAATCCAGGATAATAATGCTTCCCCTGTGGTATCGCCATCTATTGGGAGTGCTTTGATTGTGTCTTCCTGGGTGGTAGGGGACTGGACTGAATGACTGTTATGTTCTCTTCCAACGCGATGAGTCTACCCTAACCATTTAAATGGTGAAAATAGAGCAATAATAGTTGCCTCAGCATGTCTAGATATTGAAACCAACTTATAGTACTTCGATACTATATTGAAGCAATTTGTGAATCACATTAAACAATGTCCTGTTTTATATTAAAAACTAGCCACATAAATAATAGTTATTCAAAAACTATGCTTGTAATCTTACCTTTTCACTTTGTATTTTACAGGTGTAAATATGAGGAATGGGGAGAAGTGTACAAGGAAGATTTTTTAATGAGCATGTAATCATCAGAAAGTATAGATCAATTATCTTCAATTGCTTAAAATTGCTGTAGATTTTTTACAAATACATTTTCATAGATTATGCACAGCTACTTTTAATGGACTGCAAACCTTAATAGAACTCCAATATTTGTAAAGGTGAAGTTATAGGAAGCATAGGAATATCCATTTTAACTGTAATTCAGTTTCCAAACAAGCAAGTCTATTAAAAGGGGGAAAATACACCAGAAGCTGAAAATGCATGTACTGAAGTGTGAATTGGTAATAGGGACTATCAGGCTAAAGAATACAGTAGCTGTGTATAATTTCAGATGTTACTTTGTTTGTAAGATGTTTGTGCATTTTGAAAAATAAAATAAAAAGTACGCTTTGGCAAAAGTGATTTTCTTTACTGAAGTAAAACAACCACAGAGGTCAACAGACCTCTGAACATACCTCTGAGGATGCTTGTCACAGATGCAGGTGAAACATCTGGAGAAAATGCTATATGGCAGTGGTTCTCAACCTGGGGTCCCCAGATGTTTTTGGCCTTCAACTCCCAGAAATCCTAACCGCTGGTAACTGGCTGGGATTTCTGGGAGTTGTAGGCCAAAAACATCTGGGGACCCCAGGTTGAGAACCACTGCTATATGGCTATACAGCCCGAAAAACTCACGACAACCGATTCAAAGTATCAGTGAGGCTTAAAACATGTAACTTATTGGAGATAAGCATCAAAGTTCATGTCTGAGTTGATATACCCCAACTTTTGCTGTTCAATTTGCTTTCCAATGTGCCCATACAAATATTTGATTGGTTGACATTTTTGTGTTACATCCAATTATGGATTTAACTGAACATCTGATACAAGGAAGAAATTCAACAATATAAAAGTGGGCTGAAGGGTTATTGCTATTTTGTACAAAGGGGATTTTAACAACCACTGTATTGGATCATAAGCTTCATTCTTGGTGGGACCAAGAGTAGGTCCTCTCCCATCGATCTTAAACTTGGTGATGGTGCATAGCAGGTAAGCTTTTATATAACATTTTCAGGGTGGTTTTACTTCAACGTTTTCTCAGATGAATTATCTGGGTGCCGGGTAGGACACATGAAACCATGGAAGTTTTGGGACCATGTGGCCTGAGCCATTGCCAGCACAGCTGGGGAATGCAGAAGTGAGGAGAGAGAAAAGACTCCATGTAATGAAAAAGGCAGAGAAGCAAAAGTTAAAAGTAACTTCATTTATTAAAATTAAAAGGAATAAGGAGGATAGAAGTGTTCTCTGGGTGCTGTTGGCTGCTGTTGAATCTGCTCGGACCGTCATAGGTTGGCATAATTCATTTGGATAATATAAAAACTATGTTAACCTGCGAAATGCTTCGCCACAGTATCAAGTTCATACAATTTGATCATTTGATTGGGGGGGGGGGCGCGTTCAATATCAAATCCATGTTGTGTTTCATGAAAGCTACTCTTAAACTTTGTGGAAGCTGTTCAAGATGCCAAATTCTATTTCCGAAATAAATTCAGCACATTGGTCAGATCCTGTAAAACCTAGAGTAGTTCTTGCAAAAACTCTGCATGGATAAATTAACCCAAAGCAACAGTGTCACCAACTTCTTCAACATTTATCTATTAACTATTGAAAATATAACTACAACAATAGATACATATGGCATTTTGAAAAAAAAGATGTTTGGAAAATTGTGATGTTTCCAAGTAGCAGCTGTATGCTTCTTCGGATTCACTCAATCTGCCTGTTAAAGACAAAAGAAGTAATGAAGATATAAATTCTCATGCATAGACTTCATGAAACCTACATTTGCATGGCTACAGTTTAATTTGTAATCCAGTAAGGTTTCTGGGGTATTTAGAACATGTGACTGTTTCCATAAACAAACCATAGTATGATTTATATATATACTATTTGGATGAGAATCTAGAGTTGCCAATCACAAAACCGCTACTCCTCCTCCCTACTTTTTTTTAACCATACTGCTTTCCATATATGGAGATTTTGTTGTTCATTCATTCAGTCGTTTCCGACTCTTTGTGACTTCATGGACCAATCCACGCCAGAGCTCCCTGTCGGTCGTCACCACCCCCAGCTCCTTCAAGGATACCATCCATCTTGCCCTTGGTCGGCCCCTCTTCCTTTTTCCTTCCATTTTCCCCAGCATAATTTTCTTCTCTAAGCTTTCCTTTCTTTTCATGATGTGGCCAAAGTACTTCATCTTGGCCTCTACTATTCTTCCCTCCATACTTCTTCTTGAAGTATGGACTGGTTGGATCTTCTCACTGTCCAAGGCACTCTAAGCACTTTCCTTCAACACCACAGTTCAAAAGCATCTATCTTCCTTCACTCAGCCTTCCCTAAGGTCCAGCTCTCACATCCGTAGGTGACTATGGGGAATACCATTGCTTTAACTATGCGGATCTTTGTTGCCAGTGTGATGTCTCTACTCTTCACTATTTTATCAAGATTGGTCATTGCTCTCCTCCCAAGAAGTAAGCATCTCCTAATTTCCTGACTGCAGTCTGTGTCTGCAGTCATCTTTGCACCTAGAAATACAAAATCTGTCACTGCCTCCACGTTTTCTCCCTCTATTTCCCAGTTGTCAATCATTCTTGTTGCCATAATCTTGGTTTTTTTGATGTTTAACTGCAACCGAGCTTTTGCGCTTTCTTCTTTCACATTAACAACCTTAGATATGCAGATGACACCACTTTGATGGCCGAAAGCGAGAAGGAGCTGAGGAGCCTTCTAATCAAGGTGAAAGAAGAAAGCGCAAAAAGCTGGGTTGCAGTTAAACATAATAAAAAAAACCCCAAGATTATGGCAACAAGAATATATGGAGATACTATATTAAATTGGTCAGGTAAAAAATTTCTAATGGGACAAGTCACGTAATTGTAAAATTAGCCACAAGCATTTCTAATAAATAAATGTTTGTCCTGCGTGAGTCACATTCTCATGGCCTTGTGTCACACACTCAGCCTCACAGGAAAATATAGACAACTCCCTTTGAAATGCTTTCTTAAATGGTTGCATTGAGCACATTACACTCTTTTGATCTTGAGCCACACTATCCCAGGCCCAAATTAAGTTTCGTAATCTCCTTCCAATTTAAAATATTTTTGAATACACTGATTGCTTCTTTGACTGGTGAGTTTAAATACTTTTAAAACTTGAGTTTAAAAGGATTTAAACTCATCAGTCAAAGAAACAATTCAGTTTTTTTGCAACATGTTAAATCTCACAGTGTGGCTTTTCTAGAGAAAACCATTTTGTCTACCATCTAATCCAATCCCTTCTCTATATTTATACTGCTTTCTTGTGCTTGCATCTGAGCCATGGCATAGAAACATACCAGTGGCCACAGTTAATTTTTCTAACAATATTTAGGCAGTCCCTGAATCACAAACATCCAACTTACAAACAGCTAATCTGCAAGAATGGGGATGAGACAACGAGAAGTGATAAAAATCTACCCCTCAGAAAGGTAATTCACTCCTGAAAGAGTTATCATGGAGAAAAGTTGTCTCTAGGCCCGTAAGCCAGGATTTCGATTGGGGGGAGGGGTGAGTTTGTTTCGGGGGGGGGGGGCTAAGTCTGAGTGAAAGAGGGTCTACCCTAGCAAACCTTTTGTATCGTTACCCCAATACCCCCATGCATATGGGATATATTGAGTATGGTGATCAGATCATGATATGAATAAACATAACGGTTTAAATAATGCACCAGTAAGGCCTTTTCACGAACCACCATTAGAATTTTTTTTTGGGGGGGGGCTGAAGCCCCTCAAGCCCCCCCCCCCCCCTGGCTACATGCCTGGTTTACTCAACTAAAGTATTCTCACTAATCCTTGTTTCCACAACAATATACATTTTTCAAAATCCAATTATCATGGAGACAGAAAGTGAGGTGAAATCTCCCAAATGGGCACAGAAAGCAAAATAAACACCACGTGGCTGTAGTGTTAACCCTGGCCAAAGTTACACTGAAAAAAAAATGTATCTGTTCCGACTTACAAACAAACTCAACTTAAAGACAAACTTAGATGTTCATAACCTTTGGACTGCCTGTATCCTCCTCTTATCATTACATCTGAGCATTACATACATATTTTTTATTTGGACCTTGCCACAAAACAGGGCTTTTGGGGAGGTTGAAATCACAAATTACATTAAGATGAGTAATGAAGGGTATGTGTTCTAAGTTTGGTTCAGATCCATCAAACTATGTAGGAGCCTTTGTGGTACAAACATACCACACATGATTGTGCACACATCTAAACATATTAGATGTGTGCACAACTCCAAAAATCTGCTTCATTTGTATTTACAAAACTTGTGTGATCCCTGTTTTGATTCTAAGGTGTTTTGAACAATTCCTAAGGTGTCCAGGTCATATCTAATATGAAGTGATGAGAAATTTCTTATTTCTTTCCTTTGATTATTAAAAAGACCTACAAGAGCTAAGCTACATCTGGTGGAGAAAGAGCCCCCATGGAGATTGGGTTGGCTCTTTTCCGTCCATCGCTTGGCTTTACATGAGCAGATCCTTCCCTGCCCCTGGCAGAATAGGATGCCTCTCCCCCCCCCCACTTTCCATCAGCCCCCCCTTGCAGTGAGCCATGAGTTTGGCAGAAGATGATACCCTGTCAAAGGCCACTGGCCATCCCCATTAGGCACATGGCTTGCCCCAAGGGCAGGATCTGCTTGTAGCCCTTCCCAGGGCCTTGTCCTTCACCAGGTGAGTGGCTCACCACAAAAGGGAGGCTGATGGAGGGGGGGGGGAGAGCAGCCCTGCCACTGCCGTGAGGACACAAGAAGGGAGAGGGAGGCAGATGAAGAGAGAGAGAGGACATATAAAAACAAATTTCTTTACAAAAACCCAAAGGTTGGTGTTTTAATTAATTTGTGCCCAATTGAGTGGTTCTGTGTATGTGTGTGTGTGTGTGTGTCTTAAATCAGGTTGTAAATATGGATTTAACAAAACACTTATGATTTGCAATCCTCTTAGTATTTTTTACACATTCCTAATACATATATCCATACATATTTTGATTTCTGTATAGAAATGGGAGAGAAATGTACCTTCTGGGGTGTTTGTTCTTAACTTGAATTTGTGTGTAAGTCAGAACAGTGATTCCAGCCATTAAAGCCTTCAACAATACAATGTGTCATCTGTTTGCTTGTTTTTGCAAGCATAATTTATATTGACATTTGGGTTTTGAATTTATTTATTTATTTCACTTACTTATACCCCGCCCTTCTCACCCCGGGGGGGGGGGGACTCAGGGCGGCTTACAGAGGAGGCACAGTTAGATGCCCAAATCAATTGACAAGCAATGTAAAATACAAACAATTCAACAGTTAAATTAAAACATAATACATAATAAAATAATAAAACGATCTCATGCTCAGGGTTCAGAGTCCATATATCCATTCCATTCCATTTGTCCTTGTCTATCGTTAGAACCTTAAGTTAGTTGTCAGAATGACCAAAGGCTTGGTCCCACACCCAGGTCTTCAGTTTTTTCCTAAACGTCAGAAGGGAAGTCTAATCTAATCTCCCTGGGGAGTGAGTTCCACAGGTGGGGGGCCACCACTGAGAAGGCCCTGCTCCTCGTCCCCGCCAGCCTCACTTGTGACAGTGGCGGGGTCGAGAGCAGGGCCTCCCCAGAAGATCTTAAACCTCGAGATGGGGTGTAGAGGGAGATCCATTCGGACAAATACACTGGGCCGGAACCGTATAGGGTTTTGTAGGTCAAAACCAGCACTTTGAATTGTGCTCAGAATTGGATCGGCAGCCAGTGGAGCTGACGCAACAGGGGGGTGGTGTGCTCCCTGTACGCCGCTCCGGTGAGCAATCTGGCTGCTTCTCGCTGGACTAGTTGAAGTTTCCGAGCAGTCTTCAAAGGCAACCCCACGTAGAGTTCGTTGCAGTAATCCAACCGGGATGTAATAAGAGCGTGGACCACCGTGGCCAGATCTGACTTCCCAAGGCCCCTCCAGAAGATCTTAACAACCTTGATGGTTCATAGGGGAGAATGCGTTCGAACAGGTAAACTGGGCCGGAGTCGTTTAGAGATTTATAGGTCAACACCAGCACTTTGAATTGTGCTTGGAAGCTAATTGGCAGCCAGTGGAGCTGGCACAACAGAGGAGTAGTATGCTCCTGTTAGTAATCTGGCTGCCGCTCGTTGGACTAGTTGAAGCTTCCGGGCAGTCTTCAGAGGCAACCTCATGTAGAGAGTGTTGCAGTAGTCTATACGGGATGTAACCAGAGCGTGGACCACCGTGGCCAAGTCAGACTTCCCAAAGTACGGGTGCAGCTGGCGCACAAGTTTTAATTGTGCAAAAGCTCCCCTGACCACCGCCGAGACCTGCATTTATTTGCTGCATTTATTGACCGCCGCTCTCAGCCCTAGGGCGAGACCTGGGGTTCCAGGCTCAGCGATGAGTCCAGGATCACTCCCAAGCTGCGAACCTGCGTCTTCAGGGGGAGTGTAACCCCGTCTAACACAGGCTGTAACCCTATACCCTGTTCGGCCTTCCGACTGACCAGCAGGACCTCTGTCTTGTCTGGATTCAATTTCAATTTGTTAGCTCTCATCCAGTTCAATACAGCAGTTAAACACCGGTTCAAGGTCTGGACAGCCTCCTTGGTGACAGGTGAGAAGGAGTGACAGATTTGGACGTCATCTGCATAGAGATAACATCTTAGTCCGAAACGCCAAATGATCTCTCCCAGCGGCTTCATGTAGATGTTAAATAACATCGGGGACAGGATTGAACCCTGTGGGACTCCACACAGCAACGGTTGCGGAGCCGAACAGGTGTCACCCAATAACACCTTCTGGGTCCGTCCCTCAAGGAAGGATCGGAGCCACCGCAGAGCAGTGCCTCCGAGCCCCATGTCCATGAGGCGCCCCAGAAGGATACCGTGATCGACGGTATCGAAGGCCGCTGAGAGGTCCAGCAGAACTAACAGGGACACACTCCCCCTGTCTAGCTCCCTGCGTAGACCATCTACCAAGGCAACCAAGGCTGTCTCAGTTCCATGTCCCGGCCTAAGGCCAGACTGTGCCGGGTCTAGATAATCAGTGTCTACCAGAAACCCCTGGAGTTGTGTTGCCACCACACGTTCCATGACCTTGCCCAAATAGGGGAGATTGGAAACTGGCCGATAGTTGTCGAATTGAGTGGGATCCAGTAATGGTTTCTTCAACAGCGGTTTTATAATAGCTTGTTTTAAGCTCGCTGGAAATTTTCCTTCCTGTAAGGAGGTATTAACCATCACCTTCACCCACTCTGCCAAACCCCCTCTGGCTTCCTTGATCAGCCAGGAAGGGCAGGGGTCTAGGATGCATGTGGTGGGTCGCACCTCTCCAAGGATCCTGTCCACATCCTCAAGCTGAACCAATTGAAAAGAATCCAACAAAACTGGACAAGCAGATGCTCTCGCTACATCCCCAGAGACTGCCGTTAACATGACGTCGAAAACTGACCGAATCCGCTCAATTTTATCCGCGAAGGATCGAGCAAATGCTTCACAGCGAGCCACCGAGTTATCCGAGGCCTCGCTTTTTGGCGGATTTAACAGGCCCCTGACAACTCGGAAAAGCTCCGCTGGACGATTCTTCGCTGATGCAATATTGGCTGTGATGAATATTTTCTGAGCTGCCGTTATTGCCACACCGTAGGACCTTAAAAAGGCATTCAGGTGTGTTTGGGCTGGATTGGTGGGATTCTGGCGCCACACGCGCTCTAACCTCCTCTTCTTTCGCTTCATTGCTGCCAGCTCCTCAGTGAACCAAGAGGCTGGTTTAGCTCGGTTACTCGAGAGGGGGCGTTCCGGAGCGATGGTGTCGATTGCCCTGGTCAACTCACTATTCCAGCCAGAGACCAGAGCATCGACAGTGTCGCTAGCCAAGGAGGTGGAAAAATCCCCAAGAGCCATCAGGAAACCATTTGGATCCATCAGTCTCCTGGGGCGGACCATTCTAATGGGTCCACCACCCCTGCGAAGGTTAGAAGGCACAGTTAGTCTAAAACTGATCAGGTGGTGATCGGTCCATGGCAAAGGGGCGATGGTCGGCTCCTCCATTCCGTCACCCTCATCCCATCCCTGAATGAAGACCAAATCCAAGGTGTGTCCGGCACTATGGGTGGGACCAGATATTAGCTGGGACAGGCCCATGGTTGCCATGGCGGCCATGAAGTCCTGAGCCGCACCGGAGAGAGAGGCCTCGGCATGGATGTTGAAATCTCCCAGGACCAAAAGCCGTTGGGAGTTCAACGCCATGTCCGAGACCACTCCCGCTAGCTCAGGTAAGGAGACTGTAGTGCAGCGGGGTGGTCGGTACACTAACAGAATCCCTATCCTGTCCCGGTCACCTATCCTAAAGCCGGCACACTCAAAAGAAGATGATTGTGGGATGGGACACCTGATCAGTGGAATAAAGTCCTTATAGACCACTGCGACTCCGCCTCCCCGCCCTCCAAGCCTTGGTTGGTGCTGAACAGAATAGCCTGGTGGACAGAGTTGGGAGAGATTAACCCCTCCCCCCTCGTCCAACCAGGTTTCTGTTATACAAGCCAGGTCGGCTCGTTCTTCTTGGATTAGATCTTGAATGATGGAAGTTTTTCCGTTTACCGACCTGGCATTGAACAGCACCACCTTTAGCTTGGAGGGGCCACCGTCCTGGCACCTCAGTTGTATTTTGTCGGGAGTAGGTTTTGGAATTGCCAATCTATTTTTATTAATTTCGGGCCGAATAGTAGCGTTTATTTTTGGAGTTGCCAATGTCCTATTGAAAATTTTGGGCAGAATTTGCTTCTGTCTTTGATTTCTAACATCTTATATAGCTTCATTATTGAATCAAGGAAACTGTCTTGAACTGTAAACTACTATGACTGACTGTTGTATACATACCTCTATGCATACTGGATACTCCATCCTGCCTGCAGTACAGAGTGCTTTGAATGGAGAGGAGGTTGGATTTGCCTGATAGCCCTTTTTGCAGATAAACTCTACTGTTTCTCCAGATTCGATATACAGTTTTGGACCCACTGCCAACTTCAAGCTTATATTGTTATAACTCATATCTTCTTCAGTTATTGTACAAGCCTCTGGTGAAAAAAAATACCACTTGATTAGATACAAAAGTTCATCGTAAATTCATGTGACCTGAATAACTCAGTGGATTTAGTAATAAAAATAAATCTCAGACATAATTTTTCGACTTTCAAAATTACCTGAGATATTTTTTTTTGCTTGAAGTGCTAAGGACTATACAGTATTGTGTATAAACATTCTGTTCTCACCAACTGATAATTCTATTTCAAAATCAGTTCATTTTCTTTGTATCATGTTTTCCTTATACGGACTTGGGGACAGATAATTGACCTGCATTACTGTACTTCCTTCAGATACAAACGGTTAAAAAAACTTTAGGAGTGTTCAGATTCAGATATGGTTTGGTTCAAAAAAATCTCTTATCTGAGGACCTCATCACATTAAGAGTGGGAATTGCCATGCATCGTGGCAAATCTGTTGGAGCCAGGTGTAGTAGCATGGGTAACCTGTTCTCCTGCACCTTGCATAGCCCAACTTCACCCTCACTCCATCCCAAGGAGGGGGGGGGGAAGTGTCCACCTCTCAACTTCCCCACGTTGTTGGCTATGCAACATGGGAAGCCTCCTGCATTGCTGTGGTGGCAGAATACGATGCTCCCACTTAACGTATGGCACGGGGCCCAACCAGAAGTTTTCCTTATATGCACTTGAGGTTAGATAATCAATCTACATTATATATATTCCTCCAGATACAAACCATCAATAATACTTTAGGAGTGTTCAGATATGGTTTGCTTTAGATGAATCACTTATCTGATGACCTCATCACATTAAGTGTGAGAATTGCCATGCATCATAGCAAATCTGTTGGGGTCAGATATAGGGCATGGGTAACCTGTTGCCCTGCATTCTGCATTGCCCAGCTTCCCCCTCACCCCATCCCAAGGTGGGGGGAAGTGTCCACCTCCTGGCTTCCCCACATTGTTGGCTATACATTATGGGAAGCCTCCTGCATTGCTGTGGTGGAAGAATACAATGCTCTGACTTAACCTATGGCATGGGGCCCCGCCAGAAGTTTTCCTTATATGCATTTGAGGATAGATAATTGATCTCCATTATGCATCTTCCTCCAGAAACAAACTGTCCATAAATCTTTAAGAATGTTCAGATTCAGATATGGTTTGTTTCAGAAGAATCTCTTACCTGAATCAGTTTGAATTAGCCCAATCCAGTTTTGGTTTCATGCTTTGTTTGAATCCAATGAACATTCCATACACAGCAACTAATAAACACAACCAATAACCTGACTGAACTGGTTGATGTCACTAACTGACTAACAACATTCTGATTGTTTATTTAGTCATTGTGAAAAAACAGCCAATGGCTGAGAGAAAAACATTGCAGATGGAATAAAGAGGCTATATTAACTAATTGTTTTTTTTAATTGATTAAAAAGAATGATTTGATCAATAACATTAACGAAAACATGAGTGTATCTTTCAGTTTCTCATCAGGAAGAAATGAGAAGCATCAAGATTCCTCTTTTTCTTTTTCAAATTACACAAGAATAAATATGAACAAACATGTGTTGTGTGTGTGAAATTGCACACAAACATTTCAATCAATATGATTACAAACAGGGGTGGCTCAACCCATTACGCAAAGTAAGCATTTGCAGTATAGTTGATTTTGCCCAGGGGCACTCTTGAGGCACTCTTGGGGGAAAATAGACTTTGACATATACGAGTTGTAGTTACTGGGATGTATAGTTCACCTACAATTAAAGAGCATTCTGAACTCCACCAATAATGAAATTGAACCAAATATGGCACACAGAACTCCCACAACAAACAGAAAATATATATCAATGATTGGTTGGGGTGTGTGTGTGTGTGCCAAAATACTGTTTGCTTACCGCTGAAAATTACCTAGGGCCACCTCTGATTACAAATACAAGGAGAATTTAAGGAAGTGGGGAGAAGTGATACATTTTGGTAAATTCTTTTTCCCTCTTCTTTTTGGTCATTGAGGTTGGCAGCTAAGGCTTGTCCATGTCATCCCATAAGACATTAAAGGGCAAGCAGTTCCCCACTGGAAGACTGGCAATATGGTGAGTTACAATTCCAAAAAGAAAGCCAAGCTCAGTCTGTGAGAAGAACTGACTTTGATCCCATCAAGCCCTTAAGCCCAAGAATGGCCCCCTTTGTCACAGTCCTATTTTTTTTTTTAGGGCTGAATACTTTCATATATTGAGTAGTTTTTTTTCTTTCCTAAAATTTTAAATTTCCCAAGAAAATAAACTGACTAATGGAGGTGGGAGTGAGTGGAAATAAATTTTGGTGAATTTTGTCTGAAGAAGGAAAAACCTCAATTTTTTTGACATTAAACCTATGCGTCAGATCTATTTGCTTATGCATTTAAATATTCTGGACATACAGTTTGCTATTTGTAGTGGCAGAAGAAATTTTGTCAGTAAGAGTTTGATTATTCTCTACTAAAATTTGCAGAATTAGAATTGGGGATAGTTTGCCTAGTGATGACTTTCCTTTGTTTCCATAATCTAGTTGTTTCCATTTATAATGATATGAAACCAACTTTGCTTTATAAAAGTATTTTGGCATTTTCAACAAAAATACATAGCAAAATATTTTGGCATTTTCAACATACAACAATAATGAATATCTATTCAATTTATACCTGTGCACCTTGGCCTTTCTGTCCAGGTACCATTGTGACAATGTACTGTTGGGACTCCTTCCATTCGGTAGAACAGTAAACATTTATAGTGCACTGTTGCACCTGACATATAGTCTGTCATTAGAGTGTCTGAAATATCTCCATTTTCTATAGAAGGTGGGCGACCACATCTTCCTTCTGCATCTACAGTCAATGAACCAACAAAGTGAAACTATTAGATTATTTCTATTGCAGTTACAAATCCTCTAACATGAACACACATTCACAAGAAGCTTAAATCCTGGCTATGGGAGCAAGTATTTGTAGAATAGACAGATTTTATTGGTGAAGTTGAGATTTTATGGATCATAATTTGGACTGATTTGGAGGATGTTTTAAACCTGGAGAACTGTTTTTAATGTATATTTTATGTAATTGTGTATTTTATTGCTGTTTTTATATTGTATTGGCATCGAATTGTTGCCTGCCGGTAGTCGCCCCGAGTCCCTTTTTGGAGGTCAGGAATAGGATGGGATATACGAGGGGTATTTTTTAAGTAAGGTCCATTTTGTTGTAGACACTAGTAGTTTGCGCGCATACCGCAACGAGCGTGTGCGTCGTGTACTGGCATGCCTCGGGAACAACTGTGCTCAGTTTCCGCTCTGTAGCTAACCTGTATGGTTCTGTTCTGTGTTTTAAAAACGTTTAAGACTATCAACTCACTCTCCGCATGTGAGGTTTGCTCAGTGATACGGTTTTTGTCAGCAAGGAACCTGCCTGCTGCAGAAATTCATCGACAGATTTGTGAAGTGTACGGTGATACTGTTATGAGTGAAAGCAAAGTGCATAAGTGGGTACAACAATTCAAAGATGGCCATGACAACATCCATGATGAGGACCGCTCTGGTCGCCCTTCTTTGATTACAGACTTAGGTTATCGGAGCAGGCGGCAAGTTTTTATGAAGAGGGTATTTTAAAATTGGTTCAGAGGTATGATAAATGTTTGAACAAACTTGGCAACTATGTTGAAAAATAGAGTGAAGTATGTACTTTCTGAAAATAAATTTACTTTTTTGAAATAAACTTTTGTTGTGTACTTATGTTCCAATGGACCTTACTTAAAAAATACCTCTCGTAAATATTCTAAATAAATAAATTAAAAACAAAAGATGATTATCTCAGGCCCCTCAGATGAGTTGTACTACAACTCATATCCATCCTAGCCAGCATATGGGTTGTGTCCAACAACACCTGGACAACCAAAATTACACTTCCTCGCTAGAAATGTACTTTTGTGAAGCAAGAACATCAAGATTTCACCTTTAATTCTGTTACAGCGAAGAAAAAACCCCATAAATTATATGTAGTGGTATGACATGAATTAGATTTAATTAGAGATCTAGAAAGTGGGTTTCTTGTTTTAATATTAGTATTTTTTCAGTGTCTGGCAACATTGAAAGCATGATATAAGTATATACAGAATTTTATTTTCTGTAGAAAGGAAGAAAATCTGTAGGTATCTTATTTTGTTCAACATGCTGGTGCCCAAAATGGTGTACCTCACTATCTGCATCACTCAAGTTGGCTTGCTGTGCCAATACCTGAAATTCCTACCCACAACATTCTAGTTGATGTCAGTACTCTTGCAAAAAATTTGCCTGAATTCACCCCAGTGTCCAAAGTAATCTGACAAAAATAGTTTCAAAGGAGACAAATGAAGGAAAATGATGGCTAGTTAAGTCTCTGGCTATTTTTTGTCAGGGTTTGGGGGTGCGCAGCAGAAGGATTGCTAGATCAGCAGACACTGTGTTGTAAAATAAGGACTCTGCAAATTTTGAGTTACAAAAGAAACTAAGTTTTACTAAGCACATTCAAAAGACATGTCTTACTATAGCGAGCTACAATTCAGGAACTAGTAAAAATGAAATTCTCTTTACATCTGCTTATCTCTTCTTGCTGAGACTACTTACTCCCTTCTGTTCCCAGCAAGAGCAAACATTATCTCACTTCTCTCAAGGTTACATAATCACAGTCTCATAGAATAAACATTCTGCATAGCATTTCTAATACACAGTGGAATCCATCTTGGAAATACATAGAAGCACATTTAAAACACATGCATAACTAAATTAATCCTGACATTTTTCCTGCCTAAAAAGAAGTTGGTTGCTCATAGGTCAAGTCTTTCTGGAATCAAACACACTTCAAACTCAGATTCTCACTCCAGTTAAAATGAAAAAAGTTCCAAGTATATATTTGTTAAGACTTCCTCAGCATTGCTTTTTTATTCCACTACTGCTTTCTCTTTTTGTTTGTTTCAGCCAGTTTTCATACTTGGTTTCCTTTTTTCTAAAAATGGCTCTGCTCTTGAGATTTAAATGGTAAATCTTACAACCTCATCAGATGGGCTACTTGTCCCCTCCTACGCCTCTTGTTCTTTCCTTTTAGGGTGGAGCCCATCACATGATGTATGTATAGTTTTGGTCAGACTCTATCCGGATAAGGGAAAGCAATCAGTGTGTGTTGCCACTGTGGCAACACAGGAGCCTTACAGTGTTGCCTTACCAGGGAAGCTGAGTGGCGACACTTCCCCCATGGAAGCCTATGGAATTGCCACACATCATGGTGAATCCAAGGGCCTTTGTGATGAGGTCCTAGATAGATAGGCATGAAGATTTTTATCCACCATGTTTTCAGTGATATTCACAAGGTTCTTCATGTTGAAGGTACACAATATTTAACCTTTAAATGTATCTGGCAAAAAAGCTAAACTATTCACAGGGCTTTAACTCTATAACTTTTAACTCTGTAATTTTTATCTACATGTGGTTGGTTCTTGGGTGTAAATCTGGCCCAGGACAGCCCCAGACCAACATATATACTGAATCCAAGGACATTGTCCAAACAGGCCAGGGCCATATTGGCATCCTGCTGGACATGGAAGTTTTGGTGTAGAGTCCATAGGGACACAAAGTTTGTCTAAAATAGACCAAACAAGCTGTCCAGGCTACTATTAAAGTGTGGAAAAGCTGTCCAGGCTGCTATTGGAAGTTTCTATGGACAACACTGGTTCTTTGGTTTAGAAATGGAGATGAGCAAGGCCATAGCCGGGGGGGGGGTAAGGGTTCTAACCCCCCTGAAAGGTTTCTAACCCCCCCCCCCCAAACCTGGTTTATTCAAGAATTTTAACTGGTTAACCAAGTTATAAGAAAAACAGGTTTCTTTTTTAACCGGACACATTTCGGGGCAGGATTGAACTCCCCCCCCCCCCGGCTACAGCCCCGGAGATGAGTGCTCCAGAATCGGACACAACTAGACTCAATTACAACCTTTACTTTTACCTTAATGGATAGTATCAATCAAAGATGCTTCTTCAGGTTTAGTCACAGGCAACTTATAGGAGTGTGTTTATCACTGGGTTCCAATTTCATCAAGCATTTAAGTGCATGCATATATAGTACATTTTTTTTTGTCGTGTCAGGAGCAACCACTCCTGTTGTGAGAGAATTGGCCGTCTGCAAGGACATTGCCCAGGGGACGCCCGGATGATTTCTGATGTTTTATCATCCTTGTGGGAGGCTTCTCTCATGTCCCCGCATGAGGAGCTGGAGCCGATAGAGGGAGCTCATCCGCCTCTCCCGGGATTCGAACCTGCGACCTGTCGGTCTTCAGTCCTGCCAGCACAAGGCTTTAACCCACTGAGCCACCGGGGGCTCTATATAGTACATGAAAGACATTTTTGTCACATTGTCATTTGTATTTTTCTCTTCACAGTTTTTATAAATGAAAGCAAACATAACTAATACAAACCAACACAGCGTGGGGGCGTCTGCCAACTTCCATCTTTACACAATATTTTTTGGGGACCTTGAAGACGAAAATGCTCCTTACACGTGAAGCTTATCTCTTCACCACTTCTGTAGTTTTTCATCTCAATTTCATTGATAGCATTAGGAAGCTGAGGGCGTGGTGGACAAAGTTCTTTAACTAAAAGCCAAGCAAAAGAGATTATGAGAAAATACTTGAAGAACAGAATAGCTCACTACTTTTAATTCATTAATATGATGCCATGGACTCTGAGTTAACTGGCATCCATGGGGATTGCCAGTTAACTTGTTATTAAGGAACTACTATTAAAATAGATTTAACAAATACTATACCTCATACTGTACCATACCATAAATTCTATATTGATTCAATATTAATATTGAAATATATTAATTAAAAAAGGTTTTTAAAAGTGCCAACTTAATGTAACATTTGTGATAAAATTGATTTCATTTCAATTTTTATTTTGTAAAGTATTATTTCTTCCATTTTTAAGCAGTTGCTTGAGAATTCTAGTTAACTGATAGTCTACTGCATATGCAATTAATATATTTCCTAGGTTTCACATCTTTATGATTTGATTCAAATCATAAAGGCATCTCCTTGATCCAAATAGCTTCCTCTGTAATTCTGCACGAGTTCTGTTTCAAAAATCATCTGGATTATTTCCTTAGAATTTAATGTAGTGAGGATGTTTGTCTAGTAAAAGTTTAAGAAAAATCTCTGGAATTTATCTACCCTTCACCTGGCTTGCTGTTCTTTCCCATGCATAAGACAGCCCAAATTTACAGGATGTACATAATGTCACACCATCAGCCAAGAACTAATGGATACAGTTCTTTCTGGCAACCTTAAGGTGTAAAATCCATTGATTAAAATTAGTTTATTTGCTACTTGGATCACAACTGTGCCATGTATTAGATGATCTTTAAGAAGGATATGTGTATCGGAGAGTCAACTCTGTAACTGTTTTTGTACTGCATGAGCAAAGACAATGGGAGGTATGTAGTACCCTTATCACATGGAAGTCTTTGATTTGGAGAATCCATAGGACAGTGAGGCAAATTATGGAGCAGCGGGGTGAATCTGTCACCCACTGACCCGCATCACCCGCATCACCTGCTTGCCCATCATACGCCAGAAACTGTACCTTCCCAGCATGCTCCTGCATTGTCCCCAGTGTTTTTTAATCTGAATATGGATAGTCTCCTGTGTTCAGATTTCCCCATTGTAGAACACTTCGCCAACTCAGCCAGCACAAAGCCCCATCGGAAGTAGCTGTGCATCATGTGATGAGATCTGTGGGACTCTATGCTGGCTGCATTGGCGAAGTGTTCTGCAACTCTGAAATTTAACAATGTGATGAGGTCGTAAGAAGGTAATACCTAACTATAATGTTAGTAGCTTTGCAAGCTGTTGCTCTGGTCCCTGTGTGACTATATTGTCTTTTTCCCCTTTAGGACAGATATAAATATCCTCCAAAAAAAAAAAAAAAAGAATATATCAGACACTTTTAAATGACCTCATTTTTGACAAAACTGTGCCTCAACAGGCAATCAATCAAGATGACACCCCGAAGTATTCTGTTTCCTTTTTTTTACTCCTGGTGGCCCCATCTCTCACTCTGCTTTAGAAACTTGTGATTCAGAACATGCAAAACCATACCATTGCATTCTGGTTCAGGTGACCATTTTCCATGATTACATTGTGTTGTATGAAGACTGGAACCACACATATAGTTTGCAGCTGTGCCATTGTCAAACATCTTTGTAAGAGGAGCATATGGTACAAATTTTGCATTCTTTGGACGTCTACATTTTGCTGCACCATCTAAAGATTCAAATGCAGGAAGAAGTCAGCTTGAAAGTCTCTGGTCTAGGATATCTAGTTGGTTTTTAAGTAGTAAGCTTACCTGTACATGAAGGTACCTCCCACTGTCCATGAAGGCACCTGGCTACATTGGTCCCAAGAATGACAAAGGTTTGGTCACAAACATATTGCACAGTTTCACCATGCCAGTATTTGTTTTTGTTGTCAACAATGACAGGATGCCCATTTGTGATATTGGGAGGTGGTCCACATGATTTTTCTTCCTCTGTTGAAAACAACAGACAATCAATCAAAACATTAACTCTTTGTTATTATTAGTCACAAATTATTGACTGGTCTTTTCAAATGAGATCTGGAAATTGACTGAGTAAATAACTGAACATTATTTAGTCTCAGTCTCACTGAGATTTACCGGCTCTAACATTTTTCTTTTCCAGCACATTTCTCAATTAATTGAGAAAACAATATTTTCATGCATCAACTGCCAGTCCCAGTTTATCAGAGTACTCAAATTTATCATAAAATATATATATTTATTTTTATTATGAAAATCTGGGAATTTTGTCCTGAGAAAGTTAAATGGCTATAAAAATATATATATTTAATTAGTAAATGGTTCAACCTTGGACAAAGCACAATCTGTTTGAATAAATCTGGCCACAAACCTTATGGGTTGCCATAAGTCAGAGGTGATTTAAGAACATAAATCCCTCTTGTGTTTTTTCTTAATATCTTCAAACTTATTTCAACAGTTTAGACCAGGAATCCTCAAACTAAGGCCTGAGGGCCGGATACGGCCCTCCAAGGTCATTTACCCAGCCCTCGCTCAGGGTCAACCTAAGTCTGAAATGATTTGAAAGCAAACAACAACAACAACAATAACAATAACAATTCTTGGCAGGGGGTTGGACTGGATGGCCCATGAGGTCTCTTCCAACTCTTTGATTCTATGATTCTATGATTCTATCTCATCAGCCAAAAGCAGGCCCACACTTCCTACAGAAATACTAATAAGTTTATATTTGTTAGAATTGTTTTTCACTTTAATTATTGTACTGTTTTAAAGTGGGGTTTTTTGCACTACAAATAAGATATGTGCAGTATGCATAGGAATTTATTCATATTTTTTGAAATTATAATCTGGCCCTCCAACAGCTCGAGGGACTGTGACCTGGCCCTCTGTTTAAAAAGGTTGAGGACCCCTGGTCTAGACTATCTTCTAGATGGACTAAAAGGTGTTTAGTAGGACCCTTTGGGAGTGGTTAAACATAATTTGGCTTGTTGTTGCCTTAATGTTTTAAAGCATAAGTGCTAACATGTGTATTTTATGTATTTTTAAAATGTCTTTCTATTCCAGAATTTAAATAGATACAAACCTCCTCCCCAAATATGCAAAAATATTTCAGTGCAAAAACTTGTAACAGAAGCCTTCATGCTTTTATTTAATCAACACATAAAATCTTCATCTATGTAGAAACAAATGCTCTCTGGCAATGCTTAATAAGAAATGTACATCCTACCAATAATTTATTGTGTGTTTGTTTTCCTTCCCCGTTCACTTTTAATTAGCCGGTTTTGACTGAACTGCAGAGCTAATAGACAAGATTCAGTGGCCTCTGGACTATAACCTATGGGACATCTACCTATGCATGATGGCAAAAACATCCATTCTCCATCAACACATTCTACAGTGCTTGATCCAACCATTCCAAAACGGATGTCACACTCATAAGCCACCTTCTCCCCATGCTGATATTCTTCGTGAAGGTCACCAATAAGATTGCCATGTGAAATCCTGGGTGGTTGCTGACAAGGGGTAACATTTTCTAGAAAGAAGAAATATTGTGTTAAGTTTGTAGGTATTGGAGTGCATGATAGGGGAACATTATCCTATTTCTGTACCTAAACAAACATGTAGAGAAACAATGGAAAACAAAACCTGCCCTTGTACTCAAGAGTTGTTGTTATTATTATTATTATTATTATTATTATTATTATTATTATTAAACATATACATGAAGCCGTTGGGAGAGATCATCTGGAGTTTTGGGGTTCGGTGTCATCTGTACGCAGATGATGTCCAACTCTGTTACTTCTTTCCACCTGCTACTAAGGAGGCTGTTCAAGTCCTGAACCGGTGCTTGGCCGCTGTAACGGACTGGATGAGGGCCAACAGATTGAAACTAAATCCAGACAAGACAGAGGTACTCCTGGTCAGTCGAAAGGCCGAACAGGGCATAGGGTTACAGTCTGCTCGACGGGGTTACACTCCCCCTGAAGGCACAGGTTGGCAGTTTGGGAGTGATCCTGGACTCATCGCTGAGCCTGGAACCCCAGGTCTCGGCGGTGGTCAGGGGAGCTTTTGCACAATTAAAACTTGTGCGCCAGCTGCGCCCGTACCTTGGGAAGTCTGACTTGGCCACGGTGGTCCACGCTCTGGTTACATCCCGTATAGACTACTGCAACACTCTCTACGTGAGGTTGCCTCTGAAGACTGCCCGGAAGCTTCAACTAGTCCAACGAGCGGCAGCCAGATTACTAACAGGAGCATACTACTCCTCTGTTGTGCCAGCTCCACTGGCTGCCAATTAGCTTCCAAGCACAATTCAAAGTGCTGGTGTTGACCTATAAATCTCTAAACGACTCCGGCCCAGTTTACCTGTTCGAACGGATTCTCCCCTATGAACCATCAAGGTTGTTAAGATCTTCTGGAGGGGCCCTGCTCTCGGTCCCACCATCCTCGCAGGTGTGTCTGGTGGGGACGAGGGACAGGGCCTTCTCAGTGGTGGTCCCTCGGCTCTGGAACTCTCTCCCACTGGAGATTAAAACTGCCCCTTCTCTCCTGACTTTTAGAAAAATGGTGAAAACTTGGCTCTGGAATTTAGCATTTGATGAGTGAGTCAAGAACTTCTGGCCACACAGACGGATGGTAATGAATTGTGATTTCATTGGGACGACTTGGCTTTATGTAATTATATGATTGCTTTTAATGTATTTTATGTATTAGTGTGTTATATGGTGTGATGTTTTTAAACTACTGTTTATGAATCGTGTTGTAAACTGACCTGAGTCCCTCTCGAGAGGTCGAGAAGACCGGTATATAAAAGTTCTAAATAAATAAAAAATAAATAAAAAATAAATAAATTATTATTTGAAACACAACAAGATGAGTCCACGGCAGACAAGATCACTCTGCTGGCTGTTGTATTGGATCACACGTCGGACACTTCTCAAGTCTCTAGGACTGTGTGATGTATTGGCAAATAATGTGTGCAGATCCCAGTAAGGTGTCCTTCTGCAGCTGGCAGATGGTAATTTTGTCAGCGCTGATTGTATTTAAGTGCAAGCCAAGGTCTTTATGCACTGCACCCAGTGTGCCGATCACCATTGGGACCACCTTTACTGACTTGTGCCAGAGTTTTTGTAGCTCAATCTTTAAAATTTGTATCATGTCAGCTTTTCCAGTTGTTTCTCTTCAATCCTGCTGTCACCTGGGATTGCAACATCGATGATGCATACCTGGGTTTTTAACACGATTGTGAGGTCAGGAGTATTGTCCTCCAAAACTCTGTCAGTCTGAATTCGGAAGTCCCAGAGTAGTTTGACATGTTCATTTTCTGTAACTTTTTTTCAGGCTTGTGATCCCACCAGTTCTTTGTCACAGGCAGATGGTATTTGTGGCACAAGTGCCAATGAATCTTCTGAGCAACGGTGTTATGTCTCTGCTTGTAGTCTGTCTGGATGATCTTCTTGCAGCAGCTGAGAATGTGATCTATTGTTTCATTTGCTTCCTTGCAGAGTCTACACTTGGGATCTGTTTTCAACTTTTCAGTTTTGGCTTTGATGGCATTTGTTCTAATGTCTTGTTCTTGGTCTGCCAGAATCAGGCCCTCCATCTCCTTTTTCATAGTTCCATTTGTGAGCAACATCTATGCTTTTCCTTTATCAGATTTACTCTCAGTTTCCCCCAGGAACTGTCCATGGAGAGCCTTCTTTTGTCAGTTTTCTCTTCTGCTCTGCATTGTATTTTTATGGTATTCACTCTTTATTTTTTGCATTATTATTATTATTATTATTATTATTATTATTATTATTATTATATTTTTATTATTATTATTTTGATTAATTTATTTTATTTCTTACTCACCTATCCTCATGGCTTAAGACAGGTTACATAATAACTAAAATACATAAACATTGTAAAAATATCACATATACACATATTAAAATGCATTTGTTTAAAATATTTATTTATTTATTTATTTACTTCATTTATATACCGCTTTTCTCAGGCGACTCAAAGCGGTTAACAACAGCAAAATTCAATGCAACATCATAAAACGATTATGGGACAGTTAAAACAATAGCATCATCATTGTATTGTGTTATATTGTACTGTATTAATTGTCTGTTTTTAATCTACTGTGTTATTGTTATTGTATTTTATTGTAATTGTAATTGTGGGCATCGAATTGTGCCAGATGTAAGCCGCCTTGAGTCCCCCTTAGGGGGTGAGAAAGGTGGGGTAGAAATGACCGAAATAAATAAATAATAAAATCATCAACAATTAAACATCAATATAACCATCATTAGCATCTCATCAGTAAAATCAGAATCCAATCTCATCATCCGTTAATCCATGTTCCTATATTCATTACACTGCCTAATCAAGTGCTTGTTTGAACAGCCAGGTCTTCACTTTCCTCTGAAACGCCAATAGGGATGGGGCCGATCTGATATCTATAGGAAGGGCGTTCCACAGCCGAGGGGCCACCACTGAGAAGGCCCTGTCTCTCGTTCCCCCCAGGTGCACCTGTGATGCAGGTGGGACTGAGAGCAGGAACTCTCCGGATGATCTTAATGTCCTAGTTGGTTCATAGGAGAAGATGCGTTCGGAGAGGTAAATAGGGCCAGAACCGTTTAGGGCTAACGCCAGCACTTTGAATTGTGCCTGGTAGCAAACTGGCAGCCAGTGGAGCTGTCGCAACAGAGGAGTTGTATGCTCCCTGAGTGCCACTCCTGTTAGTAACCTGGCTGCCGAGCGTTGGACCATTTGAAGTTTCCGAGCAGTCTTCAAAGGCAACCCCACGTAGAGAGCGTTGCAGTAGTCTATACGGGATGTAACCAGAGCGTGGACTACTGTGGCAAACAAAACAAAGATTGAACAAATGAGACTTGCTTAAAAACTGGCTGGAAAAGATAGGTCTTTAGATAGTTTTAAAATTCCAACAGCTCATTTAACCTGTCAGAGCTCTTCTGGCAGGTTGTTCCACAGTCTTGAGGCAGCCAATGAAAATGTCTTCTGGGTGATCATCACCAGTCTGGTTTGGTTGGTTGGAGTAACTGCCCTCCAGAGAACATAATTGTTTGAGGTGGATTGTATGAGAGAAGGTGATCCTTTAGGTAACCTGGACCCAAACCACATAGGGCTTTAAAGGTGAAAACCAATACCTTGTACCTTGCCCAGAAACTAATGAGCAGCCAGTGGAATGACTTTAGGATAGGTGTAATACACTCACTTCTAGATGTTCCTGTAACCAATAGGGCTGCTGTACTTTGAACCAACTGGAGTTTCCAAACTTGGTACAAAACAAGGGAGTTTTGTCTATGGCGTCTTAGAAATTAAGTCAAAGGCATCTGGAGGACCAAATGTCTTTTACTCTAATCTAGCATGAGAAGGATCTTGGAATAGCTGAAGGCGTGTATTCTCCAAGTAGTATTTTGATGCAAATATGTGACATACATATAGAAAGATAAATCTGGGTAAAACCTGGAAAGCAGGTCACAAAAATGAGGAGGGATATGCAGCCTAAGAAGAAATGTGTACCTTTACAAGTTGGAGGCGGTGGGGACCATCCAAAGTGATAACACTGTGCAGAGTCAGAACCCACTCTTGTGTATCCTCTGATACAGGAAAATTTCACCACATCTCTGTTCACATATTGATCTTTTCTTGGATGAATGCTTCCATGCTCCAGAATGGGTATTTCACATTCTATAGCTGAAGAAAATGTACAGCAAGATATTTTAATTTTGTGAACTGTGTTTTAGAAAAGGGGGCTTAACATCCACCTGCAATGTTTGCAAATAATAATAAATCTGATTCCAAAAGAGTTCAGCATATGACCTCCCTTAAGGTGAATGCATATGTAAAATAGTAAGAAACTACATACATGATGCATGAATGTACACTTTATAATTGATGAAGTTTGACTCTTCTTTAACTGCCTTGGATCAATTCTATGGAATAATGGAAGCTGTGTTCTCATAACTTCTTTAGTCTTCTTTGTCCAAAAGTGCAGGTGACTCACCAAACTACAGTTCCCATGATTCCATAACCCTTGGCCATGACAGCTAAAATGCCATCAAATAGCATTAAGTCTACTTCCTCACATTTCTGCCTGCCTATGTATATAAATATGAAAGAAAAGAAATGTAAATAAGAACATTTATATAGAAAAGAAACATGCCACCAATAAGATAACTGAAAACTGAGGCACCATCTGAAAATTCTAGACTTTTTGGCAACCACATGTTTAAAACAATTAACCAAAACTTGCAATTATATTACACAACAAGAATATTGTGTCACTGGGTTGTTGTAGGTCTTTTCGGGCTATATGGCCATGTTCTAGAGGCATTCTCTCCTGACATTTTGCCTGCATTTATGGCAAGCATCCTCAGAGGTTGTGAGGTCTCATAACCTCTGAGAATGCTTGCCATAGATGCAGACAAAACATCAGGAGAGAATGCCTCTAGAACATGGCCATATAGCCCGAAAAAACCTACAACAACCCAGTGATTCTGGCCATGAAAATCTTCAACAATACATTGATATTGTGTCAATTTACATAGGCACTGAGGCTTTGGACTCCATCCTGTCAGTGTGCATACTGCTTGGCCACCTCTTTTCTTATTAATGGTTTCATGTCCATCTGTACATTCAAAGATCAGTTTTTCCTCCAGTAATGCAGCTGGTTTAGTTGTGCTAAAGATAATGTTCTCGTCCATTGGCTTTGGGCACGTCTCTAAGAAAACAAAATGCAGATCTTATTAATACAAGAAGTAATCATCATCATCATCATCATCATCACACAGACTTAAATGCTTGGGAAGTGTTTGACTTGCGATTTTGTGATATGAAATCCAGCATATATATCTTGTTTGCTGTGACATACTGTTTTTTTGTGTCAATAATAATAATAATAATAATAATAATAATAATAATAATAATAATAATAACAGCAGCAGAGCTGACAGCTGGCACAACAAAGCATTGCAAGAGGAAGTGGATTTTGCTAAGCTTTCCTACTGAGTGAAGTGACATGAGTCAGGTAGCATATGTCAGAAGCAGAATTGGCATTTGACTGGCAAAAATGTATTAGGCTTAAAAAAAGTCTTGATCTAATCAGGGAGGAGCTTCAATAGGGTCAACTGAAATTCACATAAGTCTTTGACTAGAACTAAACCCATGGTGAGATAGTCAGAAACATATCTGAAATTATCACACAGTGCACAAGTGCACTATGCGAGCAATTTATAAATGTCTACAACATGTTGATCTGATGTCATTAATACACATCACAGTGAAGCGCCAGTTAAAACGTTTATGGCATACACCTCTTTGATGATTTCTAGGACTTGTTGTGACAGCTCAGAGTAGAGTCACCTTGCTCCAAACACCAAACCACACAAAGGCTGAAGATTTTGTAGTTTATTAAAGAAAGGAAAAAAGTCTTAAATGCAAAAGTAAGCTTCAAAAGTTCAATAGCAAATAGCATGAAGCATAATCCAAAGAACATAGATCAAACAAGATTACATGACAGCATGACAGAGTTCCAGGATGCCAAGAACATTGCCCAAAAGCCAAGGCAATCCAAAGAAGTTACCAGGTTGTTCGCAGAAGTTGCACTGACAAAGATTGGCCTTCAAACACCCCGTTTAATATACTTTCCCAGCATGAACGCATTCTGTTGACCCCTAACCTCCCTCTTGTTAGCAAGCCTCGCACTGCGGCGAACTTTGAATTGTAAGCGATCCTCCCTATCTAAATCTTCATAGCTCTCAAAGTCAGATAGCTCGTTAGGTGCCTGAGAATTGTCAGGCTGGGAGCTATCCTCAGTCTGCACCTGGCTAGTTTCACCAACATCAGAAACATCATCTGAAACATTTCTTGCCATGTGTTGGGGTTCAGCCTGAGTTTGAACTTGAACCTGATTCTCTGTTTGTTCCTCCTGATGCTAATGAAAATATATTTACTGATGCTAATGAAAATATACCTCTTGATGCCAATGCTCCTGAAATTAGTGAGGAAGAAACTTCTGTAGGTTTGGAAAATGCCAATGTTCCTGAAATTAGTGAGGAAGGAACTTCTGTAGATTTGGAAAATGAAAGTACCAGTGTTCATGAGAATGTTTCAGAGGGAAGCCATGACCTTTTACTCCCTTCTGCACCTGATAACTTTAATGAGAACAGAAGGGGCCAGATTTGGCAAGACAGAAGTAAATCACTCAGCTTGCGTAGGTCTTCCCGATTAAAAGAAATACAAACAATGGCTTCAAAGCAGAGGGGCGGTTCACAGAACCAATTCTTAGGCTTTAAGTGCCTTCCGCTGGGCTGACTTTCTCAGTTCAGACATCGTTTCAGATTGATGAAGACCTTGGCAGTTCTCCCGGTTTCCCTGGCCATGGGCTTGAAAGATTTCTAGGATATCAAGCACGGTTAGTGGATTGCTAACAGGTTCCAGTATTTTACAGTGTGGCTTTGGGTTTTGTTTTGTCCATTTCAATTCATGTTTGCTGATTTTGCTGTTGCTTTTGACTTGCATTTTTCCTTTATTTTATAACCATTTTTCTTCAATAAAAAAAGATTGTTTTTCACAGTCAAGTGCGGTGGATAGTTATCTTAGGGCCTCGTTCCCTGCTCTGGATTGCAACACCATGGGAAACTGAATCTCCTCAGATTCGTCTTCAAAAACAACAGGAACATCTTCATGAATCTGAATCCCATCATCTCTTGCCTGAGGCTCCAGCTGAGCCACAACACTTGTTTTCATTATTAGTTCTGAGAAGACTCCAGAATTTGTTCCATAACTAATATTTGAAAGTTTTCACAAGTAATGGATTTTAAAATTTCACATAAGTGTTTCTCTGCTAAATCAATAAGATTTTCATTGCTGTCCAATATCAGATTTCTATATGCTGTGGATGACAGTCCTTAAGGATGCTAATCTACTTTCACTTACCTGGGGCCCCACGTAGACTGCCATAAAATGAAATCTGAGAAGGCAGTTTAAGTATTTAAAACTGGATGAGATAAGTATACACTGCCATGTAATCCAGTTTAATAGAATAACTTTATTGTCATCATATAACAAAATTAAATGCTTTCCCTAGCACACATCACAACAACAGTTAATTAATTAATTAATTAATTAATTAATGCAGTTAAACTGGATTCTGAAACTGCATTATATGGCAGTCTTCATGGGGCCTGGGGAAAAAAAATCTCATTTAAGTGAAGGCACTTACTGATACATTCTGGTTTGGGTACCCATCCATCTAGAAGACATGTTGTCTCTCCTCTGGGTAGTCCTTGTGGAGTTGTGAAGCCAGTCTGGCAGCCATAGGTTGTTGTATTACTAATATTAAAACTTCCAGTTGATTCAATAAAAAAACCATTAGGTATGTCAAAGAGGACACAGATGGTTGTTTCTGAAGAAGAAAAAATGGGATATTATATATATTACAAAGATGCTCTGTTGGATGTTTGAAATCAATATTATTATACCATTCTTAGTTTGGTAGTACTGACTGATGATCTTGAATCCACCTCTAGAGAATGCATAAGTACGGGCAGTCCTTGAGTTACAAACATCCAAATGATTCCTAGTTAAATGTATTGTCGAAGGCTTTCATGGCTGGAATCACTGGGTTGTTGTGGGTTTTTCATGCTATATGGCCATGTTCTAGAAGCATTCTCTCCTGACGTTTCTCCTGCATCTATGGCAAGCATCCTCAGAGGTTGTGCATCTATGGCAAGCATCCTCATAACCTCTGAGGATGCTTACCATAAACACAGGCAAAATGCTTCTAGAACATGGCCATATAGCCCGAAAAACCTACAGCAACCCAGATATTAAGGACTGGGGTGAGATAACAGGACACAAGAGGAAATCTACCACTCAGAAGGGAAATTCACTCCTGGAAGGGGTGAGACAACAGAAAGGAAGAGGAAATCTACCACTCAGAAGGGAAATTCACTCCTGGAAGAGCGATCGTGGGGAAAAGGCATCTCCAATGAAGCTTTATCACCAACTCCAATTACCACAGAGACAGAAAGTGAGGTGACATCTTCTGAATAGGAGCAAAGATAGCAAAACAAAACAAAAAACACAGGGGTGTAAACCCTTCCTTATGCTATCCAAAGCTAAAATAGATATACATCTGGCTGGAGTTACACTTAAAAATGCACCATTCAGACTTACATACAAATTCAACTTAAGAGCAAACCTATAGAACCTATCTTGTTCATAACTTGGGGACTGCCTGTACGTTGAAACATATCCATTCACATGATCAGCGTAAGATATAAAAGTGAAGATTGAATTGCACACATTATTTAACATTCAAGCAGGACCAAGAAATATGAACAAAAATGTACGAAATAGTGTTATTGCGTACGGATGTTTAACAACAGCAACAACAACTGCAACAACAACAGCAACAGCAAAAATGATTTATTTGTATTGTTGAAGGCTTTCATGACCAGAATCACTGAGTTGTTGTAGTTTTTTGGGCTATATGACCATGTTCTAGAAGCATTCTCTCCTGACGTTTCACCTGCATCTATGACAAGCATCCTTAAAGGTTGTGAGGTCACATTAATTACAAGAGTGTTACATAAAGTAAAAGTGTCATATTATACTGTCATAATATATGCCTGCATTTTTCTACACTGAATGTTTGCTGCTGTTTGTTGTAAACCACCCGGAGTCCCCAAGAGGAGAAAGGAGAGACAGAAATACAATTTTATTTATTTTATATTATTATATCATGATCTAAGAGAATAAAATAATAAGGGATAAAATTGTCCCATTGTTTAATTGCACATTTCTTAATAAAGCTTGTGTGAGTAGGTCTATGTAGATGTGTGTTTTCTTTGTGTACATGTATTCTGATTTAGTTTTGGAGTTTGTTGTAATAGCTAGAAAGTTAGCTGTGTAGTGTCAACATTATAATAAAATGCTTTCTGTATTATAACTTTTACTACTTTGTCTTTTCTTTTGAATAAAATATTACTTAAAAATAAAATTATCATTCTAAACAGAAATGTTCTGTAATCCAACTTTTCTTTAATTTTCAGGAAAGAAAACGTTGGAAAAAAATAGGACACTTTTTTTGTAACAGCCTCTCCTTTGTATACACACATTGTGCTGGTACGGCTGTACCAGGAGCTCCAACTTTATTTTCTTTCTGTTATCTGTTTTGCAGTCATAGGGCAGGCCTCCTGTCCATCATAATTAAGCTTTGGTTCTGCCCCTTGTTCTGGGCTCTGGGAGGGAAAGGAGCCATTTTTGGGCAGTCTCACACAAGGTAGCTAAGCTATAGGATGTAGACCAGCTCGTCCCCCATAGAAAAACTTCCTTTCTCAATAACCATCCAGGGAAAAATAACATCCGGGGAAAACAGAAACAGAAATTCCAGGAGAAAGGTCCGAAAAGCTCTGGCTGAGAGCTCACAGCCTCTGAGCCTCACAGCATCAGAGGAAACAGCCCTGAAGTTAAGAATTCTCAAAGGGAGAACAGCATTACAGATCCACGGAACTCCAGCTAAAATATCTTCAAGCCTCGGCTGGTAGGTCTACTCAATACCCAGATGCATTTGGAGTTGGTAGTAGGTCCCACACTGATGAGGCATAGATAGAAAGCAGCCTGGGAGAGGTTAAAAAGGATTTTTCCTACAGAGAAAGTTTAGTTAATCAAAGTCAGGTACCAGTCCATTGAGGACTAGACTAAGAAAGCCTTGAAGTGTTGTTTGAACCATTGAAGATTTGTTGTTTGTTCCATAATAAAGACTTTGTTGCATCATTAAAAACTCTAAAGACCATCACTTCAGAAAAATCCCTGAGAACCTCTCTTTGAGGCGCCCCTGGCTTCCCGCTGGGCTTAAAGTATATGTCATATAGAAAAGTACAGCTGTTACAGGCCCAGCGCGCGACAGAACACACATACAAACACACATAATATTTCTAGAAGTAACCATTTCCTCTTGGAAAAAAATATCTTACCATCTTGTGAGAGACAGCATCCCGACAGCAGAAATGCAATGGAACAGACCAACCAGCACTTCATAGTGATCCAGACAACTTACAACTGGTCTGTACAGAAGAATCTGTACTACCAGTTAGTAATGACTTCAGAGGATGATTCTACATGGTACTTTCATTTGGTTTTTTTAATCAATTCTTCCTTCTATTTGTGTTCTGCTGCAGTTTGCCTAATAGTCTAACCAAAGAGGGGGGAGGCTTATGGGAATGGGTACATAAACTCAAGGCTATTTACAGAAGGTCTGGGAAGTTCTGTGTTGTAATTTTGACCTGAACGATTAAAGCTGATTACCCATCAGTGAAGATCAGACAAATATTTCCCCATACCCTTCTGGTTAGGCAGCTTTTTGTGGTTTGTTTTTTTCAATCCAACAGATTTTTGTGCAATATCAGAAGCATTTATAGGGACCATCTACATGTGCAAATGAGGCAGGATGAGGGTCAGTGGACTATGAGCTGTCCACATGATGGAGAGGGCTAATTTTCCCGAATGTCCCACACTTTTAAAAAGTCAGGGATGCCATAGAGCAGTGTTTCTCAACCTGGGGGTCAGGACCCCTGAGGGGGTCGCGAAGGGGTGTCAGAGGGGTCGCCAAAGACCATCAGAAAACACAGTATTTTCTGATGGTCATGGGGATTCCATGTGGGAAGTTTGAGCCAACTCTATCGTTGGTGGAGTTCAGAATGTTCTTTGATTGTAATGAACTATAAATCCCAGCAACCACAACTCCCAAAAGTCAAGGTCTATTTTCCCCAAGCTCCACCAGTGTTCACATTTGTGCATATTGAGTATTTGTGCCAAGTTTGGTCCAGATCCATCATTGTTTGAGTCCACAGTGCTCTCTGGATATAGGTGAACTACAACTCCCAAACTCAAGGTCAATACTCACCAAACCCTTCCAGTGTTTTCCATTGGTCATGGGAGCTCTGAGTGGCAAATTAGGTTCAAATCCATTGCTGGTGGAGTTCAGAATGCTCTTTGATTATAGGTGAACTATAAATCCCAGCAACTACAACTCCCAAATTACAAAATCAATCCTCTCCCAACCCCACTAGCATTTACACGTGGTTGCATTGGGTATTTGTGCCCAGTTTGGTCCAGTGAATGAAAATACATCTTGCATATCTGATATTTACATTATGATTTATAACAGTAGTAAAACGACTGTTATGAAGTAGCAACGAAAACAATATTATGGTTGGGGGTCACCACAACATGAGGGACTGTATTAAGGGGTCACGGCATTAGGAAGGTTGAGAACCACTGCCATAGAGCTTCCCCAAAGCTCCAGAACCCTCCCATATTTTGTGGCAGTGCAAACAGTTGGGTCAGTTCAGAATCTTTTTTAAAGGATTTTTGCTATGTCACCAGCCAGAAGAAGTTCCAGGAAGCATCCCAGCAGAGTCTTGCTGTGGCCATTGCTTCTGATAATCACAGGCCTTGGCACACTGTTGCGCCTTCATCAGAAGCAATGTCACCAGCATGGCATCTGCAGATGAGCTGCTTACAGGTGCTTATACTGGCAAAACAGTTGTGTCGGGCCCACCAGGAGGACAGAACATCACTTGGCAGGACTCCTAAAGGACTGAAAACTCTGCATGCTGGATATGAGATAGCTCTGGAGCAAGATAGTTCTGAGTTTTTTGGCTGGTGTAGTAACAGTCTTTGTTGGAATGCATCCAACTAGACATAACTAGATTCTTCCCAGCTTCTACCCAGCCACCCCAAATTTCTCCTGGTCACTCTAAATCTCTCTTGATCTCCCTGGCATTGTCTCTCTGATGGCAATGTCAGGGAGATCAGACAGAAAATGAGTCTTGTGAGAAAGGGAAGGGAGAGCAGAGTTCCACCTTTGTCCTTCATCTCGCAATACGGGATTTCAGCTGAGAAGATCCAACATACCTTTATATTTAAGCAGGTCTTTGGTTTTTAATTTCTTTCAGCAGATGGAGATTTTTAAAAGGGTGTGTTATGTCTGTTGTTTTCAATGCATTTAAAAAAAACATTTTGGTACTATTCCATTATCCGGACAGAGGCCACAAGGGGGCACTAGAGAGAGAAGGATTGTCCATTTTATTGGGTGGAGGGTGGGTTGAAGGAGTTAAAACAGTTTCCCCCTGTTTTTCTGTCATTCCCCCCACCATCATCCCCATCGTGGAACAACCCTCACTTAGGACATGGGAAGCGAGGAGGGGGAAAAACCAGTGAAAATGTGAAAATGAGGGGAATGGTTTTCTACCCTCAACACTCCCCCCCCCCCATAAAGTGGGCTATCCTTCTCACTCTCTCTAGTGCCCCCTTGTGGACTCTGCTCAGATTATAGACAATTATTTTTACTTGTTTTTTAAACAACAGAATGATGGTGATTTTAAAAAAAAATATGTTAATACTGTTGTGTTTGTTAATTTCTTGGTTAATTGTCTTGTGTTTTAACTAGTTGTAGGTTGTTTTTGCTCCTTGCTGGGAAAAAGGTGAGATATAAATTAACTAATTAAACAATGATGAAATACATGTAAAATGCAAAATGTGTCAAGCTAAGGCACAACTTGACAGAAGCAATGCTAGATATACCAGATACAGCTCCGTAAAATCATGGACAAGGAAAACTCAGTTTACTAAGCACATCTAAAACACGTCCACCTGCAGCGAGCGACACAAAGGATATCACACAGGAAACTGAAAGTCAAAACAGTTCTTTGCAGCTGCTGAGCTCTTCTGCTCAAAACGGTTAACTCCCTAAATTTTCTCAGCAGCCGAGAGTTTATCTTAAGGTCACTCAATCACAGCCTCAACATAAACATTTCAGCTTAGCATTACACTCTAAAGTGGCATCCATATGGCAATACAAGAATTACATTTAAAACACACAATATACCTCAATAAATCCTGACAAAATGTGTGTTGTCTCATGCATTATTTATTTATTTATTTATTTATATCCCGCTTTTCTACAGTGGGTGGGATTCAAAGCGACATACAATGGTTAAAAGCAGCAAAATTACATAACATAAAAAAATCATATAACCAAATAAATAGAGTACACACTACATAAACCATATATAAAAATAATAAATTAAGACATCATACCATTAAAAATTCCCTGACCTTCTGGCCACTGAGGTTATCCATTAATACAGTTCTACTAGGATCCTAAATACAAGTTAGCATTTAATGGACAAAATGTATGCCCCACTTTCAAAAAATAAGCATCATCTCGAATAATTTAATTCCCTGTTACTGAAACTTAGAGATTCTTCCCTACTGAATCTATTTTTAAATAGTCTTTATTAGTTTTAAACCCCCCACTTCATATCATTATAGAATCATAGAGTTGGAAGGGACCTCATGGACCATCCAGTCCAACCCCCTGTCAAGAAGCAGGAATATTACATTCAAAGCACCCCCAACAGATGGCCATCCAGCCTCTGTTTAAAAGCTTGCAAAGAAGGAAGCAAAGTTTTATAAACAAAGTTTTAGCTGAATGGTAAAAGAAGAATGTCGAAAGCTTTCCCCACATATCCAGATTGATATTAGGTATGGCAGCATGTCAAAACAAAACCATTGCAACATAAAGTTCACAAACCATCAGTAAATAAATCAAAGAGGGTTTTAAAGTTCATGCCTCCCTTTTCCAGTAATTACTTTCCTTCTCGGTTTGCTATTAACAGACCAAAAAGAACAACAAGAAAAAAAGCGAAAGCAAATATGGCACGAAAAATGGTGGTAGAAACTGAAGCACGATAAAGATATATGGAGCATTTGTTGATTTAATCCACATTTTAAAATTATAAAGCTGCACATCATGAAGATAATTGACTACCTCAACACATCCAAAGAGTTATAGGAATAGCATTCCAAGGCTATAGGTCTGACGTATATGTATATGCCTTTAAATCACCCATCAACTTATCTTAACTCCACATATTTCATAGGATTTTCTCTTACAATCTATATAAATAAAAATGTAATGTTAGTTCATGCTACCATCAGAACTCAAAAACCACTGAGGGAATTGACACCAAATTTGGACACAAGACACCTAACAGTCCAATTTATGTCCTCCACTCAAAAAAATTGATTTTGTCATTTGGGAATTGTTGTTGCTGGGATTTATAGTTTACCTACAATCAAAGAGCATTCTGAACTCCACCAATGATGGAATTCAACCAAACATGGCATACAGGACTTCCATGACCAACAGAACACACTGGAAGGGTTTGGTGGGCATTGACCTTGAGTTTGGGAGTTGTAGTTCACCTACATCCAGAGAACACTGTGGACTCAAACAATGATGGATCTGGACCAAACTTGGCACAAATATTCCATATGCCCAAATATGAACACAGATGGAGTTTGGGGAAATAGACCTTGACATTTGGGATTGTAGTTACTGGGATTTATAGTTCACTACAATCAAAGAGCATTCTGAAACCCATAAATGACAGAAATGGGGCAAACTTCCCACACAGAACCCCCATGACCAACAGAAAATACTTAAGGCCATTCCGTCCAACTCTCTTTGCCAGGGCAAGAAAATGTAATCAGAGCCCTCCTGACAAAGAGCCATCCAGTCATAAATATAGATAGATAGATATGATTCTCTCTCACAAACACATATATAGTATCATAGATTTGAAAGAGATCCTTAAAGAAGGACTATGATATGTTGCATATTCCAGAGTAGGCAAACCAGGCACTCTCCACATCAACACTGACAAAGAAACAACAAGAAATACTGTTTACTCACAAGCATAAAGGAATTACATATATTAGAAACCAACACTTTCTCATTATTTTATTTTCCAGACAACCAGACTGGGCCACAGCAACGCATGGCAGGGAACAGCTAATATATATATATATATATATATATATATATATATATATATTTGCTGGGGAATGGAGTGATCCGGCAAGTTACTATTAAAAGAGGTTAGTTTGAGAGTGACTACACAGAAAATGGAGTGAGATTTTTCTCTAGGGTGAGTAAAGCCATACTATGTATTTGTTCCATGAAGTCATGCTGGCCACATGACCTTGGAGGTGTCTACGACAACGCTGGCTCTTCAGCTTAGAAATGGAGATGAGCACCAACCCCCAGAGTCAGATACGACTGGACTTAATGTCAGGGGAAAACCTTTACCTATGTATTTGCAGTTGGAGATCAGAGGCTGATCTACATTGGTCAGTGAAGCCCTGATGGACCCATCCACACCAGTGCAGTCCTGGGTGCCCCCTTTGTATATCAGAAGAGAAAGGAAATGGGGATATCAATAGGTAACACAGGCACTTCTGCCAAGAGGAATTTCCCTCCTCTTCTTCCTGCCAGGATCTATCCCTTTTCTGTGCTCATAAAAGCAGGGAAAGAGCAATGATACCATCTACCATTTGGATGGTATATTGAACCCAATTAAGCCTGATCCAGATATCCAGACTGTCCCAAAGTCACATGATACTCCAGAGTTTCTGGAATTTCAACTATCCTCCCTCTTTTTTTTTAAAAAAACAAAAAAACCCACATTTCTTTATTTTCCTCTGAAATATGCTGGGGGGGGGGGGGCATTCTCTGGTAAATTCTCAGAGCAAGTTTACTGCTTCTCAGATTTCTTGAAGCCCTTAGAAGCCTCCGGCTTTGGTAACTACCTTAAAAACTGTTTTGGGGTTTTTTAAATATATTTTTTTATGTATGAGATTACAGCAGACGTAGACTGCAGCCAGGAAATCAGAAGACATCACACTGGCGATGAGGATCCGCATAGTTAAAGCAATGGTATTCCCCATAGTAACCTATGGATGTGAGAGCTGGACCATAAGGAAGGCTGAGCGAAGGAAGATAGATGCTTTTGAACTGTGGTGCTGGAGGAAAATTCTGAGAGTGCCTTGGACTCCAAGAAGATCAAAACAGTCCATACTTCAGGAAATAAAGCCCGACTGCTTACTGGAAGGAAAGATATTAGAGGCAAAGATGAAGTACTTTGGCCACATCATGAGAAGACAGGAAAGCTTAGAGAAGACAATGATGCTGGGGAAAATGGAAGGAAAAAGGAAGAGGGGCCAACCAAGGACAAGATGGATGGGTGGTATCCTTGAAGTGACTGACTTGACTTCGAAGGATCTGGGAGTGGCCACAGCTGGCAGGGAGCTCTGGCACGGGCTGGTCCATGAGTTCACAAAGAGTTGGAAGCGACTGAATGAATGAATAAACAACAACAAATGAGAAACAATGTATTTTCGAAGGCTTTCATGGCTGGAATCACTAGGTTGTTGTAGGTTTTTTCGGGCTATATGGCCATGGTCTAGAGGCATTCTCTCCTGACGTTTCGCCTGCCATAGATGCAGTCGAAACGTCAGGAGAGAATGCCTCTAGACCATGGCTATATAGCCCGAAAAAACCTACAACAACCCAAATGAGAAACAAACAACAGCAACAACATATAATCTTCAAGATTCAACAATCAAAATATAAGTGTTATTTTCCTATCCCACCACCTCCCCATTCCCATCTGTGAACCACCACCCATGACTTCTGACACCACACCAAATGGAACTATTACAGGCATGGGCAAGCTTGGACCCTCTAGGTGTTTTGGACTTCAACTCCCACTATTCCTAACAGCCAGTAGGCTGTTAGGAATTGTGGGAGCTGAAGTCCAAAACACCTTGAGGACCCAAGTTTGCCAATGCCTGAACTAGTATCTAACAAAAATCTGTCCTTATCATTACACTAAAGAATTCTCCATTCAACTATTTCAAAATCTATTTTTGTCTTCTTTTTTAAAATATCCAAAGCCAGTTTCCCTTTTCTAGTAAATTTATCTTTGGTTCCTCCCCTTATGCCATTGGAGATCTTGGCCATTTGGATATATTCTACTAGTTGACTTCTTCAATCCCTAATAAGTATTTCTTTTTCCCCCTTTCAAGATTTTGCCAAAATGATTCTCGCTGCCACATAACTATATTGGCAAATTTCTTCATCATCTTTGCTAATTCTCTCCTGAAACAAACCCAACAAGCCTAATAGGGATATTTCTGGGTTTTGTTAATCTTTTTGGTAATAATTTTTGGTTTTTCAAATCAACTTTTTCCAAAACCCTTTTACCACCATACAGGTCCACCAAACATGACAAGGTGGCATTTTGCATATTCAACATTCCCCCCTGTTGTTGTCCGTCCCCCCCCCAATTTAGCCATTAATTCAGGAGTTATAGAACTATAGAACATTTTATACATATGTACTCTGATAGAACCCACAATTGAAATTTTAAATCCTTTCCCCCCATAAGTATTCCCATTTATCCGAATCTATATTTTTCTCTAAGTATCTGGGTCAGGAAATCATTACTATTTTTATTTGTCTTCCAGGTTATACTCTAGAATATATCTGGAAATCAATCCTTTGTTTTCTTTCCCCAAAATATTTTCCAACTCTGATTTCGTTTTAGCAAACCCAATTTTGTTGGCTTTCCCAAATATATCCTGTAATTGATGATAATGAAACCAGTAATTTATCCCCAACTCTTCTTTCCCTTTTAGTTTCCATTGTCCTTTTTCTTGAAGTAGATATTCCTTAGAAGTTATCAGTTCCTTATTGTATGTTGGCTTTAACACTGCTTCCATTGAACACAGCCACAAAGGGAGTGGGTTGCTGTGAGTTTTCCAGGCTGTATGGCCATGTTCCAGAAGCATTCTGAAGTGTCCTATGGTGGAGAAACTTCTCAATGTGATGAGGTCAATTGCCAGAGTCACCTTCTTTCAGGACACTTCTGTCTATTTCCAAACACGGAAGGCTATTCATTACTTCCAGAAGTATTTTACCTCATGTGATAAGCTCAGCACCTCTCCAAGCTTGAAAAGAGGCTGAAGTGTCCTACGACTGGGAAATTTCTCAATGTAATAAGGTGATTAGTCAATAATCACAGCAACCATTCCCCATTTTGCTTGGGGATCAGTTGTGAATTGGTATTGCTAATTTCAGGTCGAATATGTTCCCAGCAAAGAATGCAAAAGGAGACTCAGGATTATTACTGAAACAAATGTAATGGTTTATTGAAATGCAATGTTGATTACAGAAAAGATAAGGTAGATTTTGATGTCCATGTGAGAATACTGGAACTCTGTCGTCATTTAGCAAAACCGAAGGAATGTAATGCGCATAATTAAGACAATGTACTGTAATTCGAAGATCAATGATCCAGATTCCTAGCTGCTCTTACTGCAAACAGCCTTACGATTAAGTTGAAGAGAAACTCATAGCTACAAATTATATGTAAAGAGCCCATATAATCACTGATTTCTCCATATCCAACAAGAAAGAAGAAGGAAAGAAAAAAAGAAGGTAATTGAACAAGGGTAATTGAACAATGATGCAGGGAAGAAAAGGAAGAAAACAATAAGGAAGAAACAATAGGAGGGGACGAACACAGTACTGGTAGATAGGCTCAAGCAAGGAAGCCATGGTCCCGAGTTTCCAAGACCTGAGTAGGGCTCTTGATAACAGGGTGACTGATATGTCTCTCATTCATAGTGCTGTCATAAGATGAGGTTAATCCGAAGGTAGATAACCATAAATAAAGGTCAAATTCCATAATGATTAGAAAGGGAGAAAAAAGTGAGAGCAGCAAATTTTTATCTTTATTGAATGAGCCAGACTGTTCTACTACAGGAGAGCCTAACTTATAAACAGGCCGACAGAACAATGGATAAGTCAAGATGTCAGATAATAAGGAGGGATTAAGGGAAAGCCAGTTAATGTCCAATTACATTATAATTTTAAAATTTATTTATTATTTTAATTTATTTTCTGTACCCTTCTCAGCCCACAAGCGATTCAAGGCAGTTTACAAAGGCTCAACAACACAATAAAATGCATTTTAAAACAGTAACATACAATATAAAACCAAAACAAGATCAATAAAAGCACCAATCGTTAGCGTCTCCTAGTTAAAACATTGTCCAGTCTCATCATCCAGTTGTTCCATTTTCCTATGTCTGTTACACTGTATTTCCTAATGCTTGCTCAAACAGCCAAGTCTCGACATTTTTCCGGAATGTTAAAAGGGAGGGGGCCAATCTAATGTCCCTAGGAAGGGCGATCCATAGCCAAGGGGCACCACTGAGAAGGCCCTGTATCTCATCCCCACCAAACGTACTTGTGACAAAGGTGGGATCAAGAGCAGAGTCTCCCCAGATGATCTTAAGGTCCTAGACATTGTGTTTCACAACAAAATGACAGAAAAAGCATTTCAGTACATGGTAACATTATGTAGTAATTGCTGTATTTACAAATTTATTACTAAAACATCGCAATGTATTGAAACAGCTGTAGATCTGGGTAGGAGACAGACTGCGTGGGTAAATACAGAACATTGGATGAGCGAAGGTTGGATAAGCGAGACTCTACTGTGTTTTGGAACTGAGCCCATAAATAGATAGCAGAATCTGGGGAGAGGGTTACCGTTATCTTTCCCTATCCTATTGGTCTCAGAAGTGTTCATTTAATATAGAACATTGCAGTATTCTATTTCAAAGTAATCCGCTTATATTATGGTTTCAGCATCCACTTCATCTGATTATCCCCTTGGCTGGTTTAATGATTTTTGTCCATATATATATTTGCAAAAGCATGATGATTTGATGTGATCAAAACCAAGTTATCAGTGACTCTGAAAGACCAAATCCATGACAAAAATTGTGTGTTCTGCTCGTCTTTTCATTAAGTTTCCTGTTAAATACATAGAAATAACAAGAAAAAGTTGCATGAGTTGATTTATTACACTACTGCTTTTAAACACATATCAAAATATAATCAAAATATAGAATCATATAATATAATATAATCAAAATATAGAAGGCATTGTTTCTATATACAAAGTATATATCCTACTATAATGATTCTGAACACAAGAATTAACATGAAGCAGTGAAAACAATGAGATGCCTTTACTAAATGCTGAAAAGAAGCTGAAAATGCTATCAGTTATTTTAGTCCCATTGCTATAATTCTATGTTTTGAACTTTAGAAGAGCAGTTCTCAAAGTGTGCTCTGCGGAGCTCTTGGAGTTGGAGTGAATGGCCTCTGGGGTTACTCTTCTGTTGTTGTTACTATTGTTGTTGTTGTTGTTGTTGTTGTTGTTATTATTATTATTATTATTATTATTATTAATATTTTTGCTAAAACTGGGTGGCCATCAGTTGGGAGTGCTTTCATTGGAGTTGGACTGGATGGCCCCTGGGGTATTCCACTGAAATACAGTTAAGTTTATGTTGGTTAAAATGGTTCTTTATTTGAAATCTTGTATTCTTTCTTTCTTTCTTTCTTTTTTTTGTACTACAAATGAGATATCTGAAGTGTGCATAGGAATTTATGCATTTTTTTCAATTAGTTCACACAATTGAACTATTGTTCAATTGAACCATTGGCCTGGCCTGTCTGTCAAATTTTTAAATGCAATGTGTCCAATAGTTTGCCCATGCCTATATACATACATTATATATTACATAACAAAATATAACAATATAATATACAATATATAATCATTTCTTGGGGTTCCATGATAAAGTTTTGCTTCAAAAAGGGCTCTGCAGCTGAAAATGTTTGAGGACCCCTGACTCAGGGAGAAAGAAAGCCATAGGGTCACTGGATGGTGGGTGAAAAGGGACTAATCTGCAATATGTGTAATAAGAAATTCAATGTGCAAATTAAATGTGAATTGAATATGATGTGTGGGAATGAATGGAAGGATGGAAGTTGTATGAATGGAGTTAATAATTTTGGAAACACCAGTATAATATTACGGCCCGCAATGACTAACTACCTGCTTGCTGCTTTGTGATTGAAACCTGCTAATGATCTGAAGAGTAAACTGTGATAAGAACTGGGACAGTGATAAAGGAAATGTTTGCAACCTTCCTTATGTTAAGAAGGAAGTCAACATAAGATCAACACCAATCAAGAAGATCAACATCTGGCCAGGAAACTGAGATGGATCCAGGATGGAAGACATCTGTCATTAATTTACAACTTTGGGACAACATCAACAGATTATTCCTATAAAAGACTCAGACTAATAATGCTCAAATCGTGGCAGACTGAGGAGTCTGTTCCACCCGCCATGCTCTGCTCCATGGGAAGGACAGAGGTGGTGTATTCAGATAGTGGCAGATCTGCACGGGAGCAGTCTGGTCACTTTGGGGCTTCTTTCTCAAGGGAAGAGGAAGAAGTGTGCTTTTGGAGTCTTAGATTTTGTGCAGGGAGTCAGGTTCTGCTGTATGGAAAACAGAGATCTGGTCCTTGGCATTGTTCTTAGGGAAAGAAGTTTTGGCATCTCAGCGTTTTGAAGTTTTGGCGTTATGGAAGTTTTGGAACTATGTGTTGGCAGGCTGCAGGAAAGCAGGGTCTGGCCTAACAGGTGCTTCTCCAAGGAGGGAGAAAACAATGTGGTAATATTTGGATGCATGTGGATGAATGCGTGTACATGTGGTGTGAATGTTGAGTGAAAAGGTAATCCCCCTTTGTTTGTTTGTTAACCAATGTAATTGTGAATCCAATGTAGTTGCATAGAATCTGTATATCTGTATGTCAATGTCATTCTTTGTCTAAATGTTTTCTGTAATCTGATATACCTTCTCACACTGGAAATTGCAATAAAAAGAACCTATGCTTTTAAATAATTGAAAAGTCATTCATGACATATGAACATATGCGGAGTGCCTCCATTGCCAGATGCCTATCAGACTTCTGTTGCTTAATGCATGCTTGAGCATGAGTTGATCTGGAAACCCCTTTTCCTACATGCCAAGATAATGTATCCAACTTATATTGGTTACTAGGCCTGTTTGATCAAGAAAAAATTTGTTTCTAAAATCGATTTGTAATTGGGGTGTTTTTTTGTTTCGATATTTAAAATAATTACAAAACTTTCCCAAAAAAAGTTTTGGTATTTACGAAATTTCGTAAATATTTACAAAACATTTTGTAAAGATGGCGGACCCCCGCGCATGCGTAGACATTGACATTTGGGAGTTGTAGTTACTGGGATTTATAGTTCACCATTCTGAACCCCACCAACGATGGAATTGAACCAAACTTGGCACACAGTTCTCCCCTGACTAACAGAAAATACTGGAAGGGTTTGGTGGGCAGTGTCCTTTGGTTTTGGAGTTGTAGTTTACCTACATCCAGAGATCACTGTGGACTCAAACAATGTTGGATCTGGACCAAACTTTGCCGGACCAGGCTTCCCCTCTTTCCTTCTTTCCTTCCCCTGGCCCCTTTCTCTTCCCTTCCCCTTCCTTCCTTCCCTTTCTTCTCCTTTCCCCTCCCTCCTTCCCTACCTTCCTTTCCTTTCCTTCCTTCTTCTTTCTCTCCGTGGTACACCGGGCCAGGCGCTGCCTCCGCTTGTTCTCCTGGCACGGCTGGGAGGGAAGCAGGTGGCGTCTCGTGGCCACGGAGAACAAGAGAGCACAGCAGAAGAAGATCTGCGGCCATGAAGCACCTCCTGTTCCCCTCCCAGCTGTGCCAGGAGAACAAGCGGAGGCGGCGCCGGGTGGGCGTGGCCAGGCAACGCTGGCTTCCCCGGGCCGGCATCTGGGGCAAGGGAAGGAAGGAAGGAAGGAAGAAGGAAAGGAAGGGAGGGAAGGAGGGAGGGAGAGAAAGGGGGAAGGGGAAGGAAGGAAGCATTCTCTCCTGACGTTTTGCCTGCATGTATGGCAGGCATCCTCAGAAATAACGAAGCTTCGCGCCCAACAGGCAGGGGCGGGGCTTGGCTCACTGGGTGCGCGCTCGCGCCGCCCCCTCGCCCCGCTCGCCCCATTTACGAAACGGGCGAAAGCTCCTTAAAACTGTGGGGGCTGCCGTTTCGATATTTAAAAACCCTTCCGGGTTTGAAAATATGTTTTGTTATCGTTTCGTATATGCAAAAATTAACGAATGTTTAACGAATTAACGAATTAACGAACGAAACCGCACAGGCCTATTGGTTACCTAAAGTTCTAGTTATACCATGTAACCCAAAATATGGTATCAGACCATGCTATCATGGCAGAAAAGACATACCGGTATGCATTTTGGATAGACCAAACGTCCTTCAATACAACGTTGCCTGAACATGTAAGACAATGGATGTGGCTCAAAACCATCTTTGCAGGAAAATTCAACCATGTCCCTGGATTTCATATATAGTTTTTCGGTTTCTATCCATCTCAGCCGGATGTTATTGAGATTCATTTCTTCTACAGTTACTATACAAGGATCTAGAGGGGGGGGGGAGCACACATATTTTTAATAGATTGATTGAACAGTGGAAGTTTCAGTTTCATGAAAGTATGTTATCAGAAATACGAACAACTTCTCATACAACAAACACTACATTTACAGAACACTTGCAAAGACTGTTTGAAATAAACAAAAAAAGTCAGTTCTCTACATTCACTAACATTAGAAACATGGGATGTCCGTGAAATACAAATGCGTCATTCAGCAGCATTCTCATACCATGAAATCCATGTACTTTCACTTATATAACAGCCTGCAAAAAAAAAAAATAAGTGGAAGAGTAATGTATTTCCCCATACCTATACATACTGGCAATTCTGTCCAATTACCATTCACACAATGTACTTCCGGTGATCCTCTCAAAACATAGAAACTTTGGCATTTGTATGTCACAATTTCTCCTGCTGAATAATCTGTTTTAAGAAGCTCCAAAATATCTCCGTGTGGAATGGCAGGTGGGCGACCACATTGCATTTCAAGATCTACAATGATATATTTGATTATGGAATAAGTGTATTATAGTATTCCTATATATCCTGATAAAGTAGTACAATGTCTAAACAGGGGATCAAAAGAAATGATATACCAGAAAGCAAATATTTATCCATTAAGAACCGCCAAACTGTCATTTTCTGCTCTCCTTTTTTCATACAAAGAAATGGAAAGAACAGATCCTAGGTTATACACCTGGAAACTTTAAAAAAGATGAATAGCAGCTAATAAATAGTGAGGACATCTTGACCTCTCTACCCCATTATGTGGATAATGGGAGGTGGAGTCCAATCAATTCAATATACATACTTATACTGGTAATATAAACAGATGCAAGCATATTTGATTTTGAAACCAATATATTTAAAAGGAGAATTGAAACATTGCAGGGCCATATAGAAGACATCATGGGTGAAGACTAGGGCTGGGCGGTTTCGTTTCGTTAATTCGTAATTCGTTAAAAATTCGTTATTTTTTTATTAACGAAGCGATAACGAACCATTCTGGGGCAACTTAAAAACGAAACGAATTTTTCAATTTGTTTTGTGAATGCTTCGTATTTTGTTATGTATTCATTTCGTTATTGGTTTGAGGTCGTTTCGTTATTATTTCCGCATGTCTGGGGCAAGTTTTATAGTTGTTTTTTCTTAATTAGTGAAAAAAAATTATAATATCACACTAACAGTCAACAACAGAGGGAGAGGGAAGCTTCAGAAGTTTTTTTAGCGTATTGCGCGATCGCGGCCACCAATAACGAATCGATTCGTTATTGTTTCGTTATTGTTTTGTAATTTTTTTACCATTTACGAAATTTCATAAATATCGAACTTTTTTTAAGGAAAATTTTGGAATTCTTTTAAATATCGAAATGCAAAAAACCCCAAAAAATGAATCGATTTTAGAAACAAATTTTTCCGTTGTTACCCAGGCCTAGTGAAGACTACTGGAGCAGAATATTACAGTTGATTGAGGATGTAATAGGCTTACAAGTCAATGCTTCTAAAAGGAAAAAAAAACTCTCTGAAAAAAATTCAGAAAGCTCTGAAAGAATGTGTGCTTTGCTCCTTAAATGGCCATAACACCCATTTAGCCATCAAATCTATTCACCTTTGCTAAAATAAACGTGGTTGATTTGCATAGATAATAGCATTTTTGTGCATAAAACAGCATTTTCTGCACAGAAATTAGTGTTCTTGCATTCAGGCCCGTAGCCAGGATTTTGTTTCGGAGAGGGGGTGAGTTTATGGGGGGGGGGGCTGAGTCTGAGTGAAAGAGGGTCTAGCCTAGCAAACCTTTTGTATCATTACCCCAATACCCCCATGCATATGGGATATATTGAGTATGGTGATAAGATCATGATATGAATAAACATAACAGTTTAAATAATGCACCAGTAAGGCCTTTTCGCGAACCACCATGAGAATTTGGGGAGGGGGGCTGAAGCCCCTCAAGCCTCCCCCCCCCCCCGGCTACATGCCTGCTTGCATTGAAATAATATTTTCCAGCATAAAATACTTTTTTCTTGTGCAAATAAACAGAAATGCACTGTGAATAGTCTTAAAAAACAGTATGGTTTTGAATTCTTCCTTGACATCATTCATTGCAAACTTTGAGAAGAATTACCATCTTTGCTATTCAGATCGGCATTGCTTGCACATCAGTGGAGCTTTCCCTTCTTTCACTAGAACATGGGATTTGCTATTTTTAACTTCTAACTTTTAACTTTTTAAAGTATCCCTCTTTTTCACCACTTTTTCATTGTCAGAAAAGGGATAAGTTGCTGTGAGTTTTCCGGGCTTTAAGGCCATGTTCCAGAAACATTATCTCCTCACGTTTCACCCACACCTATGGCAGGCATACTCAGAGGTTGTGAGGTCTGTTGAAAACTAGGGAAATGAGGTTTATATATTTGTGGAAAGTTTAGGGTAGGAGAAAGAACTCTTGTCTGCCCGAAGCAAGTCTGAATGTATTGTCGAAGGCATTCATGGCAGGAATCACTGGGTTGTTGTAGGTTTTTTTGGGGGCTATATTGCCATGTTCTAGAGGCATTTCTCCTGACGTTTCGCCTGCATCTATGGCAAGCATTCTCAGAGGTAGTGAGGTCTGTTGGAACTAGGAAAAAGGGTTTATATATCTGTGGAATAACCAGGGTGGGACAAAGGACTTTTGTCTGCTGGAGCTAGGTGTGAATGTTTCAACTGACCACCTTGATTAGCATTTGATTGCCTGGCAGTGTCTGGAGCAATCTTTTGTTGAGAGGTGATTAGATGTCCTTGTTTGTTTCCTCTCTGTTGTTGTGCTGTTCTAATTTTAGAGTTTTTTTTAATTCTGGTAGCCAGATTTTGTTCATTTTCATGGTTTCCTTTCTATTGAAATTGTCCACATACTTGTGGATTTCAATGGCTTCTCTGTGTAGTCTGACATGGTGGTTGTTGGAGTGATCCAGCATTTCTGTGTTCTCAGATAATATGCTGTGTCCAGGTTGGTTCATCAGGTGCTCTGCTATGGCTGATTTCTCTGGTTGAAGTAGTCTGCAGTGCCTTTCATGTTCCTTGATTCCTGTTTGGGCAAAGCTGCATTTGGTGGTCCCTATGTAGACTTGTCCACAGCTGCATGGTACACGGTAGACTCCTGCAGACGTGAGAGGATCCCTCTTGTCCTTTGCTGAACGTAGCATTTGTTGGATTTTCTTGGTGGGTCTGTAGATAGTTTGTATGTTGTGTTTCCTCATCAGCTTCCCTATGCGGTCAGTGGTTCCCTTGATGTATGGCAAGAACACTTTTCCTCTGGGTGGATCTTGGTCTTTATTCTCGTGGCTTATTCTTGGTCTTGCAGCTCTTCTGATGTCTGAGGTGGAGTATCCATTGGCCTGCAGAGCCCAGTTTAGGTGGTTCAGTTCATCTTGGAGAAGGTGGGGTTCGCAGATTCTTTTTACACGGTCTGCCAAGGCTTTAATTGTGCTTCTTTTTTGACTTGGGTGATGGTTGGAGTTTTTATGTAGATATCTATCTGTGTGTGTGGGTTTTTTTGTAAACGGTGTCACCCAATTGTTGATCTGGTTTATGGATGACTAGGACATCTAGAAAAGGCAATCTTCCTTCATTTTCTTTTTCCATGGTGAATTGGATGTTTGGGTGGATGCTGTTGAGATGGTCCAGGAACCTGTTTAGTTCTTCCCCATGGCTCCAAATGGTGAAAGTGTCATCCACATATCTGAACCATATAGTGGGCTTTTTTGTGGCTGTTTCCAGGGCTTGTTTTTCAAAGTGTTCCATGTAGAAATTAGCTGTGACTGGGCTGAGAGGGCTCCCCATAGCTACTCCATCTTTCTGTTCATAGAACTCATTGTCCCACTGAAAGTAGCTGGTGGTGAGGCAATGGTGAAACAGAGCTGTGATGTCTTCTGGGAACCTCTGGTTGATTAGTGCAATGGTGTCTGCTACCGGGACCATGGTAAATAGAGACACCACATCGAAGCTGATCAGTTGTCGTTGGTATTTAGCTTGAGATTGCTGATTTTTTCTATGAAGTGGGCTGAGTCCTTGATGTAATGTATAGGTAAAGGTAGTCCCCTGATATTAAGTCCAGTCATGTCTGACTCTGGGGTGTGGTGCTCATCTCCATTTCTAAGCCGAAGAGCCAGCGTTGTCCGTAGACACCTCCAAGGTCATGTGGCCGGCATGACCGCATGGAGCGCCGTTACCTTCCCGCCGGAGCGGTACCTATTGATCTACTCACATTTGCATGTTTTCGAACTGCTAGGTTGGCAGAAGCTAGGGCTGACAGCGGAAGCTCACGCTGCTCCCCGGATCGAACCTGTGACCTTTTGATCAACAAGCTCAGCAGCTCAGTGCTTTAACCCACTGCGCCACCGGGGAGTCCTTGATGTAATGTATAGTGAGCCCAATATGGCTTTGTAACTGTGCAGCAAGAAATTTTGCTAATGTCCAGCATTTCTGTGTTCTCAGATAATATGTTATGTCCACATTGGTTCATCAGGTGCTCTGCTGTGGCTGATTTCTGTGGTTGAGTTAGTCTCCAGTGCCTTTCATATTTCTTGATTCGTGTCTGGATGCTGTGTTTGATGGTCCCTATGTAGACTTGTCCACAGCTGCATGGTATATGGTAGACTCCTGCAGAGGTGAAAGGATCCCTCTTGTCCTTTGCTGACATCTCCCAACAAAGAATTCCCTCAGGCAGGAAGCAACCAGGCTTTGAAGCTGTAAGTCTATTCAATGCAAATCAAGCTGGCCAATTGCAAGATTCACATTTGTCTCAAACAGACAAGAGTTCTTTCTCCCACCCTGGACATTCCACAGCTATATAAATCCCACTTGCCTAGTTTCCAACAGATTTCACAACCTCTGAGGATGCCTGCCATAGATGTGGGTGAAACATCAGGAGAGAATGCTTCTGGAACATGGCCATACAGCCTAGAAAACTCACAACAACCCAGTGATTCTGGCCACTAAAGCCTTCAACAACACAAAAGAAGACTAATAAGGAAATATTAGAATAGTACATAACATTTTTTATCAGCAGTGCTGAGAATTCTCCATTTTGAAGCACCCTGACACAAATGTTTTATGTCACCTCTCCCAATGTTGTCAGGATACATTTTGACAAATATATATATATATACACACACACACTATTCTACTAGATAAGATGGTATTTAGAAATCTTGTTAGACTCATGGTCACATTTCAACAGGTAACCCCTGGGATTCAAAGGAGCTAATCTGGGTGAATTAGCTTGTAATAGAGTTTCATTTTGACCTGGCAGTTCAAGGCTTCAACTTCCTCTTTAAATGGAATATTCCCGTTTCTCTTCATATCTTACCATCTTGGGAAATGCAGCATATCAACAGAAGACACAGGACAATACAGAGCAGCCAGTTCCTCATAGTCCTGAAGGACGTTCCCAGATCTGCCAAACAAGATCTTCTCTTTCAAGTACACATACACCCCAAAGGTCTTTTATTTTATTATATTTTCTAACCTGATGTAATTGGTTATCTGCTGTTGTTTTTGGCAACCTGACCATGACGTTACTGGAATTGTGACCACAAACTTGATATGGGATGATGAAACTTTCAGTAAAGTTGCTGAGTTTTGTGGTGCAGTTCTGGAATCAGTGATCAAAGTGCTTTTCCAGCAATTGATATTATATTGCCACCTGAAAAGAATAAAGCTTGCCTATCAAATATACTAACTTAAGGTTGAACATGAATGTCTTCAACCCAAAGGACAGGAGGTCACTGCAATGGGAGGGGGTAAAGAGGGGAAAAGGTGTGATGGGGAGCAATTATTGTAGGCATTGTTCTGAAGTAAATATGTTTTATGTATACAGAGAGAGTGAGAGTGATAGAGAGAGAGATGGATGGATGGATAGACAGATAAACAGACAGACAGACAGACAGACAGACAGATAGATAGATAGATAGATAGATAGATAGATAGATAGATAGATAGAGATGGATGGATGGATGGATGGATGGATGGTAGGCTTGTTTGATTAAAAAACGGTTCAAAACTCATTTTGGATGTAGGGGGCACCAGTGGTTCGATTCTAAAGTTAATTCCGATTTTCACAGAAAAAAAAGTTCTAAACTTTTAGAACCTTCTGAGACTTCCGAATCCTTTCGTTAATAGTTTGACAATGTTATTTCCTGTTTCATTGCATGGTCTTTACTTTGAAAGTAGTTGTTTTACTCCAGGAGCAGGGAAAAGCAAGCAGAGGAAATTTGCAAATTCATGCTTCTCCCATTTCTAACTCACTTCTCTAGGTTTAAAACCAGCTGGCTCTTCTGGCTTGAGACAGAAGCGGAGCAAATTCATGCTTCTCCCATTTATAACTCGCTTCTCTGGCTTGAGCAGAGGCCAAGAGAGATGTTGAAGAGAGATGTTGACAAGCTGGAATGTGTCCGGAGGAGAGTGACTAAAACGATCAAGGGTCTGGAGAACAAGCTCTATGAGGAGTGGCTTAAAGAGTTTGGCATGTTTAGCCTGAAGAAGAGAAGGCTGAGTGGAGACATGATGGCCATGCAGAAAGATGTGAGGGGAAGTCATAGGTAGGAGTAAGCAAGTTTGTTTTCTGCTACCCTGGAGACTAGTACGCAGAACAATGGCTTCAAGTTACAGAAAGAGAGATTCCACCTGAATATGAGGAAGAACGTCCTAACTGTGAGAGCTCTTCAGCAATGGAACTCTCTGCCCCAGACTGTGGTCCTTCTCAGGAGGCTTTTAAACAGATGCTGGATGACCATCTATTGGGGGTGCTTTGAATGTGATTTTCCTGCTTCTTAGCAGAGGGTTGGACTGGATGGCCCACGAGGTCTCTTCTAATGCTATGATTGTATGATTCTATAAATGGCTCTCTGTACAGTATGTTTAGGACTCTGCGGGACTCTGTCTCGGATCTCCAGGATGCTTCTACTTCTCACCTCATCTCTGCTAGTTGCGTTGATAAGTTTTGTATCATATGTTCCATCGCTAGTACTTTCTCCTCTAAGTACGGGGCTTTTGGGGAGGGGAGGTCTCTAACCACTTTTCTGTCTTGTCTTCGGGGTGTCTTCCTCCTCATGGTGATTCTGCTCCTCATTGGGAGCTGGGTAGGGCTCAACGGTCTCCCTGGCAGAGTTGGTCCTCGGCATTGCCCTCCACTTTTGATAAGTACAGCTCCAGTGGAGCCACCATCATCCCTCCAGGGGAGATGGTTTCTCTTTTCTCCTCTCCTTCCTTTGATCTCTGCATTTTCCCTCTCACCAGGTGCCTGGGAAAGGTTTTTTTAAGAGAACTAGCTTAATGTATGCTTATAAAGAAGTTGTGAAACAAAGGATAGGCTCACAGTGATTTCTGGATACACTAAGTCTTTATTTCATTCCTTTACTGAAGCAAAATAAAGCTTTTTTTTTTGACATGTCAGGAGCAACTTGACAAACTGCAAGTCACTTCTGCTGTGAGAGAATTGGCCATTTGCAAGGACGTTGCCCAGGGTATGCCCGGATGTTTTGATGTGTTACCATCCTTGTGGGAGGCTTCTCTCACATCCCCACATGAGGAGCTGGAGCCGATAGAGGGAGCTCATTCATGCTCTCTCCGGATTCGAACCTGCAACCTGTCGGTCTTCAGTCCTGCTGGCACAGGGGTTTAACCCACTGTGCCACCGGGGGCTCAAAAAAAAAAGAAAAGTCAAAAGAAAGCTAGTTCTGACATTCTCCTGATTGCCCTTGGATTTATAGAATGCTTCTCTTTGAAGAACTTTCTTTACTATCTCACATCCCAATGTCAATTAATTCCAAAAGCAATCAATTTCCTATCCCCTATCTCCACCCCTTCTGATTTGCTCTTCCAAGTTCTCATATACTTATGTCTCCATTTCTCTAAACAAATCCCCTCCATACCTGTTGTCCATAAACATGCCAGACAGACATTTCTGGTTCTTCTGAAGCTGAATTGGAGGGCCTTACAGTTTTGCAGCAGTAAAGAAAACAACTTTTGCAAATAGGTGCTTTTTATTTTATTTTTCAAAATACACAAACATTTTACAAACAAAAAGTAACTACTGAAATTATATACAGCTACTGTATTCTTTAGTCTGTTAAACCCCATTATGAGTTCACACTCACAGTACGTGCATTTATTTTTTCCCCTTTCAATACATTTGCTTGTTTGGAAATTTACAATGGGCTTCCTATAACTTCACCCTTTACAAATACTGGAGTTCTGTTTTCTAAAAACAACATGTCTGTTAAAATGTTCACAGTCCATTCAAAGTAGCTGTGTATAATCTTTGAAAAATGTGTTTGCGAAAATCTAGAGTAATTTTAAGCTATTGAAGATAATTAAGCTATCTTTTCTGAAGATGGCATGCTCATTAAAAATCTTCCTTGTACACTCCTCCCCATTCCTTATATTCACACCTGTAAAATACAAAGTGAACAGGTAAGATTACAAGTACAGATAACTATTTGTTAAGTGGATAATTCTTAATATAAAACAGGACAGTGTTTAATGTGATTCACAAATTGTTTCAAAATAATGCTGTAGACACAAATGATAGTATAGAGTACTGTTGTAGTACAGCATGATAGTAACGTTACTACTACTGGTAGAAGGGAGAAGAGGGCTGCGCAGGTGTTGGAGGAGGAGCAGCAGCGAAAGCGGATTAGAAACATATTCATGGCTCCAACTGCTTCCGAGTCCTTTGAGGGTTTCTCAGATTGTGAAATGGGGGAAGGAGATGAAAGCAGGGGAGTTAAGCGGGCTACTCGAGAACAAGAATCAGATGAGGAGATCCAAAGGAAGTGTATCCGTGATATACTTAGCTCTCCAACAGAAGATGAAGACTTTGTGGGTTTTGAAAGGAGTGATGGGACGGGGAGTGATGATGGGGAGGAGGATGCTTTAGACTGGACCCCTGTGCAGGAGATTAGGGACATCTGTACTCAGCCTACATCCAGTGATGACTTTGAGGGGTTTGCAGAGGACTGGATATCTGGGAACACTTGGGAAGACCTAAGTCTTGAAAGACGCTGGCAAAGGTGGAGAAATGGGCGTCAGTGCTCAGCTGCAGGGAATGGGGCAGCTGAAAGTGATGATGAAAGGGTGGGGAGCAGTTCATCCTCTGATGAGGAGTTATTGGATATAAGTTGGTTTGAAATCAATGGGTCTTTGCAGAAGGCAAAGTGTTTTGTCGGGTTTGGATCTTTGTTACTGCCATTACTCTCAAGTTTGGGTCCTTCGAACTGTTTTTGGACTTTGATTTTGCATGCTCCCACCTTGTTTTCTTGTGCTTTTTGCATCTTTTGAATTTCAAGCAGATTGCTGTAACGTTTTGTTATCCCAGATTATACTCCGGTATAATCCAGATTATATTTAAATTGGGTTTTTTGCTTAGTGGTTGCTATAGACTCTTAGTTTGTGCTAGAGGCACTGAGTTAAGTGTCTCTAAGCCTTTTTGTGTTTAATAAACCTTTGTTTGGACCTTTTTTTTTTACTGTCTTTGGCATTCTTGAGGCTTCTGGGTCTTGACAGAGTACTATAAGTTGGTTTCAATATCTAGGCATGTTATGGCAACTATATTAGGCCTCTCTTTTTATTAACAAGAAATAGCCTTTGAAAGAAAGCCATCCATTTTTTAATGGGTGGGGCAGAATCTTAGAAATGGAAGCGACTTTAAGGGCCATCCAGTCTACTCCCCAGCCACACAAGCATCCTGTATGAATCACTGCTGACATTAAATGTTTTCAAATTTTGATATCTTTCTATGTATTTTGATGAACAATTAATTTAGATCAGTGGTGCATACTATCCCCTAATCATCAAATTAAGTGTAGCATGCAAAATCAGATGCCTGTAGTTTTAAACTGTAGCATAGGTAAATGCTACTAGAGGTGTGTAAATGTCAATTTCCCTTAATTTAATTCATTTTCACAAAAATTAAATATTTCAGAAGTGTTCTCTTTCCTGGGGAACATTATATAAGTTTTTGTTTCATGTTCAAGTTTTAATATTGAGGCTCTTTTAATAAAAACATTGCTGAACAATGTTTTGTACAAATTCCCTGAATTTTGAGCAAAAACAAACAAGATTAACTTGTGCAAAACTATAATCTCTATGCCAAAAACCTCCTGTGTCTTTTTCCTATTACTGTTATTGATTTTCTAAAAAAAAACAACCAATAAATCTGTTTACTTTCCTAAAGGAGGAAATAAATAAATAAATAAATAAATAAATAAATAAATATTGCAAGGCAACTGAGTCTTTTTTGTGAAGTGTTTTATATAAATCATCATTTTTACTGAGGATAAACACTTTAATATTCTTTTTTACTTTATTTTTTATTAATTATTTAACACAAACAATCTCGTATATAATCAGAAAATATACATTCAAAAATAATGAAATGTGTCTAGGTCTGTATGCAGAAGGCAACTTGTACAAAATAAGTATAACATACTTTACCATTCACACGAGTTTAAGACATTTTGAAAGGAAAATCCATGCAAACTATTCCTAACTAGAACTGTTTTCATCTAGATAACAGCAATAATGCCATCAGCTACTTCTATCCCTCCCTCCCCATATCATATGCACCAAAAAAAAAAATATCCCAATGTATCTTTTTTTAAGGTAATTCCTTAATCTTCTTTACATTCCTATGGTAAATCTAAGATGCCAAAAGGATGGCCAAGTCAATCAACAAAAGATGTGCTGGCGAAACATATATCTATTCACAATGCTAAAGTAATAAGCATTGTTATTTATGTCTCTATTAGGGCTGAGCAATCAATTAAAAATATTTTAAAATTCATTACAAACTTAGGAATTCCAGTGTTTCATTTCTAAAGTGTTTCTAAAGTATCAATTTCATTACTATAAAGAGAGTAACGAAATTTTGTTACTTATTCATTATAATAATTTTGCAAGTGGGGAAACTTCAGGAGCTCTTTTCTCCCTCATTTTTACATCTATTGGGGTGAAACTTGCTACAATGGTAGAACACATTAACCACTATAAGCCCATAAAATTTCAGAATATTTCACTAATCTATGGATTTTGGGGGGAAATTTAAATTTTTTATAAACAATATCTTTAACAAAAACTACAAGAGCTATCTCCTTGAATTTTCTATACAATAACACAAAATGACAGGGTATCATTTCCCCCCAACTTTCAGAAATAGTCATACGTCTACTGATTTTAGGGAATTTCAGTTTTTTTTACAAAAACTTTTTTTTTTTAAAAAGTCAGAACAGCTATCTCATTGAACACCTTGTCTTTAACAGCAATATACTTACATATCATTCGCATCGTGGGTATTCAAATGTGCCATTGACACAGTGTACTCTGAATAGGTTAACATGCACAACTGGACTATAGCCCCATTTACAGGCAAATTCTGCTATATCCCCATCTTTGGAATATAGTTTTTCAGCCCATGACCACTTCAGCTTTATATTGTTACGTTCCATGTCTTCCTCACTTGCTGTACATGGGACTGCAGAAAAACACAGTTTATTAAAGTTTTTATAAATAGTAAAAGCAAAGGACTGAAATATTCAGAGCATATAGCCAGAAATACACAATAAAAGCACAGTTCTTTTATGAAAAAAAATCACCAAAAAGTAGAAAGAGATGTAGTGATATCTAAGATTGGTCAAAAATGATTGCTTCAAGAGATTAGAAAAATCGTGTTACTATAAGCTTGACACCTGTTAAAATAAATACATTTTGGCCTCCCAAAAATGTCGGAAAAATTAACATTTCTGTATTTTCCAAAAAGGATGACAAGCAGGGTATGGACTCCCCTGTGAATGTGTCATGTTCTGCAGTTGATGGTGGTTGATAATGTGCCATACCTAGCAATTAGTGGTGGTTAGTATATATAATGCTTGGTGACAGGTAATATATGATCATGATTAGTGGGGTGGTGATGCTGCAAGTTATGGAAGGGGTTAATATCCCCTCAGGTTTTGTAGGTCAGGGTATTCTGTCTGTAAGGTGGCAGCAATCAGGGTATAGGATACAGCTGTGATCTGCTACATAAAAAGAGCCTGGCTAGAGGATGCCTTTTGAGGAGAAAAGTATCTGATACTTGGCTGTGGGTGCTGGTAGTTTTTTCCCCAGATTGGTGGATGGTGTTATTCCTGACCTGTATTCTGAACTCTTGTGCTATAACTTGAACTGTGGTGATAATCTTATTGTGAATTCTGTTGCTGTTATATCTTGTCATGGACCTTGAGGTAACTTGAATCCTCAGACTGACTCTTGATTATGACTTTTGGCTCTCCCTTGAACTCTGGATTATCTGGTTTGATCTTTGGAACTACCACTACTTTGCTTTGTACTCTTGAACCTTAGATCATTACTCTGCGAATGCTTGGAGTTTGACTCTTGGACTGCAACTTGACTACTATTTCTTCTTGCTCCTGAACTAGCATTTATAGTACTCTCAATGTGACTTCAGCTGTGTGACTTCAGCTGTGTGCTATCCTTATGTTTGAATGTAGACCTGGAAATGGAAAAGTGTTTAATTTACTGTTGTAAGTAAAATATTTCTGATACAAGTCTGGTGTTGTTTGATTAACCTCTGCCTGCATACCGACAGAGACCTGGATCCGTACAGAATGAATTACAGGATCACATACCCAAGAGAAATCAACCTTTTCCACCCCAGCTGAAACCCAAGTTGGTATGCTCAACCATAAATCAAATGACAGCTGTTTTATAGTTCTGAAACTGACTAGCAGAACTTTCATGCCAAATGAAACAAAGGCTATCTTGGTTGAGCTGGGAAGAGAGGGAGGAATTGCATAAATACCAGCACTCTCTTTGCATCTCAATCCTATGATAGCATAATTTTCTCCATGTTCATTCATCTTCCTCTGTGAACAACTTGCAAGTGTATTCTGGACAAGGGAACATACTGTGCACCCAAACCTGCAATTCTAACTTGCAGGCATTCAGTTGTCAACCAACAGATAAACCATACTAAAGAATTTTCTTTTTAGCCAAATCAGTAAAAGAAAGGATAGAGATTAATACAGTACTAGAACCTGATCAGCCTTACACAAAGAGGTAGTAGTGTTATGCACGTTGGTGATTACACACTATTTCTGTGATGCATAAATCATGAATAAAACCTGCTTTTGAACATGTGTACTGCTGATTCATTTATGGTATGTAACTGAATTTGGTCTTTCTCACCTTCCTCTTTTTCCTATTGAGAGAAAGGATACAGTAGCCACCAGGATTACAATGGGAGCTCAGGAAAATAAATGCTTTCTATTGATAGAATATACAGTGAATTGTTCAGAACCCTTAGTATATACTGACTGACCTCATTCCTCCAAGGCAAACCTTCTTTAGTTAGTGGCCAATGATGCAAATTAAGATAAGGAATTGATCTACAGTATATTCTGGCGTATAAGACTACTTTTTAACCCAAGAAAATCTTTTCAAAAGTCAGGGGTCGTCTTATACGCAGGTGTAGTCTTATGCATGGGAGTCGTCTTAACTCTATATTTTAACTGGAAAAGTTGGGGTTGTCTTATACGCCCAGTCATCTTATATGCCGGAATATACGGTACTTAACTTCAGATCTTTAGCATATTGCACATTAGACTAATTTTTGTCATGTATCATGTTCTGCAGTTGATGGTGGTTGGTGGTGGTAGGACTAGCATTTGATGATGGAAAGGTTAAGTCTTAGTTCTAAAGGGTTGAGTAATTTGTAAGTAAGAGTTCATGGGTGAAAGCAATTAAGGGTGGAGATAGGCAAGAGATAGGATTCAGCTGGGTATTTCTGGATATAAGGAGCTAGCTTTGGGACTGATCTTTGGGAGAAAAGTATTTGTTTTATTTTGATGGTAGATGCTGCTGATTTTCCCCCAGGTTTGTGGATTTTCGGTATTCTGACCTGTCTCCTGTACTCTTGGAACCCTGGAACCTTGAATCTTGGACTGGCTTTTGACTACGGTATAGAATCTTGATCCCTGGACCTTGTTTATTGAACTCTCGATGTTTAACCACTGGATTGGACCCCTTGACTACAGTGCAGCATTTCCTATCAGTTTTTCTTTATTTTGTGGCTGAGTACTATCTTTATGTTTTATATTTTGGACTATTAAAACAGCCAGAAAGTAAGTGCTGTTTTAATTAAACTGTTTAACACAAATTGGGTATTTGTTTGATTCACCTCTGCTGGAAATAATGGCAAAGCCCTGGCATTGTGACAATTTTCAATATAAACTCCATTCTTTCCTTTGCAGATTGTACTGAATAAAAATACAAAGAAGAGGAATGTGCTAGCCCTGCAAATCCATTTCAGTTTTGTCCCTTTCATCATCTAGATGAGAACCTTTACTAAAAGGAGAGCTTCCGCTATATTCCCAATAGTAGTAAACAAAAGCAGGTTTTTCCAATGGAACTAAGAGTGTCATCTGTAGGAGAAACTCTCTAGCTCAGTCACACTGAACTCCCAATGAGGATGGAAATGGAGACAGATTAAGAGAATCCCTTCTGGTAGGGGTTCAACATGCTTCATGAGAAAATACATAGGACTACAATTATGATAGTTCAGTGACATGGGGAACCCAAAAACACAAATCCCATAAATCCAAGAACTATTTAACAGAAAGTCCCGCATTGCTATTTATCTTTCTGTACAAATGAGAAATACAAACCTATGGTATAAATCCCACCTTCCCCAGGATTACAGAAGTAATGAAAACTCTTTGTGAGAAATATAGAAGGCATATGAAGGCAGTTTAATCTGTGTATGTCTTACACCAAGAAGGAAACTACTACTGGTATATGACCTGCAACAGCTTTTCCAACTCCATAATTCTGAATGCATTGGATTGAATACTTGTAACATGAAATAGTTATAAGTATATGCTTCTATTATGTAGAATTCATATTTTTTATTGACTAGATGAATCTATTAAAGCCACAACACAGACATGAATTTATTTTTTTCTATATTAAACAAGATCTATACCATTAAATTTTATGAAGTCTTGAGATTATTCTCATACCTATGCACTCTGGGGTGTCCGACCAAAGGCCATCTTGACAACGTACTACTGCATTTCCTTTCATGTTGTAGAAACGTTGGCATTTGTATGTCACCCAATCACCCGATTTATATTCTTCTTTTACAAGTTCAATAAAATCTCCATTTTCAATAGAAGGTGGATGACCACATTTTCCTGTATTAACTTTAGAAAAGAATTGAACAATGAATCAGAAAACAGCTTTTTTTTCCTCAGTATGTAATTTTTTCTGGTGTGAAAATTGTTTATAGTTTATAAACTGTATGGTTTCAGAAATGCATGGGTTAAAACAATAGAGATATGTAGAATTGGTAGAATGTCACTTTTGGAGTTTCCTGGGCAAACTGGAAAAGAAGCTTGCAATGTACTTCGTGCATTGTGCCGATATGTGAACGGACAGGATAAGAGTTTGCTGGGTATATATTTTGTAAATAAAAATAAAGTGCAGTTTTCATTGAAAGCTGAATAGATGAGTCTGGTGTTCTTCCCACTTTGTGCCTTCAAGAAGAGCTTGCAAGGTCGAGGCAGTTGAGGTAAGAATGGTGATTTATCTCAAATTTTCCTGACATCTTTCCTCATAACATTCATTATGGTTGCAAATACTATGAGAATGTATATCCTTTCCCACTGTTACAAATATGAAAATGGAAAATAAGGCAAAACACTTGCCCAAAGACATATTTTTCCTTTTTAAGAATGGAAACCGAACCATGTGTGTTTGCTAATGAATCATGAACAATCAATTATAACAACAACAACAAGTGATGATTTACATTATTATTAAGAGTTCAAATAGACCACACAGTTGCTTTTGTGTACATAGGATTTCAACAAGTCTGCGTTTTGTTCACTTGTTTACTCCCAGTGTGTATCTTATTCCTATCCAGTGTTGGAAGATTAGTTTTAGTACCTATTATATATTAGTTTTTAGTAATAGCAAAAACATAGAATAGTATCAGTGCTTGCAATACTTCTACTTCTTTTCTAGCCATTCTTTTATTTTGCTCAGAACACTTGGAATTCTTGCCCAGGACAATTAAGCTCTGCCATTTCATATATAACCACCACTTTCATAAAGCCGTTAAGGCTTACTGATAGGATTCAGTCTGATCCAATTTTCATAAAAATTTGTGTGTATTTGTAGGTCTCTAAGACTGGAAATGAAAGTGCAGCCAATCTTTATTCAATTTATAAATTTGATTTCTGACAAATACATTTTTGTGGGGGGAGGGGGAAGCAGAACAGGTTAGATGTAGGGAATATGAATTTCCCTAAATATCTAACTCAATATTTAATTTTTGAGCCATTGGATTACACCTACAGTTGCATCAATTGTTCATGCATGAGTGTTATAACAAACCAGGAAGTTTCTATTATCAATAGTCTCCAATTCTATGCACAAGAGAAAAGTCAAGCTAACTGTTTCAAAACACGATATGATGTCAAGCATCAGTAATGAAGTAGGCTTGACATCTTAGATTCTTCCAGATTCATTAATCATAGGTTTCCAACTTAAATGTTAGAATAATCCCGCCAAGATATAACCTCTCAAGCGTATTTGTTTAGGATATCCAAATTTAACCTTCAGTGCAATTTTTTCAATCGACACACACTCAATCTACGCACATTTATCAACCAAAAATAGGCCGACAACCTGTTAGCACTTTATACTAAGGCCTTCCCCCTATGAGTACTTTAAACAATTTTATAATACAGAAGGTAAGGCAAGATGTGGAGTTCCATGGGGTCAGTGTTTTCCATCCGTTTTCATTATAGTATTCAGAGATGTAGAAAAAGGGGGAGGTGTCTCAGGGGCCACGAGAGAATATTCCCAGCCCCTGGGTTGACTCCACCCACAAATAGTCTCTGTAACCAAGATGTCAGGCCCTCCAAGCTGAAAGTCCTGCTGCTTAATGCCAGGTTGGTGAATGGAAAAACATTCACCAAGATTTAATATTGGATGAGCATGCAGACCTAGCCTGCATTACTGATGGGGGGTGGGGTGCAAATCTCTCCCAACTTTGCCCATCAGGTTTCAGCGTGCAGCAGCCGGCCAGATCTGGGAGTGGGGAAAAGGGGTCGCAGTGGTCTATCAAGACTCCATTGGCCTGGTCAGGTGTCCAGTCCCACAGTCAACCACATTCCAGAGTGCCCATCTAAGGGTGAGTGGCCAGGACAGAACAGGGATTCTGTTGGTGTAGTGTTCACCCTGCTATTTATTTATTTATTTATTTATTTCATTTACTTATACCCCGCCCTTCTCACCCCGGGGGGGACTCAGGGCGGCTTACAGAGGAGGCACAATTAGATGCCTAAATCAATTGACAGCAATACAAAATACAAAGAAGCAATTCAACAGTTAAATTAAAACATCAGTGCATAAAAAATATTAAGACAATCTCATGCTCGGGTTCAGAGTCCATATATCCATTCCATTCCATTTGTCCTTGTTTATCGTCAGATCCTTAATTTAGTTGCCAGTGTGTCCAAAGGCTTGATCCCAAACCCTACACAGCAGTCTCCCTGCCTGAGCTATCTGGGGTGGTCTCAGGGCCTGGTGTTGGAGTCTCAATGGTAGTAGTGCTGAGGGAGTTCAACATCCACACCAAAACCTCCCTGTCAGGAGTGCCTCAGAACTTCATGGTTGCCATGACAACCATGGGTCTGTCCCAAGTGGTTTCTGGCCCAACCCATAGCACTGGACACACTCTAGACCTGGTTTTCTGTTCAGAGTGGGATGATGGTGATGATGGCAACAAACTGCCCAAGAGAGCTGTTTCAAGTGACCAAGGCACTCTTAAACCTTGCTCAGCCAGGGATCCCTGATCAATTGACCGTTCATTGTGAGGAATTTGTTAGGTCAGTGGTTCTCAACCTGTGGGTCCCGAGGTGTTTTGGCCTACAATTCCCAGAAAGCCCAGCCAGCTCACTAGTTGTTAGGATTTCTGGGAATTGAAGGCCAAAACATCTGGGGACCCACAGGTTGAGAACCACTGTGTTAGGTTCTTTGCAGATAAAGTCACTCGGATCCACTCCGACATTGACACCAGTATTAATGCAGTCTCAGTGGATGTAACTGACACATCTGTTTGTCATGGTTCTATGGATTGGTTCTATGCAGTTCTATGCAGACTGAGGTTCTATGCAGACTGAGGATGTAAACAAGATCATTGGAGGAATGAGACTGGCCACCTGTTCTCTGGATCCTTGACCATCCTGCTTGTTCTTTGTTTGTGTGTTTCATTTTATTGTTTTGTATTGCTGTTGTTGTTGTTTTTGCTGATGTATTGTTCAGCCTCATGTAAGCTGCACCGAGTCCCTTGGGGAGATGGTAGCGGGGTACAAATAAATTATTATTATTATTATTATTATTATTATTATTATTATTATTATTATTATCCTTACTCATTAAATTGGCAGCAGAGGGAGGGAGGGGGGACTGGCAGAGTGGACAAAGGTGCTGGTAAATGCTTCCCTGACCCAAGGTAGAATGCCTACTAATTTCAGGGACTCTTGTAGAAGAAACCAGCACTGAATTCCACTCAATTGAGTAATTACAGGCCACTATACAATCTCCTCTTCCTGGGCAAGGTTCTAGAGAAGGTAGTGGCCTCACAACTCCAAATGTTCTTGGATGAAACTGATTATCTAAATCCATCTCAATCAGGTTTCAGGCCTGGATAGAGGACAGGGATGATGTTGGTCACTTTGATGGATGATCTACAAAGAGAGCTAAATAGGGGGATCGTGTCTTTACCACTTCTTTTGGACCTAACAGCAGCTTACGATACCATTTTTGGAGGCACTATTCTACAGTGGCTCTGGCCCTTCTTGGAGGGTTGAACCCAGGAGGAGGTGCTAGGAGGTGTTCAACTCCCTGGCCGGTAGCCTGTGGGGTCCCTCAGTGTTCAATTCTGTCCCCCATGCTGTTTAACATTTACATGAAACCGCTGGGAGAGATAATATGGAGTTTTGGAGCAAACTCAAACCAACTCAACTCATATTTTCTTAATGAAGAAATGAAGTAGAATCCAAACTTCATGCTTGCCAAATGTAGTGGAAGAGTTTGCTGATTAAAAACAGTTTCGGCCCAGTTTACCTGTCCAAACGTATCTTCCTCTACGAATCAACAAGGATGTTAAGATCATCCAGGGAGGCCCTGCTTTTGGTCCCACCACTTTTACAGAAATGAGTGGTGGGGATGAGAGACAGGGCCTTCTCCGTGGTAGCTCCTTGGCTGTGGAATTCCCTCCCCAATGACATTAGGTCTGCCCCCTCCCTCCTGACCTTTCATAAAAAACTCAAAACCTGGCTATGGGATCAAGCATTTGAACAATAGATGGATTAACTGGGAAGAGAATGTTTTAGTTACTGCAATGAATTGACCTGGACTGTGATTTTGAACTGGTGAACTGTTTTAATATGGAATGTTTATCATTATGTTTAATTGTGCTAATTGTAACTATGATTTTAATGTACTGTGTTGGCATCTAATAGCTGCCTGTTGTAAGCTGTTCCGTAAACCTCTTCAGAGGTGAGAAGAATGGGATATAAATGCTCAAAATAAATAAATAAATACATAAAATGAAATCTGTACTAAAATACATATCTAATGTATTTAAAGAAATACAGACAGAAAGCATATATTAGGAGAAATATATGTGTACATTTATGCAAAGCTTTTAACCAAAAATTTTAAATCAGTAGTGATACAGAATGAATTTGTGCATCAACACAGTTTGAAAATTGTACAAACCAAATCACAGGATTCTTCATCTTTAGTTTGGCAAGAAAGAGCATTTACTCATAAATCAACAATATTGGAAAAGGCAAACAGTAATCTAACCCATATTGTGCTCTGAGGCATGGACTCCAAAATGAGCTTGTATCAATCCATGCAATTCAGACAAACTATAAATATATTATCACAAAGTACAGAATCACATTGATTTATCCAAGCCTTTCAAACACCTTCATGCTAGGAAAAATGAGAGATTATTGGGGAAAATGTTTCTCAAGTTATAACAAGCTTGGACTAGAAGAATCCTGGATTGATGTGAATTTTAATTTAGAGATTTATTCTCTACAAAAATTGCATGTGCAATTTGCCACACACAACACGCACAGAAAAACTGTACAAAAAGATCATTTTTGTGCAGGACTAGGCCTGGGTAACAACGCAAAAATTTGTTTCTAAAATTGATTCGTTTTTGGTTTTTTTTTTGCGTTTTGTTATTTAAAAGAATTACAAAATTTTCCTTTAAAAAAGTTCGGTATTTACGAAATTTCGTTATTATTAATGAATCAATTCGTTAAGATGGCGGACATGCGCAAATCACTTTTTTTTCTTTTTTTAGAATATTTTTTGAATTTTTTTAAGAATAAAAGAAATATATTTATCAGAAATATTTAAAAATGGAAAATTAACAAAATGCTTGCCCTGTTGTGGAGCAAACACACCCACAGGACAGGGACAAACACACACACAGGCACACAAGGTTTTTTTCTTTTTTTAGAATATTTTTTTCTTTTTTTTAAGAATAAAAGAAATATTTATCAGAAATATTTATGGAAAATTAACAAAATGCTTGCCCTGCCCTGTTGTGGGGCGAAAACAGGGCAAAGCCTCCCCGCTGCTCCCAGCAATGAATGAATGAATGAATGCAAGCACAAGCAATGAATGAATGAATGCAAGCAAGCAATGAATGAATGAATGAATGCAAGCAAGCAGCCAAGAGCCAACCAAGCCTCCCTCCCGCACCTCCCGTCTCCTTCGCAATGAGCAATGCGGCCACGCGGAGCCGCTTTTAAAGGGCAGCCCGCCCAATCACAATAAGCCACGGTGCTTGGGAGCGCCGGATTGGCTCCCGGCGCACCCAGCATCCTCCATCCCTAAAACGTCATTTCCGAAACGGGCGGAAGCTCGTAAAAAAGATGGAGGATGCCGTTTCGATATTTAAAAACACTTCCGGGTTTGAAAATAAGTTTTGTAATCGTTTTGTAATTGTTAAAAATAACGAATATTTAACGAATTACAAAATTAACGAACGAAACCGCCCAGGCCTATGCAGGACACATATTTTCTCTGTCAAAAATAACATTTCAACACAGAAATATTAATTTAGGTATTGAAAAATTTGTTTTCTGTGCAGGAATCAGAAGTAATTGGACACGAAATAATTTGCAAAAATGTGTTTTCCTGCATAGAAATATGAATGCTGACCTCAGCTATCGATTTCTGCAAACAAGACTTGAGCATTCTTGCAATCCTGGATAAGAGACAAAATGGAAAGCAGGTCATTCTATGCTACATCAGTTGAACTACATGTCGGATGAACTGACCTCAAGTTGGTAGGTCGTCTTTAGCCATTGCTAAAAATCATAGGAGACTTTTCCTATCACTTTTGAGAAGCTATTCAAGAGTCTACATAGATAAAAAAAAGAAAACTTCCATTTTATTTTGTACCTCACTTTCAAGATATATCAGAATGGAATCAAATACCTCTGCATTGGGGTGCTTCTGACCATTGCTTCTTCAAACACTTTACTATACGAGATCCAGAAATATAGTAGCCATTGCCACACTGATACTGCACGCTTTCATTAGGCGAATACTTTGGTTTTCTATTTCCTCGAAGCCAACCATGCAGAATGTCAGGTGGAGGCGGACAACTCATATCTAAAATGTTGGAGAAAACAATCCTTGAAAGATCATTTGAAAAACTAAAACAATATCTGTACATTTGTAATGTCTGTTTTTCTGAAGCCTTGCATCAGCAAACCTCCTCCTTCCTTTAACAGAATTGGATTTAATTTCCAGGCCTTTTAAACACATCTTTCAACTATCCCAATCTGAAAAGAACATTCCCTGTTAATCTTTTGCCAGCCCACTTTTTCAGTTGCTTTTGAAATGTGTTTCCCCCCCCCCCCCCCCCCGGTCCACTCATCTTCCACTTACTTCAATTGCTGCAAACTTAGCTTATAGTATAAAAGTAGTTTGCACTCAATTTGTTCAGCAAGGGTTTAATCTTGCCCTTTCCCTGAAGATTCAGCCAAAAGCAAACTGCAACGTTGTTGGACATGTAGGATGAGCTGACCTCATTCGACATGTCACATGTAACCTAGAGTCACAACTGTTTCATATGCAAAAGGGAACCTGTTTCTGCCTGTCATGTTAAAAGTTTTTCATGGAAGGGAGTAGAAAAGTTCTGGACAACATGGAACAGCCCCAGTATCCACATAAATTACATCAGCTGCTTTCTAGTAACTAGGAACTGGGAAGATTAGGAAGGAAGTCATCGCATAGCTGCATAATTATGATGCTTATACATTCATTATTTCCCAATGGAATGACCATGAATAGTTACTGAAATAGTAATCAGTTATGAGTATTGAGCATCGGGAGCTAGTCTGAAACTAAAAGAAATTGTTCAAGGACAGCAGCAGTCATGATATTAGCACAGTACTGGTCAATGAGTCTTGTACTAGCCATGTATGCCAACCAATACATCTCATCAATGGGAACAATGTTATTATCCGTCCCCTCCTAATACAGGAAGAAAGAATTGCCTGTGATGAGAGATGGCTCACTTAGAATAGGAATTCACATGGGAATTCAGTAAATGGATTCCTCTTAGGGTGGTTAGTTTTTGTCATTTGTCATTTCTATTTGTCCTTCAAATGTAATAGTGAGATGTGCCTCTACCTTCACATCAGAAATAGTTAAACATGAATTAGAAGGTTGGAGAACCCTGTGTCTCTTGTCAGAGTGCTGCAGAAGCTTTTGAAGCTCTGAAGAAATGGACGCTTGAGACTTCAGTATAAAACAGATATTCAGCTTTACTAAGCAGCTCAAATATACAGCATACACCATCAGTAGACAGACAGGAACAAGAACAAATTACTAACACACTCACTGAAACTATAAGGACTTATCTCTGTATCCTCCCTACTCCCTACTCACTGGAGGCAACGCTCAGGGTCGCATCTTCACAGCTTATTAACTCTACTGTTTAATCCTTTCTGTGTCAGAATTCTCTCTGGCAATACAATCCTGTTACAATCACAGCCATTGTACATAAAATTACATTTAAACACACACTATACATTAATTTTACACTGACATCTCTTTCCTTCCAATCCCTTCCATTTTCCTTTCTTTTTCTTCTCAATGCTTACCACTGAAACTTTGCAAGAGGATGTGGAAATATTCATCCATACCTTCACATGTTGGTGGTTTTGACCATTCCTGATTTTCACACCTTATAGTATCTCGTCCAGATATTTCAAAATCTTTATGGCATTCATAATGCAGTTCTTGACCAGGAAGATAAATGTTGTCTCTGTTCACCACAATGCTGTCTCTGTTCTCCACAATATCACCATTAGCAACCAGAGGAGGTTCTCCACAGGTTACATCTAAATGGGGAGATGACACAAATAAGAAAGACCTTTATGATAGTTTTATAAAAAATACTGTCTCATTATAATGAAGAAAAATAAAGATTCCAAAGTTGTTTGGCAAAAAAATGTCTACAGTGCCTGATTGTCAATATGTAGCAGTGCAAGTAGGATCCCAATGAATTGATTTTGCCATTCTTTGGTGCACATACATTTAAAGTTTGAAGTATGAACAGATGCAGATTGGTGGATGAGGAGCATAGGAATCTGCTCTATGTCCCATTTTAAAATTGCTTGGAAAGGGCTAATGTAACAATGACAGCACATGAAAGAGAAATAGAAAATATTTGTTTGAATTTGTATGCTGAATGCTATGTGAAAGATGGGTTGGTTATTATGGTTATTAAGCATCTTAGAGAGCTTCCAGACAGTGCCAAAAATCTGTGCCAAAGCAGGGTAAAAAACCCGTTTTGGTGCTAATTTCCATCCCCATCCCTAAAAATCTAGGCTTTCTGGGGGGTTTCTAGATGCCATCCCGGCAACTACCAGACTGGCATCCAGCCACCCTGAAGCCCCTGAACAAAACAAGCTTTAAAAATTTAAAAACTTATCGGGCTGCTATTAAGGTGGTCCTTGCATCCTCTTGGCATATAGGACCCAGGAGGAGGGGGATGAGAAGGAAAATTTCTCTTTGACCCTCCGCTCTCCTCGCACATAATTTCTATGGACCAAGAGTACTGAAGGATCTCCTTAATGACAGTCCAGTAAGTTTTTCTAATTTTAAGGCTTATTTGGGGGGGGGGGCTTGGCGGGAAGGGGGGGTGCCATCTCCAGGAGTCTGAAAGGTGTGAGATGGCAAATGAAAACTGATCCCCAGAGAGTTCCAGTTGGTTCTGGAACTACTCAGATGTGAGTCCCCATAAGCCCAATACCCCATTAGACCCATGCTTTTTAGAAAGGCCTGGATCTAATGGGGGTATCTAATAGGCTTGGGTAACCACGGAAAAATTTGGTTCTAAACTCGTTTCGTTTTTAGGGGGCCTTTGCGTTTCGTTTTTTTTAATAATTCTGAAATTTTCCTTTTAAAAATTTCGAAATATATGAAATTTTGTATAATTATGAATCGATTCGTTAATGGCGGACACGATTGCGCAATATGCTAAAAAAAAAAAACCTCCAAATGGGACAGGGGGAACTTCTGAAGCTTCCCTCTCCCTCTGTTGTTGACTGTTGGTGTGATAAAACAAACAACAACTATAAAACTTGCACCAGACATGCGAAAATAATTACAAAATAATTACGAAATAATTACAAACTAATTACGAAATAATTACAAAATAATTATGAAATAAATTGAAAAAATGTTTCGAATCTAATTTACTCCTCACACTATTCCTGCATGGCTCAATATTGGATCGTAAGCTAATTTAAATACGAATTAATAACGTATTACGAAATTAACGAACGAAACCGCCCAAGCCTAGTATCTAATTAATTTGGATGAAACCAGAGAAACCGTGTGGAAGGGTTCCAATCTGCCTATGATGCACTACATAAGACCTCTTCCAGTATACACACTTAGAACACACATTAGTTCATATCACCTCCTGAAATCACAGTGGTGTCTAGTATTCAACTGCAAAGATGAAAGGAACCACTGAGAGCAGGAAAACTGCAGAAAGCTCAGCAGATGTCATTCGTAACAATTTTGCAATCATTTTTGAATTTACCTCTGAGTAAGGGTTTCCCCAAGCTTTATGACTTGGATCCAAAGAATCATGCAGTTAGCAGGATATCGGGCAACACATGTTGTTTTGAACATGAACACTTACACAAAGGAACATAGAAGGGGCATTCATGAGCCCCCTACTTTTCACCTTAGCTATTCAACTTCAGTATGGCAGCACATAAGTAGTTTGAGAAGTGTCAGTGAGACCAAGAGAGAGAGAGAGAGAGAGAGACAGAGACATACCTTCACAGGTGGAAGATTCTGACCATTCACCTCTTTGGCATGTCAGAATCAGTGGTCCTTCAGCAGCAAAACCAGGATGGCACTCATAATTCACTGTTTCCCCAGATTGATATCTGTTTTTTACTTTTTTAGTGAATGAAGCATTGTCAATGAGAGGGGGCTGGCCACACATCTTTTCTGAGAGGATAGGAAAGTGAAAATACAACATTAAGAACAAGTTACTATACCTGTGACAAGATTTTCCCAAGACAACACAGATAGATTAATCTTTTTTAAAGAATATTTATAAATGTAATTCAACAGACACAATTAGTAATACAAAGAAAGCAAATGCAAATAAAATAGTATGACAATACATTAATAGTAAACAGAAAACAAATTCCATTCCTAGAAAAGATAAATTCTTAATATATATTTTAAAAGAAAAAGAGCATTTTAGAGAAGATATTTTACTTTTAGATCATAGATAAATGATAACCAACATATCCAGATGGCAGCACACATACATATTTTCCAGTAAAGTGGCAGGGTAGCAGTTTCTAAGTTCATCATGGTTTCCTCTCTAAAGGTATAGTAGCTGATTCCTCATACTGGTAAATCCAGTCTTTTTCCTTTTCCTTTTCCTTTTCCTTTTCCTTTTCCTTTCCTTTTCCTTTCCTTCCTTCCTTCCTTCCTTCCTTCCTTCCTTCCTTTCCTTCCTTTCCTTCCTTTCCTTCCTCCCTTCCTTTCCTTCCTCCCTTCCTTTCCTTCCTTTCCTTCCTTTCCTTCCCTTCCTTCCTTTCCTTCCCTTCCTTCCCTTCCTTCCTTTCTTCCCTTCCTTCCTTTCTTCCTTTCTTCCTTTCCTTCCTTCCTTTCCTTCCTTTCCTTCCTTTCCTTCCTTTCCTTTCCTTTCCTTCCTTTCCTTTCCTTCCTTTCCTTCCTTTCCTTTCCTTCCTTTCCTTCCTTTCCTTCCTTTCCTTCCCTTCCTTTCCTTTCTCTTCCTTTCACTTCCATTTCCTTCCTTCCGTCTTTCTTTCTCCTCTTCTATCTCCTTCCTTCTGTTAACTTTCCTTCCCTTCTCTTCACTTCCATTCCTTCCTTCCATCTTTCTTTCTTTCTTACATTCCTTCCTTTCCTGCTTCCACTCACACTTCTTTCCTTGTATCCTTCTACATTTCTTTCCTTCCCTTCTTCTTCCTTCCTTTCCTTTTTCCTTATTCCTTCCTTCCCTCCTTTTGTCTCCCTTCCCTCCTTCCTTCCCTCCTTCCTTCCCTCCTTCCCTTTCCTTCCTTTCCTTCCTTCCTTTCCTTCCTTTCCTTCCTTCCTTTCCTTCCTTCTTTTCCTTCCTTCCTTTCCTTCCTTTCCTTCCTTCCTTTCCTTCCTTCCTTCCTTTCCTTCCTTTCCTTTCCTTCCTTTCCTTTCCTTTCCTTCCTTTCCTTTCCTTCCTTTCTTTCCTTCCTTTCTTTCCTTCCTTTCCTTTCTTTCTTTCCTTTCTTTCTTTCCTTTCTTTCCTTTCTTTCTTTCCTTTCTTTCTTTCCTTTCTTTCTTTCCTTTCTTTCTTTCTTCTATTGGATAGCATAGGGAAGGGTTATCACCCCTGTAACATATATTTTGCTGTCTGTGCCCCTGTTCAGAATATCTGTTGAGACTCAGCGTCCTGACACCGTATCTACTACTGGGTGTAGGAGGAGAAGGAGTGATGCTGAGTCAGACCTGGATCAGCGCCAGCTGAAGCGCATTCGTGATATCTTTTTGGCTCCGACAGATACAGAAGACTTTGCAGGGTTCGGCCCTGAGGATGTAATGGAGACAGATTACCGGGGAGTAAAGCGGGTGGCCAGTGAGTCTGACAGTGATAGTGATACTCTGTCCAAAAGACTTAAAGACACAGCAGGCATTTCCAGTTCTAGTGAGGATGAAATGGAGGAGGAACTAGATTGGACTCTGGTTCAGAACATTAGGGACATATGCGCCCAACCTACATCCAGCGAGGAATTCGAAGGGTTCCAGGATGCTTGGGAGGAGGGTTCTTCTTGGCAGGATCAGGCCCTGGAACAAAGATGGCAACATTGGAGGGACCAACAGGATGCAGCTGCAGGACATGAGTCAGACACAGATGCGAGCGATGAAGCTCCATCAAGCGATAGCAGTGATGCATAAATTGAGGATGTTGGGAGATGTTACTTTGCAGAAGACAAAGTGTTGCTTATGTGCTTTGTGCCTGCCTAATTCTTGTTTGAGTTTCCTGGTATCCAGTTTTCCTGCCTTGTATATCCAGTTTTCCTGCCTTGCATATCTGGACCTTGGAATCATCTTTCGTGAGTGTCTTCATCGTGCTTTCGACCCTGGAATAATCTTGGACCATGCCTTTGCTTATTGGACTTCGTTTCTGTTTAGAACTCTGTTACATTAAGAGACTATTTTGAGTTAGCGTTTGCAATACGCTTCTGTTTACTTCGGTTTCCTTTTCGGCTGAGCTCAAGCCTGGAAGATCCGGATTACTGACTGTTTATTTACCTGCCTGAAGGTTCCTTTGAGTTGCTAATTTTCACTGCTGTTAAGTGCCTCTTTTGTTGTACCTCATTAAAAACTATTATTAGCATTTCAATTGCTGTGAAAGACATCTGTGCTCTAAGTCTCAATATCTCTTCCAGGATTGCCATACCCTTCTGAGGGGTAGATTTATCTCACTTCTTATGTCTCACACCCCATTTGTAAGTCAAATGCTTATAACTTGGGGACTGCCTGTACTCTGCTCTCTTTACCCCTACAGAATCCACATTTTTTTCCTGCCAGAGACATGAGGGTAGGTGCTAATGATATCCAGAGATTCAATAATATCAATTGCAAGGCAGAATCATGATGCTGCAGTGCTAGATGGGAAAGGGAGTATCCCAACAAAGTCATGTGAGAAACCTTATTTACACACAGTACTGAAAGGATGTGGTAGGATATATCATTGGACGTTATTAACTACGAATCATTTGTAAGTGGGATGTTTGTAATTCAGGAACTGTCTGTAAATACATCGCATTTCAGAAACTTCTGAAATGAGTGAACATGAACATAAGGTTTCAACCCAGATTGACATGATCATTCTGCACAATAAAGTTCCAAAGTCTTACAAAGAGGGTGTAAGAAATGCAATAGTTATGAAGATGACTCATTGCTGAATAAATATTTTCAGAATTACCTACAAGACATTTATTTTTAAAAAGCTTTCTCCTTGGGAAGTAGATTATGTGATTTTTTTTTTAATTGCAAATTTTTGGGGGTTGTTTTTACATTTGAGAAACCTTTGGCAGAAAAAAGTTGCACCATAAAAACAAACAGTAAAAATTTGTATTTTGTACAAATAGAATATATCTGCAAAACAAAAACATATTTTTTTAATAAAAATACTATGTTTTTGCATTTCTGCAAATATCTCAACATATCTCTGTGTATGAAGGAATCATGGGGAAAATGTGAAAAAAATCTTGAGCAAAGGGGGAATATTTCTTCTTGTCAAAAGCAAGATTTGCAAATATTCCTTATATATTTTTTATTCTTGGGGCACTACAGAGAATGTTTGAGCCTTTCAAAAGCTATAAATTATCAGTATTTTTATGAACTCCTTTTAGTTCCTTGCCTCATATCTTCCTGGCACAGGGACAACAAGACTTATGCAAAAGTATGCAGTATTTTTCATCTTTGAAGAGAAGCACATTTAATTACCTTTGCAAACTGGAAGTTTCTGCCACTTAGCATTTCCACATGTTGCAAACGAAGGTCCACTGATTTCAAAACCTTCAAGACAATGATATTCCACAGTTTCACCGGGAAGATATTTGTTCTGGGAAAGATTTTCTACTTCACCATTGTCAATTGAAGGGGGATGTTCACATCTTTGATCTGAAAAAAGTGAATTTATACCATACTGATTGCAACCACATAGTGAATGTAACCAGACAAAGAACACTTCCATTTATTAAGCCAGCTCTCACTTATTCGAATAGTAGGATGTTCAGAAGGGAACCTTTATGAAGCCAAAGTATTTTGGAGAAATGTGAAGACTTATACTATTTCTATGATATTTGTCTAATGGTAAATGTTCACGTTAAGGATAGTAGACCAGTGTGATGAAGCATTGATTTTTAACTGTAAGTTAAGCAAGGTTATGTATATGTGTCTCTACAGTTAAATATGATTGTACATATATGTATATGCTTAGATGGTTGAATATTATTATATGTATGTGTTCAGGAGGTAAAAGACAGTTATGGATGTACATAAAGGGTTAACCATTTAGAAATGGCAGGGGGATGGGACCAAGCTCAGCACTCTGAGTTAGGTTGCCATGGAGAAACCTACTGCACATACCAGAGGCAGACATTTTGAGGCTTCAGTCTTTTGGTCATCGAGCTAAAGGGAAGGTGGTTCAAACATGTGGTGAACAAAAATAAGGGAAAGCTTTTAGCCTGAGTGATTTAATTAAGTTAAGGGGACTTATTTAGGTTTGTGGTTTAGCTGTGTGCTAATAGGAGAAGAAATCCCACTGGGAATCTTTACTTCAGCAGGAAGCTGAAGGGAGACAAGGGCATTAGCTGACCTTAGTTAATCTGTCAAATAAGGAAACATATTAAGAAGTGTAACAACTAAAGTTCTAGTTGGTGAAGTAAAAGGCATCCTAAAATTATATTAAGATTTGTTGAAACTGTAACTCGTGGAGCTTTATACCAATCAGAGTCCTGGTTGACTGTTTCCATTCTCCTCCCCTCTTGTAACATGTGCATGTGACTTCAATTCCCAGAATCCCCTCTTGTGGTTGGTGAAATGTGCTGAAACTTGGTAGGCTTGCAGAAGTAAATCTAGCCTATAAGTGAGGTGTGTTTCATGCTGATAGGCTTAAAAATGGGGGGGGGGGGATGAGCATCTAAAGTTTCTTCTTTGATGGCAATGGACAAAATCTTTTTGGCATGAAAAAAGATTCCCTAAAAATGGAATGGGGCGGGGAAGGGTAGATGAAAACCAGGCACCTAAAACAGCATGGGTTTTTGCTGAATTACACATCCCTAGTACTGAGTTGATATATCCAAAAGCAAGTTCGAGTTACTTCAATAAGATTTGTTCCTATAAGAAAGTCTGCTCAGAATCAAAATATATTTTGCATTCCTTCGCTATTTCTAGATATGGCCATAATCCTAATTGTACTTAAATGAATTTTACACAGAAGGGACTAGTTGACAACCACGATACCTCATTCTCTCCCTTCACTCATTAAGACTTACTAAGGAAATAATTTGCTGTTGTACATTCCCTGCTTACAGGAGCAATAGCAAGTGAAATGGATGCTGAAGTAAAAACACCATTAAATAAATAATAACACAAGACACTCAGATTATTTATTCAATAACTTTGTGTGCATAGGAAACGAATTTTCTTCTGAGATCCTAAACCAAAACTGTGAATTCTGCAGCCCTCCAATTGCTTCTCCTCTACAACTGTAATTGTTTCTATTTGGTAATGTTAGCTGGCACTACTGTTGAACAATATCTGAAGCTGTACCACTGCCGTGCTTGACCTAGACAAAATCATGATGACATAATGGCAACAGTCTTGGACAGCAATGGCTCCCAAAGTGACCCATTTAAGGTAGAATCAAGTGTTAAACAGGGATGTGTTATTGCCCCAGCCTTATTTTCCATCTTCATCGCTATGATACTTCATCTTGTTGATGGGAAGCTTCCCACCGGAGTGGAAATTATCTATTGAACAGATGGAAAGCCATTTAACCTCAGCAGACTGAAAGTCAAAACCAAGGGCACAACAACATCTGTCATCAGCATACCAATATGCTGATGACAACTCTGCACATTCAGAAGAAGACTTACAAGCCACTCTAAACACCTTTGCAGAAGCAGAGAAGCTCAGCCTATCATTGAAAATTGAGAAAACCAAAGTGCTCTTCCAGCAGTCACTAACCAACCCATCTGCAATGCCTGAAATACAGCTTAATGGTGTAATGTTAGAAAATGTTGACCATTTCCACTACCTTAACAGCCTCCTCTCCACAACAGTCAACGTTGACACTGAAATACACTGTTGGGAAAAAAATGCTGGACTAGATAGTTATTCAGACTGATTAGCAGACCTTTTAAATGATTATCGTTAACTTTGTAGGAATAGAATACACAAGACCTATGGTAATTTTTTTTCAGGAAAGTTATTAAAATCCTCCCTTTGAGATAAAACTTTTACAAAAATGCATATTTGAAAATAATAATTGGCCAGAGTTGGATTGAGAGTAAGGAATCTGGCAGATGTGGTTTATACTTAGAAAAGGGAGATGGCAAAACAGTGGAGCCTAATGTAGAATCTAATGCTTTTACACACATTTCACAAAAGCACCACACAGGCATACAAACAGCAAGTAAAGGGCTAAAAGATATGCCATCAGATCCAAACTGGTTCAGGTGAACCTCTCTCAGATCTCTTTGGATAGACCTCATCATGTTTTTTTTCTTGGTTTTCCATCAGAAATCCCTATCTACTAGCAAACCTTGCCATGGGTAAAATGGGGGCAAAAACAACATTTTGTAACATTTCTATAAATATAATGTTGTACTATTTAGTTTTGAGCAGAAATGTTATGGCTAAGAAGAGGTAATTCACACATAGTTAGACATGGACATTATTAAAGAAATAATATAACACACACACACACATACATATGTATAACATATACATATACATATCTTACAGAGATAATATATTACTTTGCTACATTCTCTCTTATACTTTTTCTCTTGTCATTCAGTTTCTTTAAGCAAAGGCAAACATCAAAACATCAATACAAACCAATACAGCGTGGTGGAGTCTGCCAACGTCCATATTCACATGATATTTTTGGAGGTCCTTGAAGAAGAAAATGTTCCATGCAAGTGAAGCCAACCTCTTTGCCATTTTTATAGTTTCTTGTTTCTGATATATTGATAGCATTTGGAAGCTGTGGTGGTGGTGGGCAGAGTTCTTTAAAACAAATGAAATATTTTACATATAATTGAATGATTCAAAACTGGTGAGAAATTTCTTGTAATAGAAGAATATTTGATGATTCCATAAAAAGCGAAATAAGGAGGCTGTAAGGCCTAGGACTCTTTTGGTCCAGGTCTAGCAGAGAAACATGAAGTAGTGGTGCTTTCATTTTGCTGCGTTTATTTTATTACTCTTGATATCTCCTGCTTTGTGACTATTCTTTGTGTCTCAGAAAAGTATTATAAAAGATTTATTGTATTAAAGAACCAGTTGAAATATATGATAAAAGCCAAGAACTTATTAAAATCAATCAAAACATACCTGTGCATTCAGGTTCAGGAAACCATTTTCCATTAACACACTTTGTCTCATGCTGGCTAACACCACAGATGTAGCTTATAACCGTGTTGTTGTCAAAATACATTGAATGAGGAACTCGTGGTCCAAACTTTATACCTTCTGGCCTTTTACATTTTTCTGCAAAATGATATTGTCAAAAAATATTCAACCAGAGATTTTTCAAGTAACAAATATTGAATGTCAGCCATTTACAATGAAAAAAAATATGTAACTTGAAACTTTTAGTGGAACTCTTCATGTTTTGAAATGCTATATAATTCTGGTACCAAACAGTGCTGAGAGGAAGTCCAGAGATTTTTCAAGTAACAAATTTTGATTGTTATCCATTTACATTACAAAAGAAGTAAATTGAAAGTTTGATTGGAACTCTTCATGTTTTTGAATGATTTACAGGAGGCATCTTTCTGACACCAAATAGTACTGGGAGGGAGGCCAGAGGATGCATCAAAAGTAATACAAATGGAAGAGGTACCAAAGTATTATTCTCAATGCACACATTCATCCTGAAATAATCAATGTGTCAGGGAATGTCATAGAGTCTTGGTGGGAATGAGTATATGTACAGTCATTCCTCTGTGCTCTGCTTTCCAATACAGTCATGCCCTTGATGGCCCAGTGTGCAGGTGATTGGCATTTTATTAGAAACCTGATAGTGCTTAAAGGAAAGATATTTGGAGGTTGATCTCATGGGTCATCTTTCTGGGGGTTTTCTTTACTAAATTCATTTTTATATAAATAATTTTAGCATGTTTCTTTCTGCTACAGGAGAGCTATGAGAAACTTTGCAATTTTCAAAAGCTAATGTTCAGATTGCATTCTGTGCAAACTTTACAACTGAGGATTTGCATGGAAAATAGCATTTTCTTTGCAGAAATCAGTATTTCCTGAATAAACAAATAATGTGCTTTGATAATCTGGAATATATGGCAGTGTAGGAGCGTAAGGACTACATAAGTCATAGATAGCTTGAAAGCAAACAACAACAACAACAACAACAATTGTGCAGAAGCAGTATTTTAACTCATTCTGTACTCCAACTAAAGCTTTGACTTTAAGCTGCAAGTAGTAACAAATATTGCACATTGGGATTTCTGAGTGGCGAGATAGCTGTTTTAGTTTGTTGCAGTGAAAATAACAGAGACTGTTATGGTACTTTGCATAAGTTTTTATAGACTGTAGTGCACAGAATTTTGGCTCTAAGAAATCAATTAGTTTTTAAGATATTACAAGACTTTGTTTCTGCATATATTTACAATTTCAAGAAGTGTCTGTTTAAATGTTAAATAGTTTATTTGAAATGCTGTAGCTTACTACTGCACTCGGGTGTTTTCCACTTTCCATGAAGACATCTGGCAGGGTTGGTTCCAACAAGGAAGTAAGTTGGAGAACATTCATATTTTACTGTTTCATTATGTCCATATCTGTCTGAGTTTGAATCAACACCAACAGTTCTTCCATTTCTGATTTGTTGAGGTTTTCTACAGAATTTCACTTCCTCTGTGGAAATCAAGATAAAAGAATGTGAATGAGAACAGAAGTTCTTAGTTTCTTTTCAAACCAAGGTCTCCTTTATTTCTAATATCTACAGTAACTCCACTTTCCTCCTTCTTTTATATTATTGAGAAAACAAAAGGTACACCAAGTCACTGTTTTTATAATTCTGTTAATACTTTGAAAAGGCTAACAGATAATTAAAATATAAATTTGATTTAAAAAAATCCATCAGCAGAGCATTTGGACAGATGTTTAGAAAAACTGAAATGGAACAGTTATTTTTCCCTGCTTTCCAACATCACTGGCTGAAAAGAACTCTGCCAGTTTGCAAAACTGGGAGCATTGGTATAGAAGTCCACATTTGTATCATTCATGTTTGGCCATTTGCAGGTGTTGAAATGGGGCATATCAGAGCAGGGTGACGGCAGGTCAGAATTGATCTACTCTGCCATATAATGCCATTTCAGAATGCAGATTAACTACATTGAATTGAATTATATGAGTCTACCCTACCATATAATCCAGTTTAATGCAGTTAATCTGCATCCTGAAACTGAATTATAGACGGTGTGGATACAGCATCAAAATCAACTTTGGGTATTATGGTTTTAGACTGGGCCTCTGGAGTTTAGAAAGGTAGTTTCTCCCTTGCACTACATTAGTTTGAAAGAGAATATTTTAATAAGATTCACAATCTTTAAACGTTCAATGAACTTTGCCTTCATTTATCTTTTACTTCTGTTACAGCTTTAGTAAAATCAAGAGATTAACAATCATTCCCCTTTTGTACAAATCCCATAAAATTATGTAGTGAGGTATTTTTGTGTTACATTTCCTGTGTTATAGTTTCTGACCTCCAAGGGTTATCTTATGGCAACCAGCATTAAGTAGCCATTCACCAGAATACATAACATAGGAAAGACCATTTAATAGATGCCGTGCTTCAGCTGTTTTCTTATTTCTCACATTCTTTACATTTGTATATTACAGGGAGTTTCCAAGTTACAAATGAGATAGGTTCTGTAGGTTTGTTCTTAAGTTGAATTTGTATGTAAGTCAGAACAGGTACATTTTAAAGTATAACTCCAGCCGTGTGTGTGTGTGTGTGTGTGTATAGAGAGAGTAACTTGTATACTGAATGTATCACACATAAAGCTCGATTAGACTCCAAGAAAGGAAATCTAATTTGTTCAAAAAAATCTCCATACTATGGGTACAAAACACAAGAAAATATATAAAACATTCTTTCAAATGAAAACTTCTGGTGCAGAATGAGAAATAAGAAAAATAAAGTTTTTAAGCTTCAGATGTGACAAATTCATATGTGCAAAGTAAAACAACTTTAGTTTTTTTAAAAGTCTAGAAATGAGTGAGTTACAGAAACATGCAATTTTTTTTTACATTTTTACTATTCTATTTTATTAAATACTATCTTATTACAATAAAAATATTTTGAAAAAAGACATGCAGTATACCTGTGCAGGATGGCAGGGAGGTCCACTCTCCATCAACACATTCTACTGTATTTGATCCAGACATTACAAATCCAATATCACACTCATAAAACAGCTTCTCGCCATGCTGATATACCTCTAGAGGATCACCAACGACAGTGCCATTGGAAATACTAAGTGGTTGCTGACAACTCTTGACTGTTTCTAGAAAAAAGAGAGAGATGAACTTTGAACTTATCTGCTGAAAATAACTTCAAATAGAATCTATATCCATGCAGTCATCCTTACAATTGAGGGTCACGGACCATATAACAATCTTAGGCACTGTAACTATTGGATGCACTGCCATTCACACTGATCATATGTTGACATTTGATTAGAAAAGCCTTAAAAAATTGAACACTCTTCACTTGGTTGCTAATTTCATATATTACCAATAGTGCAGTGGATGAAGCCAGGGAACAATAAGTGTGAATGATCCCCAAATGGAAAACCATCTTGATGTGTTCTTACATTCTTGGTAAGTCAGTCAAACATGCTTACACATGGTTAAGAGAATTTATATCTTCTATCTGGGCAGAAGTTTGAGGATTATTTTCTTGAATGTAATACTACCAAGTTCTTTCTTGTAATGGTCTAGGAAGAGATTGTCACTTAGCATCAGCATTATTTGACTTTCATTTGTCCTCACAGTTGTACTGTGAGTATTTACATGTGAGCAGATTACAGGCAAGTTATGTTCTGTAGATAGGTTCTCTAGGTTTGTTCTTATGTTGAATTTGTATATAAGTCAGAATAGGTAGATTTTAAGTGTAACTCCAGCCAAAAATATATACATATTAGCTTTGGAAAGCATAGGGAAAGATTGACATCCCTGTTGCATTTCATTTGCTGTCTGTGCCTCTGTTCAGAAGATTTCACCTCACTTTCTGTCCCTATGACAACTGGATTTTGAAAACATTGGCCTGTTGTAGAAAAAGAGATTGGTGATAAAGCTTCAGTGGAGACATCTTTTCGCCATGATAACTGTTCCCTTTCCGATGAGTAGATTTCTCTTGCTTTCTGTTGTCTCACCTCCATTCTTAACTATGAGTCATTTGTATGTCAGATGTTTACAACCTGGAGACTGCCTATACTTACATAAAACCCAAGGAAATGTGGTTGTTTAGAAGGTAAAAGCAGCCAGGATTTTTAGGATAACTTGTTCTGAAATGTTGCCAATTTCATTTGCAAAGCCAGGTAGATGTGCAAATATAAGTGGGTATCAACAAGTGACTAAGCCGAGGGAGCAGGAAGGAAAAGTTTATTTATTTTTAGGCATTGTAGAATGGTGCTTCATATCAAAAAGGTAGCAGGTGACATTTTGATTCAATCCAAGGAAGGAGGGGAACAGAAACTAGAGATTTTTTAATGTATTCCAAAAAAACCATGTTTCTCATTATTCTATGAGGAATGGAGAGGAAAAAAGAAAGACATTGATATACAATGAAACCCAACAATCATGTCATGAATATGAAAGTCATGTCACAAAAATTCTTCATGTGCAATGTATATCTGGACAGAGATGCCATGCAAAGGCAAATGTATCAATGAATCTCTGGACACAAAGACTCCATCTACACCAAACATTGAAGTCAGTGTGGGGTTGAATCAAGCTGATCCAATTTAATCTGGGGAGAGCTGCTGAAAGTGGTTGTACACTGGATCAAACACATACAGACACAACCAGACTTAAAAATCTTCTATAAAGCCGCTTGCATGAACTGTCTTACAGAGTGGATACAACTGAAAATGTAAATCTACTTAATCTAGATGGATATGGACTAAGATTTGGGTGGTATGCATACCTACGACATGAAGGAGAGAGACTAAATAAGGATTTTAGCAAACATAGAGGGAAGCTTTTAGACTTCTATGCTAACATATCTGGAACAGATATGTTAGGCATGGAACCAAAGACACCCCTGTGGCTGAGACCTGTAGAAGCCATTGCAAGACCCAACTCCAAGGATGAAATAAGGACATATGGTGAATTTCTTATCATAATCAATGGCCAATGGGCACTGAGGGGGGAAGAAGAACTGGACATTAAAGGCTTTTAAGAACTGGGCATTAAATATCCCCAATTATATGAAAGGTTTAAAAAGGACGAAGGGGGAGGGGGTGGTTGCCTCAAAAGAAAAACTGAACTTGAAAGTATATTAGAAAAAGGGGAAGAAAGGTTTAATATCCAGATTGTATAAATATATCTTACACTATAATCTGGAAGACAACTGAGTAAAAACCTCCATGATTTCATGGGCAAAAGATCTTGGGAGAAATATAGATCTTGTTGAATGGTAATAACTCTGGAACAAAGGCTTCAAATTTTCAGTTGCGGTTTCAATTAGAGACAATTTATTTAAAATGTTCTATAGATGCTATACAATCCCAGCTCTCGTAGCCAAAATATATAATTTGTAATCAGGATTCTGTCAGAGGTGTAAAATAAAGAAAGGGACCTTCTTCCATGTGTGGTGGTCTTGCAAATTAGTGCAGCCACTGGCCACCACCACAATTTCCCTACCCAGGCATTAATAAAAGGCCAGAAGTGGTGCCACCTCAGAGGAATCAAAGAGGTTTTATGTTTTTAAAGATTCTCCCAACACAGATAAAGCTCCTGCCTTTCACCACTCTGTCAGAGAAAGGGAAGCTTCCTTTTTCAAATAAGAGTCACAAACAGTATACATATTGGCCCATGTTCAAGTCGATCCAGATATTTTTGGGGTTTTTAAAACTATAAATCCTAGCCTCATACATATGCATATATGTATAATAACCCAAAACTAGTGTTAGTAACATAGCTAAAGGTTTAGCTCAGAGCTAGGTTATCAAAAGCTAATACAAAGAGTTAGTCGACAAGCTGTCATCATGACTAGCAGATAATTTTATCCAAGTAGTCTTTAGGGCAGTTTAGAAAAGTCTGGAGTTTTTGAGGCAAGAGAATTGAGTAAAGAGCCAAGAAAATTTTGAGAATAGGTGGTGGGAGTTTTGGTTTTATGGTTTCTAGTATATTTAGTGCATCACATTTTGTCCAATTCCTTATGGAGGGAGAAGGCAAGACCTTGAAATATACTAATGGTGCATCTATGCTATAGGATTAAGGTTGTAACTTAAGATCATGACATCATGATCAAATGTGATCGTAATGGCAACCTACATTGGTTTCAAGCTGACAAATACCTGTATATTTGTATTTTATTTTAAGAGGACTAGGTGTATGTTGTATGTTGTGTTTGCACTGTCTGTTTTGATAAGGCCAACTGGCTAATCAATACAATTGTTCGTTCGATCGATTAAGGCAGTTTGACACCACTTTAACTGTCATGGCTCAATATTATGGAATAATGAGAGTTGAAGTTTGGTGAGGCAACAGCATTATTTTGCACAGAAGTCTAAAAACTTAAAAAAAAAACTACAACTGCTAGGATCTCATACACTGAGTCATGGCATTTAACTTGCTGTCAACCTGCATTCTACAGTGTGGGATTCCCTTTTCCCAGAACATCCCTTAACTACATCTTAAACAGTATTTTGCAAAATGCGTACCTTTACAAACAGGAGGCGGTGGAGACCATCCAAAATAATAACACTGGGAAGAGTCAGGCCCAACTCTGCTATATCCTTTCTTACAGGAAAATTTCACCACGTCTCGGTTGGCATATTGGTCTTTTCCTTCAATGCTTCCATTCCTCAGAATGGGGACATCACATTCTATGGCTAAAGAAAATATTGAACAAAATGTTAAATTTGGTGAAATACTTTTTATAAAAAAGAGCTAATGATAGGAAATTTTATTCCACAAATGTACAGCAAATAAACCTGTGAGATGAGGCAGCTATAATATATATTAAGAGTGACATATTGTGGTCATTTTCCTCAGCATTCATAATGTATATTGCAGATCTAATTTACATTGACTTCCACACCATCATTTTTTTTTTGCTGGGGTCTTGCTTCAGATAAATATTTTTGTCTTCTTTTGTTTTTTAAGCACTGTTGAAATCCTCTTAAGATCAAAAATACAGGTTATATTATAGTTTGAGCGCCCCTCATTCCGAAATCGTCTACAATGGTGTCTAAGACTGTGACACCTCTCCTTTCTGATGGCTCACCGTACTTGCACATTGGAAATTTAGACTCTGTGTGTAAGGTGCATATGAAATATCAATGCATTTTTATTATATTAGGACCCATCTTGAAGCTATCCCATTATATATGTACTTGCAAACACAAGAATTCCAAAATTCGAATGAATTTGAAAGTAAAATACTTTAGCATTTTAGGTAAGTGATACCCAACCTGTAATAACTCTCCGTAGGCATGGAGATTGCTTGATGGTGAGATAGGTGGTTTATTTGCAGAATACCTATTCTATCCCACTTTCCCAACAAATACTGTATATACTTGAATATAAGCCAAGTTTTTCAGCTCCTCGGCTTATATTCGGGTGAAGGGCAAAAAGCAGAGGAAAAAAGGCTCTGAGGCTGGCTGGCTGGCTGAGTCCCTAGCCTTGTCTCAGTTGATCTAGGGAGGGTCAGTTTACAACGCCAAAACTCCAACAAGTGGAGAAACTAGCTTCCCATTTTCCTCTTGTACAAGAGAAAGCAGTTCAAGCTCTGTCTCTTACATCTGAGAAATCAAAGGCTCTTCTGTCTCTTGCACCAGAGAAGCCCCATGTGTCTGCAGTTAACTCTGGGCTCCAACGAGAAGCCTCGATTTTGCCTCCTGAGCCATGTAAGTTTGAGACTCCTCAATCTCAAAAATGTATAAAGACTGACTTCAGGTTTTCAGTACCGGTGAAATCTACTGTGTGTTTACATGAGCAACAAAACCCTGCTGGTGCTACTGAACTTCCAGAAAAAAACATTTGAACAGTCTGTGCCTCAGTCTACCTGGAATTTCATGTGTTCTGCTGGTGCTTTGTTGGTGAGGCTGAGCCTGAGCCTGAAAAGGCTGCCTTAGAAATCAAGACTGGGATTTCTAGCAATCTTTACTCTGCACCTGAAAGGTCTAGTTCTCCTAGATTTTTGGTATCCTGACCTTGGAACCCTGGAACCTTGAATCTTTGGACTGGCTTTGGACTACGGTATAGACTCTTGATCCCTGGACTTTGTTCATTGAACTCCTGGCATTTACCCATTGGAATGGACCATTTGACTACAGTGTAGTGTTTGGTATCAGTTTTTGTTTTATATTCTGTGGCTGGGTGCTATCTTTATGTTTTATGTTTTGGACTATTAAAACAGCCAGAAAGTAAGTGCTGTTTTAATTAAACGGTTTGATACAAACTGGGCACTTGTTTAGTTCATCTCTTCCTGGGTATAGGCAGAGCCCTGGCAGTGTGACACTCTCACCAGAAGGGGAAGATGGAAGATGGCTTTATCAATCATTGATATTGAGGTTAGAAGGCCATCTGACAGGGTTGCTTTGGTTGTGCTTTCCCTGCTTAAAGGCACAATGAAGCCGGTTGGACTAGATGGGGTCTCTTCCAACTCTCTTTATTATTACCAATTATTGATATTGAGACTAGATGGCCATCTGACAGGGTTGTTTTGATTGTGCTTTCCCTGCATGAAGATGGAATGAAGGTGGTTGGACTAGATAGCCTTTAGAGGTCTCTTCCAACTCTAGGATTCTATGAAAGGCACCTTAGTCAACCACAAACTGAACATGAGGCAACAGTGTGATGCTGCAGCTGAAAAGGCCAATGCCATTCTAGGCTGTGTCAATAGGAGAAGCCTGAAAGAAGGCAAAAGGGAACTGATATGACACTTTACCTCTGCTGCTTTTTAAATTGCTTTTAATGATAATTATTTAATGCAATTGTTTATTTTAATTTGTTGTACAATGTTTAGTATTCTCTTTTGTTAAAAATATGTTGTTATTTTTTTGTTAATATAGGCATTGAATGTTTGCCTGTTACTATATTGGATACCACCCTTAGTCCCCATGGGGAGGTAAGGCAGGGTACAAATAAATACAGTATGTCACAGCAAACGAGTTATATGTGCTGGCTTTCGTATCACAAAATTACAAGTTGAACACTTCCCAAGTGTCTACGACTGTGTGATGTATTTTCGAATGATGTGCGCAGATCTAAGTAAGGTGGCCTTTTGCAGTTGACACTATTATTGTTTCCAAATGGTGGTTGAGATCTTTTGGCACGGCACCCAGTGTGCCGATTACTACTTGGATTACCTATACTTGTTTATGCCAGAGCCTTTGCAATTCAATTTTGAGGTCCTGATAACGGCTGAGTCTTTCCCGTTGTTTTTACTCAATGCGACTGTCACCTGGTATGGTGACATCATTAATCCAAAGTTTTTTTCTTTTACACAATCATGATGTCTGATGTATTGTGTTCCATCATCATCATCATCATCATCATCATCATCATCATCATCATCATTATTATTATTGTTAATACCATATTGTTTTTGTTGAACCTTCCTTATCCACCTACAGAGCTAGTTTACTGTGTTTCTTTGAAATGTGGTAAATATTCAAAAACATTTAACCTACTGATGCCCCAATTAATGTAATTTTATTGGTATCTGTTTTGAAATTTACCAGTGGCTGTAATACCTACACTCGGCTTATACTTGAGTCAATATGTTTTCCCCACTTTTTGTGGTAAAATTAGGTGCCTCGGCTTATATTCGGGTTGGCTTATACTTGAGTATATATGGTATACAGAATCTTTAAAATGGGTCTTAACTGATATGAAGGAAGGATAAAGTGGAAGAGAGGAAATTCCTATAAATCCTTATAAACATCTATAAACAACTACTGGGTTGCTGTGAGTTTTCCGGGCTGTATGGCCATGTTCCAGAACCATTCTCTCCTGAAGTTTTGCCCACATCTATGGCAGGCATAATCAGAGGTTGTGAGCTGTTGGGAATTAGGCAAATACGTTTTATCTATGGAATGTCCAGGGTGGGAGAAATAACTCTTTTCTGTTGGAGGCAAGTGTGAATGTTGCAATTGGCCAGCTTTATTAGCATTTAATAGCCTTGCAGTTTCAAAGCCTGGATGCTTCCTTACTGAGGGAATCTTTTGTAGAGAGGTGTTAGCTGGCCCTAATTCAATCACTGTTGTTGAGATTGTTTTGCTAGTGCAGCAAGGATCCAGCTGGGGATGACTGCAAGAGATAAATCTCTAGTTCTCTGCCTGCTTAAGTCTCAGTTACACACATTTAACATGGAATTGAAAAGTTAAAGCAGAACCCAGGCAGAAAAAATGTGGCTCAAAACCTGTAGGCAGCCTCCAGAGCCATTTCTGTAGGTCTTGTATTCATTTTGGATATATTTGGCAATGTCCTGCTTTTAAAAAAGAAGAAAATATCATTATTCACCACTACTAAATTCTCAAGGAACAGTGGTTTCTACAATGCTAAAAATTATAAAAATTAGAACTCCGGTGAAAGCCAGATACAATCTGTGGTCTTTTTAATGTTTTCTGTATTGATGTACCCCAAGAAAGTGAAACTGGTCCTCATATGTGCCAGATTTGCCCAGTATTGTCCTAAGGCTAATTTCCCACTGATGAAAGCCACTATTGGCACATACATTGTAAATATCTGGAATACCATGGACAGGTCAAAAAGCAGAACTGAAAGAACTGGTTGCCCATGAAAAACCAAAGTATCTCTTGTGCTGGTCTTAGATGCAGAGAGTAGGGATGAGCATGTGGTTAGCTTCTACAGGAGATAAGGAATAATTTAATCAATTATCACCCTGTAGAAGGGATATCTTCAAACACTGTCTCTCTCCCCCCTAGCATCACATTTTCCCTGCCCACCTCAACATGGTCATGTAATGGCTGAGGGAAGAGAGAAGATAACCAAGGATCATTGCTGACTATGTTGCAATAGGCCATGTCGTAACATGATAACAAATCATCTAGAACAGTGGTTCTCAATCTTTGAGTCCCCAGATGTTTTGGCCTTCAACTCCCAGAAATCCTAACAGCTGTTTAACTGGCTGGGATTTCTGGGAGTTGTAGGCCAAAACATCTGGGGACCCACAGGTTGAGAACCACTGCTCTAGAATCTCTAGAGCAGTAGTTCTCAACCTGTGGATCCCCAGATGTTTTGGCCTTCAACTCCCAGAAATCCTAACAACTGGTAAACTGGCTGGGAGTTCTGGGAGTTGTAGGCCAAAACACCTGGGGTTGGGAACCACTGCTTTAGAGGACCCCAGAGATAGTAGTGAGTAGTCAGTGAAGAGCTGGGCAGTCAAATCAGTATCATCACTGGCTATATTCTGGTAACTGGTGCAGATGTCCTCTGGGATTCCAATATTTAAGAAGCCTCCTTTCCAAATTTTACTCTTATATCGGTATGGAAGTAAGCATTTCTGGAAACATTTTTCTGTCCCATATATGAGGATTGTTATTAGAAAGTGTGACCCTTTGGACCTTCTTGGTATGACCAACGGGTGAACTGCTATGCTGGGTCTGTGGGCAAATTCCCAGTCCAAAAACTCTCTAAGAGAATATAAACTAAAAGGAAAATATCCAATAAGACAATTCATGGGTGGCAGAAGTCCACTTGTGATTTGGAAAAACTGGGTTCTAAAAAAATATTATATAGTTCAACTGGGCAGGAAATCTCCAATATCAGAATATCCCTTAGGGGATCCAGGCTTGAAATTATTTTTCTCCCAAATTCCCTATACTCTGAAAAAGGGAAATAAATACTTGGCTGTTTGAAGTCTCTCTTTTTTAAAGAAAGACCTACCCTGGCACCAAAGTGGTCTGAGGCACCTAAAAACATGACAAATAACGTCTTCTATACCCTCTAGAAGGAATGTTGAGACCTTTTCTGTGGGAGGAGACAGATTTGAAGAAATCCACTTGAAACCACAAGGGCCATCCAGTCCAATTGTCTACCATGCAGGAAAATACAAACTAAGCACTCCTGACAAATGGTCATCCAACCTCTGTTTAAAAACTTTAAGACTCCACTATGTTTCAAGACAGAATCTTTCACTACCAAACAGGTCCATCCCTTAGGAAGATCTTCCTAATGTTTAGGAGAAATCTTTTCCTGCAATTTGATTCCATTCATAGTCTCCTGAGCAACAACAACAACAAAAAATCTGTCCCCCCCCCCCCGATTCGATATGACATTCTTTCAAACCTGGTCATTATGTCCCCTCTCTGCCTTCTTTTCTCCAGTCTCCTCATAGGACCTGTCTTCCAAACCTTTGATCATTTCAGTTGCCCTCCGCCTTCATGTCTTGCTGATGTAGATTTAAAAATTTACAAAAACAATATTGCATTAACTTACCAACGCATGCAGGCCTTGAATCCCATCCATTTTCTGTGCATTGTATGTGGCCACCAACAGCTGTTTTGCTCACTTGAGAGCCTTCTTTACATTTGTAGTGAAGTATCTCTTGGGACAAGAAAAATGATTCTTTTTCAACAAAATCCACATTTGCTCCATATGGCTTTGGGCATGTCTCTGAAGAAACAGAGAATAAGTATTATTTATTATCAACTGTTCTATTCTAAATCATATGTTCTAAAAGGCACTACAAAGAGTGGCTTCCTATTTGGAGGATGTAGAAAAAAGATATCAGCTGCCAAACATCTAAAATGGTATATATAATTTCCAAATTTTAGTTTCATGAGCATGGTTTCTTAGGTTTGAGCCTTATCTTGAAGTAGTTCTTACCAACATGGTGTACTTCTCATACAGTATATCCCTTCTTCTATGAAGCCCATGCAGTAGGACTTTCCAGCTTCTTAATAGGAATAGCTGTCATAGGATGTATCTGCACTGTAAAATGAATACAGTTTGATACCACTTTAACTGCCATAGCTCAGTTCTATGGAATCCTGAATTTTATAGAACTCTTTCACAGAGAAGCCCAAAGACATTGTAAAATGAAAACTTCCATAATTTCACAGGATTAAGCCATGGCAATTAAAGTGAAGCAAAACTGAATTAATTCTACAGTGTAGATCAGGCACGGACAAACCCAGGCACACAGCCAGACATGGCTCATTGGGCTCTTTCCTCCATCTCTCATCTGCCTCAGTTCTTCTCTCAGCATGGCATGTTCCAAGACTGAGAGAAAGGCTGAGACAGGGACATGCAGCTGCTGAGAGCTCTCCAGAGCTCTTGCCAACTGAATGTCTTCTTCTCCTCTCAGGCTGAGGACACGGTGGGCCACCACATCCCCAACCTGAGAGAAGGACCCTACTCCCGCAACAACCACCTCCACACAAACTGCCCTTGGTCTCCTCCCCCATGAACTGCCCATGCACCAATACCAACTGCCCCCATGTGCCAACTATCCCCCGGCCTCCCTCCATGCCAACTGCCCTCAGCCTACCCTCCTCCTTCCCAGCCAGGCCCAGCCCACCTGCGTGCAATGCCACCCCCACCAAAAAAACTTTTGCCCATGTCTGGTATACATGCACCCATAGAAGAACAAGTTTCACTCCCTCATTTTCACATGTTTTCTTAAAACATGAAGTAGTGGAATATACACAGAATGATATTAGAGACACTATTACAAAAAGGATAGTAAATTTATGTGAGCAGAAAGATAGTACCTATGTTTATAACCACTTGTCTCATTACTTGCCATCTTTCTACAGATAATCAGATTTGAGTTTAAGTAAAGCAGAAGAATGAGTGTTTGATTCCTGTTTAAGCTACTTAAGCCAGAAGACGAACTCAAGTGGCAGTTGAGTTCCAACAGAAGTTGAGGAAGCAAGAAGCCACCTTAGCTTCCTTGCTTCAGGTAAGTCTTGCCTTAGTTTCCACTGGAAAGCTGAGTGTGCACTTGAATCCCGTAGTTAAAGGCTAGCTGATCTGCTGGAGGTACCAGAAAGCTGTGTGAGTTTTGTTTTGAAGTTGAGACTAGGTAGTTCCGATGATTGACAGTTTCAGGCCAGCAGTTAAGTGAGTGATTGTTCCCTGTTCTACCTTCTTGGTGCAAATCATACTTTCACTAACTTTACAGTACATACAGAAATCAAAACAATGTAAAACAAACACACAAAGGGGAGTTGGTTAGCAGTCTGCACGTAACATGCACATGCATTTACTAACACTATAAGGATCCTGCTTGGTAACCTCACTCAACTAACAAAATTAAGTTCAACAGTGACAAATGCAAGATACTCCACTTAGGCAGAAAAAATGGACAGCAATATGTGTGAAAAAGATCTTGGGGTCCTTGTGGACAACAAGTTAAACATGAGCTAACAATGTGATGCGATGGCTAAAAAAGCCATAGGATTTTTGTCCTGCATAAATAGAACTATAGTGTCAAGATCCAGGGAAGTCATGCTACTCCTCTATTCCGCCTTGGTCAGACCACATCTGGAATACTGTGTCCCATTCTGGGCACCACAGCTTAAGGGAGATGTTGATAAGCTGGAATGTGTCCAGAAGAGGACAGCTAAAATGATTAAGGTCTGGAGAACAAGCCTTAAGAAGAGTGGCTTAAAGAGCTGGGCATGTTTAGCCTGAAGAAGAGAAGGCTAAGAAGAGACATGATGGTCATGTATAAATATGTGAAGGGAAGTCATAGGGAGGAGGGATCAAGTTTTTTTTTCTGCTGCCCAGGAGACTAGGACACAGGACAATGGTTTCAAACTATAGGAAAGGAGATTCCACCTGAACGTCAGGAAGAAGTTCTTAACTGTGAGAGCTGTTCAGCAGGGGAACTCTCTGCCCTGGAGTGTGGTGAAGGCTCCTTCTTTGGAGGCATTAAAACAGAGGCTGGATGGTCATCTATCAGGGTGCTTTCAATGTGATTTTTCTGCTTCTTGGCAGGGGGTTGGACTTGATGTCCCATAAGGTCTCTTTCAACTCAATGATTATATGATTCTATCAATCAAAAGGCAGGAGAAGAAGAAAAAAACCCACTTATCACATACTAAGCGTCCCAGAAGATGGGCTTGCATCTCCTCAGATTTATATTTGACTCATCCTCATGTCATTTTGGAGACACTTTGTTCTAGGATCTTAAGCACTAGTTTCCCTTTTGCCATCACTGGGATTCTATACTAATTTCATCTCCTTTCTCACAAATATGCGTTTTTAGTATGTTGTGAGCTAAAGGACATTTTTGTGAAAAATACGCAAATAACTGCAAAATTATTAGAATAAGTTAAGTTAGGAAAAGAGAAAGACACTTTGCAGATGGTTTGATTCAATAAAGGAAACTGTGGCCTAGACTTTGGAAAATCTAAATAAGACTGCTAATGATAAGTAATATTGGAGATTTCTCACACATAAGAATGCAGAAAACTGAAGCCACCTTGACAGCAAATGGAAACAACAAACATACAGATATATTTAAAAAACTGCTTACTGATGCACTTGGGCTCTCGATTCCATCCTGTTTGAAGACACTGTATCTCTTCCTCCTCAACCCTGTTAGGGGTTGTATAACCAGGAAGACACTGATAGCGTACTTTCTCAGAGACAGAAAACACCTCCTTACGTGCAGTGAAAAAGCCACTAGGCAGAGGAGTTTTTTGACATCCACGTGGAATTTCTAAAACTAAAAAAAAGATATTGTTTTTTTAAAAACAAGACCTGGATTTTATATGTAATGAAATCCAGTTTTATCAGAACAGATCAAAAATGTATCATATGAAATTATCAACAAAGGAGATAACCCAAACGTCTAATCTGAAATAAATCAAATCTGAGAATGAAACACAACAGGAAAGGCTTGCTAAAATATTTGTGTGCCCTATTTTTCATAGCTTGAATCATGTAGAAGAAAAGTGTAATTGACTGGAAATATTGGAAATGCTGTTCTGCTGGCATTCTACTTTCTTGCGTATTCTGTGGGGAAGAGAGAAGAAGTTCAAGGCTAGCTGTCCTCAGGCTAATAATTGTAAACATTGCCTGAAAGCATGTCTCTCCTCCCATGCCTCAGATTGAAAGGAAGAAAGAGGAAGAGCAAAACTAGCCATTATGAGTTTATGAGTGATACAGCTTGGCTCCAGCCTTGAGACTCAGGTGATCTGTACTCATCATCATGCCTCTCTCCTTCCTTCCTTCCTTCCTTCCTTCCTTCCTTCCTTCCTTCCTTCCTTCCTTCCTTCCTTCCTTCCTCAAATTTAATTTTCAGGTGCCTTTTCCCAAGAAGGACAATTGAAACTCCAGGTTTGGAAAACTATATGAGAAAAAAACCCCATGTTTTTGGAAAAAAATCAGGTCGCCTTTTCTAATGAAGATTCATAAGAGCCCATGGCTACAACTTAGAAAAACAGCTTCATTCCTTATCATGTATCTGTGTGTCTCCCATAGGATATCAGCAATGATGTTTCTGTGAAAATATGGTGCACGTAAAAGTGCCAGCCAATAATAGCTCCTGTGAAGTCCTTCCCTATCATTCTTCTTGGCGAATTACCATGGGTTTCCAGATGTATGCGCAATGCATCCAACTACTACTTCAACTGTGTAGATAAAGTCAAAAAAGTATACTCTGCAAACAGGGGAAAGAAATAATCTCAGATTGGATATTTTCAACAACATGAACTAAAACCTGCTTACCTTGTTCAATGCAACTTGGAGTTGGAAACCAGCCATTTTTTGTGCATGTGGTTGTTGCTTGCTGATTTGCAGGACTGTATCCTCTATCACATCCATATGAAATCACATTGCCCTCTATGAGTGGCCACTGATAATAATTTAAAAAACCATGTGGAATTCGTCGAGGAGGATCACATTTTTCTAAAAGCAAAGGAACAATTATGTTGCATCACCTATGCAAGATTATTATAAGGATTCAAAGTGTATTCTTACACCAAGTATACAGACAGATGACATGAATTAAAATCTGTATACATTTTAAAATGTTAAAAAATGGGATGGGGAAAAATTATCCCTTTCCCTTTCAACTTCTTCATTCTGTAATGGGGTGGTAGGCATGCTGCAAAGTTAAGCACTGGGTGAATCTCCATAGATCTAGCATTTCTAACCTGATATCAACCTGAGTACTATACAACCTATAATGGATTTTAATTATCTAAGAATGCTTGTTTACTACTAGATAATTTGAACATGACCACAAAATATATCAACATGTATCCCTGTTGTCATACTTAATACAACATGCATTCTTCTTATCAACATAACATGATTTTGATGGAATAGGAGACTTTTGAAGTAATCTCCTATACATTAGTAGTTAAAAAGTGACGGGAGATAAATCCATACTTCCCAATTCCTTCTTTCTTCTCCTTCCTTTGCCTGTATTATTACTTAGCTACTTGTTGCTAGTCCCTACATGACAAAGAAGGGGAGCAGCATTTGCATTTACTAAGATCACTCCAGATCCATTGTAACGAATGACAGAAGTAACATCTGGGATAAAATGTGGGCCTGTGATTCAAACACCATCACTTCAGGATGATACTCTACATCTTTCTGGCAAAGCCAACGACACTTTTAAAACTTGCATAATGTTTTTTGCAGAATTTCGTTGGCCAATAAACGTATCATTCTTTCGTGGATTTTTAACGTTGTTATATTTTGTTCTTAAAATATTTCATAGTAATGTTATAGCCCAGATTTTGTATGGTGCTGCTGTCTAGGGATGGGATGAGTCTCAGATAGTGAAGCTGGAGGCTCTTCAGAATACATTTCTTAAGAAACAATTGAAACTCCCACTGGGCACTCTGGCAGCCTTGGCCCGGGCTGAGGTTGGTCTCCCCTCTATTAGATCCCATGTTCACTTTATCATATTTAGGTATTAGAGAAGTGTACAAGGTTCATCAGTTAGGGATCTCCCAAAGGAATGTTTTGAACAACTAGAAAAATGCAAAGTCTGTAATACAAGTTATCAGAAACTGTATGAATTTAACCTCTATCTTGAATTCAAGAGAATCTCAATGAATCTAGTTTTAATCATTGTGTTCACCAGGATAGGCAGGCTATTAATAACTCCAAATTTTCCGACTGGTTTAGACTTTACAAACCTGACCGTGATAGGGCTATCTACCTGACTAGCTCACATTTCCAAAACTTAGGCAAGCCTTCACAGCCCTTCATTTTCAAAGTATGGTCACAGTGGTGATTGATGGATAGATACACAGGCACCCCTCTGGCTCTTCATATAAGTTTTTTTGGGGGGAGGGGCTGAAATTGAGGATTTCTCTCACTGTTTGTTTTCCTGTCTTCTGTATTCTGCATCAAGAATGAATGTCACAAGAAATTTAATGTGCAGATTTGATAAATGTGGATTTAATTATATGTGTGGGTATGAATGGAACTGAATAAAAGGGGCCTAATTTGGCTGAAAGCACAATTCTAATATTAAGGCCTGCAATGACCTGCTTGCGGGGACTGTAATTAGAAAGTTGCTAAAAAGAACTGAATAGTAAACTGCGATAAGAACTGGGACAGTAATAAGGAAATGTTTACAATGTTAAAAATGTTAAGAAGGAAATCAGCACAAGGCTAACATCAATCAAGAAGAATCAACATCTGGCCAGGAAACCGAGATGGAGCCAAGATGGAAAATGTCTATTATTAATTTACAACCTCGGGATTGCATCAGCAGAATATTCCTATAAAAGACCCAATCTAATAATTCTCAAATTGTGGCAGAACACAGGAATCTGTTTCACCTGCTATGCTCTGGTCCATGGGAAGGACAGAGATAGTGTACATATGGAGAGTGGTGGTTTTGCAAGGGAGCAGTCAGGTCATTTTGGCCTTCTTTCTCAAGGGAAGAGGAAGAGGTGCATTTTGGAGTCTTAGATTTTGTGCAGGGAGTTAGGTTCTGCTGTATGAAAAACAAAGTTCTGGCCCTTGGCATTGTTTTTTAGGGAAGAAGTTTGACATTTTGGCATTTTGAAGTTTTGAAGTTATGGAAGTTTTGGAACTGTATGTTGGCAGGCTGCAGGAAAGCAGGGTCTGGCCTAAAATCTTTGAAAACCTAAAGAATTTCCATAAGAAGTATGGATATTTCTTTCTGGTACTTTCAAGAGTGGATGGCATGCCCTGCAACCCATTTAAGCAAACACACAATAGCGACATATGATTACATTATGAACAGTGCTGCAATTTTTTTTTCAAAATATTGCATTAATTTTCCATTGTAACAGGGTTACTCTCTTTAAATGGTAAGTGTGACACTCTATGTTACAGGCTTAAATAAGCCAATCAGATTTAGGAGTTCAACATTATCTTCATAATATATGTAAGGGTTCTTGTGCTTAGTTCCAAATATATAATGAAAATATTCAAACTGAATATTTCCTTCACTAGGGACCTCATCACACTAGAGAATGAATCCACTTTAAATCTGGTTGCTGCCTCCTGCAGAATTCTGGGGTTTGTAGTTCAGGGAGGAGCCTTTAACAGCCTCACTAACTGCAAACCCCAGAATTCTGGGAAGGCAGAAACTGAATTTAAAGTGGATTCATTCTCTAGTGTGATTAAGTTATCAGTTCAGAAACACAGTATACTCCCTTCTGACTCCCAAGATTGTCAACAGTCAGAGATCTCTGTGCTTCTCCAAGTAATTTGAACATTGCTTAACAACGATGCAGTCCCATTTTGGCAAGGTTTTCTCAGCAACAAAGGGCACAACTACTTTGCTAAATAATGTTGCTCATGCCCACATATGCATATTTACTGAAATCCTGATGCATGTATATGACCCAAGGAGATTCATAAGAGTGAAAATGACAAATTTGTAAAATTACAATAAAATTCTGTATCCTATTAGAAAGTTATGATGATATAAACAAATATTACAACCTTGTAGTTTTTAAAGGCATAGCTGTGTTAGTCTTGTTTGGTATCTAAAGAAATCTTACAGCATAATTAAGCCTAAGGTTGGATTTACATTGCCTTGTATCTCAGATTCTGAACCCAGATTATCTTCTTTGAACTGAATTATATGAATCTACAATGCCAGATAATCTGGGACAAGCAGATAATCTGGGATCAGCTCCTGGGACACAGGACAGTGTAGAGCCTAAGTGAAAGAAATAAACTTGTAACACAAGCATCATAGACTTCACTCTACTTCCTGAGACGAAAGGAGTGAATTGCTGAGAAACAGACATTTATGAGAAGGCTATATGTGGGAATAGCGACAGAAATGCATACAAGATTATGTTGACAAGTTTACTTTTAAGTATGGTCTCCTCAGTAGGGAAGATGTTGCAACCTCATAGCCATTTTTGCATTTATATTTACAATCCTGGCACCATTGCCATAATCACAACCCCCCTCCTCAAACCCACCATGAGAAAGGTAGCTGCCTTATTAAAGGAAATTCTATGGCCTTGGAGAGTGAGGCTCTGAAGGATGAGAGGTTGCTGTTTCTTGGTGTGAGGGACTGGATCTAACATCCTTCAGCAGCCTACTCACCAGTGAACATCAAATCATAGAATAATACAGTTGGATGAGACATGAGCCATCTAGTCCAACCCCCTGCAATGCAGAAAAAGCACAATCAAAGCACCCTCTAAAAGATGGCCATCCAGCCTCTGTTTAAAAGACTCCATAGAAGCCTACCATCCTTTTGCAGCTGCCCTTAGGACTAATAATAAATAACAAAATTTTATTTGTACCCCGCTACCATCTCCCCAAGGGACTCGGTGCGGCTTACATGAGGCCGAGCCCACAATACAACAGTAAAAACAATAACAACAGTAATACAAAACAATAAATAAAACTCATAAGCAGAAAATAAGCAATAAACATTAACAATAACACAATGACGTTTAAAAACCTATGGCTGGGCCAAATGTAATAATTAAAATTTTAAAAATAATGCTGAGCATGACCAGGTGAAATATAACTAGGATAGAATTTTCGGAGAGGGATAGGGTGTGCAGACAATCCTAGATAACTAATAAAATGCATTTAGGGACATATTGCTAGAAGTTTCCTTATTCTGGGAAAGCACGCTGGATTAACTGATTTTTACTATCTAAACTGGATGAAGCAATGGGAATTTGGAACAAATGTCTGGGCTCAGTTAGTGACTGCACATGGATTAATACACTGAGGATCAATACAGATGTGACAAAGATGGTTCTGTGAATGGTGAATGCTGCTTCTTCTGCTCTACACATTGCTGTTAAACCTAATCAGCAGGACAGAGTTGCATTCTCAGGTCCCTTCCACATAGCTGAATAATATTCCACATTATCTGCTTTGAACTGGAATATATGGCAGTGTGAAGTCAGATAACCAAGTTCAAAGCAGATATTGTGAGATTTTCTGCCTTGATATTCTGGGTTATATGGCTGTGTGGAAGAGCCCACACTAAAAGGTCAGAGGAGTTCATTGATCCTGCCTTCTTCTCGGAAGCCCATGATAATCAAAGTGGCCTTAACTTTGTTTGGTATGTTGGCTAAGCCTGTTCTGCAAAGAAATAGCCTTGCCAATCCTGTAATAAATGGTAGATAAAGATGCCTTTGAAGATTGTTAACTGTAGTGGTTCTTGGGATTGTGTCTGGACAGAATTCAAAATGGCAATGCTTTCTCTGACCCTGTGTATGCTGGCTGCAAATGTTGAATAGGACCAGAGATAGCAACATGATGTTCACACAAAATCCCAGGACTTCCAGCCTGTAACATGGGCCAAACTTTTACCACCATGTTAGCAAAAATTGGGGAATGCCCCAAACTTTTGCTGAAACTCAGGAGTTGCCTTGAGTTTGGACTTCCACTACCTTGTGCACATCTACACTGATTACTTAGGTCAGTGTAAGGTCAGATCAGCCCCATGATGACTAAACATGACTGTGTCCCCCCAGGTTACATTAACTAAGGGGACAACCTGAATCTTGAGTAAGGAATTGAGTTGTCTTCCAAGTCAAGGGCATTCAAGACAGTTGGGACATTCCCTAACCAGAACTGGTGGCAGCTGTCTTGACAGCCATCTCACACTTCCAAGGCTCAAGGAGCCTGGGATATGGAATAGCAGTCCCCTCCCCATGTGTCAGGCATGTAGCCGGGGGGGGGGGGGGGTTGGGAGGCTTCCCCCCCCCCCAAAATTCTCATAGTGGTCCGCGAAAAGGCCTTACTGGTACATTATGTAAACTGTTATGTTTATTCATATCATGATCTGATCACCATGCTCAATATATCTCATATGCATGGGGGTATTGGGATAACAATACAAAAGGTTTGCTAGGGTAGACCCTCTTTCACTCAGACTCAGCCCCAAACAAACCCCGCCCCCCCCCCCCCCCCCGAAGCGAAATCCTGGCTACGGGCCTGCCATGTGTCAGGGCTGTTGACAACTATAACACAGACATCTACCTTGGTTTAGCAGGTTGGAAGGAGGAAACGGGATGTTCAGCATGGCTGGGCAATGGGACTACCTGTTGCCTCCAAGTTAGCTGAGGGAGTGTCTCTCAGGTCACCAAGCAGACCTGAACTAGTTTCTGGACAGTGGATCAAGCCCACTTCGTGGATGTTCCCTTTGCATATGATATTAACAGAAACCCGACATCTTTTTTTCGTTCTTACATTACAACCTTTCCCTCCTTATGATCATTTGAACATTTCACAGCAGAACATTTGGAACTGGAAATGAATCCATTTTCTCTGGGGAGTTTACTTCCTTATGAAACTTTTGTAAGAGCAAACATTGGGTATATTCACACTATTAAATTATTCTAGCTTGAAACTACTTTAACTGCTACGGTTTAATACGATGGACTCAATGGAGTCTTTAGTCTTCTCTGCCTAAGAATGCTGGTGCCTCACTAAACTACAATATTGAACCACAGCAGTTAAAGTACTGTCAAACAGCATTAATTCTACATTACAGCTGCACTCATCAATAATTTTGCATTTTACAGCTAGAAATGAAACATGTGAATTGACTAAGACAAATGGTCGCATTTCTCATCCCTCTGTCAGTGCTTTTCTGAAAATGAACTTTTCACAAAATTGATTTGAATGCAACATGTTATGTCTAGTCATGATTACTTCTCTCCTTGTTAAGGAAGGAGAATGCAAGGAAATTTTTACTTACTGAAGCATTTGGGTTTTGGTTCCCAGCCACGAATAGTGCAGTATGATAAATACCAATCCGGGATAGTTTTATCTTCTGGTAGAAAACCATTATCACATCTAAAGTAAAGTGTGGAACCTGGTCTCTTTGGAAAGGATGATTGCTGTTCATACACTCTTCCATTCTGAACACGGGGATATTCACAATGCTTTGCTTTAGAAAAGAACAGAGAGGGAAAAATTAAGCATCAACAAAATTTAATATTACAGTAACGTGTTGTTTTCTTTCAATGTGCTTATTTCTTTTGTGCTAGCATTCCCAGGCCAAGAGTAGGGCTAGAGGAATAGCTGATATATTTCTTGCATTTTGAAACAAGATAATAGATTTCATCTAAGCTGAGATGAAAATTAGCCAGTCCTTGCTTACTGACCCAATTTTTATTCATTAGGAAAACAATATCATGCAAGAAATCAATGGTGGAACAAGCAAATGTTAATGTATTTATTTATTTATACCCTGCTTTATCTCTCCTGAAGCAGACTCAAAGTGGCTTAACATAAAAGCATTAGCATATAATTTAAAATATATATGCAAACATTTAAACAAATTTAAATATATATGGCATTTTAAAATTCCCAGTTAAAACCATTAAAACCATTCCCAGTTAAAACCAAAATTAAAAGCCACAGCACCCCCTGAATTTATCTTAAAAGCCTTCTTCTTTTAAAAAACAGCCTTAATGAAAAGGGTTTAGCCTGCTGCTGGAAGGACAGCAGGGAGGGGGCCATTCTGGCTTCATTGGGGGAAAAGGAGTTCAAGAGTCAAGGGGCAGCTACTGAGAAGGCTCTCTCCCTTGTTCCCACAAACTAGGCTAGAGATGGGTGTGGGACTGAGAGATGGGCCTGGACTGGTTTCTACAAAAGGATGTGGTCGGTACCACTTTCTGAGTATGGCCCTCCAAGAAGGACCGGGGCCACTATAAGACAGTTCCTCCCAGTCTTTTCCCAGCGACCCTGAAGGATTCCATGGCAAATGGTACTGAAAGCCACTGAGAGTAGGCCTGGGTAACAAAGGAAAAATTTGTTTCTAAAATCGATTCGTTTTTTGGGGGGTTTTGCGTTTCGTTATTTAAAATAACTACAAAATTTTCATTTAAAAAAGTTTGATATTTACGAAATTTTGTTATTATTAACGAATCGATTCGTTAAAATGGCGGATGCGATTGCGCAATGCTAAATGCTCTATAAACAAAATCATTTCATAAAATAAATCAAATATTTTTTGGAATATTTTTTTATTTTTTTAATAATAAAAGAAATATTTAGCAGAAAAAGAAAATTAACAAAATGCTAGCCCTGAAGTGAGGCAAAAACAGCCACAACAACTGGGTGAAACAGCTTGTGTTTCACCACCAAAGAGAAATGTTTTTTTTCTTTTTTTTGAATATTTTTTTTAATTTTTTTAATAATAAAAGAAATATTTAGCAGAAAAAGAAAATTTACAAAATGCTAGCCAAAAACAGCCACAGGCACACACACAACAACTGGGTGAAACAGAGCTTTTGTTTCACCAAAGACAAACAGTCAAACAGTCAAACAYTGTWGTGGGGCAAAAACAGCCACAGGCAGGCACACAACAACTGGGTGAAACACACACACACACAYCAAGCAATGRCTCCTGCTCTCTCCCACCCTCCTCYCTCTCCCTAGTCCCAAGCAGCAGCCAGCAACGCTTTAAAGCCTCCCAACCCGCTCCTCCCGGCTCCTCGCCTCAGCCCAGAATGAGAAATGCGGCCACATGGAGCCGCTTTTAAAGGGCAGCCTGCCCAATCAGAATGAGCCACGGTGCTTGGGAACGCCGGATTGGCTCCCGGCGCACCCAGCATCCTCCATCCTTAAACGTCATTTCCGAAACGGGCGGAAGCTCGTAAAAAAAATGGAGGATGCCGTTTCGCTATTTAAAAACACTTCCGGGTTTGAAAATAAGTTTTTAAATCATTTTGTAATTGTTAAAAATAATGAATAATTAACGAATTACAAAATTAACGAACGAAACCGCCCAGCCCTGAGAGATTGAGGAGAATCCCCCTGTCTAGCTTTCTGCATAGGCCATCCACCAAGGCAATCAAAGCTGTCTCTGTTCCATAGGCCTGAAACCAGATTGAAATGGATCTAGATAATCCATTTCATCCAGAAATCCCTGGAGTTGGGAGGCCATCACACACTCAAAAACTTGCTCAGAAAGGGAAGGTTGGATTCTGGCTAATAGTTGCCCATTATAAAAGGGTTTAGAGATGGCTTTTTTTTTACTATACGTCTCACAACTGCCTCCTTTAGGCAAGTTAGACCTTTGCCTTGTTCCAAGGAGGTATTGATCACCACCTTCACCCACTCTGCCAGTCTCCCTCTGGCAGATGTTACAATGGCTCTGATGGCAGATGAAAACTGCAACAGATAAGAGGCAACTAGTCATGCATTTGGATCAAAACTTTTTCTGTGAAGATTGTATGTTGGTCGCTCTGCACTGGTCTCCACACACAAACATCTTTCAAGATAAACCAATCTTTCAAGTTAAACCAAAACCAAGAAAAGTTCTAGAGAGATTGGCGAGTGGCCACGGGTAGTAGAACTGTGAAATCTGGAAGCCCCTAGCTATGGACTGGCACATGGACAGATTCAGCCAGTCTAACTCAAGGTCCGAGGCAGTTGAGCTATATCCATGACTGAGTAGCCCTGTTTAGGATTCACTCTGCTCACCCCACATGGAGAGAGACTAGAAAAGGTGCCCTAAACATAGAATGCCACTCTTATTTAATCCTGACTGGACACATGCAGAAGGGTCACCAATTTGTGATTTCAAAAGACAAGAGGTATTGTGTCCTTCAGGAAAGCTGCTGTAAAAAGAAGCACTGTTTCTAGGATGGTATTAAGCAGGATCAGACCACCCTACTTATTGTTTACTTCAGGTTAGCAATGTTCTCATTGATCCTAAAAGTCACTGTCCACACCTATTTCCCCCTTATAAAGGTCAAAATCATAACTTGGGCCATGGTAAAGAAACAGGAGAAGCATCTTTTCCTTAGAGTTGAATTGGTTCTACTGAAGATGGTGCTAGATAAAAACATTCCATATGGCTTCCAAAATGCTTTATCTCATTTGGTTCCAAATAATCTTCTAATCTTGAAGCAAAGGAAGGAGACAGTAGAACTCCTTTCCTGCCCTCAGCATGAGAGCGGGAAAGCATTTTGCTTCCTTTCAGTGAAGGGAGAGCAAAGTAGTTCTACAAGGACTCCTTGTGGGCATGTATATAAATGCGCTCCTCCTCATTCCCTTATCATCGCTGACCCACCCACCGCTCTGACAGTGTATTTTTACAAGGGTCGCCATTAATGAGCTGGGTAGGAATCTCCCCCCCCCCCCATGCTCTAAGGGTTTTTTTTTCCCGCCTATCCTACACTGTTTAATCCATGACATACTGGGTGTGTGGCTGCTAAATAGGTTTTCATGCAAGTAAGGATAAAGATAGGTACATTTATTTACAGTATTTCTATACTGCTTTTCTCACCCCTAGGGGGACCATGGCACACCCTCTCTGGTAGAGGCTATGAAGGGGAAACGTCATCCATTATTAAAGGAATTGAGGTGAGGATGAGCAGAAGTGGCTTTGACCAGAGATAGTCATGGAATGACATCACTCATTTCCTTGAAGGATCACCTTGGGAACAACATTGGGTGGCATAGGGGGACCGTGGTGTCTAGCCATTGTTGGAGGTAGAGGTGGCCTCTGATGGTCACTGCCTCATATTATTGCACACCAAATTCAAATGTAAGTTCAAGTTCAAGGTAATGTTCAAGGTCATGTTCAAGTACATGTTTTCTGCCCTGAATTGGCTGGTAGATCATACAGAGATTGATTGATAACATATAATAAAATTTTAACCCACACAATTGTGTCATCTCCTGATTTCACTGGTGGGAGAGTAAATAATTTTCAAAGAGTCCACTAAACAGATCAAATGGGCTGAAAAAAATTCAAGCCTTCTGAAATCACAAGCTAGATTCAGATATATTTTCTCAAACTCTCACTTTTTCTCTCAAGAGAAGTGAATGTTTGTCCATAGGTATAGTGAACATAACTGAATATAATAAAATGATGTATAGTTTGTGGGGAGTACAACTGCATTTCTCCCAGGAAAGTGGAAAAAACATGACTATTTCATACCACTAGTAACACTATCTGATGTGCTCCCATAGGGAAGGTGACCTAGACCTGTGCAGTGTTTCATTTGCTCTGTGTATCTCTCCCATTTATGATGAGTACTCCTATTACTACTACTACTAGTAGTAAGAATAGTAATAATAATTACTACTACTACTACTACTACTTTATTTGTATCCTGCCACCATCTCCCAAAATGGACTCAAGGTGGTTTACAAAAGCACATAGTTGTGCAGAAGGTACAATAAAATACACAAACATTTATAAAACAATAACAATGTCAAGAACACAAAACAGATATACATAAAACAGAATATAAACCCCCTACTAATTTAAACAAAATATTCAATAAAATGCAGCAAAAGCCACAGATTAAAATTGGCCATAACAATTTCAGTCACATAAAGTGCTGCAGTCAAACAATTCACTTGGTCCTCAAGTTTTAACAGATGTTTAACCATGTTCAAAGACCTGCTTGAAGAGCCATGTTTTCAAGTTTTTCTGCAAACATTAGAGTGTGGGGTCTAGCCTAATTTATCTGGAGAGGGTGTTCCAAAGCTGAGGGGGCTCCACTGAGAAGGTCCTCTCCCTTATCCCCACCAACTGCACTTGAGATGGAGGTGGGACTGAGAGGAAGGCCTTCCTGACAGATCTTAGAGCCCCTGCCAATTCATAGGGGAGTATGTGGTCTCGAAAATAGGTTGGACCTGAACCATCTAGGGCTTTGTAGGTAATAACCTGCACTTTGGATTGGGAAACTTGTCGGCAGCCAGTGGAGTGCTTTTATTGGGGCGTGGTATGCTCCACTTCCTGCATGATGCAAGTGTCTGTTTTACCTAGGCAAATGAAAGAAGATACTGGATGGAATAGAAAAGGGAAACAAGAGGGAGTTAAAGAATTGGCCTTGACCTTATGCATGCTTGAAACATCATTCCTCTGGAAAATACAGTTATCTATGTTCTAAAACTGCAAAGAGAAAGATACTTACCTATACATGCTGGAGGAGGTTGCCAGCCACGAGCAGTGCAGAAAGAGGTTTCAGTGTTACGATATCCTTCCTCACAGGATGCATCAATTGAGTCTTGATATTGGTACAGCAATTGCTCTGGTCTAATGTTCCCATGATCAATTTGTGGTTGTCGGCATACAATAGCTTTATAATGAAACATAAATTCAGTTGACACTTGACCAATAAACAAGTTAGGGCGTTATTTCTCTATTAATCATCACTTATTAGAGACCATATTGTTACTGTTCCTCTTGTGGGAAATTAAAATATTTCATTTTATGGTTCTTGGAATAGAATAGATAAAAATATTTAGTCGTTAAGAATGCAAACAGGACTTAAGAGAAACTGAAATCACAAGCTAGATTCAGTCTAAATCAGAGTTAGTCAGCTTTGAGTCTGTGCTGTATTCCTTTCTCAAAACAAAGTTTGGTGTTACCTTGTGGAACTATCAATGCTTGTACACCCTTTCCTCCCATGATTTCCAAATGTTTAGATTCAGATAGTGAATTCTATAGAGTTAAGGATCACATACCTACCAGGTTGAAGGAGTTGTTATGTGGCATCACATTATTACAAGTTCTGACTACACATGATAGGCAAGACATTTGTGATCCTAAAAAAAATCTGATTATGCTCCCTTCCTCCAAAAAATATAGAATGTGAGAATTCTAATGATGACAATTTAATATTAGAGAAAGGGGCTTTGCTGTTAATGTTCAATTATTAAAATGTTGTCAGAGTCAAAAGGAGCCCCCAGTGGTACAGTGGGTTAAACTCTTGTGCCAGCAGGACTGAAGATTGATAGGTTGGACCAGTGATTCCCAAGGTGGGCGTTACCGCCCCATAGTGGGTGCTGCAGCGATCGGGGGCGGTAATGGCCATAAGTGTGTTTGGGGGTGATTAATAACTGTAAGGGGGCAGTGAAAGAAAGAAGAGAAGATTTAGAAAAAATGATTTCCAGGGGGTAGGCCAAATAAGTTTGGGAATCACTGGGTAGGAGATTTGAATCTGAGGAGAGCATGGATGAGCTTGCTCTGTCAGGTCCAGCTCCCCATTCAGGGACATGACAGAAGCCTCCAACAAGGATGATAAAACATCAAAACATCTGGGCATCCCCTGGGCAACATCCTTGCAGACAGCCAATTCTCTCACACCAGAAGCGACTTGCAGTTTCTCAAGTCACTCCTGACACACAAAAATGTCTAAAAGCAGTTTCTCCAAAACAAAATTTTAACAGTGTAAGATCCTGAGCAATAAATTAATTGGGAGCTATTCTAACCCTGAAATAAAGAACTATGGAATTTGTGGGGCTTTTTAAAGGAGCCAATAGCTGTTTAAAAATTAATCATTCAATTGAACATACATATAAAAAAAGACTAAGGGGATGTCTACACTATATAATTAAAACAGTTTGATATCCCTGTAACTGCCAGGTCTTAGAGATGTGGAAACCAGGAATCTGAGGTTTGGTGAAGTATTAAAACTCTTTGGCAGAGAAGTTAAAAGACCTTGTAAAACTACAATTTCAATGATTCCATAGCACTAAGGTGTGACAGTTAAAAGGGTGTCTGCATTAATTCCATGGTGTAGTGTAGAGGCACCATAAGAAGAAGAAAAATGTTTTAGACCATTAAGCAATTTTCTTAACAATAAAACAAACATAATGCTGAACAAATTTGATTTTATCTTACAAGAGAATTTTACCTTTGTCTTAATTCAGTTTCTTTTACTAAAAATGCATCCTGTGGAGGCATTAAGTAAGAAATTCCCACTGTATACAGTGGAACCTTCTTACAATGAAATGTGTACAAGTGTGAACTGTAACCATAGATGTCCTTTGCTTTAGAAACATACAGACCTGTACATTCAACTCTTGTGTTCCATCCATCCCGTGTGCATGTTGCGTCCTCTCTATCTACAGGTTTATATCCATCATCACAGGAAATTTGTATCCGTTCACCATTCCGGTAAATGGTCTTTGAGTTTCTTACACTCCCATGGGCAATATTAGGTGGTTCGCATGTTATTTCTATTGCAAAATATAAACAAACATTATTTAGTAAAACCTTCTGTTATTAGAACCCAAGAGTTGGAAGAGACCACAAGGGACATCCAGCCCCTGCTTAAAATCCTACAGGGAAGGAGATTGCAACACACTCCGAGGTAGCTCATTCCACTGTCAAACAGCTCTTAACATCACAAAGTTCTTCCTAAGGTTTAAATTGAATACTTATTCCTCAATTTGAATCCATTGCTCCATTGTGCTCTAGTCTCCAGAGCACCATAAAACAAGCTCACCTCCTCTTCAATGTGACATAATTTCAAATATTTAGACATAACTATCATGTTAACTCTCACTCAGACCACTTTTCTCCAAGCTAAACTTACCCAACCTCTTCAGCCATTCCCCAAAGTCTTGATTTCCAAACCTTTGATCACTTTGGTGGCCATTTTATTATCTGAAGAGAAATTAGTCCAGTCCTAGCTCTCCCACAAAGTTTTTCCACTTCCAAAGGTTATTGTTTGGTAAATCCGCTTAGTTTTGTTAACCCCATGTCAGGAAATGTCAGGAGAGTATTCCAGGATTTTGGGGTAGTGTGGACTGCAGGACTGAATTTGAATCAGAGCTCTCCACTATTCAACTGGGGCCTGCCTTCCACCTCTTTTTTTGCCGGTGCTCATCAGTATAGGGAAAAGAAGGTATATAATCAAGTATTGACTCCATCGTTACTCACGTGACCTCATCACACTTACCAAGTGTCCTAGGACCCTTGCCAGCTAGTTGAGGGATGCATGGGCATGCAGCCCATCACACAACGTTCCTCAACTTCTGGCAGAAGCCGCATCCCCAACTGGCATGAAAGTATCCTAGGATACTTCTTTATTAACATGGGAATGCTCCGGTTCTTCATTAACATGGGAATGCACCATGTGATGGGGAAAGTGCTGGACACTTTCCCCATCACATGGTGATGGGGAAAGCACACAAATAGCACAGGGTGTGTGTGTGATAAAGTCCCTAGATAACCACAGAGCTCCATGCAACCTCCTGGTTATCGTGGACATCCCATACTGACACCCACACGACCAGCAGATACCGACACAACCAGGAAGAAGGAGTCAGAGATCATCCCCATCTTCCTGGTCACATGAGCACTTTTGTGGATATCAACATGGGTTGCTTGCAATGTCCAGGAGCTCCTATGAAACTCACAATCATTTGGGAGAAGCAACAGTAATACAGACAGTAAGGCGACAGTCCAGTGTGGCCAGTGTAATCTTAGTCCAGCTGAATGACTGAACTCAGACTCATTTGGAAGAGGGCATGTGGTGACCTCCAGGGCCTGCCAGAGGCATTTCTGCTCTAGATTGGCCCAGATTATCTAGCCAGTGCAGGCATGGTCTATCTCTAGTTTTATGCTCTCCTAATCTAATATGATTCACATAAGTATAATGGTGGTGAAGGGCTTCTTATCATTCTAATTTAAAATGGACCATATCCTAGGCTAGCAAAATAAAGTATTCTAAATAACTTCCAATCAATAATTTTGAAGATGCATCAAACTCCCACTTCAGTCACCCCCTCAAATCCAAAAAAGGAATTGATTGAATTAAATTCAAATTATATCTATTCGAACATTTAAATATGACTTTCTTTTATCCAATTAGCAGTATTAAAGAATGAAACAAATCTTTAATCTAGGATCTGGATAGCTGATTATCTTTGTTTCATATTCTGCACACCCCACTAACCGACACATGTTGGTACTTCTGCACTCCAAGTTCCATCAGAAGTACAAACTATTTGATTGGAGCCTTTGATTTTGAAGGGATCATTACATTCAAATTGTAGTAGGTGGCCATAAGGAAAATCTTGGTTCAGATCCATTATGCCAGTCATAAGGATTCTTCCATTTTTTGGTTCTCTTACAGGGAAACACTTTGTTACTGGAAAAAAAGTAATATTATCATTTAAGGTTTAGCAAGTTATTTGTCAGATATAAATATGGCAGGTATGATAGACAAGAAAAACAATGAAAGTAATTTAAAAGATTATTACTAAAACTATAATATAGTTTTTATAAAAAAAATCACATGACATTCTTAACCCTCTTTCTTAGAATCATATCATCAGTAAATATTCTAAAGATATCAGATCCCCTCTGTTCTTAGAAAATAAGAAGGCTCAGTCCTGGTTAATACTTGGATGGGAAACTGCCAAAAAAGATTTAGCTATATTTTTCAGGAGGGAACTGGTTTAAATCCATTGTTTTCCATAAATTGAGAAGCAGTGTGAAGGCAGATAGACAACTTGAAAAGCAATGTCTTATCAAGTTTTCTTTAATTTTAAGATTTCCATTTTAGTTGCTTCTCACATTCCTAATCAAGAAAAATGTTGTCCAGGGATTTATACTGTTTATTAATCCAGAGATGGGAAATGGTCACAGAGGACACATTGGCCCAACATAGCAAATTGGAAAATCCCACCTGCTTTATTGTATATGCTGGAGTTACACTTAAAAATCATAGTAGGTGGCTAAAAGGAAAATCTTGGTCCAGATCCATTATTCTGACTTACGCACAAATTCAGTTGAAGAATAAACCTATAAAACCTATCTTGTTCATAACCTGGGGACTGCCTGTAGTGATAGATGACCAGGACTATATTGTAGTTAATATTGAGTATTGGAAGTCTTGCATAAAAGAATCACTGTACCTTAAGCTTTAATTAAAATAATTCTACATTTTACCTTTTAATTGATTCATCTGAGTTTTGTCCTTTTTGGTTTCCATTAACCCACCTATTCTGAAGCCCAGCAAATAGAAAAAGATCTTATTTTTAAATTCTAGTGAACAGGAATATTCATGTTTCTCCCAGCGCCCCCAAAACAAACTGGCAGAATCTTGAGCTCTATGGAGGATTTTCAGGGGATAGGCCTTTTTAAAAGTAAAGACAACAAACAGTAAAGTTTGTTCAACTCTTGTGTAAACCGACAGTATATTGGAAAGGATACTTACTTTCACAGTGAGGAACATCATTACTCCATCCATCTGCCCGGCATTCTCGGTAATTTGTATGACTGAGCATTTTATAACTGTAAGATCAAAAAAGGCCCTCATAACATTGAGATCCTGAAGCTGGGGAACAGGAGGTGCATTCATTGGGCAGTGGGGCAAATTTGGCAGGCAGAGTGGGAACCTCTCATCCCATGACCACATTGCCCCCTTCTCCATCCCTTGGGGGGGAAAGTCTCGCCACCTGGCTTCCCCCCATGTTTTACCCATTCTACTTTATGAGAACATGAGAAAACTCCCATGTTTTCAGGGTTCCATTATAGGATTATTTCAACATGGAGCCAAGATGTAGCCCCACTGGAGGCAGCCCTGCATGTTATGATGGGTTCCACCTGTCTGCGTCCTGGTACCCTTTTCAAATAGAGCCCAGATCTCATATGAAGAGGTCAAAAGAGAGTGTGGAATAAGTATAAGAATAAATTTTATGCAAAGAGGTCATTATGATGCTCCCCACTTAAGCTGTTTAGAAGGGAAATTGCCTTGAAAGCCAAATGATTGTCCTATAAAAACCTTCTGTTATTGAACAATGAGAAACACAGTTTGAACACGCGAGAGTCGTTATTGCTAGCGGGTTTCAAAATACAATGGCTCGCTTAAAGACAAATTACAGAATGGTTTAAGATGGAAAAAAATCGATTTGAATTTTCCATTGACAAGCCTGAACTTGAAACTGTTCTATATACTGAAGATGATCATTTGATTGCCAAGCTATGCAAAATATTGTTAAAATATTAAATGGAGGAGGACAGGTGAAGGATGTTATAGTTAAGTGGGCACAAACCATTGGTAAACAAATGCAGATGGAATAACAGGAAAGGACCAGGACAAAGAGTTTGAAATTTTCATTAATGGTCTAAAATAAAACTTTTGTAAGATGATGCAAATATTTATGGTATACAATACCACAAAGACATTCTAAGATTGCTGGAAAAGTGTGGAAAATGCTGGTGCATTTTATCATATGTAGTGGTTGTATAAAAAGGTTCAGAAATACTAGATGTAAATATATCTGATTCCAGAAGAAATTGTTAAAAGTTAAATCTGAGATCAAACTTGAACTCTATTTGTTAGGGATGTTACACAATCAACTTGAGAGAAAATGTGGAAGAATCATGTTATATATGACTATGACAGTTTTTTCAACAAATACTGTGTCAATTTGTCTTAACATTCTAAAGGGTATTTCTTAATCTGTTTTAATATAATTGTAGTACTTGGTCTCTACTCTTTTTGTGATAAAATATACATATCCCATGATAAATATTGCAGCCTGAAAATTAATTCAAGAAGTATGTTCTACTTCCAGTTCTATCGCCTTACTTTGCTTCTCTATAAAAATGAGTAGACCTTTTATAACAGTGCTTCTCAACTTGGGGGTTGGGACCCCTGTGGGGGTCACAAGGGAGTGTCAGGGGGGGCTGCCAAAGAGCATCAGAAAACATAATATTTTTTGTTGGTCATGGGGGTTCTGTGTGGGAAGTTTGGTCCAATTCTATCATTGGTGGGGTTCAGAATGTTATTTCATTGTGGGTGAACTATAAATCCAAGAAACTACAACTCCGAAATATGAAGGTCTATTTTCCCCAAACTCTTCCAGTGTTCACATTTGGGCATATTGAGTATTTTTGCCAAGTTTGGTCCAGATCCATCATTGTTTGAGTCCACAGTGCTCTCTGTAGGCGAATGGCAACTCCCAAACTCAAGGTCAATGTCCACCAGACCCTCCCAGTTCTGTGTGCCAAGCTTGGTTCAATTCCATCATTGGTGGTGTTCAGAATGCTCTTTGGCTGTAGGTGAACTTTAAATCCCAGCAACTACAACTCCCAAATGACAAATCGGAATCCACAAAAGCCCTTAACTGAAAAGCTTGTCATTTTTACATTTATTATTCTATTTTTTCTTTTGATAACTCAGTTAAGATTTCCAGAGTTAGTATAAAAAGAAAAGGTGACAAAGGGTGTCTCTGGTTATCACAAATTCTAGTGACACATCCATTGGCTTTTGGGGTATTTGGAATGGTTTATATCCATGAAATAAAATTAATCATTTCCAGCACAGCCATTGTAAATTACAAATTCACATTAACACTTTTTCTGTACTTCCATCCAAATCAATGTCTCTGGTCTCTCATTATGACTATTTAGGCATTCCAAAATGTCCAACATATTTATATTTTCAGATGGAAATCTCCCAAGTTTTTTTTAAACTCTCACATTGGTCATCATATATTAAGACCTGAATAACTGTTTTCACCTCTGTTAAAATTTAGACGTATATTGTACAGTTATTATTCAGGAAAGAAATGTTGAAAAATCTTGGGATTTTTTTTCATATCACAGTATTTTTTCTGTATAAAGCATCTAGCATCTTCTCAGATCTTTAACTTGAATTTATTGTCTGTTGTAATTGCACAATAACTCATCTTCCAGTATTATAGCTGTTAACCCACCCAGTTCTGCTGCCTTCCTTATCATTTCAACAGCATTCACCATTTTACCATTCACAATCATCTATCCTTATTTTTTCTTTTGTCAAGTTACCCAATAAATCTTTTCTTTTGCTTAATGTTTTGATTTGCTTTATAATGTTATGTGTATTATTATGTTGTTGTTTTATTGAGGCCTTGGCCTTTGTAAGCTGCATCGAGTCCTTCGGGAGATGCTAGCGGGGTACAAATAAAGTTAATAAATAATAATAATAATCTTTCTGTTTGGCAACTGATAAGACTTTTTACATTAGATACCGATAATATCCTTTGTTCCAAAATTGTAAGTTCATTACAAGGGTTTTAATAAAACTAATGACTGATATACATTATTATGATCTAGATCTCCATAATGAACACCCATTCAACAAAAGTAGGGACGGGGTAGAGAAAAAAATGGATTTACCCTTCCTCGCATCGGTACTCAACACGAGCACCAAAAGAAAAATCTTCTCCTTCAACAAGTTCAAAAGAGCCGGACTGGATATCCCCAGGATGTCCACAAGGTTTTTCTGAAATTTAAAAAATGAAGCACATAAGTCAACATAAAATGTATTGCTAGAAAATAAGGCATTTTAGAGCCAAGCAAAATATTGGGAGAAGTATAGGAATGATGCAAGAGGACACTTTGTTAGTGCAATACTAAAATATGTAAATAATTGGAGGGCTAAGGTTTCATCCTAATAATAATAATAATAATAATAATAATAATAATAATAATAATAATAATAGCATGCTGTTTAAGATCCTAAAGTTTTTTAATTCTCATTTATTTCAGGCTTTTATATCCCGCCCTATCTCAACGTCCGCAGAGGGACTCAGGACGGCTAAATAAATACATATATATATGGCCCTCCACATTCATATGAGTTGGGGTTTAGGCAATTGAGAATATAATGGAAATGTAACGTGGCTACCTTGCAGATCTGGGGGAATCCTCAAAAGTTGGAGAATGTGCCCTACAGCCACCCACCAAAATTTTGATGCCACTACATACACATTCACACATGGCAACCCATGCCTTGAGAGTAAGGTGGAATGAGTGATCATAAGTGCTGCTCCCCTCCTGTAGCCTGGAGTCACTGCAAACACATCCGAATAGCGCTTCCCTGCCTCAGAAGAGAAGAGTGGGTGAATCATGGCAGCTACCACCCCTTCCTAAAGCTAGAGCTACTTGTTACATGCACATTCACATAGCAGAAATACTATCACTAACCAACTCTTGATGTCTACACAACGGGTATCTTCCTGAGTTGATTGGCAAAAGAGATTGCTGTGCCCCCTCCCCCCACAGTGCTAAACCCCAGGAAGAATGGGACAGCAGCAATGTCTATTAGATAGAGATCATTGGTACTCTGCTCACATGAAGCCGAAGGTCACTGTTCCTATATTCATTCAGCAGCCCAAAACCTCTGGATGGACTTGGCAGCAGTCATGGCAATCACTGGTGCCCCTCTCCTGAAACCCAAGCTGAATGTGTATGTGGCAGCTTCAGATTTGGGGGATGGGATTGAAGGGCCAGTGGCAAACTCAAAAAATGTGGAGGGGCAATTTTATATAAGGCCTTCCCATTTGAGAAGGGAAGATCCATCTGGCTTATTCTGCTCATCTGGAGGGACTGAGTAAGGCTGCTTATGTCATATAGAAAATGTACAAATCAAGTAGCAAGAAGGGTTACCATCAATCAGTAAGTCACGTTAGTAGCATCTTAGTTTTTTCCAAAAGTAGGACTTAAGAATGAAATAGAAAAATGCAAAAAGTAACAGTGAACATATACAAATCTTGTGTTACTTTAGTTGAATATGTTGGTCAGTTGTTGTAAGTTATCTTGAAAGCCATGTTTGGTCTCATATTCAGAGAAAATCAAGATATAAATTAAATCAACAAATAAACAAATTACAGATTAAAAATGTTACAAAAATGGACTTCCTGGTGCTGATCCCATAGTGCTTGCTTATCCCTATAACTAAATTCTTCAGTTACGTTGAAGGCTTACTTTTGCATTGAATGTATGGTGGTGTTTCATCCCATCTTCCATTATTGCATTTCAATCGAAAGCGTCCAACTTTTATGTACCCAGGTCGGCAGTTGTACAGAACATATTCATTATGTGAATATGACTCTTTGACTGTCAGATCTGCAAGTTCTTCCCTTTCTCTTCTAGGTGGTGGCCCACAGTCAATCTGAGCTATAAACAAATGAAAAGTCAGAAATATAGATAACAAATCAGTTCTTGTTCTTTCCTCATTCATTACAAAGACAGTAGCACTCCAAGGAATCAATAATAAAAGGAAAATGGAGGTGAAGGTACGGTACCTGATGCAGCACTAGCACTTTCCATTCTCTGTGAATGATCCACAACTCATATAAAAATCTCTAATTTGAGCACTCAAAGGTGCCCTCAACTTATATGTTTGGTCAACTTATACATGATTATATATGTTAATTTATATGCCATTGTTCTCTTGGAGTGGGGTCTAAGGCAGAAATGTATGAAATAAAAAATAAATAAAAATAACTCCAAAAGCAATAAATTAAATTTAAAACATTTTATGCACAATTAAAACAATTTAAAATTGTATCAGCCTAACCATGCCTACATAATACTATGAAAAACTCTTTTACTCTGCTTCATACAGCTACTTAAAATCAATTTCTGTTATACTGTGCTAGCCAAAGCAGGAAACACTATAAAAGACTCCTTCTAAGGGGCCATCTACACTGACCATTTAACTGCATTAAATGGTCAGTGTAGATGGGGCCTTGATTGTTTCTTTTCTCCTGCCTTTTAATAAAGAAAAAAAGAAGGAAGAGGGGATAGGTAAGAGAAGGAGATAAATAGAAATTAGTCCCAACAAAGCTAATGGAATTGACTGTAACAGTTCTGAGAAATGATATATCGTATCAAAAGCATTGCATAAATTAGTTTGAACTGATAAAAATAGAAGGTGTGCAGGTGACTAAATATCTTTTGACCAAAAGCGGGCAACATAAATGGCACTGTCTGTAGCCTCCAACAATTCCTTCTCTGTACATGAGGCAGGGCACAATGGACAAGCATACAGTTGCAGAGTTGTCTGTTCTGCTCCACAGTCACACAAGGTATGGGATTCTTTTAGGTAGTGCCATTTTGCCGAGTTGTCTTTTGATCTGCCCACACTGCTTCTGAGTCTATTCAGGGACTTCCAGGTTGCCTATTCTTGGTTTTCCCCTGGAGGAAGACCCTTGTGGGGGGCCATCCAGTTGGGATTTCCTGTTTTGGATGCCCAGAGGGATACCCTTGCTGTTGCTGGAGTGACGCCAAGAGGAGCGATTGTTCTCATAAAGCTTTTCCTTGATTTGAGTCTAATGGGAGGAGGCTGGTAGCCATGTAGTGATGTATATTGTGATTCTTATAGTAAGTCTGCAATTGTATATATAGAAAGGATATACAGACTTACTATAAGAATCACAATTCATATCCATAGCTGTACACAAATAAAAGGAAGTAGCTGTATACACATAAAAGAAAGAATACTTTTCAAATGTTAATCAAGGACAAATATCAATTTCAGAATAATATTTGCCTTTCCAAAATATCAGAAGACACTCTGTTCAATATTTACTATGTTGTTGTCTTCTGTCTACAGTACAGAGCAGAGTTCTGTAGGATTTCATTTCAGGGAATACACACAGAACTGCCATCCTAATCTCAGTATTTTGGTTGGAGTAAATGTCATACTTTACTTATCCAAATTCTACAGCAAGGGTGGAAAAGCTGTTTTGCCAAGGGGTATGAACCAGCTCCAGGCAACCATGCAAAAAGCCACCTTTCAGCTCTCAGAAGCCAGAGCTCCAAATAGGTGTTATCGAGAAATCTACCCCAGCCCTCCTCTAATAATAATATCTATAAATTTATAACATTTTTGTACAGATATTAGCTGGGTTTGAAGCTCCAGCCCAGCCCCAAACATGGATTAATATAATAATTTACCAAGTCTAAAACTGGTTTGGCAGGAGACTCCCTGCAGGCCAGAGGCAATGCCCATCCAAGGGAGACAATGGACTCACACCCCTTATAATGGTTTACCTTGACAAAATATTTTGTAGCTCTTGAGTCTAGATTCAGGTTTATGCTTTATTAATAAACAGGGGAGAGAGAAAGAAGACTCATATATACATACACAAAACTGGGGTGCAACCATAGACATACATTTCTGGGCACCCAAAGAAACCTGATATGATATATGAGCTTGTGAAAGTCTTTGGGGAGGGAGGGGGGTGTTGAACATCCAGGAAGCCAGTCTGATATCCGGCTGAGTGAGAATCCCCTTGGGGAAACATGGCCTTTTTAGAGATGAAATTAAGGGTTTTATTTATTTCGTGTCAAAAGCATTGCATAAATAAGTACAATAAACTGATAAATAGAGAAAGCACAGGTGGCTAAATAATTTTTGACCAAAAATTGGCAACAGTGATCACATTTTCAGTAGTTTTAAACAATTCTTCTTCTGTATATGGGCATTGTGGACAAATATACAGGTGTGATGTTTGTTCGGCTCCACAGTTGGACAAGATGGAGAATTCTTTTAGGTACTGTTGGGACTCAGCCTGTGATTGAACCTGAGCCTGTGCTTGAACCTGTGAATGTGTTTCAGTCTCCTATGTTTCTGTGTCTGATGTGGGTAATGCTTCTGATGTGGTGGATGCTGGGACTGACTTTGAGGTGCAAGATGGAGACACTTTGGTCAATGGGTTTCATGCAGACACTGACAGAGAGGTTTGGGGGCAAAGAGCAGATTCTCATGAGCATGGTTCTGTCCGGCCTCAGGAGAAAGGTTTACTCCCTCCGTCTGTGAGCCCTTCAGATTCTAGTTTGGAAAACAGTCTGACACCTGCTAAAGTTAATGAGGAATCAGATAAACAGAGTCAGTGGCTGGAGATTATCCAGAATCGACAAGAGGCCCAATGTTTACGTAGATCCGAAAGAATTCGTCAATTAAAGTCAAAGACTAGGGAAAACCGAAATCAGTTCTTGGGATTTAAGGTTTGCCGGTAGAAAATCTTGTCAGATCAGGCATCATTTAGAAACCTACCACAAGTCTCATGGAATTCCTGTTCAAGTGATCTCGTCTTCAAGGTTTTTTCTAGCCTTTCAACTTGACTAGCAGGGTCTGGTTTGTTCTTGCTTCTTGGTTGATTCCTGCCTGGATTATCAGTGCCTTGGAATATTATTTTATGCTTTTTGAACATTACTTTTGAATGCTATGTTTGGATGCTGTGTCTTCTTCCTGCCTTTAAATGCCTTATTGCTTTTTGGAATCTTATCTATCTTTACAAGCATTTATTTTTACTGGCTTTTTTTGCTAAGCCTTAATAAAAAGGATTGTTCCTTCACTCAACGTGTCAGAGGGGCCATTTCCTGCTCTGGACATTTTGCCAGGTTGTCTTTTGACTTGCCCACTGCACTTCTGAGTCTGTTCAGGGACTTCCAAGTTGCCTGTTCTTGGTTTGGCCCTGGAGGCAGACCCTTGGAGAGGGAGCATCCAATTGGGATTTCCTGGTTTAGCTGCCAAAGGGATACTCTTGCTTTTACTGGGGGAACATTAAGATGAGTGGTGATTCTCATGAAGCTTTTCCTTGATTTGAGTCTACTGGGAGAAGGCTGATAGCCATGCAGTGGATGCCTTTCACAGTGTTCACAGAGTTCAACCTTATTTCTCTCACAGTTAGCAGCAACTTTCTGTCAGACACAGAGGCGGCCCTAGGTAATTTTCAACAGTAAGCAAACAGTATTTTGCCCCCCCCCCCCAACCAATCACTGATATATATTTTCTGTTCATCGTGGGAGTTCTGTGTGCCATATTTGGTTCAATTCCATCATTGGTGGAGTTCAGAATACTCTTTGATTGTAGGTGAACTATACATCCCAGTAACTACAACTCGCATATGTCAAGGTCCATTTTCTCCCAAGAGCACCTCAAGAGCACCCCTGGGCAAAATCAACTATACTGCAAATGCTTACGTTACGTAATGGGTTGAGCCGCCCCTGGTCAGACATCATACTGTCTAACTTTATCAGGTGAAGAACATGATATAGGTGGCCAAGCAACATCACAATGATCAAGGTGGTCAGTTATTATTGAGGAAAAGAACACAAGCTAGGAGAGGCTGCAACAGTTTACTTTTGCCTAAGACAACTGAGAAGGGGAAGATGCTGCCATTTGTCTTCTTTGCTCTCTGATGAGTTAACTGGGTGCAAATTACTTTTGCATTTTGCTCCCTGTTTGCATCAATTCAAATAATTTAAGGGCAGTGGGTTGAAGATAAAGAAACCAGGACGTCAAAAGTAAAAAAAATTAGGGTGCGTTGGGATTGTCCCTACCAAATTGGTGGAGTGGGGCAGGCCCGCAGCCAGGATTTTGTTTCGGGGGGGGGGGGGGGCTAAATTTTTTTCAGGGGGGGTTTCGGGGGGGGGGGGGGGGGCTGAGTTTGAGTGAAAGAGCGTCTAGCCTAGCGAACCTTTTGTATCATTAACCCAATATCCCCATGCATATGGGATATATTGAGTATGGTGATCAGATCATGATATGAATAAACATAACAGTTTAAATAATGCACCAGTAAGGCCTTTTCATGAACCACCATGAGAATTTCGGGGGGGGGGGGGCTAAAGCCCCTCAAGCCCCTCAAGCCCCCCCCCGACTACATGCCTGGAGTGGGGGGAATGGAAGAGGAGTCACTCATTTCTGGGCCTATAGAAAAAAGAGCTTCCTTTGCTCCAGGCAGCAGCTAGCCAAAGTTATCTAAGCACAGAGAAAGAAAGCACTGTCCTTCTTTGTACCTAAATGTCTGGCTTTCTGTTTGGCATGAAAAAGATACATGACCCCCCACCTACCCACCCAGTAACACTGAAGCATTATAATCTTAGTAGACTCTCTACTTATTTTTCAAATGAGGAAGCATGCTGGGGAAATCCCCATATTACCTCCATTGAAAGATAAAAGATAAGGTAGATTTACCCTACTTGCCTTCCCAATGGAAAAGAGAGACAATCCTCGTACTCTCTCCAATCAGAGGAGCCCCCTTTGTTTTCACTACAACCAGTTTATAATTCATTAGTCAGAGACCGCAGAGCAGCCAGACTTAAACACATAGCTCTAAATAGCATAGCTGGTGACACAGTAGGTTAAACTGCTGAGCTGCTAAACTTGTTGACGGAAAGGTTACAGTTTCGAATCCGGGTAGCAGCATGAGCTTCCGCTGTCAGCCCCAGCTTCTGCCAACCTAGCAGTTTGAAAACATGCAAAATGTGAGTAGATCAATAGGTACCGCTCTGGCGGGAAGGTAATGGCGCTCCATGCAGTCATACTGGCCACATGACCTTGGAGGTGTCTACAGACAACGCCCGCTCTTCGGCTTAGAAATGGAGATGAGCACCAACCCATAGAGTCGGATATGACTCGACTTAATGTCAGGGGGAAACCTTTACCTTTACCTAAATATAGTCCACAGTAAGGATTTAAATCCTCAGTAATTTCTTCCTTGTATGGGAGAACTACTAAAGGATTCCACCCACATGGAAAATGTAATTAACAAGGCTTCTGGAAAAGAAGCTCATTTTTGAAAAGTATTTTTTTACCTGGCCACCCCTATTTTTATGTTTTGTTCTGACTAGCTAGCTAGATATTTTCAGCAGCATTCGTACTGGGAGTAAGGTGAAGGAGAGCTAGAGAAATATGCAATCACAATGTTGAGTTGCAGTAGTGTGCTTGCAAGAAACAACGCCATGACGTTTGAGCTGGGAAAGCATGGGCTTTTACTTGCTTACAGTAGACAAATGAAACAACAAGTACCACCAGAATTTCTCATTCAGCATACATGAACAGCAACCCCACTACCATCTCCCCAAGGGACTTGGTACGGCTTACATGAGGCCAAGCCCACAGTACATCAGTAAACAGAAACTGTGCTGATACATCTGTACCAGGAGCTCCAACTTTATTTTCTTTCTATTAAGTGTTTGCATGCATTCCAAAGTTTCAGGGATTCTGCAAAAAGGTGGCTTCCTTTGGTTTGCAGTCATAGGGCAAGCCACCTGTCTATATTGTTAAGTTTGGATCCGCCCCTTCTCCCAGGGACATTTTAGTTAGTCTTACAGAAGGAAACCAAGTTATAGGACGTGGAGTAGCTTCTCCACAGAAAAGCTTAACTTCTTAGGAATTCCAGGGACATTCCTGGGGAAAACAGTCCCAAAGCTCTGGCAGGGTGCTCTCAGCCTTACAGCATCTGAGGGAAACAGCCCTGAAAGTTCTTGAGAAATTCCGGAGGGAAAACAGCCTTACAGACCCAAAGAACTCCAGCTGGAGAATATCCAGGCCTTTGCTGGTAGGTCTACCAGCTGGTAGGTCTACCGTCCAAGATGCGGTTTGGATCGGGTTGTAGTTCCAACATCAGTAAAGCTTAGATAATAGACAGCCTGGGAGAGGTTAAAAAAGGGTTTTCCTCTAACATAAAGGAACAGTTAACAAAGTCAGTTGCCTGTCCCTTGTGGACAAGATTAAGGAAGCCACCAGTTGATTCAAAGTCTTGAAGCATTTGTTTGATTCATTGAAGATTTGAGAAATATCTGTTTAATTTGTTCAATAATAAAGGACTTTGTTTAACCTTTCAAGCCATCTAAAGACCATTTCTTCAGGAAAATCCATGAGGGCCTCTTTCGAGGCGCCCTGGCTTTCCACTGGGCACAAAGTGCACATCCTATTCAAAGTCAATTGTTACAGGCCCAGCGCATGACAGAACAGAAACAATTAACAAAAGCAATCAATACAATACAATTAATAAAAATCACATAAACAAAAAATAAGCCATAAACAATAAACAGTAACACACAGCGTATTGTCGAAGGCTTTCATGGCTGGAATCACTAGGTTCTTGTGGGTTTTTTCGGGCTATAGGGCCATGTTCTAGAGGCATTTCTCCTGACGTTTCGCCTGCATCTATGGCAAGCATCCTCAGAGGTAGTGAGGTCTGTTGGAATTAGGACAATGGGTTTATATATCTGTGGAATGGCTGGGGTGGGGCTAAGGAGCTCTTCCCTGCTGGAGCTAGGTGTGAATGTTTCAACTGACCACCTTCATTAGCATTTGAAGGCCTGGCTGAGCCTGGGAAAATCCCCTGTTGAGAGGTGTTAAGGTGTGCCTGGTTGTTTCCTCTCTGTTGTTTTGCTGTTGTAATTTTAGAGTTTTTTAATACTGGTAGCCAGATTTTGTTCATTTTCATGGTCTCTTCCTTTCTGTTGAAATTGTCCACATGCTTGTGGATTTCAATGGCTTCTCTGTGTAGTCTGACATGGTGGTTGTTGGTGTGGTCCAGCATTTGTGTGTTCTCAAATAATATGTTGTGTCCAGGCTGGTTCATCAAGTGCCATAGCAGAGCACAATTTCAACAGAAAGGAAGAGACCATGAAAATGAACAAAATCTGGCTACCAGTATTAAAAAACTCTAAAATTACAACAGCAAAACAGCAGAGAGGAAACAACCAGGCACAGCTTAACACCTCTCAACGGGGATTTTCCCAGGCTCAAGCAGGCCTTCAAATGCTAATGAAGGTGGTCAGTTGAAACATTCACACCTAGCTCCATCAAGGAAGAGCTCCTTGCCCCACCCCAGCCATTCCACAGATATATAAACCCATTGTCCTAATTCCACAGACCTCACTACCTCTGAGGATGCTTGCCATAGATGCAGGCGAAACGTCAGGAGAAATACCTCTAGAACATGGCCCTACAGCCCGAAAAAACCCACAAGAACCTAGTAACACACAGCATTTAAAAAACCTATGGCCAGGCCAAATGTAATAATTTAAAATTTAAAAAAATAATACTGGGCATGAACATGGTAGAATATAACTGGGATAGAGTTTTCAAAAAGAGATGAGGGAACACAGTCAGTCCTGAATCAATGGTAAAGTGCATTTTGAGGGCATATTGCTGAGGTTAGCCTGTCTCATGATGTAATAGGACCGATGTCCAAAGATCCTCAAGCACAGAAAATTACGTATTAAAGAGACTCAAATATTCATCTGAAAACTATGGTGCTTTTACAAAGCTGCCCTTTTGCTAGTAGAACTGGCAGTGATACAAATCTATGCAGAGAAATAATGTCTAATGACAACTTTTTGAGGAAAGGGGAGCATGTTTGCAATTGCATTACTCCAGTTCATCCTGAAACATAACAAATATATGTTTCAAGTTCATCCTGAAACATAACAAACATAACAGACCTCACAACCTCTGGGGATGCTTGCCACAGATGCAGGTGAAACATCAAGAGAAAATGCTTCTAGAACATGGCCATATAGCCCAAAAAACCCACAACAACCCAATAAATAAAAATGTAATGTTCGTTTGTGATACCATCAGAACTCAAAAACCACTGGGGGAATTGACACCAAATTTGGACACAAGACACCTAACAACCCAATGTATGTCCTCCACTCAAAAAAAATTGATTTTGTCATTTGGGAATTGTTGTTGCTGGGATTTATAGTTTACCTACAATCAAAGAGCATTCTGAACTCCACCAATGATGGAATTGGGCCAAACTTAGCACACAGGGCTCCCATGACCAACAGAAAAAACTGGAAGGGTTTGGTGGACATTGACCTTGAGTTTGGGAATTGTAGTTCACCCACATCCAGAGAGCACTGTGGACTCAAACAATGATGGATCTGGACCAAACTTGGCACGAATATTCCATATGCCCAAATATGAACACAGATGGAGTTTAAGGGAAATAGACCTTGACATTTGGGAGTTGTAGTTGCTGGGATTTATAGTTCGCCTACAATCAAAGAGCATTCTGAACTCCATCAATGATGGAATTGCACCAAACTTGGCACACAGAACTCCCATGACCAACAGAAAACACTGGAAGGGTTTGGTGGGCATTGACCTTGATTTTGGGAGTTGTAGTTCACCTATATCCACAGAGCACTGTGGACTCAAACAATGATGGATCTGGACCAAACTTGGCATGAATATTCCATATGCCTAAATATGAACACAGATGGACTTTGGAGGAAATAGACCTTGACATTTGGGATTTGTAGTTACTGGGATTTATAGTTCACTACAATTAAAGAGCATTCTGAAACCCACAGACGACAGAAATGGGGCAAACTTCCCACACAGAACCCCCATGACCAACAGAAAATACTCAAGGCCATCCAGTCCAACTCTCTTCACCAGGGCAAGAAAATGTAATCAGAGCCCTTCTGACAAAGAGCCATCCAGTCATAAAGATAGATAGATAGATAGATAGATAATGATTCTCTCTCACACACACAGATATTCTGTGTGTATCACAGATTTAAAGAGACCCTTAAAGAAGGACTATGATATGTTGCATATTCCAGAGTAGGCAAACCAGACACTCTCCACATCACCACTGACAAAGAAACAACAAGAAATACTGTTTACTCACAAGCATAAAGGAATTACATATATTAGAAACCAACACTTTCTCATTACTTTATTTTCCAGATCACCAGACTGGGCCACAGCAACACGTGGCAGGGGACAGCTAGTAACAAATATTATTTCTGATTCAATTACAGCATGGAAATCTAATAGGTTGTAATCTAGTGTTACTATGTGGATGGTTTCAAGCATCACCAACCTGAAGCATCACCTATTCCATCTTTCCATCAATAGAGGGTATCAGGAAAAAAGACAGAAGAAAGATAAAGTGTTAATGGTAAGATTATTTCCCCTGCAATCCAATACTTGTGGCAAGGTGACTGCATATTAAAAGCCTCATCTGATAACAGTCCTTTTGAATTAGTGGGGTTTTGGATTGGGGTTTTAATGAAGTCAACCATTGCTAATTTGCTATATATTACTTCAACATTATAACATATAACTTATTTAGCATTCAAAGACTACTTACCATTCAGAGGAGAACAAAGTACACATAGGAAAAGCAGAGCAGAGGAGCCCAACAAGGAGCCTGCCATCACAAAGCCTGGACAAGGGCTCCTACTCTTTCCCAATATTTTCTTCCCACTTCTCCCCCAGCCTTTTCAAAGTACACTTTGCCTTTTCTGAATGTTGCAATGAATGACCTCGCTTAAGCTTTTTTTCTTCAACAGCCACTCCCCTTTTAATCCTATTGCAACACACAAACAGACAACCTTTTCTTTTTTGGCAGGGAAATATGCAAACTATGTAAAAAAGGACTTCCCCAATTTCTCCATTGGCTCTGATCTTCCTGTTTGCTCTCAAGCTCTGGCACTGAGCACCAATGAATAATCTCATTTAGCAAACCCTAACATTGTTGTGTTTGTCTTTTGGTACTAAATACAAGTTGCTTAAAGGAATTCACTTTTTCTTTGGCAAGAATATGTAGTTTCATGCCCTATTATTAACAAATCAAAGGATAGTATTACAGTGGCTATTGACAGCTCCAAGTTCCTCATCTCAATAACCTGCACATCAAAGTTGCCACAATTTTTTCAGCTTTTGCTTCTATGTTTTTAACAGCTGCTTGATCTGCAAATATTAATGAATAGCAGTTAAAACAGAGAATAATGCCTGGATGTGTTTCTTCCCCTGCTCAGATGGCAAACCTACATTTTGGCTTTGAGCATGCCACATGTCTAATGCAATATGTATATGTTTCCAGTGTAAATGGGATTACCCAAACAACCCTTATCAGAAAGAGCAGTATAAGATATCACATGTCTGAATAGATACATTTCAATGCCTCTGAAAAAGTTTGATTTTATATTAAAAATTCAAAATGGCATACATTCTTAATACATAGGGTAAAAAGATCTTAATTCAACCTCACAACTGATATCTAAAAATCTCTCTATATCAGAAACTCACTGGCTAGTGCATTTACTTATATGAGAGGCTGCTGATAAGTATTTGGCTTTACCCAGAGAGAAACGGGATAGGAAGATGAAACTTTATATTTAGTCCACATACTCTCCACTGATATCAACACACTTCTTACATCGGTATTCCAAGTTCTGCATGCCTTGCAAAAAAGAAGGATTTCGGTTGTGCCTCAAACCAGTCATCCATAGCAGCCATGGCATCAGAAAAGGTGTGAAATTTTGTATCCTTGAGGTGTTTCTTCAGGTTTGGGAACAGATGATAGTTGGGGGGAGCTAGTCCCAGTGAATAAGGTGGGTGGTCAACCAGCTGGAAGCCTACCTCCACCAGTTTTGCCATGGTTGCTTGTGCAGTGTGAGCAGAGGCATTATCTTGTGGGAACAAGATCCCTTTGGACAGCTTGCCGCACCTTTTGGCCTTCAGAATGCCTTCAATTGATCCAAAAGTTCAGTGTAATACCTTAATTGATGGTGGAACCATTTTGAAGGTAGTCCACTAACCGCACACCCTCCTTATCCCAGAACACAGACACCATCACCTTAGTGGCTGATTTTTGCACCCTGAACTTCTTTGGAACCACTGTGCCTCCACTCTTTTGACTGCTCCTTGGTTTCAGGGTCATACAAATAAATCCAGGTCTCATCCATAGTGACCAGTCAATCCAGGAAGTTCTTATCAGTCCGGAAACACTGACAAATGGACCGGGAAGTTTTCACTCACAAGCTTTTCTGATCTGTTGTCAAACATTTGGGGACCCACTTTGCAGAGAGCTTCTTCATGTTCAAATGTTCATGGATAATGACACAAACATGTTCACAAGAAATCCCCATGATGTCTGCTATTCCTTTAGCTGAAATTTGCCGATTCTCCAGTATGAGCTTGTGCATAGCATTGACGATCTCCGGAACAACAACCACTCTCGGTCGTCCAGGATGTTCCTCATCATTGGTGCTGATGTGGCCCATTTTAAATTTGGCAACCCAGTTCTTAACTGTATAATATGAAGAGCATTGATCCCCCAATGTTTGCAACACATCACCATGAATATCCTTAGTGGACTTTCTTTGCAGAAACAGGAATTTTATCACTCCTCTGCTCTCATTTGTTGTGAATATCGCCTTAGACTCCACCATTTTGTTTTCCCACATGCCTAGATCACTGTTGCCATAAGCTACAAACAATTTTTTTTGAAAACATATATTAGACACATAAGGCTTTCATGTAATGTAACATTAATTACCATTGAAGCAAAACAAGAACACAAAACCAAAGACTTATCAGCAGCCTCTCGTATACCTCCAGTTTCCACCTGAACACATTAGCATGTCCTTAGTTTTTACAGCTAGGTCTTGCAATACAATCACATTTGCTCAAAAAGAGATGCTAAAGCCATGGAGTTAAAACAAGTATCCCTCCAGCTAGTTACCTACCACATGATTCTCTTAAAAAAAAATAAACAAGGAAAGACTTGTACCCAGGACCAATCTTATTATAGAACAGACTAAACACGGGAAAGCAGAGAATTTCAATTGCATACCTTTTAAAAATTGACTATCAGTCACAAAGCTTTAAATCATGTTTGTGGTCTGGATTTAGGGTTGCCACATTTTCTGTATGGCAAAATTTTCCTTCCACATAAAGCAGGTAGGTGCATAATAGTCTCCTTAGGTTAGGAATAACTTTGCCAGTTAAAATTTGGTTTGTGTAAAATTGGATGAGATACTTGTTTCATTCATTTCTTTAAACAAAATCATCAATTAGTACATAAAATTAGATGGGATGAACAAGTTGAGAGCAAACCTGACTAATTATCTCTAGTCTTAATAGGTTTAGCTCATGCCCCATACCCGCACCATCCAGGCTTCTCCCTCAACTTCCTCATCACACAAAGGGAAGCCTTAGCCTCAGTAAGCCAGCTGGGTTCAGACTTTAAAAAGGGAAACCCGGCTATTTCTCCTTTACTCATCCTTCTCCTTTAGAATAATAGAGTCATAGAATCAAAGAGTTGGAGGAGACCTCATGGGCCATCCAGTCCAACCCCCTGCCAAGAAGCAGGAATATTGCATTCAAATCACCCCTGACAAATGGCCATCCAGCCTCTGTTTAAAAGCTTCCAAAGAAGGAGCCTCCATCACACTCCGGGGTAGAGAGTTCCACTGCTGAACGGCTCTCTCACAGTCAGGACGTTCTTCCTCATGTTCAGATGGAATCTCCTTTTTTGTAGTTTGAAGCCATTGTTTCGCATCCTAGTCTCTAGGGAAGCAGAAAACAAGCTTGCTCCCTCCTCCCTGTGGCTTCCTCTCACATATTTATACATGGCTATCATATCTCCTCCCAGCCTTCTTTCCTAAGCTGTTTCAAGTCCCAAGCTTGCTGGGTTCAGGTTTTAAGGGAGTCCTGGGTACTTCTCCCTTCAAACGTAAAGCTGGCTGTGTTCAGGTTTTATGGGAGACTTGGCTATTTCTCCTTCCATTTTCCCTTATTTTCTCAGTCTGGGTTTCACGTTGCCATCCTGGCTGCCCACTCATCACGTGTGTGGAAGTCTCTTTCAGACATCTCAACACATCTTTCCTTATGAATAGATGGGAAGCCTCCCATCCTTTCTGGGATCCTTTCTCCTTATATCCTTCAATAAGACCTGGTTAAAGGCATCAGACTTAAGAAACCACCCTTTCTGGGATCGTTTGCCCTCAACATCTTTTCAATGAAGCTGAGTTATGGGAGGCACCCCTTTTAAACACATTTCAGTGGGAGCCACACCACCAGAATGAGCATTAGCCATTCTTTTTAAAAGATCTAAATTACCTTCTCATTTTATGGTGGCTTTAGAAATGGTTAGATACATCCTATACCCCACATTTGAAGCTTGCCTCATGTGAAGGGCACCATCGCTGGCAGTTTCTTAAGTGTGTAGAAAGTAAACTGCTTATTTATTGCTATTTGAGGCAAAAAGCAAGCCAAGCCATGCAAACCTGCAAGTGTCACTGAGAATTTACATTACTGACCTGTCTTTCTCAGAAGCCTGCTTGCAACAGAAAAATGGAAGTCCAGCTTGGCTAAAAGACATGTCATGACTTTCTTCTGTTTTGATTGGCTCAACAGGCAGGGTTCATAGGAAATCCCTGTGCGGGTTGCCTCTCTGCACTCCACGTGTAGCCAAAAGAAACAGGAAGCAGTTTTTCGACAGCCACGTGGTCTATTGCAGCTTGGAAAAACATGGTGGCACAGCCTGTGCCATTTCAAGTGGCTAGAAGGGTTGAAATAGCCAAAACAGCCAGAGCCCATTTTGGAAAATGGATTGATGCACAACTCTAGAGACTAACATGGCTGAAATCCATTTGTTAAGGTTTAAGATGACACGTGAACGGGCTTTATGAGAGTGGAGGCCAGGGTGTGGGTGGCCATACTCAACCTCTGGCTCAGACTATGCTGTGCACGCTTTGGTCTTGCCCCACTAACCATGAAGGATGACTTCCAATCCACATGGAAGCAGGCGGTAGCATCAAAAATCTCCTCATTGGGATTTTCTCCAGGTCTACTACTCGCTATGGATTACAATCAAGTCAAAGCACTTATTAAGCAACGTATCACAGACACAGAGCGACAACTAGATCTAGCCTCGGTTCCAACCTTCTTTATCAATGAAGACAGGAGATATCTTGCCTCCCCTATGGCATATTTAACAAACTTAGAGGTTCCCATTTATCGAAGGGCTTTCACCCTGGCTCGATGCCATGCTCTCCCATCAGCTGTACTCAAAGGCCGCTACCGGAAGATCCCTTTCCCAGAGAGACTCTGCCCCTGTAACTTGGGTAATGTAGAAACAATAGAGCATGTGCTCCTTCAGTGCTTGTTCTACAGGGATATCCGTGCCAGGCTTATCTTACCTCTGATATACAAGCACACAGGCCATTCAGGACAATTTTATACCTCCATGCTACTTGCAGATATTAATTCAGCTACAACCTACAATGCTGCAAAGTTCTGTGCAGCAGCATACAAAATCCGTCAAGGATTGACTAGTTCCAAAAGTTAACTGTGTGTCCAGTAATCTTCTTCCCTGAATCTACAATTTGGTGATGGATCTGGGCATTGTATGTTTTTACCCTGTTTTCCCTTCCGCTCCCTCACCTAAATTGTGCTTCAGTAGTTATTATTTATATTTTAATGTACCAAACATACCAAGTTTGTATGAAAATGTGACTCTATTTCCTATGCTGGTCAATGACCGAAATAAATGATTTGAAATTTGACACATGAACGTATCTTGTAATTTAAAACTCTCTTATGTCACCTGTTATTTTTTATTGTTTTCAGCAAAGCTGATATACAGAGAGACAAATCATGTATGCTCTGCTGCCCTCAACACTGTGGTAATTCAAACACTATGCCAGGTCAGAAAATGATATGCAGAGTTCAGCAGAATAATCTGTGGATTTTAATCATTAAATTTCCAACAGTGAAGAAACATGTCCTGTGTGCCAAGTGTATGGAAACCTTAAGCAACATCTCATGCTACTTTCAGTCCTTCAAATAGTGTTTTGCTCACTTCCTCTTGGGCAGTTTTCATAAGTTTTCTTCATGCTTGTGTTTATAGTGCACTGCTATCTTCATTAGTCTCATCACACCAGCAGATGTTCATCCTCATGCAACATAATATTTGCTGGCTAAGTCTTTTTGACAAACTGTATTCATACTAAGAGCATTTGCTAGACACAGCAGCACAGATATGCAGCAGATCCATGTCAATCACATCCTCTTGTAGAAGCCTCAATCTTCAGGAACTAATTGAATCCAAAGCTCACATTTAAAACACTTTTAAGAACCCCTATAACATAATTGTTCTACCTGAACCTTTTAAGACTAAATACTTGGCAGGAGGACTAAAGCTTGATGTTATCATGTTTCCTTGGAATCGGGTTCCACTGAGCTAAACTGGACTTATTCCAAAGCAAAGTGTGCATAAGAACCATTCACTGTCCATTCAAGTTGTGTTTATTTAGAAATGACTTCCACAGAAATTGAGATGACCTGTTTCCTGGTAACCTTTGAATCAGTGGAAGGAAGAAGCTCTCTGTAAATTGGAAACAACCAACCAATATATATTTATATCTCTTCTATTCAATTCTATACTCATTATACTTGAAGAAATATGCATTAATGCACACTTTTGTAACTGATAAAGACAGGTTAATAATTGCACAACTACTACATATGGTAAAGCGTGGCTACTGCCAAGAATTTTAAAACATAATGGAAACTTGTGATATGGACAATGTGTTTCTCTAGAACAGTGTTTCTCAACTGTGCTCTTCCAGGTGTTTTGGATTTCAGCTCCCAGAAATCCCAGGGAAGACCATTGCACAAATCAGTCCCAACAGAATTGTGGGAACTGAAGTCCAAAACATCTGGAGGAGCACAGTTTGAGAAACTCTATTCTGGAAAACTGCCTTATTTTCTCTCTTTAAAACAAAGGCTCTTTTCAGCTTGGCAAATATACCTAAAGAGAAATTACCGTGTCTCATTTATTGTAATACACTATGGATTTTAAGATGCACACTAATACAGGGTGAGGCAGCATAACTTCCTTTTTTCAAAACTTAATAAAACTCATTGTATGAATCAGAATTTTTTTTTATAACGTAGGCACACTGGCAACAAAGATCTGCATAGTCAAAGACATGGTATTCCCTGTAGTAACCTACGGATGTGAGAGCTGGACCTTCTGAGAGTGCCTTGGACTGCGAGAAGATCCAACCAGTCCATCCTCCAGAAAATAAAGCCAGACTGCTCACTGGAGGGAAGGATACTAGAGACAAAGTTGAAGTACTTTGGCCACATCATGAGGAGACAGCAAAGCCTAGAGAAGACAATTATGCTGGGGAAAGTGGAAGGTAAAGGAAGAGGGGCCGACCAAGGGCAAGATGGATGGATGGCATCCTTGAGGTGACTGGACTGACCTTGAAGGAGCTGGGGGTGGTGACGGCCGACAGGGAGCTCTGATGTGGGCTGGTCCATGAGGTCACGAAGAGTCGGAGACGACTGAACGAATGAACAACAAAAGGCACATACCTAAAGTTTTGTTTTACGTAGGTTTGAAGATCAAATTAGGTAGGTGATGTCCCCCATTCTCCATACACTGAGTAAACCAATTTCTGGCATTTGTCATGACTCTTGCCAGCATAGCAGGCGTTATGTTGGCAATTTCTTCCTGGATGTTGGTCTTCAAATCTTGTAGGGTCCTTGGACGGTTCACATAAACACGGGATTTCAAAAAGCCCCATAGAAAAAAATCACAAGCCAAATCTGGAGAGCGAGCCGGCCACTCCAAATCCGCTCGAAACGTAGGCCTCAATGGCAATAGCACGCTCCTCACTGTTCCAACGCATGATGGCGACTGAACTGTGACAGGACAAAACTTTATACTCCCGCCCCTCAAACGAGACCACTAGCACTCCGCTACGTCTTCAACCGACTGAATGGCGCGCATTTTTAAAAAAGGGAAGTTATGCTGCCTCACCTTCTATTAAGCTTTGATTCTAAGAAAATATTTTTAGAAGATTTGCTGCTGAGTGGCAAGAAGGATCAAGAGGATATAGGAAGTGGTTCTGGGTCAACTCTGCCTTCTTGTCCTCACCCAAGTTTACATTTAGTTTCAATGCCCAACTATCCTGGCGAGCCCTTGGAAAGCCTTCCCAACCCTACCGCCAATGCTACTGTCCTGCCCCTAATTAAAAGAAGGCTATTGTTGCTTTGTGTGTTGCTACCACCTTTCACTGCAGGTTGCTAGTGGCAGTACCTTAATGGCAGGTCTTCCAGAGCATCTGTAAGTTGCTTATCTGCACATGGTGCCAAAACATGAAACTTGATTTCCTAAAATTGAGATAATTAATCTGAAATCCTATTGTTCAGACCTGGAAAAAAATGAGCCGAGAATTATATTCACAAAAAACAAAACAATAGGAATTTTCTTACTAGTTTCATGACCCTCTCTAAATGACACAGTGCAGTTCTATAGGGGGAGATTCAACATTAAAGAGGATTTAAACACAAACAGTACTAAAATAAATCACAGTTAAAATCCATCAAAATGTAAAGTTAAAAATTAAATATCTCTAATTACCATGCTGGGGTCTTAATATTGATTAGAGGTTCGAATTGACAACTTGGAGAAAAAACATAGAGACCTTCTACACAAAGCCTAAAACACATTCCCTCCCTCAGTTTTTCATCACTTCTGAGTCCAGCTAGCTATATAGTGAGTTGTCTCAGCCTCTTCTGAACTTTAGCCAGCTGAAAGGAAGCTGATGGTTAGTTTTGGCCTAGAGATGGTCAGGGGCTGTCTTTTCTCGGAATAAGAAAGCAAACATTCTGTTTTCAATGTTTGCTGACCAAACATTGCAGAATTGTCAGACAGTGCAATGGGAAGTAAAAGCGGGTATTTATACATTTTTTTACCATGTCATAAATGACAATGAGGAAATTACTTTCTAAACTGCCCCTTTGAATCAATAGGTATTCTTGTGGTAATATTGTTGTTTGTCTCTAATATGGAAGTAGAAACTTTAATTCAAGGTTGAGCTGTTGCATTGTTTAATTTTGAGGAAACCGAGACATTGTGCAGCTGCCCTGAAACAAAAGTATAATGTTGACTTTATTCTTTTTTCTATAAACTGATTTCAACATTTTAAAACACCTCTGCTGCCTTCCCCATTCCCCATCTCCCAATCAGCTAAACCCGGGAACGTGTCAGTATCGCTTGGAGCCATAATGATTTCTCTAATGTGCTGACACTGCTGTTCCCCTTCTGACTCTAAAGGAGACCCGTTTTCCCTGCTACTAGGAGTAGCAACTTGAGCAACACGCTGAACTACAACACTTAGAGCCTATGTGTTGGAGTTCAGCCTTTGATTGTGTTTCAGGATCAGAGTGTTTTGGATGTGGGGAATGATATAAATGAGGTTCAAGATGGCAATGGTTTGGTCAATGATATTGATGCAGAGAATGACATAGAGACACCTGTTCAAAGTGTAGTTTCCCATGAGAATGTTCCTACAGGGTATAGGGATGATGGTTTACTCCTTGAATTGCTCTCAGAGAGTTCCCGGGATTGGGGGTTTGAAAACAACTTGGCACCTGCAGAAACTAATGAGCAGATAGATAGGCGAGCAGAAATTAGTCAAAACTGAGAGGTCGATCAATGCCTTCAGCGTTCTGCCAGGCTCTGACAGAAAAAGATAAGGGCCGCCCAAGGAAAGCAAAACTAGTTCCTGAGTGCTTGGAATGGCTTAAAGGTTCCAATCATGGGAAATCTAGTCAGATGAAGCATCGTTTAGAATCCTGCTCAGTTCTTGTCCTTGTTTCATGGAAGCCGTTGTTGGAAGATCCATGCTTACGGATTTCCTGATTCTTGGTTTGGGTTTTTGTCCCTTGTGATTACATATGCATGCCTTGGATCAACGTTTCCTGGTTCTTTGGATTTTGTTAGAGAAGTGTGGACTTTGTTTTTGGACTTCGCTGAACTTTACCTTGGACGAATTTGTTCCTGCTTATCTTCTTACCTAATTGGATTTACCTACTCCTTTAAAGTGCCTTTTTTACTTTGCTGCTTTTACTTATCTTTAATAAAAGGATTGTTTTTCCCCACTCAATGTGTGGGTTTTCAAAGTCAGAGGGTTATTCCTGTCCTGGAGTGCAACACTATGCTCATTTGTTGTGATACTTTGTCTGATATGAACAGATTTTCTCAAATCACATTGTGATAGGCAATATCCCATTCCTTCTACATTTGCTTCCCTCTTGAGGTTTAAAACTGTTATAAGAAAGAATTTAGTTTTCATGTTCTCCAGAAGTCTTAAGCAATGCCATGGATTTTATGAGTGAACTATTATTGTAATGAAGTTGCGTAACTGTGGTCACATAATATTGCACAACAATTTGCATGTCTTGAGTAGTTTCCCAAGTAATCATGGTATGTATAAAATGCCCAGGGTCACCCAGTGGGTTTCCATGGCTGAGGGGAATTCAAGCCTTGGTCTAATGCTCAAACCACAGCATAAGGCTACACTACGTTGTTGCTCTATCTTTCAATCTAGTTAAAACTAGTATGAGAACATGAGAGTGCCAGTGGTTTACACAAGGTACAACTTTTGATTCAGTACAACTTTAAAATTAGAAAGGAAAAAATATGAATTGCATGAAGTACTACATTTTATGTTGTTCGATGTGAGATTCTAGCAACCAGAACACCCTTTGAATATCCTGTAATTAATATATAACAACTCATGGTGTGCCCTCCATTACACTAACCTCAGTTTTCCTTATCAAGTTATCAGTCTTAACCACCTCCACATTTTAGCAGATCCTTGGATATAAATAGCAGGTGCTGTACTCTATATGGAGGGTGAAAGAGAGAAACGTGCCAAGAGGAAGGTGCATCAAGCAAACCCTGACTAGGACCACCTTCTATCTGGAAACTGATGTTCTCACTGCAGGAGAACATGTGGATCAAAAACAGGGCTCCACAGCCACCTACGAACCTACCGCCAAGACAACAGACTTGGAGGACCATCATCCTCAGTTATGAGGGATTGCCTAACTCTTGATCTATTTTTACCTAATGTCCCCAAGGTTTGGAGATGCCTGTTACTAGCACACAACACAAAATAAAACACAATACAATGTAATAACTTTTAGGTGTTGTTTAAAAACAACAGCAAGCAAATCATGAAGTCTTTAAGTTCAAATGACTAAATGTGTCATTTAACAGAGAAATCCAAAGCCAAAGTTTGGAAGACTCCAATACATGAAAATCCATGTTAAATTGTTAAGTCACAACCAAACTGACATAAGTATATTGTCGAAGGCTTTCATGGCAGGAATCACTGGGTTGTTGTAGGTTTTTTCGGGCTGTACACAGCTCGAAAAAACCTACAACAACCCACTGACATAAGTATATTTTACTTCAACTTTTGAAGAACATTAATTTAAAAGTTATTAAGATAATCTTTCCTAGTGCCAGAAAAAACAGCACTTTTAGCAGTAACTACAGCAACAACTATGATGTGCTGTAAGCCTTTGCTCTTTTCTGCTTCACTCCAGTGGTCGGCCAACATAATCTTTCATACTGACTGAGACCTTGTTTGACTGGCCAAAAATCCAGACCACTCTTGTTTTTAATTTTGTGAGTTCTTTTCCTTCTCCTAGAACTGAAATCTTTGGGACCAAACTCCTGGTTGACATTGGCAAAGATGCGAGCAATGGCCAGGAACTCCCCAGAGTTTCAAACCCACCACTATGGCAACAGCAGCAGCAGCAACAACAACAACAACAACAATGAAAACAACACAGGGAAGAGTGTTTACTTTCAACCTATGGACAAAAAATTACATAAACGATGACCATGTCATAATAATCCCTTTTCTTTTATAAGGACATGACTGACTATGTGTGCTATTTGCTTCTTTTCAGAGATTTCTCTTAAAAATAAATAAATAAATAGAAAGCAACAATTTTGAGTACAAAAAGTGGAAATTCTATGATTTGGCTTTTTTGTTTGATTGTAGCACTTTTCAGAGAGCAATGCATTCCACATATGTTGGAATAATACTAAACTAAAACTTTGTCTTGTCTTAAGGTACATCTACACTATAGAATTGATACAGCTTGATATATGTGTAACTGCTATGGTTTAATGCAGGGGTCCTCAAACTAAGGCCCGGGGGCCAGATACGACCCTCGAAGGTCATTTACCCGGCTCTCGCTCAGGGTCAACCTAAGTCTGAAACGACTTGAAAGCACACAACAACAACAACAACAACAATCCTATTTCATCAGCCAAAAGCAGGCCTACATTTCCCATTGAAATATGAATAAGTTTATATTTGTTAAAATTGTTCTTCATTTTAATTATTGTATTGTTTCAAACTGTTTTTGCACTACAAATAGGATATGTGCTGTCAAGACTCAGGTCCGGCGGTAGAACAAAGCAGCTAAGCAGGAGCTAATTGAGGTTGTTTAATGTCTCTTTAACAAAACAAAAGACCTCTTAACTTCAGAGTCATAAATTAAGGAGCTTGCAGTCAGCAGAACGTAAACAAAATAGCTTCAGTCAGCACAAGGAAAAGGCAGTCTTAAACACAGACAGTCAGTTTGGCTTCAGTATTCAAACGTAGTCCAAAACAACAG
>NW_026847438.1:137634612-137904176 GCF_025583915.1 Anolis sagrei ordinatus | reverse complement strand
TTGAGCATAGAGCGATGGAACACAGGATGCACTTTCAAAGAAGGAGGTAAACGCAAACGGAAAGCCACAGGCAAAATCTGCTTGACAATAGGGTAGGGTCCCACATAACGAGGCGCAAACTTGCCCCCAGACGGCTTGAGATGCTTGGAAGAGAGCCAAACCAAATCCCCCTCCTGGAGCTCAGCACCCGCCTGCCGATGTTTATCAGCTTGTGCTTTCTGAGCATCCTTAGCTTCCACAAGAATACGCCGGGCAACATCATGCAAAGCAAGAAATTCGTTAGAACGGTACACAGGGTCCGTGGAAACAATGTCATGCACCGGAGCCGACCCCCACCTAGGCTGCATACCATAAACCAACTCAAAAGGGGAATGGCGACTGACGGCATGGGTAGCATTGTTGTAGGCGAATTCAGCCACAGGAAGCCACTGCACCCAATCCCCAGCTTGCTGTAAACAAAAACAACGCAAATACTGTTCCAAAAGGCCATTCACACGTTCCGTCTGGCCATCAGTCTGCGGATGAAAAGCAGAAGAGATATTGAGCTTCGTGCCCATCTGGGCCTGGAACTGCTTCCAGAATCGCGACACGAACTGAGGGGCGCGATCTGAAATTATAGTGTCCGGAGCCCCATGTAACTTAAACACATGCTTCATAAAGAGCTGGGCCAACCCAGGTGCTGTGCGAACTTTCGCACACGGAACAAAATGAGCCATTTTAGAAAACAAGTCCACTACTACCCAAATACAGGCGTATCCCCGTGCCCTGGGGAGATCAGTAATGAAGTCCATAGAAATGACCTGCCAAGGTCTCTCAGGCACCGGCAAAGGGGATAACAGGCCACTAGGCCTTCCAGGAGCATGTTTACATTGCTGGCAGACGGCACAACTGTCACAGTACTGTAAAATGTCCTGCCTCATTTTTGGCCACCAAAAATTTCTAGTGATTAGTTGCACGGTCTTAAACCTCCCAAAATGACCTGCAGCCGGTTCATCATGGTGGGATCTAAGAATCTCAAGGCGTAAACTACCTGCAGGAACGTAGAGCTGCTCTCTGCGCAACAAAATCCCACCCTCATTGCGAAGATTAGGGAGTACAGACTTCTGGCCATTTGCTAACAAGGTGAGCTGTTCTTGAGTCCAAATGTCCTCAGCTTGCGCTGCTTTGACCTGGTCACAAAGATCACCCGCACCCTCCATTAAATTGAGAGCCGCTGTAGGTAACACAGTCTGCAGGACGGGTGCCACATCAGTCTTATATTCAGATTTCCGAGACAAAGCATCCGCCCTCAAGTTCATTTTCCCCTCAATGAACTCAACACGAAAATCAAAACGACTAAAAAAAATAGCCCAACGAATTTGGCGCTGGTTCAATTTGCGAGCGGTTAGCAAATGTTCTAGGTTACGGTGATCAGACCGCACCACCACCTGGTGCCTGGCACCTTCGAGCCAGTGCCTCCAAACCTCGAAGGCAACCTTAATCGCCAGTAACTCCTTCTCCCAAATTGTATAGTTCTGTTCACAGGGAGACAATTGGCGAGAGTAAAAGCCACAAGGCCGAAGGATACCCTTGGAGTCTAACTGGGACAGGACAGCTCCCAACACGTAGTTGGAGGCATCAGCTTCAACCACAAAAGGACGGTCCACATCTGGTTGACACAGGACTCTCCCATCAGCGAAACTGCATTTGATGGTCTCGAATGCTCTCTGAGCCTCCTTAGTCCATACGAATGGGTGGTCCTTTTTCAGGAGGCGAGTCAGCGGCACGGTGATTTCTGCATAATGGGGAATAAAGTCTCGATAATAATTAGCAAAACCTAGGAAACGTTGCACATCTTTCTTTGAGGCGAGTTCCTTCCAGGACTGGACAGCGTCCACCTTATGCGGGTCCATTTTCACCTCCCGCCCAGAGACTATGTGTCCCAGAAACTCCACCTCCGGGACATGAAAAACACACTTAGAAGCCTTGGCGAACAGACCGTGTTTCCGAAGCCTCTGCAGCACCGTCCTCACATGTTCTCGATGCTGCCGAAGGTCCTTTGAGTAGATCAAGATGTCATCGAGATAACAAACCATGAATTTATCTAATAAATCTCTAAACACATCGTTCATTAAGCGTTGAAACACAGCTGGCGAATTACATAATCCGAAAGGCATGATTAAATATTCGTAAGCCCCGAGATAAGTGTTGAAGGCGGTCTTCCACTCGTAGCCTTCCTTAATCCGGAGCAAATTATAGGCGCCCCTTAAATCCAACTTCGAAAAAACAGATGCGCCCTGAACACGAGACAATAACTCAGGAATCAAAGGCAACGGATAACGGTCCCGGATGGTAAACTTATTCAAAATACGATAATCACAAACTAAACGTAAATCACCCGTCTTCTTGGACACGAAGAACACTGGAGCCGCCGTGGGAGAACTGGACGGACGGATGAACCCTTTGGCCAGATTCTCCTCAATGTAGTCCTTCAAGGCCTGGCGTTCTGGAAGAGACAAAGCGTAAAGCCTGCCCGCAGGCAACTTGGCGTCCTCCATCAACTTTATCTGGCAGTCATAAGGCCTATGGGGTGGAAGATTGTCAGCCTGTACCTTGCTAAACACATCATAAAAGTCTTTATAGCATTCAGGAACACCTTCCACATCCGTTGGACTTACTGCCAACGTTCCACATACAGGTGGTGCTAAGGTAATGGTCTTGGCTTGCCAGTCTATTCTGGGATTAATCTTGGACAGCCAGTCCATGCCTAGGATGATGGTATACCTAGGCAAGTTAATCACATCCCAGGAAAACCGACCCTCTATACCTTGAGCCTCCCACCTCAGGGGCCCAGTCTCCATAGTAACAGACCGGTGGCCCACTAGAGCACCATCTGCTCCTTCCACCCACTCTGGCTGGCGCTTCCTTTGTAACACAATATGATGGTCCATAGCGAAGCTTGTGTCCATATAAGACCCGGTTGCCCCAGAGTCCACTAGGGCCCAAGTGGAGAACCTATTGCCTTGGTTAGAACAGAGTTCAATGGGTAAAAACACATGGTCTTTACACCGGGGCCACTGAACCGCTGGCCCTAATGTGCTTGCCCCAGTGCACATTAGGGCTGGCCTTTTCCCTGCTCCCTGGGAGCCTTGGCCGGACAACTGCGGGCGAAATGGCCCCCCGCTCCGCAATACAAACATAAATTGAGCTGACGCCGTCTCTGCTTCTCCTCCCTGGATAACCGGCGTTGACTCCCCAGCTGCATGGGCTCCTCGGAATCCAGACTGGAACAGACAGCAGCGGCGGTGACTTGAGGGGAGGGGGTAGACTGGAACTGCGGCTGGAAATAGCCCTCCTTCCTCAGCATGTTCTGTCTCCTCTCCAGTCGAAGAGCCGTTTTAGTCAAAGCCTCCCAGGTGTCAGGAGGTTCAAAGCGTGCCAATTCGATTTTTAAAGCTGGAGCAAGCCCTGCTGTGAAGCAAGTCATAAAAGCTTTCTCGCCCCAGTCCAAGTGCTGTTTCAGATGGTTGAAACGATTCAAATAGTCCAACACACATTCTTTCCCTTGCCGGATAGCATGTAACTCACGGCTGGCATTCTCTTCCTGGAGAGGGTCTCCAAACATCTCCTTAAGAGCGTCCAAAAAGCCAGCATAATTGCGCAGTAAGGGGCTATTGCTATTAACCAGATTTACTGCCCACTTACCCGCTCGGCCAGACAGCAAACTGATCACAAAAGCCACTTTGCTTTCATCTGTAGCATAAGCAGTTGCAGGCACTTGCTTAAAATAAACTTCGGTCTGCATCAAAAACAGTGGCAAACCATCTTTATCTCCGATAAAGCGCTCAGGAACGATAGCGCGAGCCGTGCGCGGCCCGCCAGCTGGTCCTCCCCCACGGAGTTCATCAAACTGCGTTTGTAACAAAGCTATTTGGGCTGCCAGCTCCCCAAGAGATGCCATGACTCCTGCTGAGTTTGTTTCTGGCAGAGTTCAATCTGTCAAGACTCAGGTCCGGCGGTAGAACAAAGCAGCTAAGCAGGAGCTAATTGAGATTGTTTAATGTCTCTTTAACAACATTCAATGCAGGGACATTCAACCATAAATATACACAAACATTACAATCATATATATCCGCTTTTGTCAAGACTCAGGTCCGGCGGTAGAACAAAGCAGCTAAGCAGGAGCTAATTGAGGTTGTTTAATGTCTCTTTAACAAAACAAAAGACCTCTTAACTTCAGAGTCATAAATTAAGGAGCTTGCAGTCAGCAGAACGTAAACAAAATAGCTTCAGTCAGCACAAGGAAAAGGCAGTCTTAAACACAGACAGTCAGTTTGGCTTCAGCATTCAAATGTAGTCCAAAACAACAGCTATAACTCAGCAAACGACACTCCGTATGGAGAGCGGTCCAACGAAGATCCAGGGGCAAGGCAGAGGCGTAGTCAGACGGTCCAGGAGTCAGAACAAGGCATACATACAAGGCAGGATCCGACAGGGATGATTCCACAGGCAGGAACACGAAGCTGCAACAAGAGCTCACGGCAGGAGTTAACACAAAGCACAAAGCATGCGACACTTTGAACTCTGCGATTAGATGGTCCCCAAACCGCTCCTTAAATTTCATCCGAATCGCTGGAGCTGCTTTCAGCTGGATCCAATTCTTCAGGTGAATCGATGCCACGCCACTGCAGCCATTCAGCATTTCGGGTCTCATCCTGCAAGTTAACATCATTAAAACCCTGGAATTCATCGCTAGATGTAGGGGCGTTAAAAACATCCATCACTTCTTGAACTTTAGCCCAGTCTAGCTCTTCGTCTTCGCTGTCAAAGTCTGTACAATCAGCTATGTCTTTCGGACGTTTGGCAACAGACCCCACATCGCTATTAGAGCTGCTGGCTACTCTTTTTACACCCCTGTAACTCTCTAGCTCCGTCTCCTCTTGAGTAAAGCCCATAAAATCCTCTTCATCAGTAGTCTCCAAAAACAAATCCCTGATCCTTTTCAGCTGTTGCTGATCCTCATCATTCTCTAAGCCACGTTTTCTCCTACTACTGGTAGTAGGTGCATCAGGCAGACGCTGAGTCTCAACATGTGCAGTGTGCATAGGAATTCATTCATGTTTTTGTCAAATTATAATCCGGCCCTCCAACAGTTTGAGGGACTGTGACCTGGCCCTCTGTTTAAAAAGTTTGAGGACCCTTGGTTTTGTCATGCGATAGCATGAGTAGCATGCAGATTGACTCTAGCCCAGTTAACTTTGTGTGTGATGAATTGGCTCATAAAAGAAAAACACATGAGACTTTGGCTTAAAGTAGAAAAGAAAAATATTGTAGTATTGGCAGCATACAAAACAAAATAGCAGGATTGCTCTTTCCACAAACGTAACATGAAATAATATTTTCTGAGAGATATCTTTACTCAGCTGTGATAATCTGGAATCCTTGTCTTCTTCACATGGCTATGTCTTCACAGGACATCTGCAGCATAGTCCCCGGCTTACACAAGACAAAGTGGCACAAAAGCAAAAACGCACAGAGGCATAGACACACAATGGCATAAACGCACAATGGCAAAGAAACTAAACACACAGTAGCTATCTTTATACACATGAAAATAATGCTTTCAATTAGCTCTTCAATTAACTGAAACAGCTGTATCACAAACAACATTGATCCTTACAACAACTTAGATAAAGTACATTGCAACCTCTTAGTAGCAACAGGTTTAATGCTACGGAATAATGAGAGTTGTAGTTCTACAGTCTTCTCTGCCAAAAGAGACCTTCTGCATTACCAAACTACAGCTCTATAATTCCATAACTATAGCAGTTATAGTGTTGTCAAGCTTCATTAATTCTACAATGTAGATGTATTCTGAGATATCGAAATCAATTGACAACGTCTGTACATTTACATAATTTCACAGAGCCCCATTGTGCAGTACCTTGGAAACCCTTTAGTTGTTGCATTGCCATGGTGAAAAGTTGGATGTTGAAGGGATGGCATCATTAGATGTAACTATTTCGATGGAGTGCAATCATCATGGTTACATCTGATAAAGCTGGCTCTTTGTTTCATTTGTTATGGACCAATATATTTCTGTTTAGGGCTGTGCAAAAATTGTAAGAGGATTATAATTTGTAAGTGTTTTGTGGAATCCATACTTACGATCCGATTTATGGGTAACCCCCTCCCCAGTCAAACACAAACAATCAAAACACCTACCTCCGAGTTTTTGTAAAGCAGTTGTTTATTTTATGTCCTCTCTCTCTGTGTGTCTGCCTTCCTATCTTTTGCTGTGCCTTCATGGTAGTAGCAGCGCATCTGATGGGGGCCTGCGGTCTTGAGTAGGCTCCCTCTTCTGCCAAGCACTGGCTCGCCATGAGGGCGAAGCCAATGGAAAGTGGGTAGGAGAGAGGGAGGTCTCCTCTTTTGCCATGTGAAGGACAGGGCCTGATCGGGTAAGGCTGGTGCTCTCATGCCAGAGGCCTTTGATGGGGCCTGCTTCCCTGTCAGGCATGCAGTTCACCCTGGGCCCTGTGCAGGGCAGGACTTGCTCATGTAAGGCTCGGCAGGTGTCATGTATCATGTTCTGCAGTTGAAGGTGGTTGGTGGTGGTAGGCCTAGCAGCTGGTGATGGAAGGGTTAATGTAAGTCTTAGTTCTAAAGGGTTGAGTAATCTGTAAGTAAGAATTCATGGGTGAAAGCAATTAAGGGTGGAGGTATGCAAGAAACAGATTGCAGCTGGGTGATTCTGGATATAATGAGCTAGCCTTGGGACTGATCTTTGGGAGAAAAGTATTTGTCTTATTTTGGTGGTAGATGCCGCTGATTTTTCCCCAGGTTTGTGGATTTTCAGTATCCTGACCTGTCTCCTGTACTCTTGGAACCCTAGAACCTTGAATCTCTGGACTGGCCTTTGACTACGGAATAGGCTCTTGATCCCTGGACTTTGCTTATTGAACTCTCGGCATTTGACCACTGGACTGGACCTTTTGACTACAGTGTTATCTTGAACCTGCAACAGTGTTTGCTGTCAGTTTTTGTTTTATATTCTGTGGCTGAGTGTTATTTTTATGTTTTATGTTTTGAAATATTAAAACAGCCAGAAAGTAAATGCTGTTTTAATTAAATAGTTTAACACAAACTGGGAGTTTGGTTCATCTCTGTCTAAATATTGGCAGAGCCCTGGCAACGTGACAGCAGCAGATGGAGAAGAAACATCCCAAGCCCTGTGGGGCCTACTCCTCCACCAGGTATAGCTTAGCTCTTGTAGGTTTTTAAAATAATGAATGGAAAAAATAATGAATTTTTTATCACTTTTTATTAGATACTAGGGCTGGCCGGTTTCGTTCGTTAATTTCGTAATTCGTTATTAATTCATTATTTTTTTATAACGAAGCGATATTGAACCATTCAGGAGCAACTTAAAATCGAAACGAATTTTTAAAATTTATTTCGTAATTGTTTCGAAATTGTTTCGAAATTGTTTCGAAATTGTTTTGAAATTGTTTCGAAATTGTTTTGAAATTGTTTCGTTATTATTTCGTTATTATTTCCGTATGTCTGGTGTGGGTTTTATAGTTGTTGTTTGTTTTATCAGTGATAAAAAAATAAATTATCACACCAACAGTCAACAACAGAGGGAGAGGGAAGCTTCAGAAGTGCCCCCTATCCCATTTGGAGGTTTTTTTAGCGTATTGCACAATCGCGTCCGCCATTAACGAATCGATTCGTTATTGTTTTGAAATTGTTTCATAATTTCCGAAATTTCGTAAATATCGAACTTTTTTAAAGAAAAATTTCGGAATTCTTTTAAATAACGAAACGCAAAAACCGCCTAACCGAGTTTAGAAACAAATTTTTCCGTGGTTGGACAGCCCTATTAGATACAACTCAGACTCCTCATGAATTTTTCAAAATACTTTAGAATCAAAACAGGGGTTTCACGAATTTTGTAAATACAAATGAAGCAGATTTTTGGAGTCGTGCACACTTCTAGGCCTGTTGTTTGGGAAATAACACATTTAGTCATTCAAGACTACCATGACAGAATAAAAGATTTTAGTATTCAATGATAAAAATTACACTGTTCCATCTGCTCAAGCCACTTTGGAAAACAAAGAATTTGGCTTCAATTGTCTTTAAAAAAACAAAAACAAAAACATATTGCACCTCTCAGAAAATGGTCTCATTTATCATTTATTCAGCTCTCTGCTGATTCCGAAACTTGTGCATTTTATCTAAGACAAGAGCCAGATCTGAACCATAAACAGCATCATGGAAACCAATTATTACTTTGTTGTCCCAGCCAGTATGCATTGTTGTATATAATCTGATTTGATACCATTTCTTTATACTGCAATCAGAATATTAAGATAAAGTCTAATTTCAGACCTCATGATCTTAACATTTGTCCTAATTTTTGGACTTTCTGGATTTTCCCTATTTCATTACCTATTTATTTATTTATTTATTTATGGATTAATGATACTATTTATGATGAAGAATTTTGGTGAATCCTGAAACCAAGTTTTGCCCCATTAAACTTCTTTCTCCTCTTCTGTGGAGTCTGTTGTGTGTGATCTGTGTGGACTAGCCAGTAAGCAATCAGACTTACCACCCTTTGCCCTAATGTGTTGGGTTGATAAAGGCAGGAACTATCTCCGCTACTTCTTATCTCAATTTTACAACATAAATCTATGCCTGCCTACTCACAAGCATGTCCAATTGGAATTCTATTGCCTGTTATATGTATATAGGATTGCAGCTTTAATGAGATTATTTTCCTTCCTAGCTGGAAAAGTTGTTAATAGTGGAAGCAGCTTCGTAAAAGCCACAGACTGTTATATTCTTGTATCCCATCCCATTGATCCCACTGATTATGTAATGCTTGGATTTCCAGATACTTGCTTTGCCCACAAACAGCTCTGAACTGAATTTTACCTCCTTTTAGTCAAGGGTGTTGCCAAAAGGTTAAAACCGCAGTCCAGGGTGTCAGAAACTTGGCCTCTGAATCCAGCAGACTCATTAGTTACTTCATCTAAAATACAGAACATTTCTCTTGGTTCCAGCTCTGTGAAAACACTACAATAACATATGAGGTAGTTTGATTTGTTGATGGCATGTTTTTAAGCTGGCCAGCTCTGCCCATCCCTACATGACTAGCATAATAAACAACATCTGCATTTTGTGGACCCTTGACAACTTCTCCTGTATGCTTCTTTTTCTGGTAAAACCGGGAGCAATAAGCAAGTATGCATCCCTGTATTCATACCACTGTCCTACCACTGAGCTCCGGGGAGGGTATCACTATGTCTGGATATGGCAGGAAAAAAGCCAAAGGTGGGTTCTTCTGAATGGAAAAAAGGCAATTTGGTACATAAGACTACTTTTTAACCCAAGAAAATCAGTAGTGACTGTATGAAAGCATTAAGGGTGATGCTGTACAAGTACGGTAGAAGAAAATCCATTCATCAGGATTCGTGGACTTAATGCGGTCCCGATGGTGAGGTGAAGGGGCGCCTCACCAGGAAGGTGTAAGTGAAGGGAGGAGCAAGCTGCAGGCTTCCGGGGCACCTGGGGTATGGAAAAAAGAGATAGAGTGGCTCTGGACCCAGACAAACTCACCTCTTTTACCTGTCTGGCCCACCCTTGTATCCTATTACTGTACCTCCTTCTCTGCCTCTCAGATCTCACTCCTGAAGACTGCAGTGAAGTGGTGCAGGTGCACATGTGCGAGATCTGAGAGGCAGAGAAGGAGGTACAGTAATAGGAAAATTACCATATTGAAATCAAATCTGATGCTTTTTAAATTTTTATTTGGTGTGCGTTAGAAGAGAGGTAGTCTTATACGGTGAATATATCCCAAACACTATATTTTAACTGGAAAGGTTGGGGGTAGTCTTATATGCCCAATCATCTTATATGCCGGAATATATGGTAATTACAGTTCAAGGATAAAAGCTATCTCTCATTCTGTTTGTCCTTGTCTTTGTCACCCAGTATCTTCTGCCATATTGTAATATTTTTTTTAAAAAAAAGAATATCCTGGTTGAGATGGATCCTTAAGAATATTTTGAGTTTTCTTAAGGCTGAGGGACTTATAAAGTTCTTCCAAAGAGGGGAGAAGGCAAGCAGTGATTCTCTGTGCAGTGGTAGTGACACTTTAGAGCACCTTCCTATCTGCCACTGTGCAGTTACCAAACCATGTGCAGATGCAGTAGATTAGGACACTCTCTGTTCTGGGACAGCTGTTCCAGGAGCTCCAATTTTATTTCTTTGGATTAAATGTTGGTTTGCAATCCCAGGCTTGGGATTTTGCAGCAGGGTGGCTTCCTGTTATAATTTGCATTCATAGAACAAGCCATCTGTCAATAATAGTTAGGATCCCTGGTCCCGTCCCTCTCTGGTTTTGGAGGGAAGGAGCCATTTTTCAGTTAGTCTCAAAAAGGAAGTCTATGCAGAGGATGTATACAGACGTCCTCCTGTACAAAGGCTTCGTCCCTTAAGACTTTCCAGGGGAGAACAGTCTTGAGAGCCTCTGAAGATTCCCAAAGGTTCCGGGGAAACAGCTTTACAGCCCTGAGGAATTCCGGAGGGAATAACAGCTCTAACCATCAAAGCAGCTAAGTGATTACAAGCCTTTTGACAGGTTCGCTCGGCGCTGAGACGTAGTTCAGCCCGGTAGTGAATCCACATCAATAAGGTTTAGGTTCACAGCAGCCTGGGAGGAGCTAGAAAGGGGAATTTTCCTTTGAACAAGGTTTTTGAAGATAGTACCTGTTCCCTGTGAACAAGATTGCAAGACTGTTAAGAAAGCTTTACAATTCCTGTCTGTTCACCAATAAAAGACTGTTATATTTAAGCTCAAGCCTCATAAAGGCTGCTTAATAAGGGAGATTCCCCTAAAGGCTTCCCGCTGGATCCAAGCCATACATCCTCTCTTAAAGGCACTTCATTTCAGGTCCAGCAGCGACAGAACACTCTCAATAACATCAGTAGAAAGTCACCAGTAGTTGTTGGTTCCTTAGAAGTCTCAGATAGTACAATCACTCACTAGTAATGCTAATTTGGGGCTAATGAGGCAAAAGGATGCCACCAGGGGGGTCACTGAGGATGAGATCTTAAGCATCAAGCACCTTTACACAGGATATGCCATGCAAATAACACTGAAAACTGATGACAATATACAAACATATTTTCCAAGGCAGCCTTTTTACTCTGTGATTCTTCTGTTTTCCTTTGAGAAACAGAGAAAGGGAGCCAGGCTCTGTGGGCCTCGAAGCCCTATGCGTAACTCAGATGGGCCATGACAAAAATCTGCAACTGCCTGGTCTTAGAAAGATCAAGGGAGCTCCAAAAGAAAGGGAGCTTAAAGCATGCCTGACATGGCTAAGAACAGAAATAGCCCCCTAAAACACTGAAAAGCACTCAGATTTCATTATCCAAGAAACCTAGTTTTCATGATCTGAAAAACATTGCTACAGTGTCACAGTGGTTAATCAATCTAACCAGATCTGGATAATAGAATTCAAAAGAGATAAACCTTAAAGCTGCTAAGCTAGACTAGAAAACCGTCATTTGGTAATAACCAATATTATTATACACCACACCCTAATTTGGGAGAACTGCCAAACAGTTGGCTATTGTTGCCCAACAGGAAAAGAGCATATGAGTTTAGTTTATGATAGTATCGTAATAAAAGGCAAAAACTCAAGTTCTTCCAGTTACCATCTGTAGTAAGTATATTACTACAGTAAGTATATTATTAATTTAGTATAGATGAAAGACAAAGTCAGTTGCTATCTTCAATACCATATGTGCATTACCATCAGCAACGTTTATTCTTACACTGTATAAGTTTGCATTGACACCAACAGTTGTTAAGCGAACTGTTGGAATAATGTATTTATGCTGGCTAATCCAGTTTCTAATGATAGCTTGGTTTTGTTTCAGACAGAAAAAAAGAATGTTTAACTTATTTTTTCAGTTCCTTCACATAAGAAAATGTTATGTATGAATTACTTCAAAAATATGTGTTTGTAGAAAAAATAAAGTTCAGATTACTTGGATATAGCTCTTTGGTTATGAACAACTATGAGAATCGAAACAGCCATCTAACATAGCCTTGCCAACAATGTGATGTGGCGGCAAAAAAAGCCAATGGGATTTTGGCCTGCATCAATAGGCGCATAGTGTCTAGGTCCAGGGAAGTAATGGCTATCCCTCTATTCCGCTTTGGTTAGACCACATCTGGAATATTGTGTCCAATTCTGGGCACCACAATTCAAGAGAGATATTGACAAGCTGGAATGTGTCCAGAGGAGGGCGACTAAAATGATCAAGGGGCTGGAGAACAAGCCCTATGAGGAGCGGCTTAAGGAGCTGGGCATGTTTAGCCTGAAGAAGAGAAGGCTGAGAGGAGATATGATAGCCATGTATAAATATGTGAGAGGAAGCCACAGGGAGGAGGGAGCAAGCTTGTTTTTTCTGCTTCCCTGGAGACTAGGACGCGGAACAATGGCTTCAAACTACAAGAAAGGAGATTCCATCTGAACATGAGGAAGAACTTCCTGACTGTGAGAGCTTTCAGCAGTGGAACTCTCTGCCCCGGAGTGTGGTGGAGGCTCCTTCTTTGGAAGCTTTTAAACAGAGGCTGGATGGCCATCTGTCAGGGGTGATTTGAATGCAATATTCCTGCATCTTGGCAGGGGGTTGGACTGGATGGCCCATGAGGTCTCTTCCAATTCTTTGATTCTATGATTCTATGATAATGACATGAATACACTGTACAATGATACCTTGAGTTAAGAGTTTAATTTGCTGTGACTGAGCTCTTAACTCAAATTTATTTATTGATTGATTTATTTAGAGCTTTTATATACTGGTCTTCTTGACCTCCGGAGAGGGACTCAGGCCAATTTACAACAAAGATTCATAAACAATAGTTTAAAACATCCCATCCCATAATACATAAAATACATTAAAAAGCAATCATATAATTACATAAGGCCAAGTCGTCAACTGAAATCACAATTCATCACCATCCGTCCGTGTGGTCAAGAGTTATTGACTCACTCATCGAATGCTAAATTCCAGAGCCAAGTTTTCACCAGCTTTCTAAAAGTCAGGAGAGAAGGGGCAGTTCTAATCTCCAGTGGGAGAGAATTCCAGAGCTGAGGGGCCACCACCGAGAAGGCCCTGTCCCTCGTCCCCACCAGATGCAATTGCGAGGGTGGTGGGACAGAGAGCAGGGCCCCTCCAGAAGATCTTAACAACCTTGATGGTTCATAGGGGAGAATCCGTTCGGACAGGTAAACTGGGCCGGAGTCGTTTAGGGATTTATAGGTCAACCCCAGCACTTTGAATTGTGCTCGGAAGCTAATTGGCATCCAGTGGAGCTGGCGCAACAGAGGAGTAGTATGCTCCCTGTACCCCGCTCCTGTTAGTAATCTGGCTGCTGCTCATTGGACTAATTGCAGCTTCCGGGCAGTCTTCAGAGGCAACCCTATGTAGAGAGCATGGCAGTAGTCTATACGGGATGGAACCAGAGTGTGGACCACCGTGGCCAAGTCAGACTTCCCAAGGTACGGACGCAGCTGACACACAAGTTTTAATTGTGCAAAAGCTCCCCTGACCACCGCCGAGACCTGGGGTTCCAGGCTCAGCAATGAGTCCAGGATCACTCCCAAACTGCGAACCTGCACCTTCAGGGGGAGTGTAACCCCGTCAAGCACAGGTTGTAACCCTATACCCTGTTCAGCCTTTCAACTGACCGGCAGGACCTCTGTCTTGTCTGGATTTAGTTTCAATCTGAATTTTCCCATTGAAATGCTATTAATTCATTCTGCCTCCCTATCCCTGACCCTCTCCATTTTTTGCTACATATTTTTAAATAAGAATGTGTACTGCACATTCACATGGAACAATAAAAAAAATGATCAACTTGAAAATGGTAGAAGCACAAAGTTATGGCGAGGAAGCACATGTGAGGCAACAACATCTGTGTTGAGCAGCGTATCAGCAATGTCAAACCTACACAATCACATGGGAAAATAAAAAAGATCAACTTAAAATGGTAGAAGCACAAAGTTGTGGCAAGGAAACACAAAGAATAAAGTGAAGAGGCAGAAGCATTGTTTTCTTCATTATGTACTCTTTCCAGCATCCCTCCCTGTCTTGCTCTCTCTCCTACTCTTAAATTGAACTTCAGAACAAACCTACAGAACCAATCTATATAAATAAAAATGTAATGTTCGTTTGTGGGATTAACATAACTCAAAAACCACTGGACAAATTGACACCAAATTTGGACAGAGTACGCCTAACTACTCAATGAGTGACCATCACTCAAAAAAAATGAATATGTCATTTGGGAGTTGTAGTTGCTGAGATTCATAGTTCACCTACAATCAAAGAGCATTCTGAAATCCACCAATGATGGAATTGAACCAAACATGGCACACAGGACTCCCATGACCAATAGAAAATACTGGAAGGGTTTGGTGAACATTGACCTTGAGTTTGGGAGTTATAGTTTACCCCACACCCTGAGAGCACTGTGGCCTCAAACAATGAAAGACCTAGACTAAACTTGGCACGACTACTCCACATGCCCAAATATGAACACAGGTAGAGTTTGGGGGAAATAAACCTTGACATTTGGAAATTGTCGTTGCTGGGATTTATAGTTCACCTACAATCAAAGTGCATTCTGAACCCCACCAACGATAGAATTGGACCAAACTTTCCACACAGATCCTTCATGACCAACAGAAAAAGCTGTGTTTTCTGATGGTCTTTGGTGACCCTTCTGACACCCCCTCGCGACTCCCCCCTGGTTGAGAAATGCTGTCTTAAGGCCGCCCTGGTGAAGGAACTCCCTTCACCGGGGCAAAAAAACATAACCAAAGCCCTCCTGACAAAGGGCCATCCAGCCATAGATATAGATAGATACAGTATATATGATTCACACACACACACCACGCACACACGCACGCACGCACACACACACACACACACACACACACACATGTATATGACAGATATAGTATCAAAGATTTGAAAGGGGCCCCTAAAGAAGGACAATTATATGTGCATGTTCAGAGTAGGTAAACCAGACAATCTCTAGATCAACAATGACAAAGAAACAACAAAAAGTACTGTTTACCCACAAACATAGAGAAATTACATATATTAGAAACCAACACTTTCTCATTACTTTATTTTCCAGATCACCAGACTGGGCCACAGCAAAGGCTAGTCTTATTCATAAGTTGGGGGCTGCTGTATGTGTTATTTTTCTTCTTCTTCTTCTTCCTCTTCAAGACAAAATATGAAATCCAGTTTTTGAAAAAGGATTTATTTTCAACATATTTCATATTCCCATGAAAAACTCTTGTTTGGTGAACAAAAGGACACATTACAAAACCTTTTCTGCCTGGCACTATGGTTTGTGAATTTTTACTTAATGACCAATTCTTTGGTAGAAACTTGAAGGTAGCATCTCTGTAGGGGATGTGTGCTAAATGTCTTGCCATGAACACTACTTGCTCCCATGTGTAATGCAGATGTCCTCCTGTCACTGAAACAGCTTGGAATATCTGTGTATAACTTCAAGCAGGCCAGAAGTGCCTGCTCTGTAGAACAGTCCTATCTTATATCCAGTCCTTGAAAAGGCCTACAAGATAACAGCAAGTTCTGGTGGAAGTATGTCTCTTAATACTTGCATGTTTTCACTACCAATGGCTACTTGGGAAATATAGATATTAGAGAAGAACAGACTTGTAATAATAATAATAATAATAATAATAATAATAATAATAATAATACTTTATTTGTACCCCGCTACCATCTCCCCAAGGGACTCAGTGTGGCTTACATGAGGCCAAGCCCAAACACAATACAGGCAATAATCACAACAATACAAGCAATTAAAATAAAACATAAACATATAACATTATCAATAAGACAACATACAGTTAAAGCTGTGGGAAAGCCAAACGTAAAGATTAAAATTGGAAATAGTGCTGAGACATGGACGAAAAGGTGGTAGTGGCATTTGTGGAAGACATACGAGCAGACCTAAAAGTATAAAGTGCTTTGGAGGACAAAGTGCTATGGGATAATTATTCCAGGAACGCACACTGGAACAACCACATCTTCAAGCTCCTCCTGAAGACTGCCAGAGTTAGGGCCTGCCTGATGTCCTTAGGGAGTGAGTTCCAGAGTCAAGGGGCCACCACCGAAAAGGCCCTCTCTCTCGTCCCCACCAATCGCGCCTGCGATGCTGGTGGGATCGAGAGCAGGGCCTCTCCAGATGAACAAAGAGATCGTGTGGGTTCGTATACAGAGATGCGGTCACTTGTTATCCCAAATTTTGCCAATTGCTATGAGTCACAGTGAATGAAATTCTGTGGATGAAATTTATGATGCCATAACAGAAAGAGTACATTGCATGTCTGGTTAGTAGATTTGTTGGTTTTGAATTTGTTTTTAAAGTTTGTATTTCTAGGACCTTTTTCAAAAGCGAGGTAGATGAGAGCAAATGCTTTCACTAATCTGCAGAGTCCCAAGAGGAGAATAATGGGGGTTTTCTGATGTAGGATGTTAGAATGTACCTCAAGGTTCCTAAAAAAGGAAGTATAGCATGCCAGAGAGGGAAGGCGGATCCTTCAGGGAAATTGGTTCTTCTTTTAAAACCTCCCTTTTCCAGTCAAAATGATTTGCATAAGACATTTGAGCTCAGCCTTAAATGCCTTTCTTTGTTTTTGTTTTTTTAAAAAATCTTGATTAGCATTGCTTGTGGTTCATTTTTGAGCTATTGAAGACTTTGAGCTATTGAAGACTAATTTAATAATTAATCACATCAGAGTTTGGAAGTAACTGATTACAGGTATTTTTTAACTTGGAATTAACTGCATTCTTCAATGACTATGTGAATGCTACATTATGATTGTAACACAGCAATGGAGAACACCATTCCTTTTGGAGTATAACTGAACGTGTGAAGCTGAAGGAAGTCTAAGGGCTTCATCACCTTGAGCTAAAGAAAACGAGGGAAAGCGGGGGAAAGGGTGGAGTTTCATGGGTCTCTAAGATCGCCTCCTCCAGCTTCTAACTCAACCATCCATTTAGTCTCTATCATGTGGGCAGGCAATGACTTCTCCCATTTCAAGGATGCCAACACACTTTTTAAAACAGGCATCCTTTAATCCTCCAAACCCCGTAGACTGAAACAGAAGCACCTTTCTTAAGGTGCCACTGGGTTGTTTGCACTCAAGACCCTTGACCAAAACAGAAGCACCTTCCTTAAAGCAGTACTTTCCCTGGGGTTGTTTGTACTGAGATTTCCACTCAGGATTTCGATTGTTTATCTTTTTTTAAAAAGTCACCCAGATCATAGGAAGTGGTTTTAAATTAACCCTCAGCTTTCCCAGAGCCTTTGCATTGGCAATTGTAGGAAGTGGTTTTAAATTAACTTTTTCCTCAAGCCTCTGCATTGGTGCTGGATGAGTGCCTGGCCGCTGTGGCTGTCTGGATGAGGATGAACAAGCTGAAGATCAATCCCGACAAGACAGAGGTCCTCCTGGTCGATCGTAAACTGGATCGGGGTATAGGGTGGCAACCTGTGCGGGACGGGGTTACACTCCCCCTGAAGTCACAGCTCCGCAGTTTGGGTGTCCTCTTGGATTCATCACTTACGCTTGAGGCTCAGGCGTCAGCGGTGGCCGGGAGGGCTTTCGCACAATTGAGACCCGTGCGCCAACTGCGACCGTACCTCATAAAGGCTGATCTGGCCGGGGTGGTCCATGCCTTGGTCACCTCTAGATTGGACTACTGTAATGCACTCTATGTGGGGCTGCCCTTGAAAACGGCTCGGAATTTTCAACTGGTCCAACGGGCAGCGGCCAGGTTGTTAACTGGTGCTCCTTACAGAGATCGCTCAACCCTCCTGTTTAAGGAGCTCCATTGGCTGCCGTTCATTTTCTGGTCCCAATTCAAGGTACAGGTGCTCACCTACAAAGCCCTAAATGGTTTGGGGCCCGCCTACCTGCATGACCGCATCTCCGGATATGAATCCACACGATCCCTCCATTCATCTGGAGAGGCCCTGCTCTCAATCCCACCTGCGTCGCAAGTGCGTTTGGTGGGGATGGGGGACAGGGCCTTCTCTGTGGTAGCCCCTCGACTCTGGAACTCTCTCCTTAAGGACATCAGACAAGCCCCAACATTGGCAGACTTTAGGAAGAGCTTGAAGACCTGGCTGTTCCATTGTGCCTTTCCAGAATAGGAAACTCCCAGCATCATGTCCCAAACGCACTTTACTAGAGATTTTAAGATTGTCTGTATACTGCACTTACCCAAACATCCTTATATTTCATTTAGCATACTCAGCACTTTTTAATCTGTATCCTTAACACTTGGCCCGGCCTTAGTTTTATTGTGCTATGTATACTGTTTTTACTGTTTACTGTTATTGCTCTCATGTTTTGATTTGCTTTATGGTTATGTGTATTTGTTATATTGTTGTTTTATTGAGACCTTGGCCTTTGTAAGCCACTTCGCGTCCTTCGGGAGATGCTAGCAGGGTACAAATAAAGTTAATAATAATAATAATAATAATAATAATAATAATAATAATAACCCTCAGCTTTCCCAGAACCTTTGCATTGGCAATTGTAGGAAGTGGTTTTAAATTAACGTTTTTCCTCAAGCCTCTGCATTGGTTTTATTTATCGTGTCATCAGCAACCATACCATTGTATTACAATTCTAACAGAACAAAACAAACACACAGATTAAAAAGAAAAAAAAACAGATTTTGCAAACTTGGTAGCTGGTTAAATGTCCTTTGACCAGTATCTGGCCACTTGGAGTGCCTCTGGTGTTGCCGCAAAAAGGTCCTCCATTGTGCATGTGGCAGGGCTCAGGGTGCATTGCAGCAGGTGGTCAGTAGTTTGTTCTTCTCCGCACTCGCATGCCATGGATTCCTCTTTTTTAGCCCCATTTCTTAAGATTGGCTCTGCATCTCATGGTGCCAGAGTGCAGTCTGTTCAGCGCCTTCCAAGTCGCCCAGTCTTCTGTGTGCCCAGGGGGGAGTCTCTCATCTGGTATCACCCATTAATTGATGTGCTGGGTTTGGGCCTGCCACCTTTGGACTCTCGCTTGCTGGGATGTTCCAGCGAGTGTCTCTGTAGATCTAAGAAAACTCTGTAGATCTAAGAAAACTATGATCCAGAAGCAACCAGAGACGACTCTGCATTGGTGATCTGGGGGAAATGGGCATTTCGGTTCCTCTCACACACAGAGCAATAAAAGTGGGCAATAGTGATTAACACCACACTGGAAAATTGGCCGGGGGAATTTAAAAATAAGTCACTTGCCAATTGCTTCAAGAATCATTGGAAAAACGACTTTAGAAACAGCAAAATACCTCACCCTCACAGTTGAAACTTGCATTGTGTTAAGGGCACAATGGGTTGCCATTTCTTAAATGTGTAGAAATGATTATTTTTCTTGGGTCTGATGAAGTCATGAGGAGTCCAGCTTTTTCAGGGTAGAAAAACCTCCCCAGCTTGAGGATCTGGATTGTCTGCTTGTGTTGTTGGCTAAGAGCTTCAAGCCAGTAAGCAAGAAGAGGATCACTCACTGCCCATGTGCCTCAACCCACAGTCAGTAGGGAAAGAGAGAAAGGAAGAAAGATAAGACAGGAACAACAACAATCACTGATTTTGCTTTCTTTTTTGCGACATAATTGCTGATGTCGATACAAGAACAGGAAAGAGAAAAAAAAACCCAATTACTTAACTATGTTGCCAACTTTTCTTCTGCTTCCTAGACTGTGTCAAGGAATCTATATAAATCAGAAGCAAATACTTCCCTTTTTATTTCTTAATAATGCTTCTTTTGTTCTGCATAATCTTTAGAGAAGGGGAAAAAGTCAAGCTATCTCCTGTCGTCATGTTCTCTTGTCTGTCATTGCCTGACAAGTCCTTTGTAAATACTTCTCTATTACTTTGTGCTCCCTTCTAGAGTCACTTTGGATGTTGGGATGGGAAAAGGGAATGCTTAGATAGTGCAAGGTGACTCCAGGCGTATCTACATTGATTATTCAATGCAGTTTCAAACTGATATTGAAGAGAGTGGTTTCTCTGTGCAAATGACAACATATGAAATCCTGGAACCAGTTTGGGGCCCAGATGGTGGTTTCACAAATCACCGAGCATGGATGGGCACTGAAGACTTTATTTTGTATGCTTTTGTGGGAGTTTGTTGTCTGGCCACCACAGTTGTAAGCTAGCTGTTATATTGAGCAAGCAAGCTTCAAACTGCATTAAATGGTCAGAATAGATGGGGCCTCTGACTTTAAAACAGCTTACATAGAATCATAGAGTCATAGAGTTGGAAGAGACCTTATGGGCCATCCAGTACAACCCCCTGCCAAGAAGCAGGAATATTGCATTCAAAGCACCCCTGACAGATGGCCATCCAGCCTCTGTTTAAAAGCCTCCAAAGAAGGAGCCTCTACCACACTCCAGGGAAGAGAGTTCCACTGCTGAACGGCTCTCACAGTCAAGAAGTTCTTCCTCATGTTCAGATGGAATCTCCTTTCTTGTAGTTTGAAGCCATTGTCCCTCGTCCTAGTCTCCAGGGAAGCAGAAAACAAGCTTGCTCCCTCTTCCCTGTGACTTCATCTCACATATTTATACATGGTTATCATATCTCCTCTCAGCCTTCTCTTTTTCAGGCTAAACATGCCCAGCTCCTTAAGCCGCTCCTCATAGGGCTTGTTCTCCAGACACTTGATCATTTTAGTCACCCTCGTCTGGACACATTCTAGCTTGTCAATATCTTTCTTCAATTGTGGTGCCCAGAATGGGACACAATATTCCAGGTGTGGTCTAACCAAAGTGGAATAGAGGGGTAGCATTATTTCCCTAGATCTACACACTATGCTTCTATTGATGCAGGCCAAAATCCCATTGGCTTTTTTGCTGCCACTTCACATTGTTGACTCATGTTTAACTTGTTGTCCACAAGGATTTCAAGATCTTTTGCACACGTACTGCTCTCGAGCCAGGCATTCCCCATTCTTTTATGTCCCCCATCTTTTATGTCTCACGCAGACTGCTAAAAAAAATTATCTGTTGTCAGCATTCATCGAGGGTAATGAAGTTGTTACAGAACCACCCACAGAATTATAACATTGACCCAGAGAAATTGGTACTGAAAGATAATTGATCACATCTCAGTCTGTAATACTATTTTCAATCAGTCTTAGGTGTGAAACTAATTCATTGGCTAAACATACTGAAGGCTTGATTCTCACAAATAAATTGTACAGAAGAACATTTTGACCCATAACTCTGCTCCTACAAGGACAAAATACTTAATTTAATAATATTAAAAAACAAAAGCTTGTAATCAGGCCAGAAAATGGTCTGAAGGAACAGCAGGTGGCATGCCCAGATGAACCCTGGCCAACAATGTGGAATGGAAACCCTGCTGTTACATAGAACAAGAAAAATGCACTGCTTCATCTGTTCTGCATGGGTCACTTGAGGAGTGATGTGAGAAGTGTATGTATGAATGGGTGTACATTTGTGGTTGGTATGTGTGTGTGTGTGTTTGTCTGTAGGTGTGAGAGGAAGGGGAGAGAGAGAGAGGATTTTTGGCGATTTTTCAAAGTTCTTTTTTTAAAAAACTTTTTTTTAATAATAAAGAAAATCTGTTCCTGGTTTGAAAGTTTCTGTTTCTGTTGTGACCTTTTCCAACTTCATATTTCTATTATTCTAGTCTATGACTCCAAATGATCTCAGGCTCTGTTCTGCACTAGCTCAAACTATTAATAACACTGTTCAACGGAGAAAAAGTTGCGGGCCTGAAAATAGCTGTTCTTTTATTATTTTGGGGTGCTGAAAACAAAAATGACATTTAAAAATGTATATTGGCTCTAGTTTTTATGATATAAGCAATCACGTGATCACGTATGGTTGAAAAAATGCATGTTGCGACTTACACTATGGAAGATTCTAGAATATTCTAGAAAGTTTGATGACGCAGTATTAGTGCCGTGTGCAAAAGCCAGAAAGCCCTATATAAGGCCAGACTTTTGAACAGTGAGGGTCAGTCAGTTGAAGACTGAGACAGTATCGTTAAACATCGTTTTACATTGTTATTTTTACTGTAGTTATGCCTCGCACGTGTGTAAATAAAGCACTATGGAAAAAAGATATCAAGGCAAATGGACTCCATCAATGCTGTCAGACTACTGCTGGAGCATTGTAAGAGACAATCCTTTCCTTGAATACAAAAGAAAAGTCAAGAGAAGCAAACAGGATAAAAACTAAAGTCACGATTAAAGCGACATTTAAACTTTCAGACTTTTCAACTGCATTAGGCCTACTAATATAGTTTCTTGCTGCACAAACATAAACAATAGACTAATTAAATAAATATTTCTCATGTATAAACTATTGGCAATATAATTTGACTAAAATTTAGTAAATATTCACGGTTTATATACATGCAGTAAGGTTAGGCGCATTATCATAATATTAACTAATTACCTATTGTGGAGAAAATTGAAATAGCTGTTGCATAAAAACCAGAGCCAATTAACACATTTAATTATTATATTTGAATTCAGCATGTTAAATTTATTAAGAAACGGCACATTTCATTTCCGAAACTGAGAAAAACTGAAAATTTGTAGAACAGTGTAATTAGCTACTGGGTCCACTTTCACAAGAGAGCCTGAAAGAGCCCGGGGAGAGCCCAATGGGCCATGTCTGGCCCACTGGCCTGCATTTGCCCATGCCTGAACTAGACCATTGAGGGTGCTCATCAGATATTGAGGATCTCCATGTTAGGGCTAATAAATAATCCAAAATCCTCACATTTTTGTAATTATGCTTAATAGGTCATATGCAGGGTCAAAGAACCACTTTCAGACAGAGACAGTGAACTGGCCCTAGGCAAGATATCAGCTGGCCTCAAACCAGCAAAGAGTGAGGCCATACTGACATACTTCCCTTGAAAGTAGTTGTATTTCCTGGTTCATTGTGTGATCTTTACTTTGAAAGCAGTTGTTCTACTCCAGAAACTTTGCTTGTGTGGCACAAACTGTGTTCAATTGGTGGACAAAGCAAAATGTACTGCTATATTTAGCACTATGTTCCTTGCACAAAGGCAAAGTTTTTGCAGTGTAAAAAACTTTTGCCATGTTTTTAAAATGACAGAACCAATTAGTAAATGACATTTATAACACAGGAACAGAAATCATAGTACAGACACCATCAAGGGACATCTAGTCTGACCCCCTCCTTCCGGGCAGAAAGGCACCATCCAAACTCTCCTGACATCCATTTGCTTCCCCTATTGAGTTGGATGGTACCCTCAAGACACATCCATATAGGTCATTATTTTTTTACAGCCCAGCACAGAGATTGGCTCAGAGCAAATCAATTATCTCCCCCAAAAGTGACAACAGTTACCCCCTTGTACGTCTGTCAATATGGCAGACAATTAACCATATAACTCCAACTTAGCACAGATTTATACTATTACTTACTTTTAGTTCTTTTGGCAGATTCAGTCATTTTATTTTATCATTACTGATAAAATAACACGCCCCCACAGTACCTTGCTCATGGCAATCAGGCCAAAGTTAAAGTATCCGTTTTTAAAAACCACTTTGTGTTCCCTTGGCTTTGCAAAAGTTGCTTAATGCTTATTTATTTATTTATTTGCCATATTTATACCTTGCCTTTCTCTATCCCAGCAAGGGGACTCAAGGTGACTTACAATGGTCCAAGGTGGCTTGCAATGCTTACTTTAGACCTCTTTGCAGATTCAATCATTTTGTTTATTTTATTTCGACAAACTCTAAATGGCAATTACTGCAGCCAGCTATTTGGGTCCTTCAGCCATCATTTGGTTCCCGAGCAGCATTGCATTCTGGGAAATGTAGTTTACAGCAGGGCCTTTTGCCATCTCTACCATTGGGGTGGTTATGATCAGCCATGCTGTGCCAGCAAAAATGCAGTGCCAGCAAAAATGCAGTGCCAGCAAAAATGTGGCCAAAAGAATGAGATTTTAAAAGCACTTTAAGTTCCCTTGGGTTTACCAAAGTTGCTCAATGGTTTTAGCTGATCTTGGGAGACATCCGAATGTGATTCAAATTCTAACCCCCCCCCCCCCATCTTTCCTGCATGTCTCAGAACTCACCTTCGTATGCCCACATTTAATGAATCAGATCCGAGTTCTGATCTAATCCGAAATTTTGTGCAAGCCAACTGTCTATACCAACAAGATTCAAACTGCATTATATGTCAGTGGAGAGCCATCCCAAAGAAAACTCTAAGCAGCTCATTTCATTTTAAACATGTCAGACGCACCTATAAATTGTACTAGACTCAGGATTGCCTTATTTTAAAGTCTCCAGCTCCACCTGGTGAAACATATATTTATTGCAGAAACAGATATTAATTTTTGAACCATAGGAAAAAAAAACGAATAGCTTTCTTAGAAACACTTTTGGGGGGTGGTTTTATATGTCCTTGTAAAAAGTGATGGTGTGCTGTCCACATAGCATGGGAAGGAGAAATATTTGTGATGTCTTTGCTATTCAGTAGAGACAACTGAAACCCTATCTACACTGCCATTCCATGAGTCTACACTGACTATATAATAAAGATTCAAACTGACAAGCCCATTGATAAGTTTTCCCTCAAGTCCATCTTGCTCCCTGACACTCATTCATATACTCCAAGGATTCATTCATACATTTATTTTTAATATTTGTTCCACAATCTCACAATGCCAGCAGATTGTTTTTCCAGATTTCTTATCCCCAAAGAGATCAAACAGGTTGTGCCCTCCCCCTTTCTTTCCAAAGTTGTAGCTTGGAAGTTGTAGATTAGGATTACACGCTAAGCAGAGATATACACATCCAAATGCTGCTAGGCAGACATAATCTCATTACAATGAATCGGGGGCAAAAGCAAGAGGCGCTCAATGCACACACTCAAAGCACTCCCACTTCCATATATGAGATTCTCACTAATACTCTTGAACATGAGAAAGAACTTTCTGACTGCGAGAGCCGTTCAGCAGTGGAACTCTCTGCCCCAGAATGTGGTGGAGGCTCCTTCTTTGGAAGCTTTTAAACAGAGGCTGGATGGCCATCTGTCAGGGGTGATTTGAATGCAATATTCCTGCTTCTTGGCAGGGGGTTGGACTGGATGGCCCATGAGGTCTCTTCCAACTCTTTGATTCTATGATTCTATGATTCTATGAAACTTCTTCCCATTGATAAATTCCCATTGATAAATTCCCATATATGTAATTTTTTCTTTTGATGTTTTCATTTTGAAAGAGAATTGCATTAAAAGTAAACTAGTTCTATGCTTTCTATCACTCCCCCCCCCCCCCCCCCCCCAATAAGTGCTGAAGTTGTTATCTCTAGGGTATCGTATATCCTGCCATATCAGACTACTTTTTAACCCAAGAAAATCTTCTCAAAAGTCAGGGGTCGTCTTATACGTGGGAGTCGTCTTATACCTGGGAGTTGCCTTATGCGATGGAGTAGCCTTATGGGTGGGATTTGGCTTATATGCAGGAGTAGTCTTATATGCTGGAAGTCGTCTTATAGAACGGGTGCTGAAACTTCCAGTCCGGATTGGAGAATTTGTGGTTGCTGCATATTGTGGGGGGAAGTCAAAAATGGCAGTGGCCGCGTCCCTGCCATATGCAGCAACTGTATGAAAGCATTAAGGGCAACACTGTACAAGTATGGTAGAAGAAAATCCATTCATCAGGATTCATGGAGTTAATGCGGTCCCAATGGTGATGTGAAGGGGCACCTCACCAGGAACGTGTAAGTGAAGGGCGGAGCAAGCCGCAGGAGTCCGGACACCCGGGGTATGGAAAAAAGAGATAGAGTGGCTCTGGGCCCAGAAAAAACACAACTCTTTTACCTGTCTGGCCGCCCTTGTATCCTATTACCGCACCTCTTCCTCTGCCTCTGAGATCTCGCTCCTGAAGACTGCAGTGAAGTGGTGCAGGTGCGCATGTGTGAGATCTGAGAGGCAGAGAAGGAGGTACAGTAATTGGAAAATTACCATATTGAAATCAAATCTGATGCTTTTAAAAAATTTATTTGGTGTGTGTTGGAAGAGGGGTAGTCTTATACGGCGAGTATATCCCAAACTATATTTTAACTGGAAAAGTTGGGGGTTGTCTTATATGCCCAGTCATCTTATATGCCGGAATATAGAGTACATATCCAATGTGAGGTTCACAATCAATGAAAAGCAGCTGCATAAAATCCTGTAAAATGTATTTGTAGAAATGCAGAATGATTTGTATTGAAGATAAAAGGTCTATCGCTTCTGAAGATTACATGCTGGTTAAAAATCATTTCTATAATTCTCCCCATTCTTTGCATTTGTAATTGTAAAACACAAAATGAAAGGGTAAGGCTGTGTCCATACATTTTGCACAATGATATCACTAGCAGTTAAACTGCTGAGCTCCTGAACTTGCTAATCAAAAGCTTTAATCCAGGGAACAGGATGAACTTCCATGGTTAGGCCCAGCTTCTGCCAACCTAGCAGTTCGAAAACATGCAATGTGAGTAGATCAGTAGGTATCACTTCGGTGGGAATGTAATGGCGCTCCATGCAGTCACACCAGCCACATGACCTTGGAGGTGTTAACTGACAACACTGGCTCTTCAAATGGAGATGAGCACCACCCCACAGAGTTGGACACGGCTAGACTTAATGTAGAGAAGGGGTTATAAGTCTTCCTTCCTCTTGCTCATGGACTGGATTCAATGGGTATCTTCATTGCCTTTTGTCTTACTAATTCTTGGTTGGCTACAAGAGATGTTAGTTCTCTATTTTCTCAATTTGTGGTAAGATCTTCATCTTTTCTTGTGTCATATAGCTTATCATTTTTGGGGAGTCTGGTGTGTCTCCAGACGGTTTAACTAGACACACCAAGTTAGAAGGCAAAAACAGAGGTTTATTCTCAATGGTCAGAAAGGATGTCAGTGGAGAAAGCACTCCAAAGTACTGACATATCTCACTCTGGTTACATCCCGTATAGACTACTGCAACGCTCTCTACGTGGGGTTGCCTTTAAAGACTGCTCGGAAGCTTCAAATGGTCCAGAGTTCGGCAGCCAGGTTGCTAACAGGAGCGGCACTCAGGGAGCATACTACTCCTCTGTTGCGCCAGCTCCACTGGCTGCCAGTTTGCTACCGGGCAGAATTCAAAGTGCTGGCGTTAGCCTATAAAGCCCTAAATGGTTCTGGCCCTACTTACCTCTCCGAACGTATCTCCTCCTATGAACCGACTAGGACACTAAGATCATCTGGGGAGGCCCTGCTCTCTGTCCCGCCTGCATCACAGGCACGCTTGGCGGGGACGAGAGACAGGGCCTTCTCAGTGGTGGCCCCTCGGCTGTGGAATGCCCTGCCTGCAGATATCAGATCGCCCCCTCCCTGCTGGCGTTTCGGAGGAAAGTGAAGACCTGGCTGTTCGAACAAGCATTTGATTAAACAGTGTAATTGAACATAGGAATACAGAATAATGGATGATGAGACTGGATTCTGATTTTACTGTTGAGGCGCTAATGATTGTTATACAGATGTTTAATGATTTATGTTACAATTGTTTTTAATTGCCCTATACTTGTCTCGTGATGTTTTGTATTGATGTTGTTCACCGCTTTGAGTCGCCTGAGGGCTGAGAAAAGCGGTATATAAATAAAGTAAATAATAAATAAATTATGCCACATACCTACACACCGCAACTGGCACACTAGGGTGACACATAGTTCAGAATGCTTTGCTCTAGTGCTTGTAAGAGCATATTTATAGGTCAGAATGTCCAGGCTCTCTTCTGTCCATTTTTTGTGAGAAATAAGCATTCTCCAGTTGTCTATATATGTTTGGCTTACAAGGGAGTCTCACATCTAAGACTGACTGACAATAACATTCTCCAGTTGTCTATATATGTTTGGCTTACAAGGGAGTCTCACATCTAAGACTGACTGACAATAACATTGCAGAGTTAAGCATGATCCATTGTGTCTCAATACCAGTTTCTCTGGGTCAATATCTGATGAAATCGTACCAAGGCAATCCTGTGATAGGTTAATTTTAGGGTCTCTATAAGTCAGAAACAATTTGAAGGCATACAGCAATAATAAAATACAGACAAATCTATTATTGTGTGTTTCTGGTATTACTTTGGTTTCTGTAGATTCTCCTAGATATTGATTTGGCCCATGTCCTCCTCTCTGGCGTCACTCAGGGAATAATCTCAAATCTTCAGAGTCTGGGTCCTGGCATCTCAGCCCCTGGGGTGTCTTTGATCTGGCTACCCTGAAAAGCACTTTCTTCCTGCCATACTGAGAAACCAAGATGGAATTGAACCTGGCAACAAGACTGAACAATAACCATCCTCTTCACATATATTCCTTCTTCTCCTCAAGTGGCACTTATGTGCACACAGCAATAAAGAATGGTATGAAAGCTCTACTTTCCAAAGTATATTGCCATCTGCTTGGGGAGAGGGTCATAAAAGAGGTTTTCTCAAGAAGAATAAAATGATGTATACCATCTGGATTACCACACCATTGACTTGAATGCATTGCTGTTTACTTTATCACTTAAAAAATTACAATCCTGTAAAATCATACAATGTACACTATTGCAACATCAGCTACAAGAAGACACTTGAAAATGTGCGCTTGTGCTGTCGCGCCGGGGGCTATTATTCTCAATAAAGGAGGGATGGACGTGGTATATTTCCCCCAGGGGATTGCTTCTTGCCCTCCTATAGGAAACTGGAACTCCCAAAAACCCAAAACGCTGTAAATAGCTCAAGATAAGTTTTATTTATTACAAAGTCATTTCTTCAAAGCAATGAGCTGGAAAACTTTAGAGAGGTGAAGGAAAACATACATTACAATCTCAATTAGTCCTGGATCCAAGGGGTTTGAAGCTGAGAAGCCTCACCAAGTTTTCTCTTTCCTCAATGGCTGTGGATGCCGGAGCAAACCACAACCCCAGTTCAGATGGCCTATGTTTTGAAGTCTCAGGATCTTCCTCTGGTGCCAAAAGAACCGGCTTGAAGGCGCTTGGGATCTCCTCAATGTTATTCAGGACGATCTGGACATAAAGCATGAGTCCCAAGGGTAAAAAATCTCAGAACTGGTGCTAAGAGGTAACTTAAATCAGGGTCCTTTAGAATCAAGTCTTTTACTCATGTCCATGTGGTATGAACTCTGATGGCAGAATGAAGAGAAAAAAGGAAGCTCTCCCCTCCTGCAGGAAGAGTTGAAGCCAAACAGTACTGATTGACAGCTACAAGCAACCAATTTATACAACTATACATAAGCAGGGTAAAAAGAGGCAGGATTAAGCATGAAACAACAGTTTAAATCTTACAACTAACAGTTCTATACATAGGTGGCACCACTTGCGCCATCACAGTGCTTTTTCTTTAAGATGAAATATTTCCAGCTGAAACATGCTAAGTGGTGGACATTATTAACAGGTTTTACTTCCAAGGACAGAGTTCCTCCCTGTTGTCCAAAATTTCAGGATCCATTCCCAGCATGCCAGATCCAATTCAGTCCAATGAAAACTCACAGAGTGGAGGGCAGAATCAGTGATTACTTTATTGCTTCAGTTAGTCAAAGAAACATGCCTTGGCCAACTTCTAAATCACAGTTACAAGCGTGGACATTTTATAGACATTTTACAGACATTTGAAAGAATAGACATTTGCTGTAGTTGGTGTAAATTACTATCTGTAATCATATTGGTTCACAGTACTGTACATTGAAATAACTCTGGTATGAATGATGATCCAAGTCCCATCAGCCCCAGCCAACAAGTGTATGGTGAAAAGCTTTACTGGAGGAATTCTAGAGTCTGTCTCCTATATTCATGCCACCCCTTTCTGCCCACAGGGAGTGTGTCAGCTATAGGATGGGGTTAATTTGACAAACAATGCTTTTTGATTGGCATGGCTGGCAGAGGGAAGGATTTCTATGATAAGACAATAGGTGATAGATCTGATTGATGGGTTTCGGATTTGTATAGGCGGATGGAAAGGTGGCTTTTCACAGCCTATTTTACCAAAAGCGGGAGTTGCATCCTTGTTGGTACTTACTTACTTACTTAGGCGATCCCTCGTTGGACAAGTAAGATGGTCTTCCATGATGGGTTTCCTTGTGGATTCGTAGGTGGCTGTGGGGCCCTATTCATGACCCGCATCTTCTCCCACAGTGAAGGCATTGGTTTCCAGGTGGAAGGCGGTCCCGGTTGGGGTTGGCTTGACATGCTTTCCTCCTGGCACATTTCTCTCTTTCACCCTCCACTCGTGCCTCCTCGAATTCTGCAGCACTGTTGGTCACAGCTGACCTCCAGCTGGAGCGCTCAAGGGCCACGGCTTCCCAGTTCTCAGTGTCTATGCCAGAGATTTTAAGGTTGGCTTTGAGGCCATCTTTAAATCTCTTTTCCTGTCCACCAACGTTCCATTTTCCATTTTTAAGTTCAGAGTAGAGCAACTGCTTTGGGAGACGGTGGTCAGGCACCCAGACAATGTGGCCGGCCCAGCGGAGTTGATGGCAGAGGACCATCGCTTCAATGCTGGTGGTCTTTGCTTCTTCCAGCACGCTGACATTTGTCCACTTTTCTTCCCAAGAGATTTGCAGGATTTTCTGGAGGCAGTGCTGATGGAATCGTTGCAGGAGTTGCATGTGACGTCTGTAGACAGTCCACGTTTTGCAGGCATAGAGCAGGGTTGGGAGGACAATAGCTTTATAGACAAGCACCTTGGTATCCCTATGGATGTCCCGGTCCTCAAACACTCTCTGCTTCATTCGGGAAAATGCTGCACTTGCAGAGCTCAGGCGGTGTTGTATTTCAGTGTTGATGTTGACTTTGGTGGAGAGGTGGCTGCCAAGGTAACGGAAATGGTTGACATTTTCTAATGTTACACCATTAAGCTGTATCTCTGGCATTGGGGAGGGGATGGCTGGTGACTGCTGGAATAGCACTTTGGTTTTCTCGATGTTCAGTGACAGGCCAAGCTTTGTGTATGCTTCTGCGAAGGTGTTTAGAGTGGCTTGTAGATCTTCTGAATGCGCACAGATGACATTGTCATCAGCATACTGGAGTTCTATAACAGATGTTGTAACCGTGGTTTTGGCTTTCAGTCTGCTGAGGTTAAATAGCTGACCATCTGTCCAATAGATGACTTCCACTCCGGTGGGAAGCTTCCCGTCAACAAGGTGAAGTATCATAGCAATGAAGATGGAGAATAGAGTTGGGACAATAACACATCCCTGTTTGACACCCGATTCCACCTTAAATGGGTCACTTTGGAAGCCATTGCTGTCCAAGACTGTTGACTTCAACAGTCTTTTCACAGCCTATTTTACCAAAATCGGGAGTTGCATCCTTGTTGGTACTCATAAGTCATTGGGAATAAGGAGCTGGACATGGGGCATATTGTGGGTCATCCCCCTTGGTCTTTTGGACTCAGAGAGGAAACTGTCAGTAATCTTTAGATCCCTGTTTTCCTGGGATCCTTGTATTAGGACAACCCCCTCGCTTTTTTAAAGGGGAAAAGCTGAAGGAACTCTAATGCATCTTTTAAAGATTCAGCTTCATAGACTTATTGGCTGAAAGCTGCAAAATACAGTAAAAAAGATCCCAAAGTATTAAACAGATTTTGTGCGCTTACATCATTTGTAAAATTCTACAAAACATTTCTCACTCAAGCCGGCAGTGATTGCTTTATATAGCTCACATTCTATTATTTATATTGTTCATTTACATCATGCTGCCCGTGGACTTCATGAAGCTGTTTTTCAGACCCAATGTGCCTCACAAATGTGCCCTGTTGGAAAACATATCATGTAGAAATGCAATTTCCTCTTCCAAAAGCCTGCACTTTGACAAGTATGCATTCCTAAGAATGCAATCTTACTTTCTGAGCTCCAGAGGAACAGAAGGTTTATGGGAACAGGGAATCTTGCAAACTTTACAAGGTGTGATTGTCTATATCTCCTAAGTTAAAAGACATTCTTCTATGAATAAATGAGAAAGGTCTTCCTTCTGGAATAAAGAGAATCAAGGAGAAAGGAACCAAATACTGCCATTTTCCACTGTAATGTAGTCCTCAGTTTAGAGTTGATGAACTTATGGCCTTCCAGATGTCATTAAGATCCAAGTCCCATCAGCCCCAGCCAGCAAGTGTCAGGAGTAATGTGCTCAGCCCTTCTGTAGATAATGTCTCAGGATTGTGATAAATTGATAGTATATGCAGTTTGTTAAGTTTCTGTCACATCCCTCTGGCGCTAGAAACACTTATTTTTGGTTCTGGAGATAGCTGGTAGGGGTGTGCAATTTGGTTAAACCATGTACTGTTTTTGGTGCCCTTCCTGCTCCATTTTCAGAAACTTCCCTAATTCGGCCAGAGAAAAATCATTTTTTCAGTTTGCTAGCCAGAAGATTCGAGAAGATCCGGCCCATTGGCAGCTATGAAGAAGGGGCCACTGAGGCCAAATACACAGAAGGGAGTAAAGACTTGCCCTGTTCAGGTTTCTGCCTGACACAGAACAGCTCTTAGGTGTTTTCCCTTAACAAAGACACAGTATCTTCTCCAGTTATTTTTGTTCAAAGCAAAGAGCATCAATATTTTATGAAGTGATTAGTAAGGGAGAACTCTAGAGAGTATGTCTGTCCTTTCGTTTCACCTCTCTGTTTGTTTCATCTATGTATTCAAGCCTTTTTCACTTCGAGTTGCTGTGAGTTTTTGGGCTGTATGGCCATGTTCCAGCAATATTCTCTCCTAACATTTTGCCTACATCTGTGGCTAACATCTTCAGAGGTTCACTTACTTCCTGTCTAAAGAGGTCATTTCCTCTTTCCAAAAGTTAGTGATTTGGGTCCCCCTTTTTAAAAAAATTGTTTTTATTGACAATAAATTGTCTCCAGTAGCCAGTTTTCGATAGTTGGTGTTTCTTTGGATTTCCATGATTGTGCCGGGCTGATCTTTGCAGCCATTATTAGGTACATGAAAATTCTATTTGTGTTTTTTTTCCATTTCAACATCCATGATTCCTAATAAGAAATACTCTGGTTTAAACTCGAAGTTTATCTGTAAAATTGATTCTATCTTTCTATGTATCAACTGCCAGAAAGATTTGGTTTTCTTGCACTTCCACCATAGGTGTATGAAAGTGCCCAGATTTTCCCCACATTTCCAGCATTTGTCACTTGTTCAATTTTTGCTAATTTTTCTGGTGTTAGTTACCATCTGTAGAACATTTTGTACTCATTTTCTTTGAATTCCATGGAATATGTAAGTTTTAATTTCTTCGTCCACATCTCTCCTCACTCTGACATACTTATTGTTCTACCTATATCCCTGGCCCACTTTGTCACGACCTCCTTTATCTGCTCTTCTTCTGTTGACCATGTTAATAATTGTTAGTAAATCTTTTTTAGTTAATTTCCTCTAAAGAGGCCCTTTCCTCTTTCCAAAAGTTAGTGATTTGTGTCCCTTTGTCTGGGAAAGGAGCATGAACAAGTTGGCTTACACCCATACATGAAAACCAATCTTAGGGGCTCTAGCAGGCTAAAACCCAGCACCTCAATCCATGGTTGATACCAAATGAGAGACTCCCTCCTGGGCACACAGAAGACTGGACAACTTGGAAGGCGCTGAATGGACTGAGCTCTGGCACCACGAGATACAGAGTCAACCTTAAGAAATGGGTCTACAAAGTGGAGTCCACAACATGCGAGTGTGGAGAAGAGCAAACCACAGACCACCCATTACAATGCAGCCTGAGCCCTGCCAAATGCACAATGGAAGACCTTCTTATAGCAACATCAGAGGCACTCCAAGTGGCCAGTTACTGATTAATAGAATATATTAATAGAATATCAAGTTTTAAACTTTGTGTTTTTTGCAAAATATCATATCAGGAGCAAAACAATTTTATATCATCTTCATTTATTTGTGTCCTATTCTATTCCAAGATGAGTTTCCTGGATTAAAAAAACTTTGAAGACTGCCCGGAAGCTGCAGCAAGTCCAACGTGCGGCAGCCAGATTACTAACGGGGGCTGGGTACAGGGAGCACACCACTCCGCTGTTACGCCAGCTCCACTGGCTGCCAATTAGCTTCCGAGCACAATTCAAGGTGCTGGTGTTGACCTATAAAGCCCTAAACGACTCTGGCCCTGTTTACCTCTCCGAACATATTCTCCCCTACGAACCGTCAAGATTACTAAGATCATCTGGAGAGGCCCTGCTCTCGGTCCCACCAGCCTCGCAAGCGCGGCTGGTGGGGACGAGGGACAGGGCCTTCTCAGTGGTGGCCCCACGACTCTGGAACTCTCTCCCTCTGGAGGCCAGAACTGCCCCATTCATCCTAACATTTAGGAAACGGGTGAAGATGTGGCTGTGGAGTCAGGCCTTCGAGGAATGAGACAACACCATAGGACTCTGGATGGAAGTGGATATAGACCCATCTTATTAGGACGACTGACCACTGTAGTTTTATATTTAGTGTTTTTAAAGTTGTTTTGTAATTTGTGATATATGATATTTTAATGAATGTATATGTTTTTATGGCTGTAAACCGGGCTGAGTCCCTCGACGAGGTTGAGAAGCTCGGTATACAAAACTGTGAAATAAATAAATAAATAAATTAGAAGAACATCCTATTTTTTTCTGTTTTCTGCCAGAACCTCATATTGCACTGTTATGCTGCATTCTGCTTGATAGTGATGCTAAATTTTCCTACAGTTTTGAAACATGAGACCTAAATAAACAAGTCCTCACTGCCAGAAGTAAATATGCAAGAAAAACCAAATTCTAAAACAAAGGATTTATTACACTTGCCTTAAAGCAGAGGGGGTCTGTTTGGTCTGTGATTTTACATAATCAGAAACAAGTTTCCTGTCTCTTGTCCTTTTCAGTGTATTATTTGATTATGGTTACCTGACACAATTTCTGGCTCCTCTCTGATTGTAGCCTATGGCTCATTTACAACAGTTTTTCCCAGCTACAAATTTGAAATGAGAGCAAGTTATGTTCCCCAATGAAAAGACAGAACAGGGCTATCTTAGAAATCTGGCATACCACAGGAAAAAAATTGATTGCTAATCATTTTTTCATGGCCTAGATAGAACGATGTTGCTACATTCAGCAATTAAGAGATGGAACTAGCTGTTTCAGATGCACCAAAAGAAGAAGTAAAATGAGGCTTGCTGCTATGAAAATATTCCCCAAATAAAATGCTTTTGTTAGCAATATTAGTAAAAAAACAAAACAAAAACCAAAATAACAATGATAGCCATATAATGCTGAACGAGCAATTTATAGAAATACTGAATCAGCAGTTTGAGGAAATAAAGTTGCTTCAATCAACAAATCACATAGCGTGTCTGGTCAAGTTGAATATTAAATGAAAGCCAACACATGCTAGTTCAAATGGCACGGTTGCCTATGGTTTGAACATTGGGCTATGTTTCTGGAAATCGGCATTTAATTTACTCCTCAGCCATGGAAACACATTCAGTGACCTTGGCTAAGTCATATACTTTCCGCCCCTTCACTGAGCAGGGATTTGCAAGCTTGTCTCTAGAGTTGTAGTCCAACTCCCAGACCTCTATAAAGGCAGTTTTCAAGCCACTCTTCTTTCAGTCCCATAGAATACAGTGAGATACAGGAGAGCAGGGCAGTAGATGTGTATTGCCCAGACTCACAAGACAGAATTAACGAACGAAACCGCCCAAGCCTTATATATATATATATATATATATATATATATATATATATATGGCTTGGGCGGTTTTGTTCGTTAATTTTGTAATTCGTTATTAATTCGTATTTAAATTAGCTTACGATACAATATTGAGCCATGCAGGAATAGTGTGAGGAGTAAATTAGATTCAGAACAATTTTTTTCAATTTATTTCGTAATTATTTCGTAATTATTTCGTAATTATTTCGTAATTATTTTCGCATGTCTGGTGCAAGTTTTATAGTTGTTGTTTGTTTTATCACACCAACAGTCAACAACAGAGGGAGAGGGAAGCTTCAGAAGTTCCCCCTGTCCCATTTGGAGGTTTTTTTTTAGCATATTGCGCAATCGCGTCCGCCATTAACGAATCGATTCGTAATTTTACGAAATTTCGTATATTTTGAAATTTTTAAAAGGAAAATTTCAGCATTATTTAAAAAAATGAAACGCAAGGGCCCCCTAAAAACAAAACCCAATTTTTCCGTGGTTACTCAAGCCTAATATATATATATATACCCCGCCACCATCTCCCCAAGGGGACTCGGGGCAACTTACATGAGGCCACGCCCATCAATACAGTAAACACAATATAACACAAAAACACAACAGAAAATCTGAAAATCCAGAGTAAGGTATTGTTGATGGCTTTCATGGCTGGGATCTCTGGGTTGTAGGTTTTTCGGGCTATGTGGCCATGTTCTAGAAGCATTCTCTCCTGATGTTTCGCGTGCATCTATGGCAAGCAAGATGCTCTGAGGATGCTTGCCATAGATGCAGACGAAATGTCAGAAGAGAATGCTTCTAGAACATGGCCACGTAGCCCGAAAAACCTACAAGAACCCAACAACCCAATCCAGAGTGAGTTCTTGTTGTTGTGTGGAATCCCACAGGGTTCAATTCTATCCCCGATGTTGTTTAACAATCCCAATTAATCCCCTCTTGTCCCATTCCATGGCATTCCAAGGCAGAGCAGGGATTTCAACCCTGATCTCCAGAGACCTATCCAGTGCTGAATGCATTGTTCTATGCTGATGTATGCATAATTTTAATTTCATGACAGCGAATTTCCCTCCATTACCAGTTCAACGTTGACTTAATAAATCTTGGGATGTAGCCACACAAAAAAGCAGAAGGAAATTGTTCCAATGTTGTGCCAAGTGCTGCTGGATTTAGAAGTTTTATTCATTCATTTTATTGATTAAAATATTTATTACATAACTATCTATAACCTGTCCTACATCAAAAGTCCTAAAAACAATGTATGACAATTTAAAATAATGCAAAACCTAGCTATGTTGTGATCTGTGAATTCCTAAAATTTGAATGAAAATCCATGTTTCAAATTAGGCTAATGTTAGTGGCTAACTGGACTCCTAGGGTAGTGCAGTCCATAACCAAAAACACCACAGCTGAGAAATCCTTTTGCAACCTTCCATACAATGAATTACTCTCACTGATAGGACATAGGGGTGTTCTTCCTGGCAAATGTATATGGTGGGCAATTGTGTATAAGGAGAGCTACTCTTTCAAGTATTGGTATCTCAGGCTGTAGAGGACTTTGAATGTCATCAACAGCATTGTGAATTGAGGCTGGACACACACTGATAGGCATTCTTTAACTGTTCTAAATTTGGCAGAGATATTTCCAGTTTATCTTTTGTAGCTGCCTTTTTTCAACTGCTTTTAAACTGTCCCATTTTCTATCTTCCTCTTTCATTTTGTCCTTGGCTTATATCAATGGTTGCCTGCTGAGTAGTTTGCACTCAATCAGAATGGAGGAGAGAAGAGGAGGGGTAGAATCTTGCTCTTCCCAGTTGGCTCCACTTGTGTTGCTTTTTTCCCCCTCCTTAATAATTTTGCCGTCTTGATCCTACTCTGATGATACTTGTTCACACATGTCCTGGTTTTCATTTGTGAAATGGTGGAAGCTATGCTGAAGGTCTGCATCTGCTTCTCCGGTTTTATTGGATTCATTTCAATTGATTCAGCTTGAGGATGTGGACAGGATCCTTGGAGAAGTGAGACCTACCACATGCATCCTAGACCCCTGCCCATCCTGGCTGATAAAAGAAGCCAGAGGGGGCTTGGCAGAGTGGGTGAAGGTGGTGGTTAATGCCTCCTTACAGAAGGGAAAGTTTCCAGCGAGCTTAATATAAGCTATTATAAAACCGCTGTTGAAAAAGGCATCACTGGACCCCACTAAATTAGACAACTATCGGCCAGTTTCCAATCTCCCCTATTTGGGCAAAGTCATGGAACATGTGGTGGCAACACAACTCCAGGGATTTCTGGTAGAAACTGATTATCTAGATCTGGCACAGTCTGGTTTTAGGCCGGGACATGGAACTGAGACAGCCTTGGTTGCCTTGATAGATGATCTTCGCCGGGAGCTGGACAGGGGGAGTGTGTCCCTGTTAGTTCTGCTGGACCTCTCAGTGGCCTTCGATACCGTCGACCACGGTATCCTTCTGGGACGCCTCAGGGATATGGGACTGGGGGGTACTGCCTTGCAGTGGCTCCAGTCCTTTCTTGATGGATGGTCCCAGAAGGTGTTACTGGGTGACATCTGTTTGGCCCCACAACCTTTGTTGTGTGGAATCCCACAGGGTTCAATTTTATCCCCGATGTTGTTTAACATCTACATGAAGCTGCTGGGAGAGATCATTCGGAGTTTCGGACTGAGGTGTTATCTCTATGCAGATGAGGTCCAAATCTGTCACTCCTTCCCACCTGTCACCAAGGAGGCTGTCCAAACCTTGAACCGGTGCTTGACAGCTGTGTCGGACTGGATGAGAGCTAACAAATTGAAATTGAATCCAGACGAGGTCCTACTGGTCAGTCGTAAGACCGAACAGGGCATAGGGTTACAGCTTGTGTTAGATGGGGTTACATGCCCCCTGAAGACGCAGGTTCGCAGCTTGGGAGTGATCCTGGACTCATCGCTGAGCCTGGAATCCCAGGTCTCAGCGGTGGCCAGGAGAGCTTTTGCACAATTAAAACTTGTGCGCCAGTTGTGCCCGTACCTTGGGAAGTCAGATCTGGCCACAGTGGTCCACGCTCTTGTTATATCCTGAATAGATTACTGCAACGCACTCTATGTGGGGTTGCCTTTGAAGACTGTTCGGAAACTTCAATTAGTCCAACGGGCGGCAGCCAGATTACTCACCGGAGCGTCATACAGGGAACATACCAACCCTCTGTTATGTCAGCTCCACTGGCTGCCGATCCAGTTCTGAGCACAATTCAAAGTGCTGGTTTTGACCTACATAACCCTATACGGCTCCGGCCCAGCATACCTGTCCGAACGCATCTCCTTCTACGTCCCGCCTCAGAGTTTAAGATCTTCTGGGGAGGCCCTGCTCTCAGCTCCACCTCTATCACAAGTGAGGTTGGTGGGGACGAGGAGCAGGGCCTTCTCGGTGGTGGCCCCTCACCTGTGGAATTTGCTTCCCAGGGAAATTAGGTCATCGACATCCCTCCTCTCTTTTAGAAGGAAACTAAAAACATGAATATGGGACCAGGACTTTGGGTAATTTGGCAGACAGACAAAGGACAATGATGACTAGAACTGGATAGGATTATGATTTCGAGCTTGGCGAACGTTGATCACTAGTTTGGTTTTTATTAGTTGTATTGTATAATTGGATTGTTTTAATTATTTTATAATTGCTGGTGCTATGTATTTTATTTTACTATATATATTGCTGGCATTGAATTGTGCCTTTTGTAAGCCGCCCTGAGTCCCCCTTCGGGGGTTGAGAAGGGCGGGGTAGAAATGCTCGAAATAAATAAATAATTAAATAAATAAGGTGCTCCATGCAGTCATGCCAGCCACATGACCTATGAGGTGTCTACGGCCAATGCCGGCTCTTTGGCTTAGAAATGGAGATGAGCACCACCCTGTATAGTTGGACTCGACTAGACTTAATGTCAAGGGGAAGCCTTTACTTTTACCTTTTATGCAAAAGAGCAATGTAGTTCCTTTAGAAAAGACATGACCAAAGTCTACCCTGGGAGGGCCAACTGTGACGGCGCGAGTGGCGCCACCTGTGTACAGAACTGTTAGTTGCAAGATTTAAAATGTTGTATCATGATTAATCCTGCCTTTTTACCCTTCTTATATATAGTTGGATGGATTGGTTACTTTTAACTTTCAATCAGTACTGTTTGGCGCCACCTCTTCCTGCAGGAGGGGAGTGCTTCCTTTTTTTTCATTCTGCCATCAGAGTTTCTACCAGATGGACGTGAGTAAGAGACTTGACTCTAAAAGACCCTGATTTAATTACCTCTCAGCACCAGTTCTGAGGTTTTTTACCCTTGAAACTTATGCTTCATGTTCAGACCAACCTGAACAACGCTGGAAGCCTTCAAACCGGTTCTTTTGGCACCAGAGGAAGATCCTGAGTCTTCAAACATAGGCCATTTGAACTGGGGTTGTGGTTTGTTCCAGCATTCACAGCCATGGAGGAAAGAAGAAACTTGAAAAAGCTACTCAGCTTCAAACTCCTTGGATCCAGGACTAATTGAGACTGTAACATGTATTTTCCTTCACCCCTCTGAAGTTTGCAGCTCATTGCTTTAAAGAAATAACTTTTTGATCAATAAAACATATTTTGAGTTATTTACAGCGTTTTGGGTTTTTGAGAGTTCCAGTTTCCTATAGGAGGGCAAGAAGCAATCCCCTGGGGAAAGATGCCACGTCCATGCCTCCTTCATTAAGAATTATAGCCCCCAGGTGCGACGGCACACCAAATGCAGCCCCCATTCAAATTGCGTGTGCAAGTGCGATACACCTCCCACAGCCAACCCAAGAAGTACACTCACACATGATGTGGGATGAACAATGGCCACAACTCATTTATTGATAACAGGAACAAGGGTTGGCAGCCAAGCATGGGTCCTGGATCATGATCGGACAGCCCAATACTGCCCGATCCCGCACACACCGGGGTGCCGCCGGCACAATACCGGGCACACGCAACTCGGCACCCCTGGGACCACCGGGCGTCCCCCCTAACCGCTAGGGGGGATACCAAACCAGATCCAGGGCCCATGCTCCACGCCCAACAAGGAGTTGTGACGAGAAGCAAAAGACAAACAAGTAACTGTTAACAGGTAACCGCGACAAGGTGAACATCTCCAAAAATTAACAGCCATGAAAACATAAACCGCATGCAGGGTGGGTGGGGTGGAACAGCTGTTGCAGGCCAAGTGCCTGCCAGGGAGCCTGGGCAGCCTTATGAAGGCTGACCCGAAAGGGGGAGAGGCCAGCTCAGGCCTCAGCTGTGGTGGGCGTGGTCAAATGGCCATTGGCCCCTTGACCCGCTGGCGGGAAATCTTCCCGCCATCAGAGGGGGCTTCTGGGAGGAAGAAGCCCCCCTCAGGCAAGAATGGCGGTGGGGGACACCCTGCACCGCAACTTCTTTGGCCCGGTAAGTCGGGCCATGCTATTTTCCACCAGTCTCCCTCCCTGCTTCACTTGCTTCTGTCCTCCCTCCCTCCCTCCCTCCCTTCCTTCCTTCCTTCCTTCCTTCTTGGGGATCAGGACCTTGAAAAATTATAGGCTCCTCAGGAGAAGAGAAAGAGAGATGCCTGCCTCTTGTGTCCCTTCATCCTGATTAAGTGACACCTTCTCCCCAGGTGGCTCCGGCCTCAGATATTCCGTCCTACTGGTTCCTTGTCTCTCTCTCTTCCCTCACAACTTTTCTTTGCAAAGAAGGCTACCGAATTACACAGCTTGCCCCAGGCACTTGTTGATGGTGCTGTATGGCCAGGAAGGGTGGGTCCTGGAGGCCAAGCGCCTGCCTGGCTTCTCTCCCTCCCTTCCTTTTCTGTCTTTGCCCTCATCCTGTGTCACCACCCAACATTTTCCAAAACAGCGAACCTTCACTGCAGCTCCTCTCTTGGGAAGAAAAGGGGAGAGCCAGGAAGCAACCACAATCCCACCCCCCACCACAATCAAAACTCTCCCAACATATGGCCTCTGCTGAAAAACCTCCAGAGGAGACTCCACTCAACTCAGGAAGCATATGCCACTGTCTGAAATGACTTGGAATTACACAATAACAACAATCCTAATTAACTTGACTCTCTCATCTGCCAAAAGCAGGCTCACACTTCCCACGGAAAGACATTTACATTGGATGAAATCATTCTTCCTTTCATATATTGTATTGTTCTTCCACTTTTTTTTTGCACTAAGTCATATGCAAAGAGCATTGGAATGCATTCATGTTTCTTTTTTAAACTATAGCGTGCCCCCCACCCTCCAAACAGGCTGAGGGACTGTGAACTAGCCCTGAGCTTAAAAAGTTTGGACACCTCTGCTTTAGACTCACTGTTGTGTGCTTTCTGTAGGGTGATCCTGCCAGCAGGATACCTGCCCCATATTGTACTATGTTCAGCCTCCATGTTGACTTCAAGATCAGTTCTAACATAGGGCACCGTGCTGTATATCAGTGGTTCTCAACCTTCGTAATGTCACAACCCTTCCATACACATCCTCATGTTGTGGTGACCCCAGCCATAACATTATTTTGTTGCTACTTCATAACTGACCGGGTTGTGGCATAGCTGGTTGGAAGTCAACTGCATTAAAATCACTACTGACTGAAAGGTCATGAGTTCAAAGCCAGTCCGGGTCAGAGTAAGCTCCCGACCATTTGTCCAGTTTGCTGTCGATCTTTGCAGCCTGAAAGACAGTTGCATCTGTCAAGTAGGAAATTTAGGTACTACTTATGTGGGGAGGCTAATTTAACTAATTTAGAACACCATAAAACTCTCCAGCAATGTGCAAAAGAATGAGGAAGTACTCTATCAGTGTCACAAGTGAATGGTGAAGCGACAGCTCCCTCGGTAGCCAGAATTCAAAGCCTTTCTGTGTCTGTCTATATACGTTGTGTGTCTATCACATTGTGTGTTGGCCATATATGTGTGTATCTGCCCTGAGTCCCCTGTGGGGTGAGAAGGGTGGAATATAAATACTGTAAATAATAAATAATAAATAACTAATTTTGCTCCTGTTGTGAATCGTAATGTAAATTTCAGATATGCAGAATGTGTTTTCATTCACTGGACCAAATTTGGCACGAATACCCAATAAGCCCAAATTTGAATACTGCTGGGATTGGGCGGGGATGGACTGATTTTGTCATTTGGGAGTTGTAGTTGCTGGTATTTATAGCTCACCTACAATCAAAGAGCATTCTGAATTCCACCAATGATGGAATTGAACCAAACTTGGCACACAGAACTCCCTTGACCAACAGAAAATACTGGAAGGGTTTGGTGCATTGACCTTGAGTTTTGGAGATGTAGTTCACCTACACCCAGAGAGCACCCAGAGAGCACTGTGGACTCAAGCAATGATAGATCTGGACCAAACTTGGTATATTCAGTATCCCCCAATCCGAACACTGGTGGCGTTTGAGGAAAATAGAGCTTGACATTTGGGAGTTGTAGTTGTTAGGATTTATTGTTCACCTACAATCAAAAAGCATTCTAAACTCCACCAATGATAGAATTGGGTCAAACTTCCCACACAGAACCCCCATGCCTTGAAGGGACTTACTGGCATGAGCCTCCCTCCTACCTCACACAATCTCCCTTGACCACACATGTGCACCACTCTGTCATGCGCCAAGCATGCCTCCTCTCTCCTCCTCACTTGGAGTCTCAGAAAAAGCCCTCCCCTTGGATCACAGTGGGGGATGACTTTTGGTGGGAGAATTCACCATCTGTTTCCAAAAAGGAAGAGAACAACAGGCAGAGAGATCTTCAGCCTTCTTTGCCAAAGGGGTTCCTAAGACCATCACAAATATATGTTTTTGAAATGGCAGGGAGAAGGTTTCAAGAAAAGAGACAAAGAGAGTTCCTGAGGTCTGAAAAAAAGCACAGTTTTATTTCCAGCCGGGACTCTGGAGTGGAGGTGTGTCCAAAAGCACCAGAGTGCCCAATCAAGGCATTGACTGCCTTTTTATATACTTCAAATGCAGGCAAACAAAGAAACATGCTTCTACATACATTGACATAATTCTCTGTGTCACTTTAGTATCATAGGAATATCAAATTCTATCTTCCGACATACAAAAGACATGTCTCTGTATTTTTTTTCTAGAAGCAGCATAGAGCTTACAACTTACATTCATCAATCAAGGGGCCTACTTTGACTTGTCATGAGGGGGGGGGGGATAGGCTCCTTACTTTTTACTTATCTCTGTTGCTACTAGGACAGGCTTATCTTTCCCCTGGAATGTTCCCCCTCCTGCCCATGCCTTGGACACAGATCTCCTTCAGCATTCTTTCTAATACAGAGAGAACTTGATTTTTCTATACATTTCAATGCTTGTAAAGTACATACAATTTATACATAAATCAATATCTATTTTTTCCAATATCTCCCCATCATTTTCAGATGGTCTTTGGCAACCCCTATGAAACTCCCTCACAACCCCCCGCCCCCCCCGGGGTCCCGACCCCTAGGTTGGGGAACATTGCCATACATTAAATGATAACTCATCAGTTCTCATTGACTGCCAGGTTTTGTTATCCAGGAAAGAGAGAGAGCCTTTTCCGCCGTGGCCCCCAGACTCTGGAACTCGTTGCCTGGAGAAATTAGGAAAGCCCCTTCTCTAAAAGTTTTTAAGAAGAACCTTAAAACCTGGCTCTTCCACTGTGCCTTTGATGACTAGGTATACAATTTCACATGACTGTTTAGCTTATAGTTCTGTCATTGGAGTAGATGTCCCCGTCCCCCCTTTGTGGGAAAGCTTGACTCCACAACCCCTGCCATGATGAGTACTACTCCGCATATTATCTGCTTCTCTGTTTTATCTTGTCTGAGTTTTTAATTAGTTTTAATTAGTTTGTTTTTAATAATTACATAAAGCCCACCCATTGTCTCTGTACCTGTGTCTATTGTAATTCTTATATTCCTATGTATTTATATGTTTTATGTAATTATGATGTTGTTTATTGTTTGCGTTTTTGGTTGTGTTTTGGTTTTCTTTATTGTAATTGTTGTTCGGGTCTGGCCCCATGTAAGCCACTCCGAGTCCCCATTGGGGAGATGGTGGCAGGGTACAAATAAAGATTATTATTATTATTATTACAGCTGGCAGGCTGAAGCTGGTTCCATAGGTCTCTGACAAAGATCCATCTGGTAGTACTCTTAACCTACATCTATATATATAAAAATACTCTGTGCATAATGAGTACCTTAAAAACAAAAGAACCAATGAACGAAATCACACCAAATTTGGCAACAAAATGTCTCATAACACAAGGAGTGACCATCACTCAAAAAATTATGATTTTGTCATTTGGGAGTTGTAGTTGCTGGGATTTATAGTTCACCTACAATCAAAGAGCATTCTGAACTCAATCAACAATGGAATTGAACCAAACTTGGAGCACAGAACTCCCATGACCAACAGAAAATACTGGAAGGGTTTGGTGGGCATTGACCTTGAGTTTGGGAGTTGTAGTTCGCCTACATCCAGAGAGCACTGTGGACTCAAACAATGATGGATCTGGACCAAACTTGGCGCAAGCACTCAATACACCCAAATATGAACACAGATGGAGTTTGGGGGAAATAGACCTTGACATTTGGGAGTTGTAGTCACTGGGATTCACAGTTCACCTACAATCAAAGAGCATCCTGAACCCCACAAATGACAGAATTGGGGAAAACTTCCCACACAGAACCCCCATGACCAACGGAAAATACTTAAGGCCATCCAATCCAACTCCCTTCATCAGGGAAAGAAAATGTAATCAAAGTCCTCCTGACAAAGAGCCACCCAGCCATAGATAGAGATAGATAGATAGATAGATAGATAGATAGATAGATAGATAGATAGATAGATAGATAGATAGATAGATAGATAGATTGACAGAGAGATGGGTGGATGTGATTCACATGCAGGGGTGGCTCAACCCATTACGCAAAGTAAGCATTTGCAGTATAGTTGATTTTGCCCAGGGGCACTCTTGAGGCACTCTTGGGGGAAAATAGACCTTGACATATGTGAGTTGTAGTTACTGGGATGTATAGTTCACCTACAATCAAAGAGCATTCTGAACTCCACCAATGATGGAATTGAACCAAATATGGCACACAGAACACCCACGACTGACAGAAAATATATATCTATGATTGGTGGGGGGGGGGTGCAAAATACTGTTTGCTTACCGTTGAAAATTACCTAGGGCCACCTCTGTTCACATGCACACAGATATAGTATCATAGATTTGAAAGGCACACTTAAAGGACAATGATATGTTGCATGTTCCAGGGTGGGCAAACCAGACACTCTCCACATCAACACTGACAAAGAAACAGCAAGAAATACTCTTTACCCACAAGCATAAAGAAATTACATATGTTAGAAACCAACACTTTCTCGTTACTTTATTTTCCAGATCAACAGTTTGGGCCACAGCAACGCGTGGCAGGGGACAGCTAGTACAATATATTTCCAGTGGTGTAGACCAGGTCATTCACCAAATATATGAATTTGGGAGATATTCATCCATGGAGCCCTTTCACTTCTGGAAGGTAAAATGTTACTTTTTTTTAGTTACCTAGGGGAATACTTTATAAAATCATTAATGTAATTGCTTTAAACCCACTGGAATTACAATTGTAACAAATTGCTTTTAAAAAATAACTTTTCATGCTCAGGAATGAAATGGGTGAGCATAAGCTAATGTCGGTAGATTACAATTGGAAATGGTCAGAGCAATGGTTTCCAGCAAGGAGTTGAGCTGCTGTATTTTGAACTCCTATAATTTTCTGAATGATTTTCAAGAAGACGCCTCACCTTATAAAGATAATCAAACCAATATATCAATTAGAGCATTGCTAGCTATTGCAAAACTATTCCAGCCCAGGAGAGGCCACTGCTGATCAACACACTTAAACTGTTGGAAGGATTTCCCCTTTAGTTCTCTGTGCTTTCCTGAAGGACAGACTGGGTGTCAAAAGGGGAAATGGTTTGCAAGGGTTCAAAAGCATGTTTACAGATTAATCAAATCTTCCAATAGAGAAGTAGTTTACCCAGACATGTAAAATGTTCACTAGGGGAAAAAAGGAGGGAAAAGTCAAGCTAAAATAAATGGGGAGTGCTGTTTGATTTAAATACAGGTCTTCCATCATTGTTTCAAAAGCTACAAAGGCAGCACAACATGAAGAACAGTTGACTAGAGAGACAAAGGAAGCACATTTGTATTTTTTGAGATGAAGGATTTTGTTCTGCAGATAGATTATGAGAGTTCTTGGGCAAATAAGGTGCAGGGAATAGCTGTAGTTCTCAGCTCAGGCAACACTGCACAGCAATCTGGATTTCTAGAAGAGAAAAAAAATACTACATCAACCTCACTACCTCTGAGGATGCTTGCCATAGATGCAGGCAAAACATCAGGAGAGAATGTCTCTAGAACATGGCCATATAGCCCAAAAAAAACTAAAACAACCCACTACATCAACAGTTATTACATCTATAGGGGCCGTGGTGGCACAATGGGTTAAACAGCTGAGCTGCTGAACTTGCTGACCAGAAAGTTGGTGGTTTGAATCTGCAGGATGGGGTGAGCTCCTGCTGTTAGCTCCTGCTCCTGCCAACCTAGCAGTTCAAGAACATGCAAATGTGAGTAGATCACATTTGGGAAGGTAAAAGGTGCTCCATGCAGTCATGAAGTCGAACATGACCCCTCCCATAAGAGATAGTAATTTATAGTTTTGCTAAGGGCAAGGATGCCAGGCTGGATAATAAGGTCAGTTTGGTGTGTATCATTTAATCAAGGCTTTATGCTCTATTTTCATATGTTTACAGCAGAAAGTAACCAATTCATTTCTGAAAATCATGCCACAAAAGTATTTGAATTTTTCCATCTGAGGCACACCTGGGCTCCTGATGGTCCCTCATCTCACAAACAAGGGACTCTCTTTCCCCCTCATGAACTTTTCCCTTTATAGACTATGGACTTATGATATATTTTCATGATTTTCCTTGTGGCTGGGGTTTTCTCTTGACCTTTTTCTCCCCTTTCCCTATGATGAAATCCCATCAGGAAGTGCCCCTGATACTGAAAGGGTGCAGAGCCTAAATCAATCACAAAGAACTCTTATCAACAAATCTTTTGCATGGACAGAAACAAAAGCGACATCCTTGCCCTCGGAGTTTCGCCCAGCAAGGAGGTCACCCCTTGGAAGTCTTTTGATTACTTTTCTAATTGGAGATGGGGGGGTGCCTTTGAAAAGCATCCCCCTTTCCGCCCTGTTGCCCCATTCAATCATTCATCAAAAACTTCACCCAGTATTGCCCCTTTTGTTTTGCCGCCACAGAAAGTATTGCAGTATTGCCCCTTCTGTTTTGCCGCCACACAAAGCCCGGATTTTCCTGTTTGTATTCAATTATCACCATTCATGAATCAATAGAACTGCTTGATTAGAAGGCCCGTCCTGGGACTCATTAAGCTGCTGGCATTTCCTTATTTCATAATCCATTCAAGTATGCATTGTTTTTCCCTTGTCCTGCCTCCCTCCCTCCTGTTTCGTTGAGATGCCAGAGTGCTAGAAGCCTTTTCATTGGCCCTGACGCACTGCAACAGCTCCCTGATTGGTCCAGATGTGCCGGGGGTGGACGCGCCCCCTCCCAGCTGTTTGGCACATCAGCCAATCACGACGAAGACCGGCCGGGGGGCAGGCACAGGAGATTTGAACCATACAACTCTGTATTTCTATAAAAATAGCATTTATTTCTGTAACCACATGCTCTGCTTGGCGAATGATTACTGCATTGCATCCTTTTCAGCTGAATCGCAAATAAAACAGCTTGGTGGTGCTTCCTTCAACTTGGTGAGACCTTTTATTGGGAAAAATCAGGGATTGGGTGCTTCTCTCTGTCTCGCCAGGGTAACAAACTCTTTAAAGTCTCTGCCTCCTGGCAAAGACCCCTAAATTCATGCCCTATAACAGTCATGCCAGCCACCTAACCAAGGAGGTGTCTACGGACAACACAGGTTTTTTAGTTTAGAAATTCAGATGAGCACCACCTCCAAAGCCAGAGATGACCATCACTCCACAGAGTTGGAGATGAAGGGGGAGCCTTTACCTTTATCTGTGTGTCTGTGTTTTATTGTTTCAAGGCATTGAATGTTTTCCTTGTGCCTGTATATGCTGGAATCCACCCTGAGTCCCCTTGGGGAAATAGGGCGGAACACAAATAAAGTGTTGTTGTTGTTATTATTTGAAACACAAGATGAGTCACCAGCAGACACTCTGCTGGCTGTTGAATTGGATCACACGTCGGACACTTCCCAAGCGTCTAGGACTATGTGATGTATCGGCGAATAATGTGTGCAGATCCCAGTAAGGTGGCCTTCTGCAGCTGGCAGATGGTAATTTTGTCAGTGCTGATTGCGTTTAAGTGCATAGAATAATAGAATCATAGAATCAAAGAGTTGGAAGAGACCTCATGGGCCATCCAGTCCAACCCCCTGCCAAGAAGCAGGAATATTGCATACAAATCACCCCTGACAGATGGCCATCCAGCCTCTGCTTAAAAGCTTCCAAAGAAGGAGCCTCCACCACTTTCCGGGGCAGAGAGTTCCACTGCTGAACGGCTCTCACAGTCAGGAAGTTCTTCCTTATGTTCAGATGGAATCTCCTCTTTTGTAGTTTGAAGCCATTGTTCTGCGTCCTAGTCTGCAAGGAAGCAGAAAACAAGCTTGCTCCCTCCTCCCTGTGGCTTCCTCTCACATATTTATACATGGCTTGGCTATCATATCTCCTCTCAGCCTTTTCTTCTTCAGGCTAAACATGCCCAGCTCCTTAAGCCGCTCCTCATAGGGCTTGTTCCCTTTATCATTTTAGTCATCCTCCTCTGGACACATTCCAGCTTGCAGGCCAAGGTCTTTAGGCACTGCACCCAGTGTGCCGATCACCACTGGGACCACCTTTACTGGTTTGTGCCAGAGTCTTTGCAGTTCGATTTTAAATCCTCATATTGTGTTAGCTTTTCCAGTTGTTTCTCTGCAATCCTGCTGTCACCTGGGATTGCAACATCAACTATCCATACATTGTTTTTTAACACGATTCTGAAGTCAGGAGTATTATGCTCCAAAACTCTGCCTGTCTGAATCCAGAAGTTTGGCGTGTTCATTCTCTGTAACATTTTCCAGCTTGTGATCCCACCAGTTCTTTGTCATTATTTTATTATTATTATTATTATTATTATTATTATTATTATTATTATTATTATCATTATTATTATTATTATCTAGGTCTGACTACTATTAAGATATTAACTGCTATTGTGGATTGTAAGCATTCTAAATGGCATTTTGAGAAATAAGCCAGGGTCATTTCACCATCCAAATGCTAAGTAACTGCTATGTGGTTCCTATGGGCATTCCATAGCCTCGACTAATGAAGGACTCCGGGGAATGCCATCAGAAAAATTGCTTTTCACCTAGTTCTGTTTCTATCCTTGCAAAGCTATAGATTCACGCTGATGCTTTATTAAAACCACCCCCCTGGTTCCGGACCTTCCATAAATAGATGAACTCAAACCTTTGTTCTCAGACTTGCAAAGAAAAGAAATAGGGGAACACTTTCCTGAAGGAGTCACATGCTAATGTATAATATAAGGCTGCATGGAAAACTAGATCAGCAATGCTTGAGAGGTTTCATGTAAGGTACTTGCAAAAGTTATGGCATCAGGGAATCAAGGTGTTTTTATTGCAACAAAATTGATTTTGTAGGAGAAAAAAATAATCATGGTTTTTATCAGGGACTGGGAGCAGAGAACATCATTATGATATTCCTTAGAAAACAACTTATCTGTTTATTTTCCCTCCCAATGCCTTTAAGAGCATGCATACCCAATTACATGTGCCTTTGCTCTATTGCTGTGCCTATACTACCAGTCTAGCCAAAGTACATCATTTTCCTGCTTAAAAGAGGAATGGGGAGATAGGGATAATGGGAGAGAGCAATAATAAAATGATGTCATAATAACAATTCGAATTTGAATTTCAAACTGCAAGTGTGCCTCAGCAAAGATTTATTTTCCTTGAGTACCAATTTCACAAGGGATATTGATGAGGTAACCCCACTAAATGAGTTCATTTCTTTTAAAAGTAATTTTTACTAAAAAAGGAGACAAAACAAAACACACATTATCTATATAAATAAAAATGTAATGTTCTGGGTTGTTGTACGTTTTTCCGGGCTATATGGCCATGTTCTAGGGGCATTTTCTCCTGACGTTTCGCCTGCATCTATGGCAAGTATCCGCAGAGGTAGTGAAGTCTGTTGGAAGTAGGAAAATGGGTTTATATATCTGTGGAACGACCAGGGTGGGACAAAGGACTGTTGTCTGCTGGTACTAGGTGTGAATGTTTCAACTGACCACCTTGATTAGCATTTAATGGCTTGGAAGTGCCTGGGGGGAATCTTTTGTTGAGAGTGATTTGATGTGCCTGATTGTTTACTCTCTGTTGTTTTGCTGTTGTAATTTTTAAGTTTTTTAATACTGGTAGCCAGATTTTGTTCATTTTCATGGTTTTCTCCTTTCTGTTGAAATTGTCCACATGCTTGTGGATTTCAATGGCTTCTCTGTGTAGTCTGACATGGTGGTTGTGAGAGTGGTCCAGCATTTCTGTGTTCTCAAATAATATGCTGTGTCCAGGTTGGACTTAAAAAAACACAAAAATACACTTTAACCCCCCCCCCCAAATACACCATATATATATATATCTCCATATATATACACACATAGATACACGCACACACTCATGTACTCACGCACACACACATGCACACATACATACACATGTGTATATATATACCCAAGCACACACAAATATACACATACATATGCACACACAAATATACACATGCACACATATATAAACACAAATATGCATTTAGACAAGCACACACATATACACAATATACATATACACATATAAACACACAAATATATACACACATATATACACATCTTCACACACACACATGCACACACATATATACACTCACACACATATACACACACATATATACGTAAACACACATATATACACACACAAAACACATATATACAGACTGGGACACAGCAACATGTGGCAGAGGACGGCGTGTGTGTGTATGTGTGCGTGTGTGTATATATATCTACCAAAACTGCAACATAGTGTCCACTAGTACAATGAAGCAACTATTAAAAATAAAGACAAAATGAAACAGATAAAACACACACATAAACCAGAACAAAACAAAAAATGACACATTTCTCACTCTCTACCAGATGGTTATTATCATTTATTAATATCCACTTGATGTTCTTAATCTAATTACCTGTATAACTTGTATGGTACAGTGTAATAAAGGTCTCTGGACCATAATAAAATTTATCTGTCTATTAATCTAATCGGTTTAAACAATAAGGCAGTGGTTCTCAACCTGTGGGTCCCCAAGCGTTTTAGCCTATAACTCCCAGAAATCCCAGCCAGTTTACCAGCTGTTAGGATTTCTGGGAGTTGAAGGCCAAAACATCTGGGGACCCACAGGTTGATAACCACTGCAATAAGGTAAACACAACACTTTACTATTGTAACACTATGTAACATGATTTTTGTTCCTGGGTTAGAAACATCATTTCCTAATTTGGTCGATCATAAAAACCTGGAAAAAGTTTATTATTTTGCAGTACATTTTGCTATAGTTTTACAATTAATATCTAGAGGCAAAGATGAAGTAATTTGGCCACATAATGAGAAGACAGAAAAGCTTAGAAAAGATAATTATGCTGGGGAAAATGGAAGGAAAAAGGAAGAGGGGCCAACCAAGGGCATAATGGATGGATGGTATCCTTGAAGTGACCGGCTTGACCTTGAAGGAGCTGGGGGTGGTGATGGCTGACAGGGAGCTCTGGCGTGGGTTGGTCCATGAGGTCACGAAGAGTAGGAAGTGACTGAATGAATAAACAACAAAGAGTCTCAACCAGTTGCATATCATTTGTGGCAGCCACAAAAGCGAAGTTTCTGGAATATAACACTTATTTGCAAAGTAAATACTGCACAATTAAACAAGAAATAACAATTTCAAATCAGGAAGAGAACATTTTTCAAATTTTGTTACATAGTTGATAAATGCTCCCATCATTGTTGTGAAGAAGTAGTCATTCTTAAAAGTTTTTCCCCCTTAATTAGCATAATCAATTTGTCCATCTCAGCTAATTCACAGATCTTCACCAGTTTTTGCAATGGGATAACTGGTTCCTTTCATCTCAGCTATCATACGTTGTAGCATTCTCCCAAATTTTCCTTCTAAATTATTGTTCAGTATTCCCAAGAAACAAAACTCTGCTTTTAGCTTTACAATAGCTTATCACCTTTTGGTTCATCATCAGAGATCTTCTGTTTTAGTAATGGCTTCTTTTGAAGCTGCATATCAAACCTCCTTCCTTTCCTTCTTCTAATGACTAGTGCTACCACATCCTTTTCCTTACCCCCTAGTTTTCCTTTCTTGCAGCAAGGATTGATCATGTAAAGTTGTTAGCATTTTGTAATATACTGTATTATTTTGTATCATCATGCTTTTCTTTCTCACCAATTTTGTAGCAGATGTCCAAAACAATCAACACTATAAACTTAATCACATTAGAGAAAAAATCAACTTAAAATCTGGTATCTAATTGGTTCTATCTAGAAATACAAAGTCTGTCACTGCCTCCACATTTTCTCCCTCTATTTGCCAGTTATCAATCAGTCCGGTTGCCATAATCTTGGTTTTTTGATGTTTAACTGCAACCCAACTTTTGCACTTGCTTCTTTCATCTTGATTTGAAGGCTCCTCAGCTCCTCCTCACTTTCAGCCATCAAAGTGGTATCATCTGCATATCTAAGGTTGTTAATGTTTCTTCCAGCAATTTTCACCCCAGCCTTGCATTCATCAAGCCCCGCACATCGCAAGATGTGTTCTGCATACAAGTTGAATAGGTTGGGTGAAAGTATACAACCCCGTTGTACGCCTTTCCCAATCTTGAACCACTCTGTTGTTTCATGATCAGTTCTTACTGTTGCTACTTGGTCATTACACAGATTCCTCAGGAGAGAGACAAGGTGATTTGGTATGCCCATACTGAAAGGGTCTTTGAGTGAAATTTGCAAATGCTAAGCAAGGGGCTTTGAATGAAATTAGCAGCAAAAGAGAAACATACCCTTTCTCTGTAGAAAAAGAGCAACACGGAAGAAAATGTTTTTAAGAAACAAGATGTGACATGTAGAGGTCAGAAGTTGTATTGTGGTTAAGTTCAAAGGTTGTGGTTAAGTGCAGAGTCTGCAGGTACAAAAAGGTACTTTCCATCAAAAGGTCAAGGGAGGGGGCTGGAAAGAGAGTACTTTCCATGACAAAAAAAATGTTCTTGTTTACTTGAGGTTATATATCGGTGGTCAAATAGCAAAGTGGGTGCGGCAGTCACTTGATGGGTAGCATCTGCGTATGCTGTCAGGCTGTCTGTCTTCTTCATGAAGAAACTAAAATAAACCTTGTTTATTGATCTTTTTTTGGAACTGTATCCTTCCTTTCATGCTCCCGTGATGTGAACCTAAGAAGACCCAATATAGGGTCTCTAACAATACAACCAAGAACCTTCCACAATTTATTATGATCCACACAGTCAAAGGCTGCAGCCAGGAAATCAGAAGACGCTTACTTCTTGGGAGAAGAGCAATGACCAATCTTGATAAAATAGTGAAGAGTAGAGACATCACACTGGCAACGAAGATCCACCTAGTCAAAGCCATGGTACTCCCTGTAGTAACCTACGGATGTGAGAGCTGGACCTTAGGGAAGGCTGAGTGAAGGAAGATAGATGCTTTTGAACTGTGGTGCTGGAGGAAAGTTCTGAGAGTGCCTTGGACTGCGAGAAGATCCAACCAGTCCATCCTCCAGGAAATAAAGCCCGACTGCTCATGGAGGGAAGGATACTAGAGACAAAGTTGAAGTACTTTGGCCACATCATGAGGAGACAGGAAAGCCTAGAGAAGACAATTATGCTGGGGAAAGTGGAAGGCAGAAGGAAGAGGGGCCGACCAAGGGCAAGATGGATGGATGGCATCCTTGAAGTGACTGGACTGACCTTGAAGGAGCTGGGGGTGGTGACGGCCGACAGGGAGCTCTGGCGTGGGCTGGTCCATGAGGTCACGAAGAGTCGGAGAGGACTGAATGAATGAACAACCGGGTGGGTGGGTGGATGGATGGATGGATGGATGGATGGATGGATAGGATAGATAGATAGATAGATAGATAGATAGATGGATGGAATGGATGGATGGATGGATGGATGGATGGATGGATGGATGAAGATATAGATAGATAGATAGATAGATGGATGGATGGATGGATGGATGGACGGACGGACGGACGGACGGACGGATGGAAGGATGTATAGATAGATAGATAGATAGATAGATAGATAGATAGATAGATAGATAGATAGATAGATGACCTTTTCTAGTCTTAGCATCAGGGTTTAGTATACCAGCCACTGCTTTGCCCTCCATTCACTAACGAAAAGAACCCCCAACCCTCTCCCAGTCATCTCTGCTTAAGCAGGAGAGAACCCCTTCTCTGCTCTGCATGCTAATGAGGGCCACGCGATTGGTCGGCACGGGCGGGGTTCCCGCCGACGTCACCCGCCTGGGGTCTCCCCCTCCCTCTCTCCGATTGGCTGAGCAACCAGCGGACTGCTTTGGCACGGCAGGGGACCCTTTGTTACCGAGCGCGGCGCGCGCATCCGGCGCGTGCCAGGCAGGGGCTCGCAGCTTGAGCGCGCGCTCGGACGCTCTGTCGCGTGCGCCTCAGGCTGCTGCCTCCAAGGCAAAAGGGAAGAGTCGGCATAAACTTTCCCAGCAGGGATTAGTGGCAAAAGCCAGGGGAGATCCTCCCTCCTGCAAGAAGGGCTTCCCCCTTCTGCCCCGGCTGCTCCGGATCCATCGCTGGGGAAGCGAGGATGGTGGACCTGGAGAGCGAAGTGCCCCCGCTTCCCCCCAGGTACAGGTTCCGGGATTTGTTGCTGGGCGACCAAGGCTGGCAGAACGACGACAGGTGAGTAGGCGAGGATGGAGGCCACCCTGGCCGCAGAGCTTGTCCCTTGCATGTGAGATCCTTGGATCAGTGGCTCAATGCTATGAGATCAGAAGAGTTGCAGTTTGGTGAGACATCCAAGAAGGTTACAGATCTTGGAACACTGCACCTCTCATGGTTCAGTAGCATTGAGCCATGGCAGCTAAAAGCAGTGTCAAACTGCATTAATTTCACAGTGGAGATGCACTCACGGTGCATTCCAACTCAAGGGTTTCCTTTGCTTTCTATCCAGTGTGGTTCAGGCGACCAGCAGCTTGAAGCATCTTTTCAAATAGCAATGTTGACATACTGGGGGTGCCTTCCTCTTTGTCTCCTCCTCCTTCTCTTTTCCTCCTCTTTTTCTTCTCTTCCTCCTCCTCCTCCTCCTCCTCTTTGTCTTCACCTCTTCCCCCCTTTCTTTTTCTCTTCCTCCTCTTCGTCTTCTCCTTCTCTTCATCCTTTCCCCCCTTTCTCTTCCTCCTCTTTTTTCCTTCTTCTCTTCCTCTTCTTTTTTCCCCTTCTCTTCCTCCTCCTCTTTTTCTTCTCCTTCTCCTCCTTTGTCTTCTCCTCTTCCCCCTTTTCTTTTTCTTTTCCTCCTTGTCTTCTCCTTCTCTTCCTTCTTTTCTTTTTTCCCTTTCTCTTCCTCTCCTTTCCTTCTCTTCTTTCTTCCTTTCCTCCTTCCCTCTCTTTTCTTCTCCTTCCCCTCTTCTTCTCTTCCTCTTCTCCTTCTCTTTCTTCTTTTCTCTTTTCCCCTTCTCTTCCTCCTCCTCTTTTCTTCTCCTTCTTCTCATTTGTCTTCTCCTCTCCCCCTTTTTTATTCTTCTCCTCTTCCTCCTTGACTTCTCCTTCTCTTCCTCCTTTTCTTTTTTCCCCTTCTCTTCCTCCTCTTTTTCTTCTCCTTCTTCTCTTCCTCCTCTCCTCCTCCTTGTCTTCTCCTCTTCCCCCTTTTCTTTTTCTCTTCCTCCTCCTCTTCTCCTTCTCTTCCTCTTTTTCTTTTTTCCCTTTCTCTTCCTCCTCTTTTTCTCCTCCTCCTTCTCTTCCTCCTCTTTGTCTCCCCCTCCTCCCCCTTTTCTTTTTCTTCTCCTTTTCCTCCTTCTCCTTGTCTTCTCCTTCTCTTCCTTCTTTTTTCCCCTTCTCTTCCTCCTCTTTTTCTTCTCCTTCTTCTCTTCCTCCTCCTCCTCCTCCTTGTCTTCTCCTCTTCCCCCTTTTCTTTTTCTCCTCCTCCTCATCTTCTCCTTCTTCCCTTCTTCCTTTTCTTTTTTCCCTTTCTCTTCCTCCTCCTCTTTCTCTCCTCCTCCTCCTCTTTCTCTTCTCCTCTTTCCCCTTTTCTTTTTCTTCTCCTCTTCCTCCTCCTCCTCATCTTCTCCTTCTTCTCTTTCTTCTTCTCTTTCTCCTTTTCTTATTCCCATTATCTTCTATTTTTCCTCTCCTTCTCTTCCTCCTTCTGCTCTTCCTCCTCCTCCTCCTCCTCATCTTCTCATTCTTCTCTTCTTCCTTTTCTTTTTTCCCTTTCTCTTCCTCCTCCTCTTTTCCTTCTCCTTCTTCTCTTCCTCGTCCTTCTCTTACCTCTCCTCCTCATCTTCTCCTTCTTCCTCCTTTTCTTGTCCCCTTTTTCTTCCTCTTCCTCTTTTTCTTCTCCTTTTTCTCCTCCTCCTCCTCTTCCTCCTCCTCCTTGTCTTCTCCTCTTCCCCCTTTTCTTTTTCTCCTCGTCTTCTCCTTCTTCTCTTCCTCCTTTTCTTTTTTCCCTTTCTCTTCCTCCTCCTTTTCTTCTCCTTCTCCTCTTCCTCCTTCTGCTCTTTTTCTTCTCTTTTTCTTTTTCTTTCTCTTCCCCCTTTTCTTTTTCTCCTCCTCCTCCTCCTTTTCTTCTTCTCTACCTCCTCCTTTTCTCTTCTATTACTCCTCCTTCCTTACTCTGTTTCCTAGATTTTGCATCCAAATACTTTTTGTCTATTTGCACCTGTTGCCCTTTCATGTGCTTGCATGCAAACAGAAGTACTTGTTCCCAGAATCCTCTTGCATGCACACACACATCTTTATCAGTACATGACTAGATGTTGCTTCTTCTTGTGTCTTTCATTGACTATAACTCCTCGAAAATGCTTGGGAACAGAAGTGTTTGAGATTTCAGATTTTGGAATGTATTTCGTTGTGCGTGAGGTGAGCATATAATATCTTAGAGATGGGACCCATGTCTTAATATGCAATTTATATATGTTTCAGTCTCTCTCTCTCTCTCTATCTATATACACACACCACACACGTATAATATCTTGGAGATGGGACCCATGTCTCGATATGAAATTCATATATGTTTCATACTACACACACACACACATATCTTGGAGATGAGACCTATGTCTCAATATGAAATTCATATATGTTTCATACTACACACACACACACACACACACACATATCTTGGAGATGGGACCTATGTTTCAATATGAAATTCATATATGTTTCATACTACACACACACACACACACACATATCTTGGAGATGGGACCCATGTCTCAATATGAAATTCATATATGTTTCGTATTATACACACATACATACATATAATAGCTTGGAGATGGGGCACATGTCTCAATATGAAATTCATATATGTTTCATACTACACACACACACACACGAAGAAAGAGGGGCCAGGGGACAGTTCCACCTTGTCTCCTGTGCTATTCTAATAATATGTTATAATATAATATATTGTATATACATATAATATTTATAATATTGTAATGTAATGCAATATAATACTAGTAATTGTTTTTAAATGCATAATGATTTTGTATTCTGTATATCTAAACTGTTGTAAACCGCTCTGAGTCGCCTAAGGGCTGAGAAGAGCGGTATACAAATAAAGTAAATAAATAAATAAATAAATAATATCTTGGAGATGAGACCTATGTCTCAATATGAAATTCATATATGTTTCGTATTATACGCACATACATACATATAATAGCTTGGAGATGGGACCCATGACTCAATATGAAATTCATATATGTTTCATACTATGCACACACACATATTTTGGAGATGGGACCCATGTCTCAATATGAAATTCATATATGTTTCATACTACACACACACATACATATCTTGGAGACGAGACTTATGTCTCAATATGAAATTCATATATGTTTCATATTATACACACATACATACATATAATAGCTTGGAGATGGGACCCATGGCTCAATATGAAATTCATATATGTTTCATAATATTGCAAACATTAAAAACACAGAATTTTTAAATAACTTTTTTGCATGAAATGTCAGACAGCAAAAGTGTCACATTTGCACAATATTGGATTTTGGAGTATTTTGGATTTCGTGAATCTGGCTGTGAGATGCTCAACTTATATTCATATATACTTGCAGAAGCAATGCAATCAATGTGCTCTTATCACCCATTGTTCTTCCTTGTTTGAATACAGCAGAACTTCATGTTATCCTTTCTTCTCTAACATTGCTGACTCTCCATCCTTTATTTTTTCTTGAAGCGGAAAAGTCCATACTAATTGATCCGGAGACTATAAGTTTCTTTTATATCTCTCAGGACCTTTCCAGGCAGGCCCTATGTCCCAGGATCTGATCCCAGGTTTTCTGCTTTAAACTGCATTATTTGAGTCTACACTGCCAGATAATATGGGATAAACACAAAAACTGGGGTCAGATCCTGGGATATAGGACATGTCTGGAAGGGCCCTCTGGTATCCACCTAGACTGCATTTTCTTGTTGGAAGGAAAAAGGTTAGATTGTAAAAAGTATGCTCGCTCGCTCTCTTTCTCTGTGGATCTGTAACTTGACACCACTTTAGCTGCCATGGTTCATGTTATACAAGCATGGGGGGGGGGGGACTACACAAAATGACAACTCTCAGCATTTCCTAACATTGGTAGTTCAAGTGGAGTCAAACTGCATTGATTCTTTGGTGCACCCTCACTCTCCCTCTTGTCTTTTTCTCAACTGATAGAAATATCTCCTTTCTGTTCTGTCTGTCTTTGTCCCATCAAAAAAAGGCATTAAATATTTGCCGTGTATGTGGACTGTGATCCACCCTGAGTCCCTTCAGGGTGAGAAGGGCGAAATATAAATAAAGTGTTGTTGTTGTTGTTGTTGTTGTTGTTGTTGTTGTTGTTGTTGTTGTTGCTGTTGTTATTAAGCACTGCTACTGCTGGTTCACATGCCCCTCCATTGGGAGAAATATCTAATACTCAGTAACTACAGTAATTACTTTATTTCATTTTATAAAGCATCAGAGCTTATTCAGACTGCCTGTTGATGTACATCTAAACTACCATATTTTCTAGCGTATAAGACTACTTTTAAACAGGCGTCGGCGGTGGCTGGGAGGGCCTTTACACAATTAAGACTCGTGTGCCAACTGCGACCGTACTTCGGGAAGGTGGATCTGGCCAGGGTGGTCCATGTCTTAGTCACTTCCAGATTGGACTACTGTAATACGCTCTATGTGGGGCTGCTCTTGAAAATGGCCCAGAAATTTCAATTGGTCCAACGGGCGGCGGCCAGGTTTTTAACTGATGCTCCGTACAGGGAGAGGTCAACCCTCTTGTTTAAGGAGCTCCACTGGTTGCCATTCATTTTCCGGTCCCAATACAAGGTGCAGGTGCTTACCTACAAAGCCCTAAACGGTTTGGGACCCGCCTACCTGCGTGAACGCATCTCTGTGTACAAACCCACATGATCTCTTCGTTCATCTGGAGAGGCCCTGCTCACGATCCCACCTGCATCACAAGCGCGATTGGTGGGGACGAGGGATAGGGCTTTCTCGGTGGTGGCCCCTCGACTCTGGAACTCTCTCCCTAAGGACATCAGACAGGCCCCGTCGCTAGCAATTTTTAGGAGGAACTTGAAAACGTGGTTGTTCCAGTGTGCCTTCCCAGAATAAGGAAACTCCTAGCATTATGTCCCAACGCACTTTATCAGAGATCTAGAATATCTGCATGCCCATCCCCCTCCAAACACTTTGTCTGGTCACACCCAGCACTTTTTAACTTTAATTTTTACATTTGACCCTGCCAATGTTTTTAACTGCGTCATTGTGTTGTAATGTCATTGCTTTGTTTCTCGAGTTATTTTGCTGTTATTGTTGTTATTGTTTTTACTATAGTATTTGGGCTTGGCCGCACTGAGTCCTTCGGGAGATGGTAGCGGGGTACAAATAAAGGTTTATTATTATTATTATTAAACCCAAGAAAATCTTCTCAAAAGTCAGGGGTCGTCTTCTACACCAGGAGTCGTCTTATAGAGCAAGTGCTGAAACTTCCAATCCAGATTGAAGAATCTGTGGTTGCTGCATATGGTGGGGGGAGCTCAAAAATGGCAGCAGCCTCATCCCTGCCGTATGCAGCGACTGTATGAAAGCATTAAGGGCGACGCTGTACAAGTAGAAGAAAATCCATTCATCAGGATTCGTGGACTTAATGAGGTCCCGATGGTGAGGTGAAGGGGCTCCTCACTGGGAAGGTGTAAGTGAAGGGCAGAGCCAACTGCAGGCGTTCGGGGCACCCAGGGCATGGAAAAAAGAGATAGAGTGGCTGTGTGCCCAGAAAAACACATCTCTTTTACCTGTCTGGCCCACCTTTGTATCTTATTTATTTATTTATTTATTTTATTATTTAAAACACTTATATTCTGCCCTTCTCACCCTGAAGGGGACTCAGAGCGGAGCACAACATATACATGGCAAACGTTCAATGCCTGGGTACAATACATAAACATTAAAAAATTTTTATCTAAATATTAAAATACACCATTTAAAATAACAGAATTTAAAACCATCCTAGCCATCCGCAACAAATCCAATTGGCCCTGTCATCTTTCCCATTATCGCTTCATTGCCCTGTCCCAAAAGCTTCGTCTCACAGCCAAGTTTTTACCATCCTTCTAAAGGAAAGGAGGGAGGGGGCCGACCTGATCTCACAAGGAAGGGAGTTCCATAGCCGGGGAGCAATCACCGAGAAGGCCCTGTCCCTCGTCCCCACCAATCGCGCCTGTGACAATGGCGGGACGGAAAGCAGGGCCTCCCCGGAGGATCTTAATCTCCGCGATGGTACATAGAGGGAGATGCGTTTGGACAGGTAATTTGGGCCGGGGCCATTTAGGGGTTTATAGGCCAAAGCCAGCACTTTGAATTGTGCCCGGTAGCAAACTGGCAGCCAGTGGAGCTGGCGTAACATGGGAGTTGTATGCTCCCTGTATGCCGCCCCAGTTATTAACCTGGCTGCCTCTCGTTGGACTATTTAAAGCAGTCTTCAAAGGCAACCGTCCCTCCTCCTCTGCCTCTGAGATCTCGCTCTTGAAGACTGCAGTGAAGTGGTGCTGGTGCACATGTGCGAGATCTGAGAGGCAGAGAAGGAGGTACAGTAATAGGAAAATTACCATATTGAAATAAAATCTTATGTTTTATAAATTTTTATTTGGTGTGCGTTGAAAGAGGGGTAGTCTTATACGGCGAGTATATCCCAAACTCTATATTTTAACTGGAAAAGTTGGGGGTTGTCTTATACGCCCAGTCATCTTATATGCCAGAAAATACAGTAATATTGATTTGTTTATTCCATGTGGTATTGATAGTAAATCAAGTCTACCAGATAAGATAGTTCATAGGAACTTCCACTCTTGCATAGTTCTATGGGGCAGACAAATTAAAGAGTCCATTTTGCAGCTTCTCTTTCTCAAAGACGGTGCACTCTTATCTTGGACTCTAGTGTTCTTCCATACTTGATGAGACTCAGCCATCCTTTGGAATCAGAGGAATCATGAACATTCACAGCAAGTTTATTTTTGAAGTGTTAGTGACACATCTGGTGGTCAAAACAAAGTTTATACTCCATGGGTTGTCTTGTATGCATGAATTCTCTTTGCCACAAGGAAAGGTGGGCAAGAAAATGCTCTTGTTGTTTTTATTTTCCTTGCAGATGAGTGAAGGAGTCAAACAATTCCTTTTGACATTTCCCTCTGTTTTGCTCCTTTTTGCACTGTATACACAGTTTCATTAATCCACAGTTTCGATTATTCAGTGTACTCTCCTTTATGGACAATACCTTCTTCTCAGTTCCTCTATTGTTTGTCTCATTGAAAATAATGTGGTTCGTTTCATGTATCCGTGTGAAGTCCAGGAATGTATCTCTTGCAGATATATGACTTCATCACACATAGTAAAATCAGTGTTTCTACATATTTAAGAAATGACAATCCATTATGCCCTTCACACAACACAAGCTTCAACTGTGGGGGTGAGATATTTTGCCATTTCTAAAGTGTTGGTTTTTCCAATTATTCCTGAGTTGATTGGCAAGTGACTAATTTTTTAATTCCCTGCATAGAGATGGGCCAAATGGCCAATTTTCCCATGTGATGTTAATCACTGATGCTGACTTTTGTTGCCCACTTGAATATAAAACAATAATGTTGTGTGTGGGAGGAGCCAAAATACCAATTTCTGCAGATTGCCAATGCAAGAGGCTTGGGAAAAGTAATAATTTAAAACCACTTCCTATGATCTAGTATGATGTGCTTTAAAAAAAATTGAAATCCTAGAGCAGGGGTCCTCAAACTATGGCCCGCGGGCCACTTACGGCCCGCCAAGGGCCCTTATCTGGCCCGCGGAGGAGGAGCGCCCTCCCCACACAGTGCCCTCCATTGGTTGGCTCACGCTATCCGTCAGGCCCAATGGGCAGCGTGAGCTAGCCAAGGGCAGCTGCTCCGCATGGCCTACTCGCGCATAAAGCACCTCGTGAGGTGCTTTACTCCCGAGTAGGCTGCACGGGGCTGCTCCTCCCTTGGCAGGCTCACGCTATCCGTCAGGCCCGATGGGCAGTGTGAGCCAGCCAAGGGCAGCTGCTCCGCGTGGCCTACTCGCGCGTAAAGCACCTTGCGAGGTGCTTTACTCGCAAGTAGGCCACACGGGGCTGCTCCTCCCTTGGCAGGCTCACGCTATCCGTCAGGCCCGATGGGCAGTGTGAGCCAACCAAGGGAGGCTGCCCCGGCGCTCCATGCAGTCATGCCGGCCACATGACCTTGGAGGTGTCTACGGACAACGCCGGCTCTTCGACTTAGAAATGCAGATGAGCACCACACCCCAGAGTCAGACATGACTGGACTTCATGTCAGAGGAAAATCTTTAACTAGGAATATTGTGGAAGATCCAGGGTGGGAGAAAGAACTCTTGTTTGTTGGAGGTAGGTATGAATGTTTCAATTGGCCACCTTGATTACCATTTCATAGCCTGACAGTTTTTAGGGAGATTCCTTAGTTGAGAGGTGATTAGCTGGCCCTGATTGTTTCTTGTCTGGAGTTCCCCTGTGTTTGAGTGTTGTTCTTTATTTACAGTTATAATTTTAGAGTTTTTTAAATACTTGTAGCCAGATTTTGTTCAGACTAGAAATAGGAAGATTTCCCATTCTCTGCTCCTGGAATTACTGCCTAAAGCGGGCTAGAAAGAACCCCCTCTAAGGGCCCTTCCACACAGCAAAATAAGATATGTGCAATGTGCATAGGAATTGTTTAACTGATTTTTTTTAAAAAACCTATAGTCCGGTCCTCTATTGGTCTGAGGGACAGTAAACTGGCCCCCGGTTTAAAAAGTTTGAGGACCCCTGTCCTAGAGGAACAATGGGAGGAAATCTCAGTGCAAACGACCGCAAGAAAAGTGCTTCCTTAAGAAATGTGCTTCTGTTTCAATCAAGTGTCTTGAGTTCAAATAATCCCAATGATACCTTAGTTTCAGTTGAAGGAGTTTGGAGGCAGTGTGCTGGTATCCTTGAAATGGAAGGAGTCATCATCTGCCCATGTGATAGGAATTAAATGGATGGTTGAGTTCAAAGCTGGAGGAGGTAATCCTAGTGTGTTGGGAATGAGAAAATTCTTTGTCTTTAAAGACAGAGCACCATAAAACTCTACCCTTTCCTCTGCTTTCCCTCGTTTTCTCCAGTTCAATGTGATGAAGTCAATGGAGGTCATCTATCTGTCTGTCTGTCTGTCTGTCTGTCTATCTAATCTGTCTATCTAATCTGTCTGTGTCTATCTATCTATCTATCTATCTATCATGTGTCAGGAGCGACTTGAGAAACTGCAAGTCACTTCTGGTGTGAGAGAATTGGCCGTCTGCAAGAACGTTGCCCAGGGGATGCCCGGATGTTTTGATGTTTTATCATCCTTCTGGGAGGCTTCTCTCATGACCCCACATGGGGAGCTGGAGCTGATAGAGGGAGCTCATCCGCTCTCTCCTCAGATTCGAACCTACAACCTGTCCATCTTCAGTCCTGCCAACACAGGGGTTTAATCCACTGCGCCACCGGTGGCTCCTAGGTCATATTATATTAGATATCCTATTTATTTAGTGCTGTGGTGCTGAAAGAATGGGAAGATAATATTGTAGTTGAGAGTTTCTAATGTTTATGACTACAACATCTACAATCACTTATCAAAGATATGCACAGTGATCCTGTCAGGAGTTTTAGACCAGAGAATCATAATGACCACGTGTTTGTAACCTCTTATTGTTTACTAATTATAAGCTGTTGAAGGAATGTTTGACTGGGAAATGTTCTAAGAAATTAAGAAGTATCATGATGATAATGTCCTCTATTACATTTTCCAAATTTCAGACAAATTTGGGACCATGCAACTAAATTTTGTCATTGATATATTCCCATCCTATATGTGCACATATTTATTACAAAGCGTTATTGAGCTCCATGGTGCTTACAGCAGATCATTGACCACAGAATTGTGCACAAGAGATAAAACTGAAGTCCCATATCACAGATAAAACAATAATCAGAACTTATCTGTACAAGAAAGAAGCATTAGAGGCAGTAAACTAAAATCGGGAGATAGTACTCGTACAATACGTTTATCTGAACTGTGGATGCCTAGGGAATTGAAACAATTTAAGGCAATGTTTTTTTCCAAAGTGTACCAACATCTCACTCTTGGCTGGCAGTCCAATGTGAATTGCTGGTGATAAGAGAGCTTTCAAAGTGTGTGGGATCCTCTCCCCCCCCCCTCTCTGTTTCTTGGAATTGATCTCAAAATTTCCCATAGTTCAATTGTAGTTTTAAATAATCCAATGTAATTGTGTTTTAATATTATAATAATTGTGTTTCTTATGCAACTGTTTTTAAAACTTGTTGGAAGCTACCTTGAATTCCACTATTTGGAAAAAGGCAGTATAAACTTAAAATAAGTAAACAGTAAAGAAGTAGTTGTTCCAGGAGTCAAATGCTAGATTAGAAGATATATTCTGGGACAGCTCATGAAGGTCTGAGTAGGCATTATGACAGGGGTCCTCAAACCTTTTAAACAGAGGGCCAGGTCACAGTCCCTCAAACTGTTGGAGAGCCGGATTATAATTTGAAAAAAAAAAACATGAATGAATTTCTATGCACATTGCACATATCTTATTTGTAGTACAAAAAACACTTACAACAATAAAATAATTAAATGAAGAACAATTTTAACAAATATAAACTTATTAGTATTTCAATGGTAAGTGTGGCCCTGCTTTTGTTTGATGAGATAGGGTTGTTGTTGTTGTTGTTGTTGTTGTTGTTGTTGTGTGTTTTCAAGTAATTTCAGACTTAAGTTGACCCTGGGCAAGGGCTGGGTAAATGGCCTCGGAGGACCGTATCCGGGCCCCGGACATTAATCTGAGGACCCCTGCATTATGATATGAAATGATGTGGAATTGTGCCTTTTCTATGTTCCTTCAATCTTCAATGTAATGTCTTGGGGTTTTTTTTGGTTAAGAATGTTCTTGTTGAAAACTCTACCACAGGGTTTTGTTAGCAATATTTATTAGGGGAGGTCTGCCATTGTGTTCCCCTTAGGCTGCGTGTGACTTCCCTAAGGTCACCCAGTGGATTTCCGTGGTTGAATGGATATTTCAACATAGTCTCCTGCAGTGTTGGTCTTAGTCTAATACTTGAACCACCGTGCCATGATGACTCTCTCATAATGTCTAAAAATGAATGCTATGTATTACTCTGTTCCTTCTCCACATCATTGTTCAGTTGGATTTCAACAATTTATTACATGGTGGTCAAAAGAACACATATTCCTTTGCTACATCAAGGACAATGCCTCTCCATCCAGAAAATAGAGGAGCGAAGTAGTCAAAGCATTTCAGGAGCATAGCATACTTGCAACCACTCTCCAGTTCCAAGCCACTAGTTGGAGAAAGAGCAAGGAATCATCCCTGAAAATGCATAGAGTTCTGACAACCACATCTTCTGCAAAAACTGCCAACATTTGCTCAAGCGGTAGCTTTGTTATGGCAGGGATGGGCAAAGGGCAATTCTGCAATAACATGCATTTTACAAGCTTATTTTTAGTCTTTCTTGACCCCTTAAGACAGGGGTCCTCAAACTTTTTAAACAGAGGGCCAAGTCACAGTCCCTCAAACTGTTGGAGGGCCGGATTATAATTTGAAAAAAACATGAATGAATTCCTATGCACACTGCACATACCTTATTTATAGTGCAAAAAACACTTTAAAACAATACAATAATTAAAATGAAGAATAATTTTAACAAATATAAAGTTATTAGTATTTCAATAGGAAGTGTGGGCCTGCTTTTGGCTGATGAGATAGGATTGTTGTTGTTGTTGTTGTTGTTGTTGTTGTTGTTGTGTGCTTTCAAGTCGCTTCAGACTTAAGTTGGGGCCAGATAAATGATCTTGGGGGGCTGTATTCAGCCCTCAGGCTTTAGTTTGAGGACCCCTGCCTTAAGAGTTCCTGACCATCCCTTTTCCTAACGTTTTTTAAAATAAAATTTCATATAATAGCAAACAAAGCATGTGTACATGCAAGCGTCACTCACAACCTTTAAAATGCATGAAACTTTTTCCAACACTAAAATAGAAAAAAAATCAGTGTGCAAAGCTTTTACAGCAGTAGTTCTCACCAGTTTACCAGCTTTTCAGATTTTTGGGTGTTGAAGGCCAAAATATCTGGGGACCCACATGTTGTTTTTTTTTGTCGTGTCAGGAGTGACTTGAGAAACTTCAAGTCGCTTCTGGTGTGAGAGAATTGGCCGTCTGCAAGAAGGTTGCCCAGGGGATGCCCAGATGATTTGATGTTTTTATCATCCTTGTGGGAGGCTTCTCTCATGTCCCCGCATGAGGAGCTGGAGCTGATAGAGGGAGCTCATCCGCCTCTCCCCGGATTTGAACCTGCAACCTGTTGGTCTTCAGTCCTGCCGGCACAGGGGTTTTACCCACTGCGCCACTGGGGGCTCCTAATACCCACATGTTGAGAACCACTGCTTTACAGTCACAATTGCAGGCACTTGTGGGCTAAAAGACAATCAAGGTCCCTATATGGTAACGGTGTGATTTTATCTTTGATATCGGCAAAATGAGTGTATTAAATATCCCAGGAACAGCAATTTAGTTTTCAAGTAGGTCGAAGAGCTCCTATACTCATCATAGGATACTAGTTTTTCAAAACCAGATGTAAACGTCCAGCCATTTTCTGCTTTGTTTTGTTCTGTTCTGTACTTGCTAGTTTGTGTGGTTCCAGCAAAGGCAGCTTATTGTCCCCAATACCTGCATTGTTGCCCACCTTGGCAATCTGGTAACATTGCATTCAACTAGATGTTATGAAAACAAGAGGCGGAAAGAGACATGGAGCCACCTGTGTCCTTTTTGGTGTAAGTTCTTATTGCAAAAGGGAACCGAGCATCAAAGAGATAAAAACAGATTGCTTGCCATTAAACGGAAAAGCCTTTCCTAAGGGAGGCCAACATGGTCCTCAATCTCTCACTGTTTTATGATCAGAAAGCCACTTAATGCCATTAAAAATGCTCAAGTGTCTCTGACTGCATCATCAACACTTGAGTATTGGGAAATGAAAACCAAAGAAATAAGCACTACTTCTTTTGGCAGCTTTGATGGGCGTTCTTATTACTTAAGCTTCACTTTCTTATTGGTATCAATACATTCTCTCAGATTTTGGGGCACTTTCTTAAAATCATAGACACTGAGCACAGGATTGAATTCGATGAAATCACCTGTTGGTTATCTGAAATGTTGACAAAGATCTGAACTGTGGAGTAAGGATTGCCATGAAATGGAAGAACAACAGATACTTTGGTACGCGGGCATCATATCTTAATCATTTTGCAGTAGTTTTTCTGCTTGCAGGTTGATATATTTGTGTAAAAACAAATGTAAAAACAGCTGCAGAGCCCTTTTTGAAGCAAAAGTTTATCGTTGAGTCCCAAGAAATACACACACACACACACACACAGATAGATAGATAGTGTGCAGGTACAGTTGTATCAGGAGCTCCAATTTTGTTTGCTTTGCATTGAATGTTTGTTGTAGTCCTAAGTTTCAGGGACTCTGCAGATAGGTGGTTTCTTTTGGCTGCAATCATAGGGCAAGCCACCTGTCAATTATAGTTAGGTTTCCTGGTCCCGCCCCCTTTTTTGGGTTTTGGAGGGTTCAGTCCACACAGAGAATCCTTTCATGCAGGACATATTACCAAGAGCTCCTGTAGAAAGCTTCATCTTCTACGGCTTGGCCGGGGAGATATACAGCCTACGGCTTGGCCAGGGTTATACAGCCCTACATCTCCTTTGCTGAAGGACTTCAGTCAACCATCACGGAAACCTGAATTCTTTTCCCCTGGAAGTCTACAAAGCTCTGCTTGGTAAGGGTCACTCGCGGAAGCCAGAAGCAGTTGGTACCGGATGCAGGGGCTCCACGCCAACAGAAGCAAAGACAGACTGCCCAGATTAGAAGTTAAGGATTTCCCCATTAGTTACAGTTATGAAGATAGTGCCTGTTCCCTGTGGACAAGATTGAGAGAGAGCCAATAGACTGTTAAGAAAGCCTTAAAGTACCTGTTTGTTTTCATTAATAAAGAACTTTGTTGAACCTTTAAGCAATCTAAAGACTCTGTTTTAAGGAAATCCAAAGACCTTTAATCTGAGGCAGCCCCGGCGTCCCGTTGGGCACACAGAATTTATGTCCTGTCTACAGTCTTATGCACAGGCCCAGCATGCAACAGCACAGATAGATAGATAATAAAACTGACATTAGAAGGGCATGATTTAAGATATGGATAGCATGGATACTTAATATATGAAAAAACATTATTCAACTCTAATTTTAAGAGCCACCTGCTAAGAAATACACTATGCAGAGTATGGAAAAAATACAGATCAAGATTCTACTTAAAAATACCTTTGTGGACATCTACCAAAGAAGCCTTCCATTGGACAGAGATGGGAGAGACCAATGCCCCATCTATAAACAGGCATTAATTGGGCAACAAAATGAAGCTCATCTTAAAAACCCAAGCCAACTTCAACAAGAGACAGGGGCAGCTCAACCCATTACGCAAAGTAAGCATTTGCAGTATAGTTGATTTTGCCCAGGGGCGCTCTTGAGGCGCTCTTGGGGGAAAATAGACCTTGACTTGCAAATTGTAGTTACTGGGATGTATAGCTCACCTACAATCAAAGAGCATTCTGAACTCCACCAATGATGGAATTGAACCAAAAATGGCACACAGAACTCCCACGACGAATAGAAAATATATATCAGTGATTGGTTGGGGAGGGGGGCAAAATACTGTTTGCTTATTGTTGAAAATTACCTAGGGCCGCCTCTGACAAGAGGGCACACAATTTTCATGGTTCCAATATAGACATCACGTATTAATCATATTGCAGATTCCCGTAATTAAGACATCAATACTTAATGTAGTTTTTCTCCTTGCAGTTTGATATATTTGTGTAAAAACAAATGGCTGTGGTAATGTCTTGTATGTACCTGCTCATTCACCTTGATATGCTTCCAGTTGCATGTCTAGTCCCAAACCTAGCTATACAGGATGCTGCCTTAGATCTGATCAAGTCAGATGAAATCATTTATCAATGACTTAGATGATAAAATAGAAGGCATGCTTATCAAGTTTGCAGAGGGCACCAAATTGGGATGGTTATCTAATAACCCAGACAACAAGATCAGAGTCCAAAATAACCTTAACAGAAAATAACCTTTTAGAGAAGTGGGGAAAAGTGATAAAATAATAAATTTCAAAGGGAAGAAATATATGATACTACAATTAGGCTATAAAAATCAAATGCACAGATGGGTGACACCCAGCTTGAAAAAGTACGTGTGAAAGGCTTTTGGTAATCTTAGTAAACCACAAGCCGAATATGAATCAACACTGTGATGCGGTAGCAAAAAAGAGTCGGTGAGGTTCTAGTTGTATCAATAGGAATATAGCATCTAGATTGAGGGTAATAATAGTCTCATTTTTTCTGCTTTGGTTAGATCTCTAACTACACAGATATCTATAAGTACAATGTAAGTTTAGTTTATAAAGCCTCAGAAGATATTATTTCACACAATTGAAGAAACCTTGAAAGAAACCTGAAGAAGGGATACTCCTCTTGAAACAAGGACCATAAACACCCAGGAATCCTTGTAGTATTCACAAGATTTTTATCTCATCTTGAACTCACATGGGACTATTTTGGATATGTTAAAGTTTGTCCACACAACTTTTGGAAGATCCGACTAATTATTTGGAAAACATGAATATTATGTTTGTTACACCATTGTAAATTGTCCCATCGCATTTGTTCTCTATGCCTGTGTACTATACGAAATAATTGAGTATTCTCATGATTAACTGAATTGATACTTTTGCTGAAGTTTATAGCAACAGGACATTTGTGTATTTACATTGGTTAGATCTCACCAATTCTGGGCATCACAGTTAAAAAATATTGAGAAGTTATGAGGTGTCCACAGAAGGGCAATTAAAATGACCAATGAAAGTCATACTCTATAGGGAGGGGCTTAGGGAGATGGGTATGATTAGCTTGAAGAAAAGAAAATGGAGAGGTGACATGATAACCATGTTTAGATATGGCCCATTGAGGAGGAGCAAGCTTGTTTTCTTGTACTTTAGAGACTAGGATACAGAGCAAAGGATTCAAATGGCAGGAAAATAGATTCCACCTAAACGTTAGGAAAAACTTCTTGACAGTAAGATCTGTTTAGCAGTGGAATAGTCAGTCAATTTTATAGATTAGTCCTTAGATCATATCACAATACCAAACCAAACATCAACAAGGCTTGATAAGACTTGATTACACTCTATGTAGTAAGTTAAAATAAGACATTGTCACAACACAGTAGATAAATATGATAAAACTGAATATATACATCATATTTCCTTATCACCCCTACAAGCAGTGGAATATGTTGTCTCTTCACTGGAGGTTTTTAAGCAGAGTCTAGATGGTTATCTGTTGGGAGCACTTTGATTGTATTTTTCTGTATGGCAGTGTTGTGACTCAGCTTGACTTTGAGTCTGAAGCTGAGTTCTGTGGGTCTTCTGATGATGAGGAGGACGATGGGTTATAGATTTCTGTTAGGCCTGGGTAACAACGGAAAAATTTGTTTCTAAAATCGATTTGTATTTGGGGGTTTTTTTTGTTTCGATATTTAAAATTATTACAAAATTTTCCTTTTAAAAAGTTCGATATTTACGAAATTTCGTAAATGGTAAAAAATTAACGAATCGATTTCCGAAACAATAACGAATCGATTCGTTAATGGCGGACGCGACCGCGAAATACGCTAAAAAACCTCCAAAACTTTCTGAAGCTTCCCTCTCCCTCTGTTGTTGACTGTTGGTGTGATATTATAATTTTTTTTCACTAATTAAACAATAAAACTGGCCCAGACATGCGGAAATAATAACGAAACGACCTCAAAACAATAACGAAACGAATACAATATCGAAATACGAAGCATTTACAAAACGTTTTTGAAAATTCGTTTTTTTTAAATAATTGCTCCAGAATGGTTCGTTATCGTTTTGTAATTGAAAAAATTAACGAATTATTAACGAATTACGAATTAACGAAACGAAACCGCCCAGCCCTACTATCTGTACATGCTTCAGACAGCACTGACGGTGGGGCTGCTGAAGGAGAAACCGCGAGTCAGTTCCCAGGGGAAAGGAATGTTAGTGAGACTGATAACGAGAGTGAAATCCCACACGGCCAGGTGGAGACGTCTTTGCCTTCCCACAGTGATCCGGTCCAGCTGGACCAAGATAAGGGGTTACATAGCCATGAAGATAATGAATTAATGAGCAGGCAAGATCGTCTGCAATTAAGGCTCCGGAGAAGCACTCGCTTGGCTAGCAAGCGAGAAGCCAAGGGGGCCAAAGGTCAATGCAATGCGTTCATGTCTGCAAAGGGTATTTAGCCTTGTAGCTGACAAGCAGGGGCTGCCAGTCCAATGTAGCTCTTTCCATGCAAACCTCTGTGGATTGACTTTGGCTTTTAGCAGCACACTTCTGGCTTCCTGAGTCTGGGATTTGGGCCTTGTTTTCAACTGTTTTCTATGGACTCTAGTTTGACCATTGCTAAAGGATTATTCTTCATGTATTTGCCTTTGGATCTTGGGAACTTTGTCTTTGCATTTAAGCCTTTGTATTGCCTATGGAACTTTTGCATTTTTTTTACTGTGTTTTGATTTTGGCTTTTTCTCAATAAACTACAAAACCTACAGCTTTTTTGTGGTGGTGTCTGGAGCAAGGTGAACGCTACCCTGAGTTGCAACAGGCAGGAGGTTGAAATGGATGGCTTTTGCGGTCTCATGGAACCCTACTATTCTATGATATAATGGGTCCTTCCACACATGACTAAAATCTGTGCTGAAAATGGTTAAAGTAACCTGCTTTGGCATGGGTTTCAGTCCCCACTCCCCAACCCAAACCTGGGCTGGGGGGGGGGGTAGGGTGTGGCTACATGCCACCCTGATTTAAATTGGGATGGCATGAAACCATACAAAGTCCCTCATTTACCCCGTAAAACTTACCAAAAAGGTCCCTGGTCACTATGAAGCCTCTCCTCACATCTCCGTGGCATGACAAAATGACTCTTGAGGAGATGGGAGGGGTGAGGAGGAAAATCTTTTAGGAAGGCCCAGGTCTAATTTAATTAATTTGGAATAAACTAAGGAAATTTTGGTTTATTCTGAATTAAGTAGTTTTTACCAGAAGCGTCATTTGGATGTCTCCGGTAAAAATTGAGACAGGTCCTGCATTTTGGGTCTGTCTGGATGGGCCTAAAATGTCCCTCTAGTTCTGTAATGCCAATTCTGATTGACCATGGATCTCCAGGCACTTGAACAGAATATCACATTTGTTAGCAAAGTTCTTTAATCAAAAATGGCAAGAGTGAAGCCTGGGACTTTTCTACATGCAAAACATATTCTATACCAATGTATTGTTGAAGGCTTTCATGGCCGAAATCACAGGGTTGTTGTAGGGTTTTTGGGGCTATATGTCCATGTTCTAGAGGCATTCTCTCCTGGAGAGAATGCCTCTAGAACATGGACATATAGCCTGAAAAAACTTACAACAACCCATATTCTATACCTCTGAGCTATGATCTATCCATAAAACATAATCATGTGGTACTGAATATCAACACTGATTAATATCAACACCAAAATAACCCAGTTGTAATTCTGATGACAGCCAACAGGGAACTCTGGCGTGGACTGGTCCATGAAGTCACGAAGAGTCGGAAACGACTGAACGAATGAAGAACAACAACAAATTCATTGCCTGACCTACCGGGCAAGGCCTGTTGCGGTGGGGGGTGCCTTTCCCTCTGGCCATGTTGGTAGCAGGGGCTTCTCCTTCCCAGAAGCTCTTGTGTGGTGGGAAGTTTCCTGCCAGTGGGTCAGCTGGCCAACCAGCGGTCAGCCCCACCCAGCTCCTGGCATTGGCCAGGGGCTGGTTGCACCCTGTGCCCAGCAGCCTTAAATAGGCTGCACAGGGCCTAGCAGGTACCAGGCCTGCTTTGAGTTGTCCTCCCACCCACCCTGCATGTTCATGTTTTTGTTCGGCGTTGCAGTTGTGTTCATTATCTGTTCATCACAACTCCGGTTGGCATGTGGCATGGGCCCTGGATCTGGTTCTGCCCCTCCTCTATTGGCGGGGAGGGAACATCCGGCGGTTTCAAGGGGTGCCATGTCATGTCATTGTGCCAGTGGGCCAGTTGGACTCATCAAGTATCGGTCAGCAGCGGGCTGATCGATCTTGATCCAGAACCCATGCCTAGCAGCCAACCCTGTATTCCTGTAATTAATAAATTAAGTTGTGACCATTTTTACTCCATCTATGTGTCCGTGTCAGGGGAGGAGTGTCGCCCATCCACACGCAATTCTGATTATTCAGCACCAAAGCTTTCCAGGATTCACCCCATTAGTTCTACAGCTACCTGTAACATATTGTCGTGAAATTGGATTGCTGTTTACATCCCAAATTTGAATAATCTCAGTTAATATTTCTCCTCCTCCTCCAAAATGACTCTTCTGCTTGGGTTAGTTCAGGTCTACTGTTCTGCTCAGAGAAATATTTCCCATTGTCTCCCTCCCCAACCCCACTTCCCAGCTCAAACATAAAGGGATATTTATTATTGTTAATATGTAAACAAAAGTGGCAACACTTGCCACTCAACTAGACCTGACTCTTATCTCCTGAAACCACTCTGATCTGGCTTGTACGCACATAGCAAAACACAGTAACAGAACAGATTTTCCCAGAAACTGCAGAGCAAGATGTGGGTTTTGGTATATTTCTTTCACTGGTAAAGGGGTTGTATGTTATGTATCACAATCAAGGCATCTTCAAGATGAGCATTGGTCCTTTCATTGTCATTTCAATTGATTCTTCAAGTTGGTGTTTTATAGAATAGAGATCTTATAGTAAGATCCATTTAAGCTCACTGATGTTTTCAGTTTCTTCGCTGTCACGTTTAACAGATTAACACCAGTTAAATAAGGGAAGGCAGGCTCTGGAACTCCCTTGTAATCAGTGCTAGGCTGGTGCCCTTCCTGTGTCCTTCCCTAAGCAGGCATAGATCTTTTCATTTAGTGGGTTTCCGGCAAAGAGCTGGCTGCTGAGCAATGGTAATTTAAATAGAGATGCATTTTGAAATTGCTTTTTAAATTTAATAGCAATTTCGTACCATAATCTGTTAAATAGTTTTTAAAGAGAATAACATCTACCCTGTTTTTTTCCTTGTGCCGGTTTTAGCTTTACCCATGTTCAATTTGTCATAAGTCACTTTGAGTCCCAACTCTGAGAAGAAAATGGGATGAAAGTCAAATAAATGAATAGAAGGTTGCTGCATTAAGCATTCTACCTATTAGAAGTATTGAACTATCACTTGTTCAAAACTCCTTAATGGTTCTTTTTCAAGAAGAAAGTTATTGCAAGTGCACCTGGGGTTAGAACTGAACCTATCCAATAAACCGAGCCTTATCCAGTAAGGTGTTTGATGGATCAGTCCGTGGATAGACCAGGCGAGCACCCCTGCCCAGCGTCTGTGAAGGAAGAATTGAGTCCTGACTGCCCAGCAGTACTAAACATGGTTTGGTGTCACTAGATAGCCACAGTTATTGACACCTTCCATCTTCCATGTCACAGAAATCTCCAGCCATGACATAGGTCCTACGTGTCAGCCATTGCCAGCAGTGACGTCAGGTGTGAGTGGGGAAATGGGAGAGTATGAACCCCTCTTCTCTCTTCTCCCTTCCTCTATCTCCCCATTGATGTTTGACACGTTGGACCAGTGTCATGTCTGGAGACTGCTGCAACATGGAGGATGGGTAACTGTCACCCCATGTCTTCTTGGGCCTTCTCTGTGGTGGCCCCCGGCTCTGGAACTCGCTCCCCAGGTATATTAGACAAGCCCCCACCCTGGCAGTCTTTAGTAAGAGCTTCAAAACTTGGCTGTTTCAGTGTGCCTTCAATGAATGAATGAACAATAATTTCCTGACCTGACCAAGTCCTGCTAAATGCCCTCACAAGCACTTTATTTTATCTGTTAGTGCAATCAAATCCTACTTTTCCCTCGGATCCCCTGCCCAGGTACATTAAACTGTCGTCTCACCCAGTGTTTTAATTTTAATCTATTGGATCTGGCCCTGCCCACTGAGACTGATTTCCTCATCTTAAATGTCACAACTTTATATTGTTGATGTACTATTTATAATGGTTTTGAATTGTATTTTATTCTTTATATTTTATTGCTGTGTTTTGTTGTATATTGATCTATTACATTGTTGGGCTTGGCCTCATGTAAGCCACTCCGAGTCCCTTTGGGGGGATGCAAGGAGAAGTGGCAGCTTCCCCCCCCCCCCCCCCCCCTCCACCACCACCTCCAAAGACTATTGTTCCTAATCTTTTAATAAATAGATCTATTTTTCATGACTCTTTGGGTAATTTGTATTTTTCTATGTACTGTATCTATCTCTCGTATATAAGATGTATAAACTGCTTTATAAAATGTATCAAGACATAGCCCAGTCAACTTTCCATGACCCGGCAAAGATAATCCCCTGAAAATAAGATGGCTGGATGAATCCATCTGGCTGTTTCCCAAGCCAGACCCATTGTTTATGAGGAGATAGGTGACTTCCCGTGCCAGCCCAGATTAGCCCGCGACTGTTTGTATAGTTATATAGTTCACTTGAGGCTCAGAGATGGCTGCCTGCAGAAACAGAGACTTAAGAACAGGTATATTTATTAACTCTTTTATTCAATAACTAAGCCGTTCATTACTCAAGATCAGTGCCTTTGTCTCTTGAGTCTTGCATCTTTATTTTCTAAGATCCACATCTTTGTTTGACTTGGAACGGGACATTTGATCTCATCAAAAGCTCATCAACGTATCTTTACCATTTGTTTTCCCCAGACAGTGCCCTCCCACAGGGTGTCTCTTCAATTGATTAATCCTTTATTCTGACCAGTCCCCAGTTGCCATTCTTGCCAATCCCAACACAGATTCTAGCCTGCCTTTTTTCCAGCCAATCAAGAGAAGGAGTGGGAAGTCTGAATAGCTGTCAGAACTGGATAAGATGTCTTGTATTTCTCAGTATGTTTATTTATACAAACTACTATACTTGCATTCTTTTTGGCTAAATTGTAATAAACCTCTGTAGCTTGTCTTCAACCTGGCGAGTTGGTTTTTCTGTCGTGGCCTACCTGGTTTAGCATACGCTCGACAGGCACAGATTCTCTTATATGTGGTCCAACTTAACCACAAATATTGCCCATTCATGATCCAGAAGATACACTGGTATTCCAGAGCTGCCTAGTGTTGTATCAGAATTTGAGTTATTCTCAAGCTTCCTCCACTATTACATACAGTTTCTTAGAAAACAGCTATTTAATTATGCATAAAATCCTGCTCACAAGTTGTACACTATATTTATTCCTTGGGATAGTCTTACTATGGATGAAGCATACTTCAAACAAGTTGGGGAAATGTTTGTATTGCCTCCTTGAATTGGTGCAGGTAGTGATTTTTTATGGGGATGTTTAATTTTTTATTTAATGAGATGGAGCAGTCAATTAGTATTAGTATCAAAAATGAAGAAAATAAAATCATTGTTTTAAGAAGAACTTGTACAAAATGTAAAAACTCAATCAATCAGCTGGGATTCTCCATTTGGTAAAGAATAAAAGTCCACAGAATCTGAATTGCAAACGAGTATGCCAATTAGGTAAATCACTTTTTGTTTTTTTGCTGTGACATTACCATTTATGTGGATGACTAGTGTGTATATATTTTCATAGAAACATTATCGCTCTTGGGGAAATTTTTTGGTAACATTACCATAGAAACTGTCAGCCCTCACTGATAGGAAATATTTAATGAAGAAAGATTGCATAATATAGTGGTCCTCCGGGAGGCTGACAATTCTTTAGCAGAACTGTGCCCAACATTGATTAATTTGGAGAATAATACTCTCTCTCGCTTTCGCTTTCACACACATACCTAGCAACAGTGATGTCTTTCCTAAAGGATTGCAGGCATACATGGTTATAGAATTGCTATGGCCTCTTTTTTCCCAGCCAAATGGAATGAGGTATTCATTGTATTTCATTTGCTTGTTAGTCTCAACTTCTTTCTCTGCTGTCCCCATGCCACACACATTGCATTGTGTAACACCATTTTAAAAATATTTTGTTCCTGGTTTGAAAGTGCTATTTTCTGTTTAAGTGTGCGGTATTTTCTTTGAAAGTAATTGTTATACTCCAGAAACTTCGTTTTTGTGGATGCCACAAACAATGTTGAATTGGTTGACTATGAGATATTTCTTGAAAAACTATAGCAAAATGTGCTGCAGGGTGTCCTGCAAAAGCAAAGTGTTTTCAGTTTAATAAACTTTTTCCATGTTTTTTTATGATAGAACCAATTAGGAAATGACATTTATAACCCAGGAACAAAAGTGTTATTGACAAGGCATTAATAAATAATGGGAAGCTTTCAAACTCCTAATTACATTTCCCCTTTCATGCAGATGAAACATAAGAATTTGTCTATCTGAACCTGTGCTGGTACGGCTGTACCAGGAGCTCCAACATTATTTGCTTTGTATTAAATGTTTGTTTGCAGTCCTAGGTTTCAGGGACTCTGCAGATAGGTGGCTTCCTTTGGTTGCAGTCGTAGGGCAAGTCACCTGTCCATCATCGTTAAGTTTTGGTCCCGCCCCTTGCTCAGGGCAATTGGGAAGGGAAGGGAGCCATTTTTTAGTTAGTCTCAGCAAGGAAAGCTAATGTACAAGACGTGTGCAAGCTTCCCCTGTACAAAAAGCTTCAACCCCTAAGACTTTCCAGGGGGAAACAGTCTTAAGAGCATCCAAGACTTTCCAGGGGAAAACAATCTTAAGAGTCTCCAAAGATTTCCAGGAAAACATTCCTAAAGACCAAAGAACTCCAGCTGGAGAATATCTAAGCCTTTACTGGTAGGTCCACTCGGTGCTTCGAGATGCAGTTCGACCCGGTAGCAGAGCCCACATCAGTAAGGGTTAGATTACAGTCAGCTTGGGAGAAGTTAAAAAGGGGATTTTCCATTTAAAGTAAAGAAGAAGTTATAGAAGACAGTTGCCTGTCCTTCGTGGGCAAGATTAGGAAGTCACCAGTTGCATAAAGCTTGTCTTCTCTTGAAGACAAGAGAAGTTTCTGTTTGATTGTTCTTTAATAAAGAACTTTGTTATACTTCACGAGCCTTCTAAAGATCATTTGTGGTGGAAAACCTCTGAGAACTTCTCTTTGGGCCCCCTGGCTTCCCGCTGGGCAAAGGTTGCACGTCCTGTTCTAAAGGAAATTTTTTACAGGCCCAGCACGCGACAGAACAGAACCATTTGAAGGAAGGAAATGGGAATGAGGTTCTGATCCTAAGCTGCAGCACCTCTCTGCCATTTTTGGATCCCCATGGTTAGTGGAGCCACATATGTTTAAAATGGGGTTTAACTACAATGTAGGCACAAGAAGTGCGACATTGAAGCATGCAAGCAAGGGAACTGTCACCATATACACAAACAATATGGCATTAGCTTCACAACTCTTCATAAGTTTAGATTCACAACTCTGTGTTCCCTGCAAATAACTTGCTCCTATTTTTATCTCATTAGAGTCTTTTAATTGTTTTATCCTGTATATGTGGCCTGCCCATTGTTATTGTGATTGTGCTTATTGGAATGTTATTTTATGACTGTGTTTATAATTTTTTTGTCCCTTTATGTAATTTTGATGATGTTGTTTGTTGTTTATGTTCTTGTTTTATTTTGCTGTAATATGTTGCCCGGGCTTGGCCCCATGTAAGCCACACCGAGTCCCCATTGGGGAGATGGTGGTGAGGTATAAATAAAGATGATGATGATGATGAGATAGTGCCATGCAAGCAGTACTGTAAAAACATGCAAATAGTGGAATTTGCATACTTGCAAAGTACTGCCTGCATTGCACTTTCTAATGTCACTCGTGTGTGTGTGTTTCGTTACTATGATCTTGCCCATATCCATCAAGTGTTTTTCTGTATGCATCTCTTTCTAATCATACTTACTTACTTAGGCGTTCCCTTATTGTCCGAGTAAGATAGTCCTCCAAGATCAGTGTACTGGTGGGTCTGTAGGTGTCTGTGGAGCCCTATTCTTGATCTGCATCTGCGATAATGGCCACAGGTGCATTTGGCAGCAATGAATAATTGTAAGGGGCCAGTGAAAACATAAAAGAAAGAAGAGAAGATTTAGAAAAAATAATTTGCAGGGCGTAGGTCAAATAAGTTTGGGAACCACTGATGTAGACCATTGCCTGCTATTGCCAAAAGACACTGGTCCTGTACTTTATTTATTTACAGTATTTATATTCCACGCTTCTCACCCCGCAGGGGACTCAGGGCGGATTACAATGTACATATACATGGCACACATTCAATGCCATAGACACACAACATATATAGACAGACACAGAGGCAATTTAACATTCCAACTTTTCTTGAGGGTATTCTGGCCACCAGGGGAGCTGTCCCTTCACCAACCATTTGTGACACTGATGAAGTACTTCCTCATTCTTTGCATGCTTGCTGGAGATGTTTATGGCCTCGTAAATTAGTTAAATTTGCCTCCCTGCATAAGCGATACTTAAATTTCCTACTTGACAGATGAAACTGTCTTTCGGGCTGCAAAGGTCGACAGCAAGCTACACAAAATTGGTCGGAAGCTCACTCCGACCCAGGCTTGCTTCGAACTCATGACTTTTCAGTTAGTAGTGATCTTAACGCAGCTGCGCCACAGTCCCGGTGCAAATTGGGGCCACAAATGTTGTACACAAAGCTGAAAATGATGCCTCCAGAGGCTTGAAAGCAAGTTTGTATTTGATTGGTTTAACAGGACTGTGAGCCATCAATATAAGCAATTTCTTGGAAGAGGATGTGGCTATAAGTAGGCTTGACCTCACAGGTCTGCACTGTCTTCAATAACAGTGCTGAACACAGTTATTCTCCAGACTTGGTGGATGGCCTGGGCTGGGAAAAACCTCAGAAACCACTAGGGGAGATTTGGATGCAATGGATTAAGAGAACAATTTGCTACAGTTGTACAGACTGTTCTTAAATCGGCACAGAGGAGGGGTGATTTCAGTGAAGAATGAGTTCTTCTAGGAACAGAACAACAGGAAAGAAGACAAACAGAGCCTGGCTTCAGAAAGTTAGCAGTAGGTACCTCGTGGTAAGGGTATACTTGCATTGGGTTGGAGATTGTGATCAAAGCTTGGAAGAAAAAGAATGTTTTCCTACTCTGCGAGGGATCAACTCCCTTAAGATCCCTGCTAATGAGAGAAAGGACTTGGATCATACAGAGTACCAGGAGATCTGGGTTGTTGTAGGTTTTTTCGGGCTATATAGCCATGGTCTAGAGGCATTCTCTCCTGACGTTTCACCTGCATCTATGGCAAGCATCCTCAGAGGAAAAAGGGTTTATATATCTGTGGAATGACAAGGGTGAGACAAAGGACTCTTGTCTGCTGGAGCTAGGTGTGAATGTTTCAACTGACCACCTTGATTAACATATAATGGCTTGACAGTGCCTAGAGCAAACTTTTGTTGAGAGGTGATGAGATGCCCTTGTTTGTTTCCTCTCTGTTGTGCTGTTGTAATTTTAGAGTTTTTTTTAATACTGGTAGCCAGATTTTGTTTATTTTCATGGTTTCCTCCTTTCTGTTGAAATTGTCCACGTACTTGTGTGTCCACATACCAGGAGATAGTTAAGATATACATATAGGAAGAAACTGGTGGGTTCACGATTTAGTCATGCTACTAGATTGACTCTAGAAAGAGGAAACTTTACTTGTTCCTATGTCCTGTGAATATAAACATATAGTAAAAGGTAAAGCTTTCCCCTGACATTTAGTCAAGTAATGTCCAACTTTGGGGGGGGGGGGGGGGCTCATCTCCATTTCTAAGCCAAAGAGCCGGCGTAGCCCATAGACACCTCCAAGGCCATGTGGCCTGCATGACTGCATGGAGCACTGTTACCTTCCTGCAGAAGCGGTACCTATTGATCTACTCACATTTGCATGTTTCGAACTGCTAGATTGGCAGAAGCTGGGCCTAACAGTGGATGCTCCCTGCTCCTCAGATTCAAACTGCCAACCTTTCGGTCAGCAAGTTTAGCAGCTTAGCGGTTTAAACATATAAATACCTATAAAGGAGGGACCAGATGTTCTTTGCCACAGTTCCATCAGCCACAGTCAACATAACTAATTTAACTAATTTATGAGGCCATAAAAAAGACTCCAGCAAAAAGCATGTGGAGAATGCGGAAGTACTTCATCAGTGTTGCAGATGGACGATGAAAGCGACAGCTCCCCTGGCGGCCAGAAAAAGTTAAATAGCCTCAGTGTATGTCTATATATGTTGTGTGTCAAATTGGCATTGAATGTTTGCCATATATGTGTATATTGTAATCTGCCCTGAGTCCCCTGCGGGGTGAGAAGGACGAAACATAAATGCTGTAAATAAATAAATAAAATAACTGCTTCCATCATAGGTTATGATCCCACAAGATCTGGAGGGCCACATGCTCCCCATCTCTGCTCTAAAATATGCTTTCATATCATTTTCTGGAAAATATGCTAATGAAAAAGGAGAGCAATAAAGTGAGTGCATTCTGGAAGTCACGACTCCACTGTGCTCATTACATTTAGCTAATTCAGCCTCCCAATGAGGGAAAACGAGAGGAAAGTATGTGTAGAACATGGAAAGCTGAAGCTGACTGTGAAGATCTCTGTGTAGCGAATGCCTATTTGTTGATATTTATATTTATACAGTGTTTATTCTGCCTAATGTATTTTAAGAGAGAAAAAATGCTGCTTTCTCTTTTGTAGAAATGCTACAGATCTACACAAATCATAAGTATTGATGATACAGAATGTTAAAAACCACAAATGCTGTTTCCTAATGTTGCTTGACATAATGTTGTGTGTGTGTGTGTGTGTGGCTTGGAAATGTGCTCATGAAATCTCAGGTTAGAGTCTTAGCTTACTTGGCCATATGCATGCTAATCTGATGCCTTGTCTCAGGGATAGATACTATAGGCATGAGTATGTTATGCATGCTCATTAGTGCTGTGGGTATGTACTGAATGTACTGTGGGTATGCACTGAAAATGAAGAATTGAGAAACTGCAAGTCACTTCTGGTGTGAGAGAATTGGTCGTCTGCAAGGACATTGCCCAGGGGACGCCCGGATGTTTTGGTCCTTTACCATCCTTGTGGGAGGCTTCTCTCATGTCCCGGCATGGGGAACTGGAGCTGACAGAGGGAGCTCATCCATGCTCTCCCTGGATTCAAACCTGCAACCTGTCGGTCTTCAGTCCTGCCAGCACAAGGATTTAACCCTGGGGTCCTCAAACTATGACCCAGGGCCCAGATACGGCCCTACAAGGTCATTTACCCGGCCCTCACTCAGGGTCAACCTAAGTCTGAAATGACTTGAAAGCACAACAGCAACAATCCTATCTCATCAGCCAAAAGCAGGCCCACACTTCCCATTGAAATACTAATAAGTTTATATTTGCTAAAAATGTTCTTCATTTTAATTATTGTATTGTTTTTAAGTGTTTTTTGAACTGGAAATGAGATATGTGCAGTGTGCAAAGGAATTCATTCATGTTTTTTTCAAATTATAATCTGGCTCTCCAACAGTTTGAGGGACTGTAACCTGGCCCTCTGTTTAAAAAGTTTGAGGACGGCTGGTTTAACCCACTGTGCCACCGGGGCTCCCAAAAGACTTTACTATTATGTGCAGACTAATAATGAGCCCCCGGTGGCTCAGTGGGTTAAACCACTGAGCTGCTAAACTTGCTGATTAAAAGTTGCAGGTTCAAATCCGAGGAGCAGTGTGAGCTCCCACTGTTACCCCCAGCTTTTGTTAACCTAGCAGTTCGAAAACATGCAAATGTGAGAAGATTAATATGGACCGCTCTGGTGGGAAGGTAGCGGTGCTCCATGCAGTCATGTTGGCCACATGACCTTGGAGGCATCTATGGACAATAGGCCTGGGTAACAACGGAAAATTTTGTTTCTAAAATCGATTTGTATTTGGGGTTTTTTTTGTTTCGATATTTAAAATAATTACAAAATTTTCCTTTTAAAAAGTTCGATATTTACGAAATTTCATAAATGGTAAAAAATTAACGAATCGATTTCCAAAACAATAACGAATCGATTCGTTAATGGCGGACGCGACCGCGAAATACGCTAAAAAACCTCCAAAACCTTCTGAAGCTTCCCTCTCCCTCTGTTGTTGACTGTTGGTGTGATATTATAATTTTTTTTTCACTAATTAAACCATAAAACTGGCCCAGACATGCGGAAATAATAACGAAACGACCTCAAAACAATAACGAAACGAATACAATATCGAAATACGAAGCATTTACAAAACGTTTTTGAAAATTCGTTTTTTTAAATAATTGCTCCAGAATGGTTCGTTATCGTTTTGTAATTGAAAAAATTAACGAATTATTAACGAATTACGAATTAACGAAACGAAACCGCCCAGCCCTAAAGATTAGTATCTTTAGCTTAGGAATGGAGATGAGCACCAACCCCCAGAGTCGGACACGACTGGACTTAATGTCAGGGGAAACCCTTTATCTTTAATAATGAGGCATAGATGTATTTATTTATTTATTTATTTCTGATATTTATATCCCGTCTCTTCTCTGCCCCGAAAGGGGGACGGCTTACATAGGCAGCAATTCGATGCCTACATGAACAATTAATACAATAACCATTAAACAAACCATCAAACCATTAAAATACATAGAATACATAAAATACATTTATTTATTTATTTATTTATTTATTTATTTATTTACAGCTTTTGTATTCCACCCCCTCACCCCGCAGGGGACTCAGGGAGGATTACAGTGTGCACATATATGGCAAGCATTCAATGCCAATTTTTGACATACAAACATATACAGACATAGACAGAGGCTATTTAACTTTTTCAGGCTGTCAGGGGAGCTGTCGCTTTCATCGTCCATCTGCGACGCTGATGAAGCACTTCTGCATTCCCCGCATGCTTCCCCGCTGGAATGCTTTGCTGGAGTCTTCTTTATAGCCTCATAAATCAGTTAATTTAGCCTCTCCACACTTTAAGGTGGTACCTTATTTTCCTACTTGACAGATGCAACTGTCTTTCTGGTTGCAAAGGTCGACAACAGGCTACACACAATTGGTTAGAAACCCCCTCCAATCCGGGCTGGCTTCGAACTCATGACCTTTTTTGGTCAGAGTGATCCATAATACATAAGCCATTAATTAAACAATATAAAACATTTGTTATCAAATAGAATCATATCCTCACGTAAATCTTCTTTCCAATCCATTTCCACTAAAGTGCTAATTTATATCTGCTGACCGAAAGCCTGGTCCCACAGCCACGATTTTACTTTCTTCCTGATAGTCAGGAGGGATGGGATTGATCCCATCTCGCTCGGAAGCACGTTTCACAGGCGGGGGGCCACCACCGAGAAGACCCTGTCTCTCGTCCCCACCAGCCGCATTTGTGATGTTGGTGGGAACGAGAGCAGGGCCTCCCCGGATGATCTTAAGTTACGAGGTGGGATGTAGAGGCAGATGCGTTCAGACAAGTAAACTGGGCCAGAACCGTATAGAGCTTTATAGGTCAAGACCAGCACTTTGAATTGAGCTCGGAAGTGGACAGGCAGCCAGTGGAGCTGATGTAACAGGGGGGTGGTATGCTCCCTGTATGTAGCTCCTGTTAGTAATCTAGCTGCCGCCCGTTGGACTAACTGCAGTTTCCGAACCGTCTTCAAAGGCAGCCCCACATAGAGTGCATTGCAGTAATCTATTCAGGATGTGACCAGAGCATGGACCATCATCGCCCGATCAGATGTAAGGATTTATGAGAAATTTCACTTGGAATATGTCTGATTTTAGTCTTTCTTTGGTAGTAATTTTCATTTATCTTGTCATATTTTGAGACTATATGTGAAAAAAAAAATCTTTTCCGGCCAGAAGCATCCTGGGATGTTGAACCCTTACATGATTCCATAAATCTTCTGTGTATCTTCCAGAACTCCCTGTGGTGCTGAACTCACAACCCCTGGCACACAATTTATTAGATTTGTATAGGGCTGAGCTGCAAAATATAACCCAAATGCGGGATATATTTTGTAAGATTAACCAACACTTTCTACAGTGATCTGGATAGCCTGACTTTTTCTTCTTTTTGTGCTTTATTCTGTTCCCCTTTGCTTCAAGATAATTGTTTGGCAAGCACAGAATAAAATGGATCCTGAATCTTAATGTGCTGTATTGTATACACCTTAATGTAGTGCCAAGGCACAAAATGCTAATGGAACAATTTGGAGCTAGGGTACGTCTCAGAAATATAATACCTTCTAATTGAATAACTGATAATGAACAGTCATTATATAACTCGCAAATATTCCATGTCCTATAAGTGACTTGGATGATTATTTGAGGTGGGAAATTCAGCTCTAGTGAAAGAGCTGCTAGCTAACAAGTAACAATTTTCTACCCAATGCTATGACTTCCAAACCTCCGAAGGCTTGTATAAATAGATCCTATACAATCAGTCATTGCACAGTACACTTCATTACAATTGCTCATTTTGTACTCATTGTAACAAAACTATGTCTGTTTACTTAGGTTATGGAGGGTGCTTGGTGATTTCCTTGATTTCATTGGAGGCACACTGGATATTATTCACAGTGGATGAATAATAGTGGGGCAGAGAGGGGGTAGCAAGCTTTCAGGTGGGGGGGAAAAACAGACTTAACTATCATATATGCAAGAAGAGCGGTATGTACCAGTCTTCCTTCATATACTCAACTATGAATTGGGGATTCATAGGGGATCACAACCAGACACAGTGAAGACATCTGCCCTTGCGCTATGCTACTCTGCTGCTGAGTACGCATGCCCAGTGTGGAACATATCTCACCACACTAAAACAGTGGATGTGGCTCTTAATGAGACATGCCGCATTATCACAAGGTGTCTGTGTCCTACACCACTGGAGAAATTACATTGTCTAGACGGTATTGCACCACCTGACATCCGCCAGGAAGTAGCAGACAATAGTGAAGGGACCAAGGCAGTGACATCTCCAGCTCATCCCTTGTTTGGGTATCAGCCAGCACATCAACGATTTAAATCAAAAAATAGTTTTCTAAGATCTACAGAGACACTCGCTGGAACACCCCACCAAGCGAGAGTCCAAAAGTGGCAGGCTCAAACCCAGAACTTCAATCAATGGCTGATACCAAATGAGAGACTCCCCCCTGGGCACACAGAAAACTGGGCGACGTGGAAGGTGCTGAACAGACTGCGCTCTGGCACCACGAGATGCAGAGCCAACCTTAAGAAATGGGGCTACAAAGTGGAATCCACGACATGCGAGTGTGGAGAAGAGCAAACCACTGACCACCTGCTGCAATGCAACCTGAGCCCTGCTACATGCACAATGGAGGACCTTCTTGCGGCAACACCAGAGGCACTCCAAGTGGCCAGATACTGGTCAAAGGACATTTAATCAACTACCAAGCTTGCAAACTTTGTGTTTTGTCTGTCTGTTTGTTTGTTTTGTTTTGTTTTGTTAAAAATGTAATACAACTGTCTGGTTCCTCCTGACACGATAAATAAATAAAATAAACTATGAATTTATTCTTAGCAGTTTGCTTATAACATGTTAGAGACATTCTTGGGTAGAAAAATTAGGTACTGAGGAAAATGAAAGGACTACAGCTTAATTGAAGGACTTCATCACATGGAATAATTTAAATGTTTGGGATCATTGCTTTTCCTTTAAGATTCACAATAGCCCATTAGCTCATTTGGAAATTAAATGGATGATTTTCCTACTCACATCTCACCTTCTCCTTTTTTTCTGCTTTCTTTAGGACTTATTAATTTGGTTTGCCAGCACTCAGAGATTTGTTTTCTCCTATGGTCCCTGTGCCATCACACCCAGACACTATAAAGTTAAAACTAAGATGTGCTTCTCTCTTTATCCGGGTGAACTCCGAGTGACTTACTTGTTGTTGTTCATTGTTCAGTCGTCTCCGACTCCTCGTGACCTCATGGACCAGCCCACGCCAGAGCTCCCTGTCGGCCGTCACTACCCCCAGCTCCTTCAAGGTCAGTCCAGTCACTTCAAGGATGCCATCCATCCATCTTGCCCTTGGTCGGCCCCTCTTCCTTTTGCCTTCCACTTTCCCCAGCATAATTGTCTTCTCTAGGCTTTGCTGTCTGCTCATGATGTGGCCAAAGTACTTCAACTTTGTCTCTAGTATCCTTCCCTTCAATGAGCAGTCGGGCTTTATTTCCTGGAGGATGGATTGGTTGGATCTTCTCACAGTCCAAGGCACTCTCAGAACTTTCCTCCAACACCACAGTTCTAAAGCATCTATCTTCCTTCACTCAGCCTTCCCTAAGGTCCAGCTCTCACATCTGTATGTTACTACAGGGAATACCATGGCTTTGACTATACGGATCTTTGTTGCCAGTGTGTTGTCTCTACTCTTTACTATTTTATCGAGATTGGACATTGCTCTGCTCCCAAGAAGTAAGCATGTGCCTTACTTAGAAGCTCAGAATTCCCAGCAACTGAGGCCAGTCCAGATTTGAACATCAAACAGAACATTTATTTCTCAAAGTCCTTGACAGACTTGGCATAGCTTGATGAAGTTACAAACACAATCAACTTGTGAAACCATATAGATGTTCTTTCCTTCCCTTTTTCTTCAGCTGCTGAATTAACTTTCCCCAACGGTAGAAAAATCCTGGGATCTTTTACCCTAACCCTGAGCTGCTATCTTTTAGAAAGAGCGGGTCTTCCCCAATCCAAGTTCAAGGTTAGTTTGGGGGTGAAGTAATGGAGCCTCTCCCAATGGCAGAGAAATCCTGAAATATTCTCTGCCCCAGCGCTGAGCTTTAGAAAGAGCAGGTCTTCCCCTATCTGAGCTCAGCACCAGTTTCAGAGGCAAGAGGGTAACTGTGCTCACGATGGCCTGTTCGAGCTGCCTAGCTTGGCTACCAGCACATCTGAGGCTTTTTCTATACTGAAGAAGACAGGAGAGCTTCTCCAAAATGGAGATCTCATCCCCAGGAAAAAGGGCGGTCTCTGGACCAAAGAGATACTTTTTTAAGCCATTAGCTGCAAAAGGCTTGCAGGCTGGCTTCCAGCCCCTGTTAATAGTTAACTTTCAGGGTGCTACTGAGACTGTAGCAACCCTGGGGGAAATGCAAAGGGGTGCTATTTCAAGCAACTAAGGGGCAACGAAAACCAAGCTCCTGGAAGATGGAACAGTCCCTCCAGGATTTTGATAACTTATCTTTTTTTTTTTAAAAAAAAAACAAAAACCATCACCCCAAATTGTAGGAAGTGGTTTTAAATTAACCCAGATCTTTCCCCATGCCTCTGCATTGGGAAAGAAAAGCTTTGCTTGAGAGATTGTGTTAACTGGGACAGAAAAGAAACTCCACCCCCCCCCCTTTGGTTAAGATGTGTCAGATCAAAAACTAGCCAGGTTTTTTTTAAACATGTGTCATAGACAGTTCCAAAAGTTTCCTTTCTGCTTTTCCTGCTACTAAAAATACGCACAAATAATCTATATACTGTTTACCCACAAGCATAAAGAAATTACATATATTAGAAACCAACACTTTCTCATTACTTTATTTTCCAGACCACCAGACTGGGCCACACCAACGTGTGGCAAGGGACAGCTAGTATATATATACATATATTTATCAATATATAAGTACATCCAACATCTGCCCCATAATGACATCCAACATCTGCCCCACGAGGAAGGTACTTTGAAGTGGTGGATTTCTAGCCCCTCAGGGGCTATCCGTCACTGCTCGGGCTCTTCGTTCCAGTTGGCGCACGCAAAAACAGTCTCAGACAGACTCAAAGAGGATGAAACTTCTTTATTCACAGCTGTGAAGGCAAATGGTACCAGCTGCAACTCAGCTCAAAAATGGAAACCGCCACAGACAAAAAACATTCCCTGAGGGTTTTAATACCTCTTTGTAAACATCTCAGGTCACAGTTCTAGCCTAGGTCCTAAGTTTCCCATATTTGGTCACATTATAAATCTTATACTTTCATTGGCTTAAGCTCACCTCTGTATTCTACCAAATTAGGCACTAAGAAAGATGAACAAGAAGACCCAATATGCATTGCTTCTTCCCAAACGGGAGGGGGTACTCCTGCTTTTTCTAACTTTGGTTCCTATCTATTTAATGATAGGGTTGGCCCTCCTGAAAGGAAGAATGGCTAAATAAATAACTAAATCATACCAAATGGCCTTCTTTGTACAATGTTTTTCTGAGTCACATTTACAATATTTGAATGACTACCATAAAATGTCTGGTACTTGGGGCATGCTGATTTGCAGAATGGTAGGCACAGCTTGTTACGAAACATTAATTTCATAGAAATAATAATTATTGGAAAGATGATGGATAGCCATTCATTTACCTATAGGTCTGCCAAAGTGTAATGAACCCATGATTTCTGTTCTCTAACATGTGTGCTTAAATGACTAGAATGCTTAATGAAATTTGGATAATTCATGTTTTCATCCAACTGAATCATGAAACTAAGACTGCCAGATAGGGCTATTGAAAGGAGGAAAATGAAGAAGAGAACTATATGTTCTGTCTTAAGTTTATTGGGTAGAAGGTGCTACATCAAGCTGCTGTAAATAAATGAAATTGAAACAAGAATAGAGGCTGTCTCTGAGTTACAGGCATCCAACTTACAAATGACTCATAGTTAAGAATGACGGTGGGATCACAGGAAGTGAGAGAAATCTACCCCTAGGAATGGAAATTTATGCCTGAAAGAGTTGTCTTAGGGAAAATGTGTCTCCACGGAAGCTTTATCACCAATTTGTTGTTTGGGCTTGGCCTCATGTAAGCCGCCCCGAGTCCCCGTTGGGGAGATGGTGGCGGGGTATATTTTTATTATTATTTTATTATTATTATTATTATCAACCTTGTTTTCACAACAAGCCACAGTTTTCAAAATCTAATTGTCACAGAGACAGAAAGTGAGGCGAAATATTCTGAACAGGGGCGTTAACCCTATGCTATCCAAAGCATGCATGCATCTATCTATCTATCTATCTATCTATCTATCTATCTATCATCTATCTATCTATCTGTTGCAATCCAGAGCAGGAAACTGGACCCTCAGACAACAATCCACCACACATGACTTCAGGAAAACAATCCTTCTTTATTGATGAAAGATGAATACAAAATAGAGGAAATATGCAACAGTAAAAAAAGTCACAGTAAAAATGAGCAACAAGAAATGTCCATAAACAAGATTATAAAACTCACAGCAAAACTGCTGAATCCTGGAACCTGTTAGCAATCCACTAACCGTACTTGGAACAACTAGAAAACCTCTGAGGAACAAGGCCACTTGAATCAGGAGACCTGCAAAAGCTTGCACATGAATCTGGAACGATGCCTGGTCTGAAGCTGCATTCAGGCTAGGCATACTTAAGGCCGAGAAATCTATTGCAAGACATGCCTGAAGTTTTTTTTTGCATTTCTCTCAATCTAGCTGACCTACGTAAACTTTGTGCTTCTCCCCGGCTCTGCCAAATCTCCCCCCACCTATCCTCATTATTAGGCAGACCAGGTGTCAAATTCTCGGGAGAACTAAGACTGGGAGGAAAAGGGAGTGAAACGTCTCTGCTTGGCTCAGAATGCATGTTCTCATGGGAATCTTGACTTTCACTTTCCAAGGCTGTAGGATTTTCACTATTCAAACCATCATAATCTAAATTGGCCTCAGAATTCACATTGACATCTACATTGGCATCAGGAAATACAATCAGAGAATCAGGTTCAGGTTCACACACAGGCTGAACCCGAATACTATCTATCTATCTATCTGGAGTTACACTTAAAATCTACCTGTTTCAATTTACATACAAGTTCAACTTAAGAACAAATCTGCAGAACAAATCTTGCAGGCCCGTAGCCAGGATTTTGATTCGGGGGGGGGGGGGGGGGGGGTGAGTCTGAGTGAGAGAGGATCTACCCTAGCAAACCTTTTGTATCATTATCCCAATACCCCTATGCATATGGGATATATTGAAAATGGTGATCAGATCATGATATGAATAAACATAACAGTTTAAATAATGTACCAGTAAGGCCTTCTCGCGGACCACCCTGAGAATTTCGGGTGGTCCACGAAAGTTACATACCTGCTGTCTTGGTCATAACTTGGGGACTGCCTGTAGTGGCAGAGTGAGAGTCATCCCCTTTATTCTATTTTACATTAAGGTGTGGAATTCATTTTCAGAATAGTGGTATTGTCTACTAATTTGCATTCCCTTTCAAGTGTTTAATCAAATTAGCAGAAAAGTTTATTTCACTGGCTACTAACCACCAGAGAAATAAAAGATAGGGACATTAGTACACCTTTGTGTGGACGATGAAGGAAATGAGGAACAAATTATGGTTATCTCCATCATCTCATGGAGTCTCTGGCTTGCTGGTTGCTAGACCTTTTGGCTTTATCCAGCAAGGCAGCCTTGTGTTTTATGTTCTTATTGACATGACCATTTGAACTGTACTTTCTTAGTGAAAGAAAATCTATTATAGCAATCCCCTGCCTTTTCAGCACTGTGGCTTTTTGAAAGAGATAGAAGGGGAAGTACATGATGTTTACCAAGTATAAGCAATACAAAATATGCTAGGAAAAACAAAACCAATATAATAGGCATCCGTTTGGACAATCGAAAATAGTAAACACTCTTGTAAATCACTTGGCAACAATAAAGATCCTAGAGCTATAAGTCAAATATTCTGTGGGGAAAATTACAGTTCTAGAGATAGAGAAGTAGTGGAAAGGTTTTGATTATGTTGGCACCAGGGTACTGTAAACGCAGCTGCCTAGAAGAATAGCTGTAGACCCTGGAGGTTTGTTGTTTTGATACTTGTCTGATGGTGAAAATTGCCTTCAGTTGCTTAAATTTTCATTTGAATTATCTAAGCAGATTGGCAAGAACTCATCCCAATTATGATTGATGCCAGTTTAGTCTTTCTGTTGGTAGCTTTACCTGGGATTTGGCACAGATTTTAACACAAGGGAACTGCCCTTTGTTTGTCTTCCTTTATTCTCTCTTCAGTTTGCAGAATGCAATGAACTGTAGAGCACTGGGAAAAAGCAACATAGGCATGCAAATAGCCTTGTTTAATTTCTAATTGCTAGTAGAAATTACTCTCAGGAAATGAAGTTTTTTGCAGGAAGGAGAATAGCCTGGAAGAGGTTGATGTGGGGGTACTTTGTGCACATTTCTTTTAAGTATCTCTTGTGCTGTCTTCAGCTGGGCAAGTAAAAATATCAATTGGCAACGTGACAGTGTAGACCAGGGATTCTCAAACTTTTTAAACAGTGGGCCGGGTCACATTCCCCCAAACTGTTGGAGGGCTGGATTATAATTTGAAAAAGCAAGAAAGAAAGAATTCCTATGCATGCTGCACATATCTTATTTGTAGTGAAAAAAAAAACACTTAAAACTGCACAATCATTAAAATGAAGACCAATTTTAACAAATATAAATTTATTCGTATTTCAATGGGAAGTGTGGGCCTGTTTTTGGCTGATGGGATAGGATTGTCTTGTGGGCTTCCTCAGGGTTCCATACTGTCCCCCATGCTGTTCAACATATACATGAAGCCGCTGGGAAAGATCATCTGGAGTTTCGGGGTGCAGTGCCATCTGTACGCGGATGACATCCAACTCTGTCACTCCTTCCCACCTGCTACTAAGGAGGCTGTTCAGGTCCTAAACCGGTGCTTGGCTGCTGTGACGATCTGGATGGGGGCGAACAAATTGAAACTGAATCCAGACAAGACAGAGGCACTCCTGGTCAGTCGCAAGGCCGAACAGGCCATAGGGTTACAGCCTGTGTTGGATGGGGTTACACTCCCCCTGAAAACGCAGGTTCGTAGCTTGGGTGTGATCCTGGACTCATTGCTGAGCCTGGAACCTCAGGTTTCGGCAGTGACCAAGGAAGCATTTGCACAATTAAAGCTTGTGCACCAGCTGCGCCCGTACCTTGGGAAGTCTGACTTGGCCATGGTAGTACACGCTCTGGTTACATCCCGTATAGACTACTGCAATGCGCTCTACGTGGGGTTGCCTTTGAAGACAGTCCGGAAGCTTCAATTAGTCCAACGAACGGCAGCCAGATTGCTAACAGAAGCAGCTCTCAGGAAGCATACAACTCCCCTGTTGCGTCAACTCCACTGATTGCCGGTTTGCTACCGGGCCCAATTCAAAGTGCTGGTCATGGCCTATAAAGCCCTAAACGGTTCTGGCCCAACTTACCTGTCCGAATGTATCTCCCCTTATGAACCATCAAGGACCTTGAGATCGTCCGGGGAGGCACTGCTCTCGGTCCTACCTTCGTCTCAGGTACGTTTGGCGGGGATGAGAGACAGGGCCTTCTAAGCGGTGGCCCCTCGGCTATGGAACGCCCTCACTAGAGAGATTATATCTGCTCCCTCCCTCCTCACGTTTCGGAAGCAAGTCAAAACATGACTGATTGAGCAAGTGTTCTCAAATACAGAGTAACGGATATGTATAAATGATATAGGAATGGACGATTGACAGTGGAACTGAACAATGCTTGACAATAAGGAGACACTAATTATGTTGTTTTTATTGTTGTTGTGGTTTATGTAATTGTAATGTTTTAAAATGTTCTATGATACTGTGTATGCTGTTTTGTTGGAAACCGCCTTGAGTCACCGATAGGCTGAGAAAGGCGGTATACAAAGACAGTAAATAAATAAATAAATAAATAAATTGTTGTTGTTGTTGTTGTGTGCTTTAAAGTCATTTCAGACTTAAATTGACCCTGAGCGAGGGCCGGGTAAATTACCTTGGAGGGCCGTATCTGGCCCCCGGGCCTTAGTTTGAGGACCCCTGGAGTAGACTTTCTAAGAAGATTTGAAATGTTGATTTTTTTAAAGCCTCTGCATAGTGATTTGTACTTGAAGGTGAGTGAAGTAGTGGAATGGACACTGTAACAAGATTCAAATTTGTCAGACCATGACTCAAATGCTTTGCAACACTAAGCATGTTTATTCAGAAGTAGGAGTGGGCGCGATTCTGTTTAGTGATACGGGATTAGGAGAAATTCGGCAATCCGAGAGCCAGACTACCAAAAATTGGTCAGGCTGGGGGCAGCAGAAGGCTCAGCTGGAACGGACCACTTGGTGCTGGATTTTTCAGTTACATTTGGGAGATCTGGCTGTTCCGTGATTGACAAGAGCAGGCACATGTAGGTTTTTCCCCCATTAGCCTTGCCAGAGCCAATCAGAAGAAGAAAGTAGATCATGTGTCTTTTTACAAAGCTGGCCTATATAGGATCGCTTTTTGATAATTCTAATCTTTTTCTTCTGCACTATTTAATTAAATTTTCTTAGTTAACATCTTCTTCATAGTCCTTCTTTTATTTTATCAATTGAGCCCCCAGTGGCACAGTGGGTTAAATCCCTGTGCCGGCAGGACTGAAGACCGATAGGTCGCAGGTTCGAATCCGGGGAGAGGCGGATGAGCTCCCTCTATCAGCTCCAGCTCTTCATGCAGGGACATGAGAGAAGCCTCCCACAAGGATGATAAAAACATCAAATCATCCAGGTGTCCCATGGGCAACATCCTTGCAGACAGCCAATTCTCTCACACCAGAAGCGACTTGCTCCTGACACGACAATTTTTTTATCAATTTTGCTAGGAAAGAGGGGGTGGGCATGCATTTGAGGGGGGGGTGAGTTTAAAAAGGGCTTTTTTGTATGTGTTTGTTTAAATAGTTTTCACCTTTTTTTGCTTTAACTTGACTGAGTGTGGGATAGGTTTAGGGAAGGGAGGGACAGCCTGACTCCCTTGAGTCCCCACGGGGAAAACATTGCTTCAATTTCAATCCCTCCCCAGCCCTAACTTCTGGGTTTTGGTTTTTTATAAAGACATTTTATTTGTAGACACTTAAAACATTTCCTAAAAATTTATTTATTTATTTATTTCAGGCACTTCTACCTCACCCTTCTCAACCCCCAAGGGGGGATTCAGGGCAGCTTACAACCGGCACAATTCGATGCCAACAATTCAACAGATAAAATACATAACAGCAATAGCTACAATAGTTAAAAACAGTCAATTAATACAATAACAACTAAAAAGCCAATCTAGTGGCCAACATTCACCAAGTTCTAAAAGCCGTAAGTTCATTCAGCATTACCATAGTCCTTTCCAAATTCTGGTTGTCATTACCTTATCAGTCTGCCAGATTATTTATTTATTTATTTATTTATTTATTTACTGCACTTGTAGACCGCCGTTCTCAGCCCTAGGGCGACTCACGCGGTGTACAACATATAAAAACAGGTACAATTTGCAACATAAGCAATATCACAAACAACAATAAACAACATCACTATCAATAATACAATTACACTAAATCATTCGCGACGTCTCATCATTGAATCACAATCCAAATCTCGTTATCCATGTTCCGTTCCAATCGTCATTGCCAATTGTTGCAGCATTTACTCAAACGCCTTCTCAAACAACCACGTCTTTAGTCTCTTGCGGAATGTCATAAGGGAGGGCGCCAGTCTGATGTCCACAGGGAGGGTGTTCCACAGCCGGGGGGCCACCACCGAGAAGGCCCTAGTCCCCGCCAGGCGTGCCTGTGAGGCAGGCGGGATCGAGAGAAGGGCCTCCCCGGACGATCTCAAAGTCTTCGTGGGCTCATAGGCCGAGATGCGGTCAGACAGGTATTTTGGGCCGGAACCGTTTAGGGCTTTGTAGGCCAACACCAGCACCTTGAATTGGGCCCGGTAGCAGATCGGCAGCCAGTGGAGCTGGTACAACAAGGGCGTTGTATGCTCCCTGCGTCCCGCTCCTGTTAGTAACATGGCTGCCGTGCGCTGGACTAGCTGGAGCTTCCGGGCCGTCTTCAAGGGCAGCCCCACGTAGAGAGCGTTGCAGTAGTCAAGGCGGGATGTGACCAGAGTGTGTACTACCGTGGCCAAGTCAGACTTCCCGAGGTACGGGCGCAGCTGGCGCACGAGCCTGAGCTGTGCAAATGCTCCCCTGGTCACCGCTGAGACCTGGGGATCCAGGCTCAACGATGAATCCAGGATCACACCCAAGCTGCGAACCTGCGCCTTCAAGGGGAGTGCGACCCCATCCAGCACAGGCTGTAACCCTATACCCTATTCGGCCTTGCGACTGACCAGGAGTACCTCTGTCTTGTCTGGATTCAATTTCAATTTGTTCGCCCTCATCCAGACCGTTACAGCGGCCAGGCACCGGTTCAGGACCTCGACAGCCTCCTTAGTAGCAGGTGGGAAGGAGTGACAGAGTTGGACATCATCTGCGTACAGATGACACTGCACCCCGAAACTCCGGATGATCTCACCCAGCGGCTTCATGTAGATATTAAACAGCATGGGGGACAGTATAGAGCCCTGTGGAACCCCACAAGTCAAAGGCTGTGGCGTTGAACAGGTGTCCCCCAATAACACCTTCTGGGTGCGACCCTCCAGAAATGATCGGAGCCACTGTAGAACAGTGCCCCCGAGGCCCATCTCCGCAAGACGCCCCAGAAGGATACTGTGGTCGACGGTATCGAAGGCCGCTGAGAGGTCCAGGAGCACCAACAGGGACACACTCCCTGTCAAGTTCGACCGAGATCATCCACTAAGGCGACCAAGGCTGTCTCAGTTCCATGTCCCGGCCTGAAACCAGACTGTGCCGGATCCAGATAATCCGTGTCTACCAAGAATACCTGGAGTTGTGAGGCCACCACACGTTCCAAGACTTTGCCCAAAAAGGAGAGATTGGAAACTGGCCGATAGTTGTCGAATTTAGTGGGGTCCAGTGATGGTTTTTTCAACAGCGGTTTTATTATAGCTTGTTTTAAGCTCGCTGGAATTTTGCCTTCCCGAAGGGAGGCGTTAACCACCACCGTTACCCACTCAGCCAATCCCCCTCTGGCCTCCTTCAGAAGCCAGGATGGGCAGGGGTCTAGGATGGATGTAGTAGGCCTCATTCCTCCAAGTATCTTGTCCACATCCTCGGGCTTCACCAATTGAAACGAATCCATCAAAATAGGACAAGCAGGTGCTCATGTCACATCCTCGGAGACTGCATTTAATATGGTGTCCAGACCGGAATGGATCAAAGCGACTTTGTCTGCAAAGAACCGAGCAAATGCTTCACAGCGCGTGGCCGAATTATCAGGGCTCCCGCCTGAGGTGGCGGGAGTTAAAAGACCTCTGACAATCCGGAACAACTCCGCCAGACGGTTCCTTGCAGACGCAATAGTAGCCGCAAAGAAAGTTTTCTTTGCGGCTTTTATTGCCGCGGCGTATGCCCTTAAAAAGGACAAAAACCGTGCTCGATTTGACTCGCTCGGATCCGAATGCCACATGCTCTCTAGTTCCCTCTTCCTTTGCTTCATCACTGCCAACTCCTCAGTAAATAAATAAATAATGGGGGGCGCAGTGAGCCTAAATCTGACCAGGAAATGGTCGGTCCATGGCAACGGAGAGATGGTCAACTCCTCAACACCGCCACCTTGCTCCCATCCCTGGCAGAAAACCAAGTCCAATGTATGTCCAGCACAGTGGGTGGGGCCAGATATTTGTTGGGACAGCCCCATGGTTGCCATGGCAGACATGAAGTCCTGAGCTGCTCCTGTGAGGGCCGTCTCGGCATGGATATTGAAGTCTCCCAGCACAAGAAGCCGTTGAGACTCCAACGCCAGGCTCGAGACCACCCCCACTAGCTCAGGTAGGGAGACTGTAGTGCAGCGAGGTGGACGGTACACTAACAGAATCCCTATTCTGTCCCGGTCACCCACCCAAAGATTACCCAAAGGCCTGGTCCCATATCCATGTTTTCAGCTTCCTTCTGAAGAAGAGGAGGGATGTTGATGACCTAATTTCCCCAGGGAGTGAATTCCACAGGCGAGGGGTCACCACTGAGACGGCCCTGTCCCTTGTCCCCACCAGCCTCACTAGTGATAGAGGCGGGGCCGAGAGCACGGCCTCCCCAGAAGATCTTAAACTCCGAGGTGGGACATAGAAGGAGATACGTTCAGACAGGTATGCTGGGCCGGAGCCATATAGGATAACCCAAATGTTCTGAAACTTGGAGGGCTTACAGTTGTAAATGTGACCTCCAAGTGTGGCCATTTTCATCTCAATAACCATAACATGACAGAAAGAGGAACATTACAAGTTACGCCATTGTCACCAATGGGCCGGATCTTCCTGGAATGTAAATGGAATGTCCGGCTGCTGGATCATAAAACAATATTTTTCCCTCCTGATTTTGGGAATTTCCCAGTAAACTGAATGGGGGCAGTGAAAAATCAGATCGAAACCGATCTCGCACACCTCTGTTTGGAAGTAAATCTTAATTAAATCAATTATCTTTACTTATGTAACAGTTAACACTTTTAGAACTGGACGACTTAGTTGACTACCTCTTTTACTATTCATCCAGATCATTGACATTAAGTAAGAAGTGTGGGGTCTGTTCTGGGGATAGAATAATACATACTACAAAATCATAATAGCTACCACTTTAACTGTCATGACTTCCATCCTATGGAATCTTGAAGAGGGGGACCTAAAATTCTTGGCTAGAGAGTGCCAGACTGCCCTCACTGCAACTAAAGCATTAGTGCTTTCTAGCACAGAATTCCAGGTGCCACACCAAACTACAGATCCCAGGATCTATTTAATGTAGTCCTTGCAATCAAATTATATCAAAATATCATATATTTCCAGTGTGGACACAACTTAGTATATATTTCCCCAAGACTGCCCTATGTTGTCACCTAGAAACCAGCCTCATTGCTGGCTCTCGAGCCATACAAACTGTTCCAGTAATTGTTGAACTTTGATCTGCCATATGCTACTCTGTTGAAAGTACAGATGTTTTTATATGTGTTCCTTTAAAAAAACTCACAGACTATCAGGAGTTTATTTCAATGTTCAAGCTTAAAATGATCCAGTATAAAAATGGATAAGAATTTGTGTTTGATAGCTGTAAAGCTCATTTCAGCCTTATCATAATACTGCAGAAATAGTCTTAGCAAAGCACAGAACTTGAGCTTAGTAGAAATTTGTAATTGCAGTGAACAACACACAGCTCCAAGACTTCATATGATGCCACCCAGTTTTCCAGCTTCCCTGCCATTGTTGAATTCAACAGTAAACTGTTGGTTATTTATTTATTTGCTTTATTTATATACCACTTTTCTCAGCCTTCAGGTGACTCAAAGCAGTGAACAACATCAATACAAAACATGACGAGACAAGTATAGGGCAATTAAAAACAATTGTAACATATATCATTAAACATCCGTATAACAATCATTAGCGCCTCAACATAAAATCAGAATCCAGTCTCATCATCCATTATTCCATATTCCTATGTTCAATTACACTGTTTAATAAAATGCTTGTTTGAACAGCCAGGTCTTCACTTTCCTCTGAAACGCCAGCAGGGAGGGGGCCGATCTGATATCTGCAGGCAGGGCGTTCCACAGCCGAGGGGCCACCACTGAGAAGGCCCTGTCTCTCGTCCCTCCAAGCACACCTGTGATGCAGGCGGGACAGAGAGCAGGGCCTCCCCAGATGATCTTAGTGTCCTAGTCGGTTCATAGGAGGAGATACATTCGGGTGCGTTATTATTTGGAAATGCCAGATTTTTGTTCTAAAACAAGAGTGGGCCGCCATATCACCTTCCTTTAAAACAAGGAGTTAGCTTAACTGCTTAACTGCAGAGATTAGGGTGATGCCTCCACAGTTTCTGTGTACATGCTTGTGTGTACAAAACAAACCCTTGGATCTACAATGTTCTGTGCTTTTCTCTGTATGTCAAGGACACATGTCATCTATAAGGGCACTTCAACCAAAACATCTTGGCCATGCAGCAAAATACAACAAAATACACGAATAACATTATTGGGCCAATTCCAAAGCTTGAAATACATTGACAAGCTTTCAAAGCTTCATTAGCATCTTCATCTTTAATCTTTGATGAAGAAGCCAGTGAAGCTTTGAAGGCTTGCACAGTATATTTTATGCTTTAGAGTTGATTCAAAAAGATGTCACTGTTTGAGGATAAAAAATCCCATTGACTGATTCCCACCTTCAAATGCAAGAAACACGAATTGAGCTGCTCTGGAGGCCTTCAGCCTAGATGTAATGAGATTCAAATGCTGTGGATGTTTCTGAAGACCAGGCTCCCAAATAATTTATGTCTTTAAAATCATATTCAATGTTCTGTCTGTCAAGAGACTACTCATGATAAAGAGGCCAGCTTTCAATGATCACAGCTGGAGCTTAACCTTCAAGTGTTCTTTCTGACAAGTGGTTCCATAGAGTCTAAGTAACCATGCCAATCTTATTTGCATGGTAGATATGAAGACCGTGTCATCAATGTATCATAAAATAACTGACTCATAAGACATAATGACACCAGAAAATATGCTTCTTGGCAAAATCCAATGACCAAATTAATTGGGAGAGTAAAAATGGGAATTGGTAAACAACCTTTATTTGTCCACACCCAGAGGCGGCCCTTGGTAATTTTCAACGGTAAGCAAACAGTATTTCGTGCCCCCCCCCCCCCAATCACTGATATATATTTTCTGTTTGTCGTGGGAGTTCTGTGTGCCATATTTGGTTCAATTCCATCATTGGTAGAGTTCAGAATGCTCTTTGATTGTAGGTGAACTATACATCCCAGTAACTACAACTCGCATATGTCAAGGTCTATTTTCCCCCAAGAGCGCCTCAAGAGTGCCCCTGGGCAAAATCAACTATACTGCAAATGCTTACTTTGTGTAATGGGTTGAGTCGCCCCTGTCCACACCTTGTAGTAAGTTTCAAATAGCAAGCTGTCTTTCCATTCCTACCCTAGGCTTTGTCTAAATGTTTTATTTAATGGAAAGCAGAAGAATTTCTTAGTGTCCTTGTGTGCAATCTTATGATAATCACCTGGGTGAAAACGTTCCTGAACATGATCAGCTCACAACTGATAAGATATAATTGAATTGCAGTAGTGTATGAACTATAGCTTCTCATTGATGGATTCTAAAAAACAATGATAAAGTTGACTGTCAACATGGAGGGGGCAGGTGCAGGTGGAGGAAGTTGGTTGTAGACTTTTCTCTTTTTAAAGACTTCTTGTTCAACAATGATTTATAAGAACCAGTTCCTTTTTCTAAATTATTTACCAGCGGTTCTCAAAGTGTACTTCGCTGAGTTCTTGGGGCTCAGCAAAGCATACTGAAGGGCTCCACGCTTTCCTCCACCTCCTCCTCCACCAAACTTTCTTTCCTATTTCCTGCTCCTCTCCCTGCCCCCCTTGGCACCAAAAGCCTTTTTTCCTTGGCCCTCTTGCTGTCAAACGTCATTTTCCCCATCTCCCATGCCGCCAAAAACTTTTTTTCTTGCCTTCATTGCCTCCTAAAGCCATTGTTCTCACTTCCCTCACCCCAAAAGCCCATTTTCTTCTCCTCCCTCACCCTCAAAAGCCTTTCCCCCTGCCTCCCTTGCTCCCAAACACCTTTTTTCCTCACCTTACTTGCTGCCCAGATCCCTTTTCCCTTGCCATGCTTTCTTCCAAAACCCAATCCCCCCACTCTCAGAAGTTCTTTTGGTTTTGCTTTTCCTGGATAGCAGAAGAGGGTTGGACTGGGTAGCTCCTGGGGTCTTCCACTGAAATACTGTTAAGTTTATGTTGATCAAAAAGTTTCCCCATGCCTGATATAATCTATCTATATATAAATGCTATGTGCATAATTAGTGCCTTAAAAACAAAAGAACCAATGAACGAAATCACACCAAATTTGGCAACAAAAATCTCACAACACAAGGAGTGACCATCACTCAAAAATTATGATTTTGTCATTTGAGAGTTGTAGTTGCTGGGATTTATAGTTCACCTACAATTAATAAGCATTCTGAACTCCATCAACAATGGAATTGAACCAAACTTGGCACACAGAATTCCTTTGACCAACAGAAAATACTGGAAGGGTTTGGTGGGCATTGACCTTGAGTTTGGGAGTTGTAGTTCACCTATATCCAGAGAGCACTGTGGTCTCAAACAATGATGGATCTGGACCAAACTTGGCATGAATATCCCATATGCCCAAATATGAACACAGATGAAGTTTGGGGAAAATAGACCTTGACATTTGGGATTCATAGTTCACCTACAATCAAAGAGTGTTCTGAACCTCACCAACGACGGAATTGGGCCAAACTTCCCACACAGAACCCCCATGACAAACAGAAAATACTGTGTTTTCTGAGACAGAAAATACTGTGACCCTTCTGACACCTCCTCACAACACCCCCCAGGGGTCCCAAACCCAAGGTTGAGAAATGCTGCCTTAAGGCCATCTAGTCCAACTCCCTTCACCAGGGCAAGAAAACATAAAGCCCTCCTGAGAAAGAGCCATCCAGCCATAGATATAGATAAATATATATTATTCACACACATACATGTTTATGACAGATATAGTACCATAGATTTGAAAAGGACCCCTAAAGAAGGACAATTATATGTTGCATGTTCCAGAGTAGGCAAACCAGACGATCTTTATATCAGCACTGACAAAGAAACAAGAAATACTGTTTACCCACGAGGATAGAGAAATTACATATATTAGAAACAAACACTTTCTCGTTACTTTATTTTCCAGATCACCAGACTGGGCCACAGCAACGTGTGGCAGGGGACAGCTAGTAATATAATATAATATAATATAAAACATTTATGGGGGCTCCACAAGAAACTTTTGCTTCAAAAATGGCTCTGTAGCTGAAAACGTTTGAGAACCCCTGCTCTACTTTAACCAACTGGAAGCATCACCAATGGAAGTTATTGGATGGTAACTACTGGCAACAGCAGCATCCATTTTTAAAAAAATGGTATGTTTACCACATTCCATCAATCCATGTTATTTGGGAGTGATGGAAATTGTAATCTAGAATATCTGGAGCAGGGGTCCTCAAACTAAGGCCTTGGGGCTGAATACAGCCCTCCAAGCTCATTTACCCGGTTCAGGGTCAACCTAAGTCTGAAACTATTTGAAAGCACACAACAACAACAACCCTATCTCATCAGCCAAAAGCAGGCCCAGACTTCCCATTGAAATACTAATAAGTTTATATTTGTTAAAAATTTTATTCATTTTAATTATTGTATTGTTTTAAGTGTTTTTTGCATTACAAATAAGATATGTGCAGTGTGCATAGGAATTCATTCATGTTTTTTTCAAATTATAATCCAACCCTCCAACAGTTTGAGGGACTGTGACCTGGCCCTCTGTTTAAAAAGTTTGAGGACCCCTGATCTGGAGAATGCTCAGTTGGGCAAATTTGCTTTAGCTTTTCTGTAATAATTGTTAAATATTATAATGGTATAGCCTTATGTTAAAGAGCCCCCAGTAGCACAGTGGGTTAAACCACTGAGCAGCTGAACTTGCTGACTGAAAGATAAGTGTATTGTCGAAGGCTGTCATGGCTGGAATCACTGGGTTGTTGTAGGTTTTTTCGGGCTATATGGCCATGTTCTAGAGGCATTCTCTCCTGACGTTTTGCCTGCATCTATGGCAAGCATCCTCAGAGGTAGTGAGGTCTCTGAGGATGCTTACCATAGATGCAGGCAAAACGTCAGGAGAAAATGCCTTTAGAAAGATCAGTCATTTGAATCCAAAGAGTGGGTTGAGCTTCCATTGTTAGCCCCAGCTTCTGCCAACCTACCAGTTCAAAAACATGCAAATGTGAGTAGATCAATAGGTACTGATCTGGTGGGAAGGCAACAGCACTCCATTCAGTCATGTCGGCCACATGACCTTGTGTTGTGGCTGAGCTATTTTCTGATGATGAGGATGATGGGTTTTGGATTCCTGCTAGGATTCAGCTTCCTGGCTCTTTGTCTGTGCCTCAAATCTCTGGGCCTGCTTCTGAGGCTCCCACAGACAGTGCAGTGTCAACACAGCCGTTTCCACCAGAAAGGAATTTTAACGAAGGAGATAGCGAGCAGGTGTAGATAGTGACTTGACCCGGCAAGCTCGCCTTGATCTCCGGGTCAGGCAGAGTTCTCATCTTGCCAGCAGTCGAGAAGCCAGCTCAATGAAAGGTCATCGCAATGCTTTTATGATGACGAGAGCCTAATGTTTTCGTGTTAGAAAAGTATTTAGGCCTTTTGCAAACTCCAAGAAAGTGTCAGTTCAACGTAGCTTACTAGCCTAGAAGCTTCATGGAATAACCTTAGCCTGGAAAGCAGCACACTTGGGATTTCTTGCGTTGTGATTCATGGGGCAATTGTTTCATTGCTTGTACCTGGGACTCTGGTTTGAACTTTGCCAATAGGATTGTGTCTCCTGTTTTTACCAGAAGGTCTTTGGAACTATATTCTGCATTTAACCTTATTCTTTGGAACTTTGCAATGCTTATTCTTTATTTTGACTTGGATTTTTTCCTCAATAAACTATAAAACTACAGCTCTTGTGTGGTGGTGTTTGGAAGCAAGGTGAAGCTTACTCTGAGTTGCAACACCTTGAGGCATCTACAGGTACCCCCCAGAGTTGGACACAACTAGACTTAATGAGTATCTTAAAAACAAAAGAACCAATGAACAAAATCACACCAAATTTGGCAACAAAACATCTCACAACACAAGGAGTGACTATCACTCAAAAAATTATGATTTTGTCATTTGGGAGTTGTAATTGCTGGGATTTATAGTTCACCTACAATCAGTGAGCAAGGGGAAACCTTTACCTTTTTCTTATAGCCTTATGTACGTTTCACTGGGAAGAAGTCCTAGCAAACTCAACAAGGCTTCCTTCTAAGTAGCTCATCTAGGGATTTTAAAGCTATTTTTTTATAATCATCAGCATCTGCTTTCACAAAAACAAATTCTGTAAAAGGTCACAGCTTTTGACATATCAGCTCTTCCATTCTATATCCTGATCTCCTCCCTTTGGCTAGATAGTCTTGAATGTGAAAAAGTATCATTTGGGAGATAAACTTGGCTTGCTTGGTTCCAGTGGGTGTAGAAGAGAGGCTTGGTGACATAAAAGGGAATTTTTGCCATTGTAATCAGTTTCTCAGATCTGTTTGCTGAACTCTCCTAAGCAACTGTGCAATTCATGAGTGTTAAGCATCCTGTCCCTGTAATCTGAACACTGACAGGTTTGTGAGCTTTGCGTCACCATCCTTATTATATCTTCTTTTTGTTATTTGAACTTACTGCACCAGAAAGCAATATTGTACTGCTATTCTACTCTCTGGAGAATGTATGGCTTGCCTCTATCATATGCTTTTCTGTTCTAGCTCCTATTTGCTATAAGGGAATCATTTCAAATCATTATTTATTTATTTATTTAAAACTTTTATATACCATTCTTCTCTAACCTCTGTAGAGGGACTCAGGATGATTCACAGCAAGGATTCAATGCTAACAAATAAAACCATTTAAACATCATGCATAACAATGGATAAACATACAATAAAATAGCATACATATAAAACCAGTTCACCAAATTAAAAACAATGTCCGACTCAATTACTGGTCTCCGCCATCATTCTGGGAATGCCTCATTCCACAGCCACGATTTCATCTATTTCCTAAAGGTCAGGAGGGAGGTGGCAGATCTAATTAGATTTGGGAGAGAATTCCATAGCTGGGGGGCCACCACAGAGAAGGCCTTGTCTCTTGTCCCCACCATTCGCGCTTGCGAAGGTGGTGGGACCGAGAGCAGGGCCTCTCCAAAAGATCTTAATGCCCTTGATGGCTTGTAGGGGAAAATACGTTCAGGCAGGTTCTTTTGCCTAGAAAATTGTTATCCTAGAACAGGATAGGGATCATGTCTTCTGAATTTTGTTTGATTCATTCTTTTCACTGGCTAATTTGGGTCGGTTTGCTGGGGGTTGTGATTCAGCAACAAACAGAGGACTTCATAATTCCCGCCCCTCTCCCAGAAATGGGGCCTCTTGAAATACATTGTGTTCTGAAAAGTGTGGGACTCTTTCCTATCTGGCAAATAGTAGGTTTGGTGCCTCAAATTAGTTTTGCTTTTTCCCAAAGTCACCTACTTTTTTATATTGAACTGAATACCAACTTCTTCTTAAATTATCCCTTTTCAGTGTAAAAACTGCCATTTCATTGTATTTATTTCTTGGGCATTTTACCTACTATTTGAATAACAGAGAAAAACTCTAACTCGCAATATGTTTCTGCAATCTTGAGCTAGCAAAATAGCGTAATTCTTCATAAGACATTATTCTAGGGATGCAGGCATGTAACCGGGGGGGGGGGGGGCTTTGGGGGCTTCAGCCCCCCCCCAAATTCTCTTGGTGGTCTGCAAAAAGGCCTTACTGGTACATTATTTAAACTGTTACGTTTATTCATTTCATGATCTGATCACCATGCTCAATATATCTTCTAAGCATTGGGGTATTGGGGTAATGATACAAAAGGTTTGCTATGGTAGACCCTCTTTCACTCAGACTCAGCCCCCCCTGAATCAAACTCAGCCCCCCCCCCCCCCCGAATCAAAATCCTGGCTACGGGCCTTTAGGGATATTAACATTTTTAACATCACTTTGTTATTTGGTATAAAAATGTAATAACTAAATCACAGCACTAATTGCTTGAAATCAAAGTTTAAGATCAAATAGCTTTTGCTTTCATTTCTAGGGGGAAAAAGATTCTCACCAATTAACCCATCCAGTGTGTTGATAACATTTCATAAGATCTGTTTCTTTCCCTGTTAATAGATTGATTTCAGATATTCACAAGGCCTTCTTTTGTATTAAGTTGGAAAATCTAAGGACCTTCAGATGTTAATGAACTACTATTTTCAGCATTCTTCACGGTTGCCCAGCCCAGCATAGGTGATGGGAAATTGACTCCAACCATGCCTGTAGTCCAGTGGTTCTCAACCTGGGGTCCCCAGATGTTTTTGGCCTACAACTCCCAGAAATCCCAGCCAGTTTACCAGCTGCTAGGATCTCTGGGAGTTGAAGGCCAAAAACATCTGGGGACCCCAGGTTGAGAACCACTGCTGTAGTCTAAAAACCCATCCAGACAGGCCTTTAAAGTGAGATGTCTTGGGTTTACCAGAGGCATCCAAATGAAGCTTCCAGTAAACTGAATTAATTTGGGATAAAGCAGGGTTCTGGTAAGACCCAGATCCTAGGTAAGATCTTGGCCTTACCAGATGTAGGCTTTGTGTGGATTGGGCCCAGGGACCATGTCATGTGATCCCCAGCCCAATCCACCAGTCACCTCAGTTTTTCAGGCTCCATGAGCCCAGAAAGTCGTAAAGGGACCCAACGCCTCCCCAAAACCCCAAAATAACCCCGTAAAACTTTAAAAAAAACCCTACCAGGCCACCATTACACTCCTCGCCCTCCCTCCATCTCCTGGCGCCTCATTTCTACTCATCAGGAGGACAGACGGACCACCATAATAGCAACCCAATAAGTTTTTTTAATTTTTTAGACTTGTTTTGGGAGCCTTTGGGGTGGCTGGATGCCATCCAGGTAGTTACAGAAATGGCATCCAGAAAAGCTAGTTTTTTTGGGGGTGGGATGCAGACAAAAACCCAGTTTTTAAAAACCTGCTTTGATACACATTTCTTCTCTGTCTGGAAGCACCCTTAGGTTTACCAGTTAGCATGACCAGCAGAACATTTTTGTCAGGATTAATTTAGTTATGTATGTGTTTTAAATGTGCTTCTTTGTATTGCCAAGATGGATGCTACTGTGAATTAGAAATGCTGTGCAGAATGTTTATACTATGAGGCTGTGATTAAGTGAACTTGAGAAAAGTAAGATAAGGTTTGTACTTTCTGGGAACAGAAGGGAGTAACCAGTCTCAGCAAGAGAAGATAAGCAGATGTGAAGAGGCTTTCAGTTTTGACTAGTTCCTGAATTGTAGCTCGCTGTAGTAAGATGTGTCTGTTGAATGTACTTAGTAAACTTAGTTTCTTTTGTAACTCAAAGCCTGCAGAGTCCTTATTTTACAACTCAGTGTCTGCTGATCTAGCATTCCTTCCACTGGGAAGGACTCTGACCTTCTTGTACAGGAAGTTCTGTATTTAGAAGGGGAAAACCCCGTTTCATATTTAGGGATCAGAAAGCCTGCCTAGTATAGGATATCATACAGGATACTATAAAAAAGGACAAGACATATACTCCACACCTCCTCAAGAAATAAAGGAATTGGTGCTTTTATTATCCCTGCTCTTCCCATTCCCCCATAACAAGATCATCAGTGTATTCAAAGCAATGAAATTCCTTATCTCAGGATGGCTACTGGCCTATCATCACAATATCTCCCTGTGTTTGGGGTTCCAATGAGATCTCATAAGAGCCTTTTTAAAAGTAGATTTTATTACCAAAAAACAAGAAAAACAGTGTGTAAAGGAGCGTAAAATTACTGCCACCAAATCTGTGAGGAAGCCGGGCAATGATCAGTATCAGCTTAAGAGTTGGCTTATAAAGGGACTATTAATTACAGAAGGATTTATTCATTTGATAGCGTAGTGTTTACTGTCCCTGGTTTGGTTTTACTTCTTATGCAGGGCTGTTTGACTTAGGAGAAACTGTATCAGGCAAGGCTTGAGGAAAACAGTAACAAATTTATTTAACAGGAGTATAACAGATTCAAATGTTACTTCATTTGAGGCACAAACTTAGTTACATTGATAAGGCTTCCTGAATAACTTTAGGTACTAAACAGACTTCAAAATGTTTCTTTGAGTCGAAATATCTTTCTTCAACAAGCCTTCTTTTACTACAAATAAGCCACCTGACTTATCTAACTATATTGGCTCATAGCCAAACCCTGATTCTTAATATTAAAGAATCAGTCTTCCCTATAGTTCTCTAACTATAGGATTCCTGCTGGTTTTCCACACACCACAGGATCAACTACCTCTCCTGTAACCTTTTGGTCACAGACTAGTTCCCTAAATCTCCCACCAGAGATTTCAGTCTTCTCTGTAACTCTAACGGTCACAGACTGCCTATTTCAAACAGCCATGCAGCTAGGTGACAGTTGGCTCCACCCCCGTTGCTATGGCAACTCGGGCCAAGCCAGCCACCGTCTCTAACAAAATATAATTCTACATGCTTACCACTTATTAACTACTGTTTAAACAACACATAACTATAGAAACAAAATTACACATCATGACACAGTAATATACATTTACAAACAGAGGGCACAGCATACAGAGACAGTAACAAACACAGTAGACAATACAGTTCCGCCATCCACCTGTGAACTCACAACCTTGGACTTCCATCCCTGCTCACTGTGATACCTATACCCTATAATACCTACTCATCAGGCATGTAGCCGGGGGGGGGGGGGGGCTTGAGGGGCTTCAGCCCCCCCCCCCGAAATTCTCATGGTGGTTCGCGAAAAGGCCTTACTGGTGCATTATTTAAACTGTTATGTTTATTCATATCATGATCTGATCACCATGCTCAATATATCCCATATGCATGGGGGTAATGGGGTAATGATACAAAAGGTTTGATAGGCTACACCCTCTTTCACTCAGACTCAGCCCCCCCGAAACTCAGCCACCCCGAAACCCCCCCTGAAAAAAATTCACCCCCCCCAAAAAAAACGAAATCCTGGCTACGGGCCTGCTACTCATATAAGTTATTTCAGTAGTTCCCCTTGCAGCATCAACTTTCTTTCCAAGATATGTGAAAATCAGCCATTATTTGTTTACAAACTCATCATTACTTTTTTTTTTACCTTGAAGTCCATTAGGTTTATAGTTTAAATCATGGAAGGGAGAAATGGAATTACTGGAGAGTGTTTGGAGAGAAAAATTAATAGATGACTAAGATCTTACGAGAGCCTTGAACTCCCATCTTATGAGATTTAGGGCAGACTTTCAATAAGTAATGTAAGCACTGGAAAGCTCATCCATCTGTTGCAATGTTGAAAAAATAGGCATGGAGAAAAAGGATTGTCATGCTGGAGAAAATGATAGTCACCTGCACAAGGAAAAAGATATAGCACTGATAGCTAAGATACTGTGAAAGCTTTTTTTTTCCTATATAGAAATAGAAATGCTATTGGTATAAATAAATTGAATGGTGACCAAAACTTGAAGTCATTTCTGCTTCAAGAGGAATTAAGGCAACTTTCAAGGAAGAGGTTGTTAGTTTTGGTTTGGTATTGATTTTCAAAGTACTGAACCCCTTTATTTTTTCTAACATATAAAGGATACATTATGCATTAACATATAAAATGGTATCATGAATCTCTTTATCCTGTATCTCTAGAAATGTTTAAAGCAGTGGTTCTCAACCTTCCTAATGCCGCTGTCAGGATAATTGCAGTTATTTCATATATGTTTTTCAATGTGTTAATAATGTAATTCAAGATGGTTTCAGTCATGTTCATTTTTGTTCATTCGTGTAGTAGATTATTATTGTTATGGGCTAGAGAGTTAAGACCTTGGCTAAAGTTAGATAAGACTTTTCATGAGAAGAAAAGGCAGTTAACCGGCTAGAAGACAGATAAGGCAGAACGGCAGGCTGTTTCTTCGTCTGTGTGTTTAGTCCTGTACTTTGTCAGTCGCCATCTTTCCTCTCCATCATGTTGTCACATAAAGAAGATGCTTTCAGTAAAGCTTATTATTTTGAAACCGAAGAAGACTGCTGTGTGTTAATTGAATCTATGTGTTTTTGTATGCTGCGCAGCCCGGAGGGGCTCACTCTGACAGCCGCGACCCCTTAATACAGTTCCTCATGTTGTGGTGACCCCCAACCATAACCCTAACATTATGAATTGCCATGTAAATAATGATCTGCAGGATGTATTTTCATTCACTGGAGCAAATTTGGCACAAATACCCAGTATGCCCAAATTTGAATACTGGTGGGGTTGGCAGGGGGATTGATTTTGTCATTTGGGAGTTGTAGTTGCTGGGATTTATAGTTAATATGTAAACAAAGAGCATTCTGAACCCCACCAACAATGGAATTGAACCAAAGTTGGCACAGAGAACTCCCATGGTCAACAGAAAATACTAGAAGGGTTTGGTGGGCGTTGACCTTGAGTTTGGGAGTTGTAGTTTGCCTGCATCCAGAGAGCACTGTGGGCTCAAACAATGATGGATTTGGACCAAACTTGGTACGGATACTCAGTATGCCTAAATGTGAACACTGATGGGGTTTGGGGAAAATAGACTTTGACATTTGGGAGTTGTAGATACTGGGATTTAAAAAATGTAAAAAGGTGTAAAAATGATTTTTTTACACCTTTTTACTGCATTATTGTATCTAATGGGATCTGAGTACCCATGGATTTTGGTACGGAGTTTCGGGGTACGGTGTCATCTGTACGCAGATGATGTCCAACTCTGTCACTCCTTTCCACCTGCTACTAAGGAGGCTGTCGAGGTCCTGAACCGGTGCCTGGCCGCTGTAACGGTCTGGATGAGGGCGAACAAATTGAAATTGAATCCAGACAAGACAGAGGTACTCCTGGTCAGTCGCAAGGCCGAACAGGGCATAGGGTTACAGCCTGTGCTGGATGGGGTCGCACTCCCCTTGAAGGCGCAGGTTCGCAGCTTGGGTGTGATCCTGGATTCATCGCTGAGCCTGGAGCCCCAGGTCTCGGTGGTGACCAGGGGAGCATTTGCACAGCTCAGGCTCGTGCGCCAGCTGCGCCCGTATCTTGGGAAGTCTGACTTGGCCACGGTGGTACACGCTCTTGTCACATCCTGCCTAGACTACTGCAACGCTCTCTACGTGGGGCTGCCCCTGAAGACGGCCCGGAAGCTGCAACTAGTCCAACGCGCGGCAGCCATGATTCTAACAGGAGCGGAGCGCAGGGAGCACACAACCCCCCTGTTGCACCAGCTCCACTGGCTGCCGATTTGCTACCGGGCCCAATTCAAGGTGTTGGTACTGGCCTATAAAGCCCTAAACGGTTCCGGCCCAAGATACCTAGCTGACCGCATCTCGGCCTATGAACCCACCCGGACTTTGAGATCTTCCGGGGAGGCCCTGCTCTCGATCCCGCCAGCCTCTCAAGCACGGCTGGCGGGGATGAGAGATAGGGCCTTCTCGGTGGTGGCTCCTTGGCTGTGGAATGCCCTTCCTGTAGATGTTAGGCTAGCTCCATCTCTCATGGCATTCCGTAGAAAGCTGAAGACCTGGATGTTTGTGCAGGCGTTTGAGTAATTCAGTGCAATTCTGGTAAATTGAACATAGGAACGGAACAATGACGTTGAATTTGGATCACGCTTGGATGATGAGACGATCGGGGGTGGGTTTTGTGATAATGGTGTTAATGTTTGTGTATTAGCTAGTAATGGAAATGTGTAATTAATTGCTATGGTATGTTAATTATTGCTGTTTTTATTGTCTTCGTTGTTTGCTGTCTGGAAACCGCTGTGAGTCGCCCTCGGGCTTGAGATACAGCGGTATACAAGAATAGTAAATAAATAAATAAATGATACCATATTTAAAGGCCCATCATATGTGCATTTGTAGAATTGTTGCAAACACATATCTTTGTGTCCAGAAGCTTCAGAAAATGTTTCAGGAGAAAGTTATGGCTAATCCATAATACCACTGCTGCAGTATATGAATTACTTTAACAGAATTGTGCATTCCACTGTAACAAGAGAGTCCTTTCATGTCCTAAAACACTGGAATGTAGCTTTCATATACTCAGGAGTTATAATTGCCCTGAATGGTTTGACCCACTCCTGAAAAACATGAGGGATAACGACTGTATCTGGTGGTTATCGCTTGAAATAATGTGATATTCCCCCAGGGGATTTTTCTTGTATGTTCCTGCTCTTTATAATAGCCACTGTTTTAAGCAGAATAAAACATGATATTAGTCTATTTAGATAAGTTGCAGTTCTGGTGTATGAGTTAGAGGCCAGAAAATCCCAGAAGCACTTCATTTCACAGCTATAAACACTATAAACATCTTTGGCTGTCAATGCAAAGGCATTTGCAAGGATTGTGCTGTAAACATGAGAAAATATTTGACAAGCTGTTCCATTATTTTCACATAAAGATTGTCGGGTTATATTGTCATAATGGACCATACACTGACTGCTGAATTAATAATGAAAATATATCGTGTGTCCGTGTTTTGGTTTTGTCAGTATTAGAACACAACTAAAGCATAGAAATGTAAAAAGGATGGGGGAATTATTTCCCCTGTAATTTTTTCACCTTTTTCACACCTCCCCGCTTCATCTTTCTAACAAGTAGCAGGATTATCTATATTCACAAACTACCTTGATGTGCAGATAAAAAGCCATATAGTCAAGCAGTCTTTAATTAGATTCCTATAGAAGCCTGTGAGAAGAACTGGAGAATCATAGAATCATAGAATCAAAGAGTTGGAAGAGACCTCATGGGCCATCCAGTCCAACCCCCTGCCAAGAAGCAGGAATATTGCATTTAAATCACCCCTGACAGATGGCTATCCAGTCTCTGTTTAAAAGCTTCCAAAGAAGGAGCCTCCACCACACTCCGGGGCAGAGAGTTCCACTGCTGAATGGCTCTCACAGTCAGGAAGTTCTTCCTCATGTTCAGATGGAATCTCCTTTCTTGTAGTTTGAAGCCATTGTTCCGCGTCCTAGTCTACAAGGAAGCAGAAAACAAGCTTGCTCCCTCCTCCCTGTGGCTTCCTCTTACATATTTATCCATGGCTATCATACCTCCTTTCAGCCTTCTCTTCTTCAGGCTAAACATGCAGAGCTCCTTAAGCCACTCCTCATAGGGCTTGTTCTCCAGAACCTTGATCATTTTAGTCATCCTCCTCTGGACACATTCCAGCTTATCAATATATCTCATGAATTGTGGTGCCCAGAATTGGACACAGTATTCCAGGTGTGGTCTAACCAAAGCAGAATAGAGGGGTAGCATTACTTCCCTAGATCTAGACACTATGCTCCTATTGATGCAGGCCAAAATCCCATTGGCTTTTTTTGCTGCCACATCACATTGTTGGCTCATCTTTAACTTGTTGTCCACGAGGACTCCAAGATCTTTTTCACACGTACTGCTCTCAAGCCAGGCATCGTCCCCCATTCTGTATCTTTGCATCGAGGTCAACAAATTTATGTATGAGTTCTATAACCTTACAAGCAAAGTACAAGCAAAGTAAATAAATAAATAAATAACCTTGTCACATGGCGACCAGCTTCACCCAGCACCCCACATCACCCAGCTCCAGTTGAGGGCAATCAGATGGAGGGAAGCATGAGTGCACATGGAACATGCAGCTTTCCCCCCATGGATTACAATGGTAACATGTTGCCCTGATGGCGGCATGTTCCAGCTCCACCCTCCTTCACCCACAGAGCCGTACCGGTAACATCTGATGGGATCCATCTCGATGGGTGACTGGGACTAAATTGGCGCATGAATATAGGTCCTTGTGAAGAGATTGTAGTCTTCTCCAGAATTTGGAGTCCTGTCCTTGATTTCATGTTGAATCTGTGGAACATCATACAAGGCTTGGTATAGTCTCATGCCTCTCTACTAGCCTTGAAAGAGGAAAGACATTGACCAGTTGCTCTTAGAGCTTGATCAGGCAGGATAACAGCAAAATTCAATGCTCCTACTGAGCCTGGAATAATGATTGGTTTCAATGCCAGTGATACAGCTTAATGGTGTAACATTAGAAAATGTTGATCATTTCCGCTACCTTGGCAGCCACCTTTCCACCAAAGTCAACATCGACACCGAAATACAACACTGCCTGAGGTCTGTGAGCGCAGCATTTTCCTGAATGAAGCAGAGAGTGTTTGAGAACCGAGACATCCATAGGGATACCAAGGTGCTTGTTTATAGAGCTATTGTCCTCCCAACCCTGCTATATGCCTGTGAGACGTGGACTGTCTACAGACGCCACATGCAACTCCTGGAACGATTCCATCAGCGCTGCCTCCACAAAATCCTGCAAATCTCTTGGGAAGACAGGTGGACAAATGTCAGCATGCTGGAAGAAGCCAAGACCACCAGCATTGAAGCGATGGTCCTCTGCCATCAAATCTGCTGGACCGGCCACATTGTCTGGATGCCTGACCACCGTCTCCCAAAGCAGTTGTTCTACTCCAAACTTAAGAACAGAAAACGGAATGTTGGTGGACAGGAAAAGAGATTTAAAGATGGGCTCAAAGCCAACCTTAAAAACTCTGGCATAGACACTGAGAACTGGGAAGCCCTGGCCCTTGAGCGCTCCAGCTGGGGGTCAGCTGTGACCAGCAGTGCTGCAGAATTTGAAGAGGCACGAATCGAGGGCGAAAGGGAGAAGCATGCCAAGAGGAAGGCACGTCAAGCCAACCCCGACCGAGACCACCTTCCGCCTGTTAATCAATGTCCTCACTGCGGAAGATGATGCAGAGCAAGAATGGGGCTCCACAGCCACATACGGACCCGCAAGAACACTGGAAGACAATCATCCTCGGAAAACGAGGGATCGCCTAAGTAATGATTGGTTTAGAATAACACTGTAGCTAATTTTTTAATTTTCATCCTTACTATCTTTTCTAGCATATTTTAGCATAGTGTTTTCAGGTTCTAAACAACAAATTATGACTATCTCCTTTCATGTTATATAATGGTAATAGAAAAGAATATAATAGCTTTATTGTCATTGTACTATTGCACATGAAATTAAATGCCTTCACAAGCACACATCACAAAAACAGCATACCCGTCCCTAATGTGGCTTCTTTAAGTATTAAGTAACTTTAAGTGTTTCACTTGATAATTGTTAATACCATCTGTGGTCATTCTTTTTGTCTTCTTGATATTCATTTGTATTTTGGTAGCCTAAAGAAATAAGAATTATTGACAACTGGGAAATAGAGGGAGAAAACGGGGAGGCAGTGACAGACTTTGTATTTCTAGGTGCAAAGATTACTACAGACGCAGACTGCAGCCAAGAAATCAGGACACGCTTACTTCCTGGGAGGAGAGCAATGTCCAATCGCGATAAAATAGTGAAAAGTAGAGACATCACACTGGCAATGAAGATCTGCATAGTTAAAGCAATGATATTCCCCGTAGTCACCTACGGATGTCAGAGTTGGACCATAGGGAAGGCCGAGCTTTTGAACTGGTGTTGGAGGAAAGTTCTGAGAGTGCCTTGGACTGTGAGAAGATCCAACCTGTCCATACTTCAGGAAATAAAGCCCGACTGCTCATTAGAGGGAAGGATATTAGAGACAAAGTTGAAGTACTTTGGCCACATAATGAGAAGACAGGAAAGCTTAGAGAAGACAATGATGCTGGGGAAAATGGAAGGAAAAGGTAAGACGGGCTGACCAATGGCAAGATGGATGGATGACATCCTTGAAGTGACTGGCTTGACCTTGAAGGAGCTGGGGGTGGTGATGGGAGCTCTGGCGTGGACTGGTCCATGAGGTCACGAAGAGTCGGAAACGACTCAACGAATGAACAACAAAGAAATAAAGTAAATTCAACTGTAGACCTGGTTTTTTTACTTTCTTTCTTAACTCTCAGCAATAGTCATTCCAAGTCTTTCCCACCTTCTTCCAGTAATATCATATGATATCATCTGCATATCTTAAATTGTTAATTTTTCTTTTCCAGCTTTTAATGCCCATTTTCTCAGAGTCCCAATTCTGTTTTCCATTTGATATATTCTTCATATAAAGTAAGCAAATAAGGAAATAAAATTAGTTTCTTAGGGAAGGTCCCTCCTTAAAGCAAGCACATCTTTTAAAGATTGAGCAACTAATTATATCCTGATAAAAAGAAGAATTGTCTGTGCTGGAATATATGATTCAATCAATACGTTACATGAATCAATCACAGCTTGCCACATTAGTGAATATGTACTCTTATCTCTGACATATTTGTGCATACTTCAATTAGTCCAACGGGTGGTGGCCAGATTACTCACCGGAGCGTCATGCAGGGAACATACCACCCCTCTGTTATGTCAGCTCCACTGGCTGCCGATCCAGTTCCGAACACAATTCAAAGTGCTGGTTTTGACCTACAAAACCCTATACAGCTCCGGCCCAGCATACCTGTCCGAACGCATCTCCTTCTACGTCCCGCCTCGGAGTTTAAGATCTTCTGGGGAGGCCCTGCTCTCAGCCCCACTTCTATCGCAAGCGAGATTGATGGGGAAGAGGAGCAGGGCCTTCTCGGTGGTGGCCCCTTGCCTGTGGAATTCGCTTCCCGGGGAAATTAGGTCATCGACATCTCTCCTGTCTTTTAGAAGGAAACTAAAAACATGGATATGGGACCAGGCCTTTGGGTAATTTGGCAGACAGACAAAGGACAGTGACGACTAGAATTGGGTAGGATTTGACAATGCGGAATGAACTTACAGATTCTGAGCTTGGCGAACGCTGATCGTTAGATTGGTTTTTATTAATTGTGATGTATAACTGGATTGTTTTAATTGTTTTATAATTGTTGTTGATATATGTTTTATCTTATTATCTGTTTTGCTGGCATCGAATTGTGCCTTTTGTAAGCCGCCCTGAGTCCCCCCTCGGGGGTTGAGAAGGGCGGGGTAGAAATGCGCGAAATAATAATAATAATAATAATAATAATAATAATAATAATAATATTGATACCTCTGGCATGGGTACAATTCATTTCTCATGCTGCCTACCCATGGATGTGTAAGTTAACATGCTAATTTCACATTTATTTTAACTTTCCCTTATCTGATATGATTACACAGAATTTCTGGTTAATTCATTCATTATACAACAGGATGAGGGGAGATAATCTTTTTAAAAATGAGACATGAGTCAATAAAATGGATTGCACTCACAGGCTGCGGACCATATTTATTGTATACTTATCTTTGTTTTTAAAATGCCTAAAACATATGGGATCACCTTAACATTTTATCCCAATTTTAATGCAATCAAAGCAATTCAAAGCAATGTATCTTATAAACTATTGCAGTTATTTTGTAATAGCTCTGCCAATCTTTCCCAAAACTGTGCTACACCATTGATATGTGATGCAAACAGACATTATTGAAACGCAGATTACTTTGTGATCTTCGTTTTTGTGTAGTCACTGAGGAACAATAAAAAATAATACAAGTGCTTTGGACACAAGCACACTGTGTTAATTCAAGCTCTGCTTCCTTCCAATCTCTCCCAGACCTCACCTTATTCTCCTTTTTAGGTTTTTCTTCCAAATGCAGTAGTATACGTGCTGCTCCTTGAATATTATTTCTTCTTCAGCTTGTTGTCTTGAGTATGCTTTTGGCTTATTAAAGGATTGTCTAATGGATAAAGATTGATAGTCATTATGTGTCTGAGAGACAAGGAAAATCAAAACAAATGTTCATTCTATCATTTTAAGTAAATTCAAAGCATTTATTGATTTCTTATGTTATAATACTGAACTCATTATAAAGATATCAACTAATTTTTGAAACAGGCCTTATACAATGCAAATCAAAGCTGAAGTAATTAACATCTTTCTTCATTATCTATTTGATTCCTAAATTGACTCTAAAATAGGTTATCTGAAGGCCAGGAATGCACAGAGATGGGAGATTATGAGTTTAGAACAGAGTGGGGCATATCTATGTTCTTGATCCATTGTGTTATTCAATTTGTGGTTCTTTTTTATTGCTCACAAAATGTCACAGTTATGGATAGTAGGCCTGGGTAACAACGGAAAAATTTGTTTCTAAAATCGATTTGTATTTGGGGTTTTTTTTTTCGATATTTAAAATAATTACAAAATTTTCCTTTTAAAAAGTTCGATATTTACGAAATTTCGTAAATGGTAAAAAAAATTAACGAATCGATTTCCGAAACAATAACGAATCGATTCGTTAATGGCGGACGCGACCGCGAAATACGCTAAAAAACCTCCAAACCTTCTGAAGCTTCCCTCTCCCTCTGTTGTTGACTGTTGGTGTGATATTATAATTTTTTTTCACTAATTAAACCATAAAACTGGCCCAGACATGCGGAAATAATAACGAAACAACCTCAAAACAATAACGAAATGAATACAATATCGAAATACGAAGCATTTACAAAACGTTTTTGAAAATTCGTTTTTTTAATAATTGCTCCAGAATGGTTCGTTATCGTTTTGTAATTGAAAAAATTAACGAATTATTAACGAATTACGAATTAACGAAACGAAACCGCCCAGCCCTAATGGATAGGACTATTCCAAAGGAATTTTTTTAAGAAGATCTCTTTATTTACTCCATTTTGAAAAACTCTCATTTAGTGAATGGATTACTTGGTGCCAGAGCTATTCCAAAACCTGATATTGCTTCAATTAATTCACTCATATAACTTAAGAAATCAGCAAATGTGTCTTAGTTATTTAACAACCAATTATGTAGCTAATATTTGTTTTGATTTTGCTTCCCTTTTTGAACCAATTAGACTTCCATTCTTAATTCAGGCCAGGTTAAAGACCCATTTGTATCTCAGGAAAAGAAAGTCCTAGAGGTATTTACTAACATAAAAGAAAAGAGTATCAACTGAAAACAACAAAGCCTACAGGAGCTAAAAGACCATTCATATGAAATAAGTATTGAAATAAATATAAAGTTGCAACATAAACAAGGTAAGATTCCTGAGGTAGAATGTAATGTGGTATTTCATCACATAATAGTTGCTGTGTTGGTACGGCAAAACCAAAGGACACTGCCCACCAAACCCTTCCAGTATTTTCTGTAGGTTACGAGAGAACTGTGTGCCAAGTTTGGTCGAATTCTATTGTCGGTGGGGTTCAGAATGCTCTTTGATTGTAGGTGAACTATAAATCCCAGCAACTACAACTCTCAAATGACAAAATCAGTTACTCCCCCCCTCCCCTGCCCAATCTCAGCAGTATTCAAATTTGGGCTTATTGGGTATTTGTGCCAAATTTGGTCCAGTGAATGAAAACACATTCTGCATATCTCAGCAGTATTCAAATTTGGTCTTATTGGGTATTTGTGCCAAATTTGGTCCAGTGAATGAAAACACATTCTGCATATCAAATATTTACATTACGATTCACCACAGGAACAAAATTACAGTTATTTATTATTTATTATTTACAGTATTTATATTCCACCCTTCTCACCCCGCAGGGGACTCAGGTCAGATGCACATATACATGGCAAACATTCAATGTCATAGACACACAACATATATAGACAGACACAGAAAGGCTTTGAATTCTGGCTACCGAATTGTATAGTATTAAATCATTTATTTTTCAAAATTCACGTTTGTAATTCAGATTCCAGTAGCAGCTTAATCAACTGGAAGAACTAGGATGGAAATTGTGAAGTCTCGGCCTAGTTTTTACCCCTCTGTTTATTTCCCTGGAGGTGGATTGTTCCATTCTGCTAAGTTTTAGAGTAGGAGCTTAGGATCCTCCTAGAGACCGAGCTGTTTTGGTTCAGCCCATTCTGGCTCAGAGCTTGGCAGAAAGACTTTTTGCTCTATTCTTCTTTTTGGACATAGCTTGTAGTAGTTAGCCAGAAAGTGTCTGGTCTGGCTTAGCAGTCTGAACAGGCCATCCTTAGCACATATTTGCCTCATAGATTAGAATATATTTGCCTTATAGATTACATAGTACATGTTCATGCCATAGTCTATAGTTATTCCTTGGGGGGGGGGGGGGGGGAAAGAAGAAAGAGGAAGGAAAAAAAGAAAAGAGAAAAAATGGGGGGGGCAGAATTGAAGAGTTTGACTTCCATTCTTCTCAGCTGTGGTTGTCGACTTCCGTTATTTCCATTTGTGTGATGGCACGCGTGGCGCCACCTATGTATAAAACTGTTAGTTGCAAGATTTAAACTGTTGTATCATGCTTAATCCTGCCACTTTTACCCTGCTTACGTATAGTTGTATGGATTGGTTACTTTTAATTTTCAATCAGTACTGTTTGGCTCCACCTCTTCCTGCAGGAGGGGAGTGCTTCCTTTCTTTTCATTCTGCCATTAGAGTTCTTACCATATGGATGTGAGTAAGAGACTTGACTCTAAAGACCCTGATTTAAGTTACCTCTTAGCACCAGTTCTGAGGTTTTTTACCCTTGAGACTTGTGCTTCATGTTCAGACCAACCTGAATGACGTTGGAAGTCTCAAGCGCCTTCAAACCGGTTCTTTTGGCACCAAAGGAAGATCCTGAGTCTTCAAACATAGGCCATCTGAACTGGGGTTGTGGTTTGCTCCGGCATTCACAGCCATTGAGGAAAGAGGAAACTTGGAAAGGCTTCTCAGCTTCAAACACCTTGGACCCAGGACTAACTGAGACTGTAGCGTATATTTTCCTTCACCCCTCTGAAGTTTCCAGCTCAATGCTTTAAAGAAATAACTCTTTGTGATCAATAAAACTTATTTTGAGTTATTTACAGTGTTTTGGGTTTTTGAGAGTTGCAGTTTCCTATAGGAGGGCAAGAAGCAATCCCCTGGGGAAAGATGCCATGTCCATGCCTCCTTCATTAAGAGTTATAGCCCCCAGGCGCGACAGCACAATTTGGTCTGTTTAGAATCTGCTTTCTCTTTTTCTGTTCTCTCATGGCGTGACATTATCTGCTTGTACATCTTCTTAAATGTCCACTATCAATGTAATATTTTCTTAATAGGTGACCAGCCCGTTACTTTCCCCTTTTTTGCTTGATTGGTGTTTAACATTTGTGTTAAAAGGTCCATATTCATTATATCCAAAATTTTCAAAATCCATTTTTTTGTTCGTATCTCTTTCGACCTCCAGAAACAGACATAATAAGGGTGTTAAAGACTCCTCCCTAAACTACAAACCCCAGAATTCTGGAGGAGGAAGCAATTGGATTTAAAGTGGATTCGTTCTCTATTGTGATGAAGTAGTATACAATTAACTTTTCTGATTTTAAATCAGATATTTGCTGTTCATTGCTGGCAAATAAGTCATAACTAAGATCACTTTATAATCAAACCATAAGCTACAGGAATGATCACTTTTTAAAAAGTGTAACCAAAGATTTACAATGTCACCAAAAATGATGATCAAGATAAAAAAACTTGTCCAATGTAAACATTTGAATATACTTGTACAAGTTGGATGCAATTCCCAATATATAGCTTCTGGTTTTGAATTTTAAAATGGATTTTTGAGCATCTATCAATAGTCCAGTATGAAGAGTGATTTGCCTTCTAGGTGTGCACACAAAAGTTCTGCAATGTTTAATCCATATTATTGAGAGCTCTGCACTCATTTTTAAAAAGTTTTTAACTGTGGCAAATACTGGGAAATAAAATCTCAGAGGAACTGCAATTCTCAGAGAAAGCTACATGAATCTGGAGCCACTGATATAATGAGCTGCAGAGTAGTCATTGAAAATGGATATACCCTTTCTATAAGTTTTCAGTCATGTGCTAATAAGAGAAAAAATGGTTAGTGCCAGCAATCTCAATCAATTTTTTGTACTGCTTGAAATAAGTTGACTGAAAATGCATTTCACATTGAGAATTCATATTTTCAGAGCTTATGGAGTTGTTGTTGGAGAAATAAGTGTGTTCAACACAACAACTGAGGGAAAAAGGCACAAATATTTTTCACATTGGGAAAATGTGTACATTAGTTCATATGCATGAATATATGGTAGAAATCCAAATAATGTTCACAAATATTATAATCTTTAGTCATTAAAAGCGCCTCAATGTTATGGTATCTAGTTTAATAAATGGTCTGCTCTGCTGCTTTAAGATTGTTGGTTTGTTTACAAAAATATAATTTGTGAAATTGGGTTAACATTAAACTATCATGCTTGGCTTTATTTTTAAATTGTAGTTACTAATTACATTTCATAGTTTCAAACTGCAAGGGACATCCAAAGTGCAAGGAACTGGCAAAACCAGTTTATTAGAAGTAGCTAAAACCAATTAAAACTGCAGAGACCATCAATATTAGTTAGATGAAGAAGTTATTTTGTCTCCACTACTTCTCCATAATCCCAAGCAGTCATCATGGATGCATTTTCATAAAAATAACGGAGAAAAGGAAACTATGACAGAATTGAAATGATCTAATGTTATACATAGACTTACATAAAGATTTTCTGCTTACCAAGAAATAAGCTTGGGGAAATAAATAAACATTATGTGCTGTCGCACGCTGGGCCTGAAATAATGTCTGTTTACAGGATGTGCTCTCTGTATGCCCAACAGGATGCCGGGATGCCTCAGCTGAAGGGCCCTTTAGATTTCCCAACACAAAGTTCTATTGAGGATCAAGATACATTCAACAAAGTTCTTTATTTAGGCTTAAATCTTCAAACAAATGAATTAAACACTTTATAACCTTGGAAAAGTGGTAGCTTCCTCAATCTGCCAACAAGGGGCAGGCAACTGGTGGTAAACTGTTCCTTTCTTCCTTAGGGAAATCCTTTGACCCCTCCCTGGGCAATCTCTCTTTACCTTGCTGGTGTGAGGCCCCTACTCCCGGCTCCAAGCTGCTTTATGGATAGCCCAAGTGGTCCCTTACCAGGCAAGGTTCCTGTAGATCTACCAAGCTGAAAGGTGTCCTTTAGTTTCTCCATGAAGGCTGTAGGAACTATTTCTTTACTCCCCAGCAAAAGCTGTGGAACCTTTCCTTTTCCCCCGAGCAGAGCTGTTAGAAGAGAAGCTTTTGTGCAGGTGGGAAAGAGAATCCCACACATCCTTCTGTTAGGCTTCCAACAGTGAGACTGAACAAAGTCCTCCTTTCTCCCCAAAACCCTGGGAAAAGGGGCGTGTCTAAGGTTTCTAACGATGATTGCCAAGTTGTTGGCCCTATGATTGCAACCTGAGGGAAGATACCTTATTGCAAAATGCATGGCTTAAATAGATTCATGCAAACTAGCAGTGCAAGAAAGGGAATTCAAATCTCCTGGCACTGCTGTGACTGCACACATTATATTCACAATTCCAAAAGAAAACAGTTCATAATCAGTAATAAATACTGATTATAAATAAATGCTGAAAAACATCCCTCAGAAAAAGTGGGGAAAAACTATTTTTCATTTTTTTCCAGGTCTTTCTTTTTTCTTTAGAAATAGAATTCTGAACAAGATGGTAATGGATCTTCATCTGAACCTCAATTTTCTTTGTTCAGATACAGTTCTCAGTGAAATGGCTAGTCAATGGCATTTCTTCATTCTCTAACTTAGTTCAGTGTTTTGTTTTTAATCTTATAGGTAGATATTAATTGTGGCTACTTACAACCGTTGAAAATTGCAACCAGAAAGTAACCATATTTACTTAAGTATAATGCACCATCAAAATTTTGAATGTGCACATTACAAGAAATGGATTTGTTATTGAATATTATGTACCCAACATTGCAGGTAGAATACATCAGAGGAAATAGGCAGCATGAGTGAGGCCATTTGGGAAGCCACACTCCCCCATCAGGCCTAGGCTGATGAACTTATCAGCCTTATATGATTCTCAACTGGCTTCATTTACAAGACCTTCAAAACTGAGGGGGAGGTTTTGAAGGCCTTGTGAATGGGACTGAGATGGACCAGGTGGGTGAGAAACTCTGATGAATGCCCAAGAGACAGGACCATCCGAGCACTCCTCCTCCTTCTCCAGGCACCACGATACTTCATCACATGAGGGAGCACCCCCCCCAATGCTATTTCACCAGCAAGTGTGGTGAAATGGAAGGCCAAGGGGCAACTCTGTCGCCCCGTGCACAGCTCCCGAGAGTTGCCACTTCCGCATCACATGGGGAAACATTGTCCAAACAGGGCAGAAGAGCCCTGGCTGCATTGTAGCCAGCACAATACGGGAAGGTCCCTGTGTTTGGGGAGAAGCATCCAAGGATGCTTCTTCCGCAGTTGGGGAGCTGCAGCAACAGCCAGAAGTCACACAACATTGTGTGATGGCTGGCATTGGGCTCCACCCCCAAACAACACTCTAAGCATCATAGGACACATATTTTTACCATGTGATTTTGTTCATGCTTCCTCCTACCTCCTTGTCCAGAATCCAGGATTTCAGGTTTCTCCAGTTTTTTCATACAACTGGGTTTATGTGCTTGATTTCAATGTGCCTTCAAATCTGATGTGCATCTAAAGTTTAGCAATTTACTCAGTTCTTGTGGGTTTTTTTGGGCTATGTGGCCATGTTCTAGAGGCATTTCTCCTGACGTTTCGCCTGCATCTATGGCAAGCATCCTCAGAGGTGAGGTCTGCTGGAGCTGGGAAAAAGGGGTTTATATATCTGTGGAATGACCAGGGTGAGACAAAAGGCTTTTGTAAGTTGGGCTAGGTGTGAATCTTTTCAACTGACCACCTTGATTAGCATACAATGGGCTGACTGTGCCTGGAGCAAACTCTTCTTGAAAGGGTGATTAGATGTCCCTGCCTGTTTTTCTCTCTGCTGTTTTTGCTGTTGCAGTCTACATAGGAACCACCAAATGCAGCGCCCAAACACAAATCCAGGAACATGAAAGGCACTGCAGACTACTTCAACCAGAGAAATCAGCCATAGCAGAGCACCTGATGAACCAACCTGGAAACAGCATTTTATTTGAGAACACAAAAATGCTGGACCACTCTCACAAGCACCATGTCAGACTATACAGAGAAGCCATTGAAATCCACAAATGTGGACAATTTCAACAGAAAGGAAGAAACCATGAAAATGAACAAAGTCTGGCTACCAGTATTAAAAATCTAAAATTGCAACAGCAAAAACAGCAGAGAGAAAAACAGGCAGGGACATCTAATCACCTTTCAAGAAGAGTTTGCTCCAGGCACAGTCAGCCCATTGTATGCTAATCAAGGTGGTCAGTTGAAAGATCCACACCTAGCCCAACTTACAAAAGCCCTTTGTCTCACCCTGGTCATTCCACAGATATATAAACCCCCTTTTTTCCCAGTTCCAGCAGACCTCACCTCTGAGGATGCTTGCCATAGATGCAGGCGAAACGTCAGGAGAAATGCCTCTAGAACATGGCCATATAGCCCGAAAAAACCCACAAGAACTGAGTGATTCCAGCCATGAAAGCCTTCGACAATACATTTAGCAATTTAATTTGGCCAAAAAGTGAGCATTGGACTCAAATAAATGTGGAAACTTTTTGAAGTTTCCTTTATGACATTTCATTGCACCATATCTCTGCAGCTATGGGACAATTATTTGATTGTGAGGTTCAAAAACTCAACTTGGTTTTAGCGCCAGGCAAATACTGTTTTTTTCTGACAATGCATTGCTCAGTTTGCTATATGAGATAGGTGATACATTTTGAACTAACCTGAGGCTCTGTGGGATTGATAATAGTATTTTTAAAAGTGAGTTATGAGTTTCATGTTACCAAACCTATTTGTTTATCCCTGACTAGAGGTATTATGAGGGTAAAGGTAAGCATGGCTTCAGGGAATCAAGAAAATGTTTTTTTGTTTTTTTGCATTGGACAGAAAGAATGAAGGTGAGCACAGAAAAATGTGTTGCAATTGGAATAACCACTTGCTCATTAGGAAGGAATATTTGAAAAGTACTTAAATCAGGGCCGCTATAAAATGATGCTAAGGATTTAATGAGGCAGAGCTTTGTAACTTAAGAAAAAAAAGAACATTGCTATTGCCCTACTGCCTTATAGGGCATGCAAATAAAGCAAGAATGAGGGCATTGCATATGCATGAACTACTCTCAGATATGACTTGACATACATACACATTAGTAAGTGGTGCATCTCTGCAAGAGTACATTGTCAACTCATGCTGCTGATTAGAGATAAGTATGACCGAAATTAGGCATTATGTAAATTTTTACATTTATGGCCATCATAAGAATGATTTCGATTAGAGTGTCCTTCTTACAACAAAGCTTTTATCAGTCTGTCCTTCAAATTGGCTGTAATGCTTTTCTGCTGGTTTCAATTAGAAGATTCTTGCAAATAACTACTAGAGAATGGGATTTGCATGGTGATCATATCCAAATAAAAAAGGCAGCATCATTTAGAGCCACAGATCCTTCTGAATTGAGGGGCAGAGGGAGATTGATGGGTCAGTGAGTTGTCTTTGTTTCTGTTCTCTTCCCTTCATAGATGGTCCTAAGGTCAAAATCAAAGTTGCTTATTGGCCATAGCACAAACTTGAAAAAGTAGCTTTTTCCATCTTCCCTCAAGCTTGTGAATTTTACAAACTTAGCTTTTTGTAAAATTCACTGCTTTGTTATTGTGCTGGTATGGCTGTACCAGGAGCTCCAACTTTATTTTCTTTCTGTTATCTGTTTGCAGTCATAGGGCAGGCCTCCTGTCCATCATAATTAAGCTTTGGTTCCGCCCCTTGTTCAGGGCTCTGGGAGGGAAAGGAGCCATTTTTTTGGGCAGTCTCACATAAGGAAGCTAAACTATAGGACGTAAACCAGCTTGTCCCATAGAAAAGCTTCTTTTCTCAAGAACATTCAGGGGAAAAGAAACAGAAATTACAGGAATAGGGTCCCAAGACACTGGCTGAGAGCTCACAGCCTCTCAGCCTCACAGCAATCAGAGGGAAAACAACCCTGAGGTTTCAAAGAATTCTCTGAGGGAGGACAGCACTACAGATCCATGGAACTCCATCTGAAATATCTACAAGCCTCGGTTGGTAGGTCTACTTGATATCCAGATGCATTTGGAATTGGTAGTAGGACCCACACCAATGAGACATAGATAGTAAACAGCTTGGGAGAGGTTAAATAGGTTTTTTTTCCTACAGAGAAAGTACAGTTAATTAAAGTCAGGTACCAGTCCATTGAGGACTAGACTAAGAAAGCCTTGAAGTGTTGTTTGAACCATTGAAGATTTGTTGTTTGTTCCATAATAAAGACTTTGTTGTATCATTAAAGACTCTAAAGACCATCACTTCAGAAAAATCCCTGAGAACCTCTCTTTGAGGCACCCTGGCTTCCTGCTGGGCTTAAAGTATACGTCCTATAGAAAAGACAGCTGTTACAGGCCCAGTGCGCGACATAACAGTTATACACAGCACGCTTCTAGACTGTGCCAAAAAACGGGATTAAAAAGAGGGGCAAAAAAAAACAAACATGCAGGACCTCAGAGCAGATCCCCACACAGACCTGCCAGTCCTGGGCTTTCAGCCCCCACCATCCTCACTAGCCTCCCTTTTGTGTTTTGGGATAAAATGGGGGGACATCCAGCAGAAGTTTTTTTTAAAAAAAATACGGTTATGCGCCGATTTGTATATGTGCACATGCACATAGCTTAATATAAAAAAATCAAGTGTATTCGCATGTACACATATGAGGCTCAGTGTTGTGGCTAAGCTGGAGCCTCAGGTAGAAGATGATGGGATTCAAATTCATGAAGATGTTCCTGTTGTTTCTGAGGAAAATGAGGAGTTTCAGCTTCCCATGGCAAGGAATGTTTCAGATGATGTTTCTAATGTTAGTGAAATTAGCCAGATGCAGTTGGAGGAGGATGCCTCCCATCCTGACAGTTCTCCAGCTGTTAACAAGCTATCTGACCTTGAGAGCTCTGAAGATCTAGATTGGGAGAATCGCTTACAATTCAAAGTTCGCTGCAGTGCTAGGCTTGCTAACAAGAGGGAGATTAGAGGTCAACAGAATGGTTCATTCTGGGAAAGTATATTAAATGGGGTGTTTGAAGACAAATCTTTGTCAATGCAACTTCTGCGTATAACCTGGTAACTTCTCTGGATTGCCTTGGCTTTTGGGCAATGTTTTTGGCTTCTTGGAACTCTGTCATGCTGTCATGGAATCTTGTTTCTATTATGCCTTTTGGATTATGCTTCATGTTGTTTGCTATTGAACTTTTGGAACTTTACCTTTGCATTTAAGACTGTTCTTTTCTTTTTTCTTTTTTTATAATTGTTTTTATTTAGACTATATTGCCCCTCAGAGTGGAGCTAATAGAAAGAAAGAAAATTGCTGTGTTTACATCCAAAGAGTGGGAACAATATTCTTGAGTAAAGTAGGAAAGTGCAGGGTAGGGTGTGATGGGGAACACAGGGGGAATAAGAAAAAAAAAGAAAAAAAGAAAACATAGAAGGGGGGGGAGAGAGTGTGTCAGTTAATATACTTCCAGGAGCTCCTAGGATAAGGAGAAGGAGGAAAAAATAGTTCCGTTGTTATCTTTTCTTCTTTTTATTTTATCGTCAGCTGCTTATTGATGATCCTTCAAAATTCATTCACCAAAAAACTGATATAAATTTCCTTATTTTCCCTTTTAATGTATTCCAGAAAATTTTTCCAGTCTGTTTTGGGTGGTTTTATCATATTTTGTGATATTTTTTGTGTTAGAATATCCATATTCATAATATCAATTGTCTTTAGTAACCATTGTTTTACCGTGGGTATGTCTCTAGATCTCCAAACTCTGGCTAGTATGATTCTCGCTGCAGTTGTAAAGTAAAAAATTTTTTTTTCTAGATATTTATCTGTAATAGAATCTATAATCCCTAGTAGCATTGACTCTGGTTTGAATTCTAATTTTATATTCAGGATCATTTTGATCTTCTTATATATTTCGTGCCAGAAATTCTTTATTTTTTTACAGTCCCACCACAGGTGGAAAAAATTACCTTTGTGTTTTTCACATTTCCAACAAATGTCTTTTATTTTACCCTTACTAAATTTGGTTATCATCTCAGGAGTTAAGTACCACCTGTAAAATACCTTATACCAGTTCTCCTTAAGTTCAGATGCGTATGTATATTTTAACTTTTTGTGCCAAATTTCTTCCCATTCTGTCATGGCTATAGATCTGCCTATATCTTTGGACCACTTTATCATGTTTTCTTTTAACAAAATAATAATAACAAAAATAATAAGAATAAAGCAATTGGAAGCCTCTTATAAAGTGAAAGAAGCGGAAAGCAAGGAAGAAAAGGGAGGAGAAGAGGTGAAGGTGCAGAGAAATAAACGTAAGTAAAATACAATACAATATATACCAAAGTTGGGATGGGGAAAGACTGAAAAGAAAGGAGAAGGAATTAAGGAATATATAATATTGAGTCAAAAAGAGGGAATTAAAAGGAGTGAAATAATAAACGACAATAAAATAGTTAGAATAAACAATAAAAAGGGGAAAAATAAGAAAGAAAATCCAAAACCACAAACCACAAGCCAAAAATCAATAATATCTATTATTATCAATAAAATAAATAAATAAATCAACAAAAAGACTGTTCTTTTCTTCAATAAACTACAAAATCTTCAGCCTTTGTGTGGTTTGGTGTTTTGAGCAAGGTGACGCTACTCTAAGCTGCGACACTCAGTACATAAAGGTAAAGGTTTCTTCTTGACATTAAGTCTAGTCATTTCCGACTCTGGGAGTGGTGCTCATCCCAATTTCTAAACCGAAGAGACGGTGTTGTCCAAGGTCATGACTGCATGGAGCACCGTTACCTTCCTTCCAAAGCGGTACCTATTGATCTACTCACATGATTTCAAACTGCTAGGTTGGCAGAAGCTGATGCTAACAGCGGGAGCTCACCCCGCTCCCCAGATTTGAATCACCGATCTTGTGGTCAGCAAATTCAGCAACTCAGCAGCTACCAGGAGCTCAGCAAATAATAGAGTGATTTAAAAAAAAAAACTTCACCCTTCCCTAATCATTTATTAAAGCTTTGCTTGATATTACAGTGTAAAGAGTTTCAGATAGTTCTAATGGTTCTCCGTTCGTGCTTTGTTTAAATCAGCTGTGTGTCCATTTGACAGACGAATATACTGATCAGCTGTTTGGAGCTTTTTAAAAGGGAACATCAGCTGGAGCAATCTCCAGGGGAAATGGGAAGGAAAGCACTTTTTTAAATGTAGGTTCACACAGACATACGAAGAGGCACATCGTTTGGCCAGAAACGGGGTAAAGGGGAACCTTTTTATCCCAGTTTTCCTCCTTTGTAGCGATTCAGTGAGCATTTAGCACTGACGTTGTCTAGCTACCCCCCTTTTTTAAGCGGGAACTCCCATGTTTAAAGCCCTGTCTGGATGGGCTCACACATGTACATCTATAAACTTTGTAGCAATGGAAAGTAACCTACTCTGTATTTTTGGATTGCTTGTTTTTTGAGTTCAGTACACATTTTCCTGGTCTAGTAATTTAGGCAATCATACTAAATCAATGAAAAGTATCTATTTGGCATTCTTCCCATTTCTATTTACTTCTATTGGCCAATTTCTTATAAATTGAGTTTCATATACCACATGATACAAGTGTTGAAAGGAGTAGAAACTATGCAAGATATCGAGTTTTTTATTCTGTAATCAGCTGAGACTTTAGTACTTCTTCCTGTTCTGTTATTGTACTTACCAATAAATTTCATTAATTATGCCTACTTTGAAAGCAAATGGTGGTTGTGGGTGGTATTCTCTTGTTGTTTAGCCAAATTGAATTGAATTTTCAGTTCTTCATACCCTGTGAGATCATAATTAGGATAGAATTTGATGTTCTTAAAGCATAATCTTTACAGCTGATGTCCTTAAGGCTCATATTTCTTCAGTCTAGCAATTAGAAAGTCATATTAAACCAAAAGCACCCATATTTACTGCATTCAGGCATATCCAATAACATATTCCTCCTCCTCTTCCTCCCTCACATTTCTATTCTGCTTTATCTTTTGCTCATGATAAAAGCAATACATTTTTTAATTTAAAACCTAAAAACGGGAGGCAGACTGTGTTGGAATGGATAGATAATACAGAACGTTGGATGAGTGGAGGTTGGATAAGTGAGACTCTACTGTATCCCTGTCTTGTTTCAATTAAGTATTAATTTGTTTGCACCCAAATTTGTGCTGATTCACATTTGGAATGTTGACTACAATACAATTTGAATGTGGTAAGTTTTTAGATCCTATTAAGGGATAACGTGACTTACTCTATGTACCAGGTCCTAGAGAAGTGCACTTGGAAAGTACCAGACGCAGGGCTTTTTCTATTTCTGCCCCTGCCTTGTGGAATTCCTTGCCACCCTATATGAGAGCCATGCGTGACTTAGGACCTTTTACTCTAGCACTTAAGACCTGGCTTTTTACTAGAGCATTCGATCTCTGTTAATTTTTAATTTCTGTATGTATGTATTTTATCTTTTACAATTTAGCTGTAAATCACCTAGAGCATTCTCGGATGGAGGGTGATTAATAAGTAATTAAATATGATGATGATAAGTAAGGATTAGACTATAACATGAAAAACAAAGTGTGATCATTATGAAGCCTTTATGCCCCCTCCCCATTTCTTGCTTATATGTGCACACTTTCACCACACTCCCCCCCCCCCCTGCACTTCCAATGCAAACAAAATGAGGCTACCAAGTTGAGAAAAATGCTGTCCATTTAAGGAAGATAGAAAAATATACTTTAACACTTTCCAGTAACACATTGTCAGGCTGTTCTGACATACATTGTTGAGGGAGATGTCATGAGCATGGCTATGCTCAGTGCATATGATGCACAGATAAATTTCTAACTCTGGAATTTTAAATTTGAAGTTTCCAAATTTGCCCTGACTGGTTGGCTGAAAAACAGTAGTATATATAGTTCTTATATAAGAATTAGATAGAATTGAAATAATATATTTTGCTCCATAGCTTAGCTTCTACAAAAGCTAGAACTTTACTTTCTTTTTAGAGGAAAGCTGATTTGCGCTCTTTTCAGAAAACTTACCAAAAACTGGCTGCAAATGACACTGACCCAGGGACTCCACCATTCCTCATGACATCCCTTAAGGCAGTGGTTCTCAACCTGGGGTTCCCAGATGTTTTTGGCCTACAACTCCCAGAAATCCCAGCCAGTTTACCAGCTGTTAGGACTTCTGGGAGTTGAAGGCAAAAAACATCTGGGGATCCCAGGTTGAGAACCACTGCCTTAAGGGCTCTTCTACACAGGCCAAAAATGTGGAAGAAACTGGGATAAAAAGAGCGATGGTGGCTAAATAACAGTTCATGAAAATGTGTGCTGATTTGGATTAACAGCTGAAAAACACATGTTAAAAGGATATGCTTAAAACCTGATTTCAGCTAAAAATGTGCATATTCACATGACTGTATATCCCTGCAGTCAAGGAAAACACATGGCTTCATTCCTATACACTGGTGTGTATACTGCTTCAGTGCATGTGCACATCTAAAAATCCTGAAACAGCTGATCTGGGCTACAAACAAATGTAGCCACTGACACACAAATGGCTAAACCGAAGCACAATTGGAAAGCAATTACAATTGAAACCACCCCTTTGTGATATTAAACAGAGCTTGAATTTATAGTTGGGTGAGGAGAGAGAATAAGAAATCTGCTTGTGTGTACACTGAGATATCCGCATGAGCATGTATACAATCCATTGCATCTTGGGGAGAATAAAAGAAATCAAAATTCTGCTGGATGTCCCCCATCCCCCATCCATCTTGTGGATTTGTAAAATCAGCAACAAAGGAAGGTGTGAGGGTGGCGGGGAACCATTTCCCAGGACTGACAAGTCTGTGTCTGGACTTTCTGTCAGGCCCTGTGATTTGTAAAACCACTTAGTTAATCTGAATTTTGATGCTGTCTGGAAGCGCCCTAAGACATTTAAAGATGACTTGGTTTTCAAACCTTTTAATATCTCAACTGTTTCCTCTGAATACAATCCAGCCTGAAGAGAGATAGACCTCTTATATCAAAAGTTTCTATTTGAATTGAGAGTTGAACTGTGACTATGGGCCTCATCAAATGCAGGATTCCCCTCCAATTCCAGAAACTATAGATGCATCTACACTGACCAGATAATGCAGGATGAAATTGGCAAAGAATTGAATGTGTAACTGGTCACACATCAAGTGCAAGTACCAGATCAAGTCTTGTGTGTTACTTCTATGCACTGCAGAGTCCAGCTCTTACTTAATTCTACGTAGAAAATACAGCGTCCCTGGAGGATTTCGTTTCCCCCCACAAAAGAACCTTGTTCCAGTGCACATGTGGGAATTGCTGGAGCATCCATCCCTTAATTTGTTTCTCCATGCAATGTGGTTTACACCTACGTCCACTGATGTGCTGGTTACAGGTCCTATTTCAGAGTACTGTGATTTTGCTTATCCTGGTTTAAGGCCTCTAATGCACATTCTTGCACATGTTCACACCATCTGTAATGAAAACACTGCATTTTCAAGATGCCTTTAATCCATGCTAAGTGATTAGTTTGGATGTGTCCTACAGCTCATTAGAAAGCAATTTACCTGTTCTAGGTTCTATAAATGTCCTTGTTTAACATACTTAATTATTAGGGCTGGGCAACCACGGAAAAATTTGTTTCTAAACTCGATTCGTTTTTTGGGTTTTTTTGCGTTTCGATATGTAAAAGAATTCCGAATTTTTCTTTAAAAAAGTTCGATATTTATGAAATTTTGTAAATTACGAAACAATTACGAAACGATTTCGAAATGAATACGAATTGATTCGTTAATGGCGGACGCAACCGCGCAATACGCTAAAAAACCTCCATATGGGACAGGGGGAACTTTTGAAGCTTCCCTCTCCCTCTGTTGTTGACTGTTGGTGTGATATTTATAATTTTTTTTCACTGATTAAACAAACAACAGCTTTAAAACTTGCCCCAGACATGCGGAAATAATAACGAAATGATTTCGAAACGAATACAAAACGAATACGAAGCAATTACGAAACGAATTGAAAAATTCGTTTCGTTTTTTAGATGCTCCTGAATGGTTCAAAATCGCTTCGTTATAAAAAAAATAACGAATTTTTAATGAATTACGAAATTACGAAACGAAACCGCCCAGCCCTATTAATTATGGTTTCAATTCCTGTGATTTAGCATTATAAACTGGTACTGGAGTCTCATTTGGGTCTATATGCTTGCATCTCCTTTTTCAAATCTGAAGGGAAGGAGACTTGAAAAACCTATTTCACTTTTAAATAACATACATTTTCTGTTATGGCTTGTTTGGTTAATCCAAACAAACTTCAATTAGTTATAGCTAGTCCTAAAACTCGCAAGAACATTTTGAGCTCATTTCCAGTTGTAAGATGAATAATTACACTGACCCAGTGAAAAACACCATTACTAGTAGTATCTTGATAAATAGCTGTGTATCTCCTATTATTTTAGGCTGGAACAAGATGCAGTATTTTAATTGCTATATCTTTTCCTTGGGCAAAATAATGAGTGGTCAAAGGCTCCAAGTCCTAATTTGCAGGACCTGCCCTTATAGAAAGGGTTACATGAGAGTGTAGAGGTCAAATCCCTGTGGTTTGAACTTTGTCATTTGCTTTTATACTTTCTTGGATTAAGTGAATTTATTATTGATGAGTCTGGAGGCTTTTGCACAGTGGATATGTTATTGGAAACCTCAATAATAATTTTGCAATTTTCAGCCACCTCGGAAAATTAACTAGAAAGAAAAATGTGAAATATATCGAGCTCCAAAACATTTACAGCAAGCTAAAATGTGTCATGTTCTTTGCAGGGAAAGAAGGGTGCTTTGCCGCATACAATGTTTTTTTTTGCGAGCTAGAGAAGCAAAATAATTTAACACATTCTTCTGAAGTATTTCAGCTCTCTGCCATTTTATTACTTCCTATAAAACTAAAGAATTTCATACATTCATCTTCAGCTCTAATTATGATCTAGTGCAGGGGTGGAAACTAGAGGTTGTTGAATTACAACTCCCAGCAGTTTTAGTGTAGCTAATGGTCAGGAATGCCAGGAAAAGCAGTCAAACAACATGTGGCGGTGTCAGATTGGGGCTTAATCCTTTGACTACTTTTGAGACCTTTTGAGGGGGCAGTCCAGACAGTGGAAGTGGTGGGTTTATCCCATGCCTCCCAAGAAGACATGGAGTAAACCCACTAACTAATTTATTCACCACAAACCAGGGTTTTCCTCTTTTGTGTGAATTTATTTGTGTTTCTCAGGGACATCATCTGGACAGCCCCATTTTAATTGCAGGAATTCCCACATTAAAGGGACTGTCTGGATGGGCCCTTACACAACCAACCAGTGATTTGGTTTATTGTGTGCAACAGCAACAATATTTTTCATCTTCCTACTGTTGAGATTTATATCCCTGCTAAAAGATTTTTTTGCCACAACTCAGGCCCCTTTTATACCACCCTATATCCCAGGACCTGATCCCAGATTTTCTGCTTTAAACTGGAATATATGTGTCTCTACTGCCAGATAATCTAGAGCAGTGGTTCTTAACATGGGGTCCCCAGATGTTTTTGGCCTACAACTCCCAGAAATCCCAGCCAGTTTACCAGCTGTTAGGATTTCTGGGAGTTGAAGGCCAAAAACATCTGGGGACCCCAGGTTGAGAACCACTGATCTAGAGTAAGCAGATAATCTGGGATTAGATTCTGGGATAAAGGGATAGTGTGGAAGGGGCCTCAATTCTATATCTCTCTATTTAAATATAGACCCTCATGTAACAAAAACTGAGAAGGTAAAGTAGAAACATGTGAGCGCTTCCTAAGGGTGCTTCCAGGCAGTACCAAATTGTGGGTTTTCCATGAGCAGCAAAAAAACCCAGGAACCAAGTGGAGGTCCGCACACAGACATGTTGGTCCCATAATTTCTGCCTGCAACATCCAGATTTCCTGCTTTATTATGGGATTTTGAAGCCCACAAGATGGCTACCACAGGAGTCTGCTGGAAATTTTGGCATTTTTTTTAAAAAAGCAGAACTTTAAATGTGCAGATGCGTATAGTACATCATTTGTATGAGTTTTCTTCCTGGGTTATACATATCTTTTCCTCATTGTTTTTATCCTGAAAAGATGGTGAAAGTTGACTAGAGAGCAAAAACTTTGTCCTGGGAAGTGAAACTTCGTCCTCCACATATTGAATGAAGTTTGTGTCACACAAAAATGTTTGTGGAATAGAACCACTACTTTCAAAGTCAGGGCTACACCATTATACAGGAACTGACACTTTCAAGCCAGGAACAGAACTTCATCATTTTTATTAGCATTAAGAGGCTGCATAGCCGTCTATCCAGACAGGTTTGGTCATTTACTTGTGCCTCGGAACGAGTTCGGCAGTCATTTTGGAAAGGATGCCGGGGGGATCCATTTTGGATACTCATTTCCTGAATTGGGCATGTTTAGAAAGAGCAGCTTTGGAGAGAAATGAGGGAGGACTGTAATTGGCTGAGTGAGAGTGGGCGGAGCCTAACTTGGCAAAAGAAAAAAATGACTTTAAAGGGAGGTTTTGAAACCCTGTCAGGGAGATTGAACCTGGGTGTCAAACGGAGAAGGTGTTAGGAGTTGGGAGTGGTGAAGAGGGTTAGAGAGAGAGAGAGACCTGAAATTGGTCAGTTGGCTAGCAGAGATAGCTAGTGAGAAGATTACAGCTATTTGGGAAGGATAGCTGGGGAGTGGAAAGACAGATCCCAAAAGACAAGGACTGTCTGTGTGGAGAGTTTAGAAATTACTTTCAGAAAGCAATCCTGTCAGTATTTCTGTGGAGGGAGAGAGAAATGTTTCATGTGTAACTAAGTCTGAACTGTTTAAAGTAACCACATGCTTCTAAGTCATTATTTTGAAACAGCTAAGCTGTATACCCGAATTGTTCCTGTTCTCCTAAATAAACATCATTGTTTTGTTGTTCACAACACCTGCCTCATGTGTACCTCAGTGGTTGAAGTTTTAAAAGCAGATTCCTGCAGTAATCAAGAGCTTTATGGTGGCAGCATTTAATTTAAAGAACCTTCTTTTAGTGTTACCTCAGAACACAAGCCTGGGGGCTAATCCAACACGCCCTTGCCTAAAATACCACAAGTAAGCCAGGGGCTTATCAGTGCTTTTAATTTTGGTGGTGGCCAGAGAGTTCTTTCAAAAAGGTTTTTCGGCCAGTAGAAAGTTCCAGCTTTCCTTACAGATTTTTGATTTGGGGCTTTTAATCACAGAAGCCTCACATTCAGTCACAAGTGGTGTTCAGTTTTGGGATTTTTAATTCCCCCCAATAAGCTCTCATTCCCTTACATATTGGTGGAACAGCGTTGGGATTTTTTTTATTTCCCAAATAAAGCCTCGATCCTTTATACCATGTTTTTAGAATACAACCAATCCGGAACCAACATGTATCACCTGAAAACACACCAACATTAAAAAAAACCTCTATTTTCTGAGTGTAGGGACATACAGAGATTCGAATACCTGCATTTTTTGGCCAGAACCGGGATATTCCTATAACTGAAAATATCGTGTTTCTAGCACATTACAGTGATTCCTCCCATGTTTTCAGGGGAAGTTGTTTGGCTACCCACCATTTTGAACCAGGAGCTCCTGAGACAAAGGTACCTTGTGGTTGGGCCCTAAGCTTTAAATCAGTATTGAGCAACTGTGGAAGGCTAGAGGGGTACATTGGTCTTCACTTGAAAAACAACACTTAAATGTGAAACTTCTGCTGATGGCCGAACATCTGCTTCTGAACATCAGCTTTTTTTCAAATCTCTTTTGAAAATGTGCACTCATTTGCATTGTCTAACTATCCTTAATCTCTCTCTCTGTGTGTGTGTTTTAAAGCAGCTTAAATGTCATTTCTGATAACAGAGAAAATACAATGTTTCTCCCATCGCTGATTAGCATATCCCTCATTGATTCCAAATGTGTCTTGGGAAATGGTTTATTCGAGTGTTGTGGGGTGCCTCTTGAGTATACGTTGTGGTATGATTTTATCACTTAAAACAGACTGTATTATACATTAAGAGAGTTAACAAAGATGTCACAGGCTAGAGATTCCATGTGTTTTTGTAGGTACAAGTAAGCACAGTCATATATGTGCACACCGTTGTGACATGCAATTTTCTTGCATCAAATACAGACATGAAGAAAGTGATTTTTTTTTGCTATAGGGAGGGCTTGCCTGAAGTACATTATTGATCACACATGTGTTTTAAAAGCTGAAGATAAATATTTGCTATCCTAACATGGTTGGGAACAACTATTGGGTATTTCCTTAGGGCCCATCTACACTGGTAAAAATATCAGGAGAAACCAGGTAATTTTAACCCAGTTCCTTGAGGAATATGTTCCCAAACCTTCCAACAACCCTTGGGGTGGTTGACCCCATTTTTTCCCCAAAATGTTTTGCTTCTCCTCTCTACCTTCTGATGTGTCATTTTTGTGCACCAGGAGTACTCTGCAGAGGGACCTGTGTTGCTGGTTTTTTTAGGGAAAAATGGGAAGCTGGGGCAAGGGGTGGGTGTTCTCTCACTCATTCGTTCTAAGAGCCCAAAGAACTAGGATGGCTGTGGGGATTGACCTCTGGGTTTGCATGAGAAATACTCTTCAGAGGGGTCTGCACTTCTGGCAGGCCCCTCAGATAAGGTTTTTTTTTGGGGGGGGGGGAATGGGGGGCTGGGGGGAAGGGGGAATGTGGGGTTTGACCTCCTCACCTGTAAAGATCTGGACCTTAAGGTCTGTATCTTTGCAGGTGTCAAATTAATGTTGAGTAAATGAGAAAATCCTACTTTTCTCCACATTAATCCGGGTTAACCTGAGGCATCATTTAGATGCCTCAGGGATACCAGTTACCTATCATGCACTTTAGGGCCTGTGTAGAAAGACCTCAAGTCAGTTTCAATGGGTTCATTGACTAAGGTTCTTAGAGTTTAATTTGCTTCACTCTTTCCTCTACTTATGGGTAATAACTAGGGCTGGGTGGTTTCATTCGTTAATTTTGTAATTCGTTATTAATTCGTATTTAAATTAGCTTACGATCCGATATTGAGCCATGCAGGAATAGTGTGAGGAGTAAATTAGATTCGAAACAATTTTTTCAATTTATTTCGTAATTATTTTCGTTATTATTTCGAAATTATTTCGTAATTTTTCGTAATTATTTCGTAATTATTTTCGCATGTCTGGTGCAAGTTTTATAGTTGTTGTTTGTTTTATCACACCAACAGTCAACAACAGAGGGAGAGGGAAGCTTCAGAAGTTCCCCCTGTCCCATTTGGAGGTTTTTTTTAGCATATTGCACAATCGCGTCCGCCATTAACGAATCGATTCGAAATTAACGAAATTTCGTAAATAATGAAACTTTGAAATCTCAAATTTCGGAAGTCTTTAGAATTTAGAAACGCTAGCGCTCCCTGGAAACGAATCGAGTTTAGAAACAAATTTTTCCGTGGTTACCCAGCCCTAGTAATAACACATTTGAGAGCCATATCCTGTGACTAGAAGTGGATTGCATTACTGCTGAAAACATTTTTCAAAAAACGTAGGAAAACAGCTCATAGCACAAGAAAAATCAAAGCTAAGGATTGCTTGATTTTTATGTTATCTGTGCCTCGCTGATCCTGGCACTGAGCCTAAACTGATTTACAACAAAGCTAAAACAGATTACTGCTAAAAAACCTGATGGTGCAAAAGTTAAACATAATTTGTTTCATAAAGATCAAGTAGACAGAACATATTGTAAAGACCAAAAATAACTTTCTGGCCTTGCATCGCACATTTTAGTGCAAATATTAAGACACAAATAGTGTTCAATCCAACAAGTATTATGTACAAAACCCATAATTAAAAACAGTGTAAAATTATTTGAAAGGTTTTTTCTGTTGGTCATGGGAGCCCTGTGTGCTAAGTTTGGCCCAATTCCATCATTGGTGGAGTTCAGAATGCTCTTTGATTGTAGGTAAACTATAAATCCCAGCAACGACAATTCCTAAGTGACAAAATCAATTTTTTTTTTAGTGGAGGACATACATTGGGTTGTTAGGTGTGTTGTGTCCAAATTTGGTGTCAATTCCCCCAGTTGTTTTTGAGTTCTGATGGTATTACAAATGAACATTACATTTTTATTTATATAGATATTAGGATGCTAAACAGTTTGCTACCATATATCCTTTCAGCTAGCCCTTCAAAGAGTCACAATCTGTAAGCAAAGGAGCAAGGATGCCTCAATGCCTTGTTTTACTCATAGGAGTATACTCAGGCCTTACAACTCAGTTAAGATGGTCCATGAATCATAGACCACTCCAAAGGCCATAAACGACATCATGGCTTGCAGAAGAGCCTACTGTGTTAGTTGTGAAAGGACAGTTAAATACACACACTCACCTGCTTGGCTCCAAAATCTGCCTGGGGGTCTTAATCACAAATTCTTTTTTTGTGTTACTAGATTCAGCATTGTGCAGCTTTTCTTGTCTAGGATTTCATTCTCTTTGCTGACATTCATTATTCATCATTACTCTGTCAAGCACACATCCGTCTGCAGGAGGAAGTCAAGCAGCAGACATTTTTGGCAATTAAATGAAATAGGAACATGATCTCTTTCTCTCTCTCTCTCCCTCCCCCCTCATCCCACACAACCTCAAGTATGACTTCTTCAAAATTGAAATGGAAGGACCTTTCTTATAACCATTTTCATTCCCAAACTGTATTGTAAGCACCCTTATTTGCCGTCCCCTAATGCGGGCTACAAATAAATTATAGCATGTTCTTCATGATTAAGGGAAGGATAGAAATACCTTATTCTAGGGGCCCTTCCACACAGCCCTATATCCCAAAATATCAAGGCAGAAAATCCCACAATTTCTGCTTTGAAATTGAATCCACACTCAGATAATGTGGGGGCTTTCTGCCTTGATATTCTCGAATATAGGGCTGTGTGGAAGGGTCCTAAATCAAAGGGTTTTTTTAGTATCTGAAAGATTGCAAGGCATTTCCCAAGGCAATATTATGACAACTATATAGAACAACATAGTAGACACGAAGGTTACCATGTATACTAATCCAATTCTGCCCCTCCAGAGGAACAGTGGACATGATCTTCACTGCATGACAGCTCCAAGAAAAATGCAGGGAACAAAATCAACCTCTGTACATGGCATTCATTGACCTTGCAAAGGCATTCGACACAGTGAATCATAGCGCTCTCTGGACCATCCTTCAAAAAATCGGGTGACCTAACAAATTTGTGAACATCCTGCGGCTCCTCCATGATGGCTACAGTCTTGGACAGCAATGGCTCCCAACGTGACCCATTTAAGGTGGAATCAGGTGTCAAACAGGGATGTGTTATTGCCCCAACTTTATTCTCCATCTTCATCGCTATGATACTTCATCTTGTTGATGGGAAGCTTCTATCGGACGGATGGCAAGCTGTTTAACCTCAGCAGACTGAAAGCCAAAACCAAGGTTACAACAACATCTGCTATACAACTCCAGTATACTGATGACAATGTCATCTGTGCACATTCAGAAGAAGATCTACAAACCACTCTAAGCACCTTCGCAGAAGCATACGAGAAGCTTGGCCTGTCATTGAACATCAAGAAAACAAAAGTGGTGTTCCAGCAGTCACCAGCCAATTCCTCTCCAATGCCAGAGATACAGCTTAATGGTGTAACATTAGAAAAATATTGACCATTTCTGCTACCTTGGCAGCCATCTGTCCACCAAAGTCAACATTGACACCAAAATACAACACCGCCTGAGCTCTGCGAGTGCAGCATTTTTCCGAATGAAACAGAGAGTGTTTGAGGACTAGGACATCCATAGGGATACCAAGGTGCTTGTTTATAAAGCTATAGTCCTCCCAACCCTGCTATTTATTTATCGTGTCATCAGCAACCATTGTATTACAATTCTAACAGAGCAAAACAAACACAGAGATTAAAAAGAAAAAGAAAAAAAAGAAAGAAAAAAACCACACAGATTTTGTAAATTTGGTATTTGGTTAAATGTCCTTTGACCAGTATCTGGCCACTTGGAGTGCCTCTGGGGTTGCCACAAGAAGGTCCTCCATTGTGCATGTGGCAGGGCTCAGGGTGCATTGCAGCAGGTGGTCAGTGGTTTGTTCTTCTCCGCACTCGCATGCTGAGGATTCCACCCTGTAGCCCCATTTCTTAAGATTGGCTCTGCATCTCGTGGTGCCAGAGCGCAGTCTGTTCAGCGCCTTCCAAGTCGCCCAGTCTTCTGAGTGCCCAGGGGGGAGTCTCTCATCTGGTATCACCCATGAATTGAGGTGCTGGGTTTGGGCCTGCCACTTTTGGACTCTCGCTTGCTGGGGTGTTCCAGCGAGTGTCTCTGTAGATCTAAGAAAACTATGTCTTGATTTAAGTCGTTGACGTGCTGGCTGATACCCAAACAAGGGATGAGCTGGAGATGTCTCTGCCTTGGTCCTTTCACTATTGGCTGCTACTTCCCGGCGGATGTCAGGTGGTGCAATACGGCTAAGCAGTGTAATTTCTCCAGTGGTGTGGGGTGCAGACACCCCGTGATAATGCGGCATGTCTCATTAAGAGCCACATCCACTTTTTTAGTGTGATGAGATGTGTTCCACGCTGGGCATGCATACTCAGCAGCAGAGTAGCATAGCACAAGGGCAGATGTCTTCACTGTGTCTGGTTGTGATCCCCAGGTTGTGGCAGTCAGCTTTCGTATGATGTTGTTGGGGGACATGAGAAGCCTCCTCGCAGGATTGCAAGACATCCGGGTGTCCCCTGGGCAACGTCTTCGTAGACGGCCGATTCTCTCAACCCAGAAGCAACCCAACCCTGCTATATGCCTGCAAAACGTGGACTGTCTACAGACGTCACATGCAACTCCTGGAAAAATTCCATCAGCGCTGCCTCTGGAAAATCCTGCAAATCTCTTGGGAAGACAGGTGGAAGAAGCAAAGACCACCAGCACTGAAGCAATGGTCCTCCTCCATCGATTTCACTGGACCGGCCACATTGTCCAGATGCCCGACCACCGTCTCCCAAAGCAGTTGCTCTGCTCTGAACTCAAGAACGGAAAATGGAATGTTGCTGGACAGGAAAAGAGACTTGAAGATGAGCTCAACACCAACCTTAAAAACTCTGGCATAGACACTGAGAACTAGGAAGCCCTGGCCCTTGAGCGCTCCAGCTGGAGGTCAGCTGTGACCAGCAGTGCTGCAAAATTTGAAGAGGCACGAATGAAGGGCGAAAGAGAGAAATGTGCCAAGAGGAAGGTGCATCAAGCCAACCCCGACCGAGACCGCCTTCCACCTGGAAACTAATGCCCTCACTGTGGGAGAAGATGCAGATCAAGAATAGGGCTCCACAGTCACTTACAGACCCACTGGAATACTGATCCTGGAAGACTATCCTATCCTACTGTTGTCATCAGCATACTGGAGTTCTATAACAGATGCTGTTGTAACCTTGGTTTTCGCTTTCAGTCTGCTGAGGTTAAACAGCTTGCCATCTGTCTGATAGATGATTACCACTCCGGTGGGAAGCTTCCCATCAACAAGACGGAGTATCATAGCGATGAAGGTGGAGAATAAGGTTGGGGCAATAACACATCCCTGTTTGACACCTGATTCCACCTTAAATGGGTCACTTTGGCAGCCATTGACACATTGAACTTGAGCTGGATGAGTTACATCACCATTTGTGCAAGCAAGGAACTTTTTGTAAGAGTGTGTGCATATTATATCTGTATAGAAATTGAGGTATGAAACTCATGAATTAAAGATTTTGCCACACCTCCTTTTATTTTAAGTCCTGATAACTATTCTTCCTTCTGTGTCTTTCAGTATTTCTGAGCTGATTTTGAATGCTTTTGGTTATTCCCATCTCATTTATATTACCAATCGGTACTTCTTGGCTTTCATCTATAAAGGGCAGCAGGATCCTTTAATGGTTTTGCTTGCTGGTTTCATTTCCAGGTTTTGGAGGACTAGTACAATGGAGTGTCTTTACCTGTCTGATGAAGGAATTAAAGGGAAAAATAATTTTGACTGCCTAGTAGATTGTTTGATCTTATTACAATGTGGGATAATACCCAGGATGATAGCTGGAATCCATTAAGGTTTGAATGATGGTACTATATTTGAGTTCATCATAAAACAATTTTGATGAAGTAGAAAATATAAATTATCCTATCCCATTATGTGCAATGGAAATAGGCATAAGCTTTTTTATATTTCCTTTTTTTGGCTTAATCCTCATCGTGTATGAAAAATGATTCCTTCTGCCAGCTGTAATGACTTAAAGTAAGAAGAGAGAATGAACAAAATAGGGAGAGAGAGAATGAGAATAAATATAGATATTTTCCCGTTCCATTCTTGTGGGAATGATTTTTTCATGTACAGAAGCATTTTAACACCTTATTTTTGTGAGAATGAAAGAAATTGATACAGTCTTTTGAAAACTCTATTGGAACTGTTAGCATTTTGAAATCTAACTGTGGTTTGAAATTAATATAAAGAACAACGTTGTGAATTAGAATGAGGAGCCGCAATGGCTTAAACTGGGTTGTTGTAGGTTTTTCCAAGCTATATGGCCATGTTCTAGAGGCATTTTCTCCTGACGTTTCGCCTGCATCTATGGCAAGCATCCTCAGAGGTAGTGAGGTCTGTTGGAAGTAGGAAAATGGGTTTATATATCTGTGGAAAGACCAGGGTGAGACAAAGGAGTTTTGTCTGCTGGAGCTAGGTGTGAATGTTTCAACTGACCACCTTGATTAGCATTTAATGGCTTGGAAGTGCCTGGGGGGAATCTTTTGTTGAGAGTGATTTGATGTGCCTGATTGTTTTCTCTCTGTTGTTTTGCTGTTGTAATTTTTGAGTGTTTTAATACTGGTAGCCAGATTTTGTTCATTTTCATGGTTTCTTCCTTTCTGTTGAAATTGTCCACATGCTTGTGGATTTCAATGGCTTCTCTGTGTAGTCTGACATGGTGGTTGTGAGAGTGGTCCAGCATTGGGTTAAACCCTTGTGCCGCTGAACTGCTGACCTGAAGGTCATGAGTTTGATCCACGAGATGTGGAGAACTCCCGTTTCTCAACCTAGCATTTCAAAAACATGTAATGTGAGTAGATAAATAGGTATTACTTTGGTGGGAAAAGGCAAAGAGATGCTCCAATCAGTCTTGCTGGCAACACCATCAGGAGATGACAACACAGGCTCCTTGACTTGAATAATGGAGGAGAGCACCCATCTCCCCAGAGTCAGAGATGAAGCACCACCTCCAGAAGTCAGAAATGAAAAGGAGAAGCCTCTGCCTTTGTTTGTGTGTCTCATTTGTATACTATTGTAAAGGCATTGAATGTTTGCATATGAATGTTTGCATATGTATAGGGCTTTCTCGGTGGTGGCCCCTCGACTCTGGAACTCTCTCCCTAAGGACATCAGGCAAGCCCTATCGCTGGCAATTTTTAGGAGGAGCTTGAAAACGTGGTTGTTCCAGTGTGCCTTCCCAGAATAAGGAAACTCCAAGCATTTTGTCCCAACGCACTTTATCAGAGATTCAGGATATCTGCAAACCCATCCTTCTCCAAACACCTACCCTTTTCTCCTGGTCATGCCCAGCACGTTTTAATTTTAATTATTACATTTGGCCCTGCCATAGTTTTTAATTGCATAATTGTATGTTGTTAATGTTATTGCTTTGTTTTTGATTTGTTTTGCTGTATTGTTGTTGTTGTTTTATTGTTGTATTTGGGCTCGGCCTCTTGTAAGCCGCACTGAGTCCTTCGGGAGATGGTAGCGGGGTACAAATAAAGGATTATTATTATTATTATTATTATTATGTAAATTTATTTATAATTTTTTTAATTTATTTACCTTATTTATATTCCATCTTTCTCTACCCCGAGGGGGACTCAGTGTGGCTTACAATCACACCTCCATGGTGCCTTAAACCATACCACATCAGTTAAAACAAAAGTTAAACATTAAAACATAATAAGCATAATAAAAATACATTTCAATCAATCACGTCATCCAGAGTCATAGTCTAAGGACTTCGCCACATTAAATTGGGAAGTGTTTGAAAGAGGAGAGGAGAGTCTTGTCTGACTCCATTTAATAATAATAATAATAATAATAATAATAATAATAAGAAGAGAGCCAGTGCCACTTTTGATTCTTAGTAAGAGAAGAAGAAATAATAATAATAATAATAATAATAATAATAATAATAATAATAATAATAATAACAACAACAACAACAACAACAACAACAACAACAACAACAACAACCTTACTTGGATCTGCACACATCATTTGAAAATACATCACACAGTCCTAGAAGCTTGGGAAGTGTTCAACTTGTGATTTTGTGATATGAAATCCAGCATATAGATCTCATTTGCTGTGACATACTGTGCTTTTGTGTCAGTATAATAATAATAATAATAATAATAATAATAATAATAATAATAATCAGGTGTTTTCCCTGCCTTTCACCACACTGGTTTACTATTCCAGTGAACTCAGCTTTTTTTTTGGAGACATTAGGCCCCGTTCACCATCTCTCAGTGGTTTTTTTTTTCTTAAATAAACCTCAGGCACCATGCAGATGACACCACTTTGATGACCAAAAGCGGGAAGGAGCTGAGGAGCCTTCTAATCAAGGTGAAAGGAGAAAGTGCAAAAGCTGGGTTGCAGCTAAACATTAAAAAAAAAGATTACGGCAACCAGACTGATTTATAACTGGCAAATAGAGGGAGAAAACGTGGAGGCAGTGACAAACTTTGTATTTCTAGGTGCAAAGATTACTTCAGACACTGACTGCAGCCAGGAAATCAGAAGACGCTTACTTCTTGGGAGGAGAGCAATGACTAGCGTGACCTTGAAGGAGTTGGGGGTGGTGATGGCTGACAGGGAGCTCTGGTGTGGGCTGGTCCATGAGGTCACGAGGAGTCAGAAGCAACTGAATGAATGAACAAGAAATGACTTAGACAATTTAGTTCTGTGGTGTCCACAGCGGTCCACGCTCTTGTTACATCCCGAATAGATTACTGCAACGCACTCTACGTGGGGTTGCCTTTGAAGACTGTTCGGAAACTTCAATTAGTCCAGCGGGCGGCAGCCAGATTAGTCACCAGAGCGTCATACAGGGAGCATACCACCCCTCTGTTATATCAGCTCCACTGGCTGCTGATCCAGTTCCGAGCACAATTCAAAGTGCTGGTTTTGACCTACAAAACCCTATAACGGCTCCAGCCCAGCGTACCTGTCCAAACGCATCTTCCTCTACGTCCCACCTCGGAGTTTGAGATCTTCTGAGGAGGCCCTGCTCTCGACTCCACCTCTATCACAAGTGAGATTGGTGGGGACGAGGAGCAGGGCCTTCTCGGTGGTGGCCCCTCACCTGTGGAATTCACTCCCCGGGGAAATTAGGTCATCGACATCCCTCCTCTCTTTCAGAAGGAAATTAAAAACATGGTTATGGGACCAGGCTTTCGGGCAATCTGGCGGTTAGATAAGGACAACGATGACCGGAATCGAGAGTACTTGACAATGTGGAATGAATTTACGGACTATGAGATGGCGAATGCTGAGCATTAGATTGTTTTTACTGATTTTAATGTATGGACTGACTGTCTTAATTGTTACAATTGCTGTTTACATGTTTTATCCATTGTTATGTTTATGTTGGCATCGAATTGTGCCTTTTGTAAGCTGCCCTGAGTCCCCCCTCAGGGATTGAGAAGGGCGGGGTAGAAATGTGTGAAATAAATAAATAAATTTCCTTGCAGAATTTGCATTGACTTAGAAAATAGGCATTTTATGACATGTCACCCAAAGAGTTATAAATTATGTCCCTCAATTTCAGCCATCCTCCGTTGACAACTTCTTTATTTGCAGATGGAAGAAAACTGAGACAATAATTGATACAATTATCTATTGAAGATTGTTGTTAGTGTTGTATTTGACAGCTATTCAATCACTTTTTTCTAACTCTGTTTTTTTAAATAAAGTTTTCTTCATTCACCATCTATCAACTCTCTTGTGGTCAAGAAACGGGAAAGATACTCAGAATGTCTTGAAACTCAAATATATTTCTGTACTAATCTGTTCTCAGATAAACATTCCTAATGAAAGATAGTTTTTAAAGGTGTCCCTGGTGTAAGGGGTTCTTGTTTATTTATCTTGGATTTATGCCTCTTTCTCCTGGTTTTATAATGCCATAATGTGGCGCTAATGGCTTCTGTTTCAACAGCCAGATAGTCAATGGCCATTTAATATAATGGCAGAGAAAACTATTTCTCCCTGCATCTTCTGTTCTGTTCACTTGTTTAATCCATATTTTTCGTTCCTAATGTTCTTCTTAATTCCTTCTGGAGATGCAGAGAAAAACTTCTGAACACTCCATTATCTTACTACTTTATTGCTAGATCTGTAAAATTTACAGTGTAAACATTGATGACCTTAAAGTCTCCTTTTTCATTTTTATGATGTCTCTTACTGCAATCCTTGTGTAGTGAATTACAAAGTTGGTTAGGAATGAATCACTGAAAATTGCAAAGAACAGAGCTGTATTTTCAGAATGACAATACTGGGGATTAAATGCATAATTCCTATAATTAAGGAGGTGTCAGTAGTGACTCCCTCCTTGTGTATGTGCTTCTCTTTTTAAGTCATTTTTCTCAGTTGTTAGGACTGCTAGTTAGCATTGAAGGGAACCTTTTTGCAGGGTTTAGAAGCATGATCTCTCTCTGTATATACATTTGTGTGAGAGAAAAAGCCTGTAAGTTCAGAAAGCCTATTCCATACAGTCCTCTACATTGTATGCATTTCAGGCAGGAACGCACATTGTGTTTGAAAAAGGAAAAGCTTTTTAAAACTAGTATTAAGGGGCGGGAGTCATAGTTAATGGTTCAACCTCTGCACAGGAGAATGTACATAGAAGTGCCTTGAATTTAAGCTATGGCTGCATGTTGCATTTTATATTTTCTGGGCTAATGACAAGCCACCTCAATGACTTTGGTAGGGACAAATTACCCTTTTCAGTCTCAGAGCAGCTATTGCTATAGTCAATCTTGCTCAAGTTGAGCGATTCACGATTTGAACAAGGGTTTTCTTTCGTATCAGGAGTGACTTGAGAAATTGCAAGGGGGCTACTTTTCTGAATATTCTCTCTTACAATACATTTACAATGTAACATTAATATGGTGATGATTGAGGGTTAAAAGACCTAAGCTTCTCCTGGAATACATCCCGTATAGACTACTGCAACGCTCTCTATGTGGGGTTGCCTCTGAAGACTGCATGGAAGCTGCAATTAGTCCAACAAGCAGCAGCCAGATTACTAATAGGAGTGGGGTACAGGGAGCATACTACTCCTCTGTTGTGCCAGCTCCACTGGCTGCCAATTAGCTTCCGAGCACAATTCAAAGTGCCAGGGAATGACTAATTCCAAAAGTCAACTGTGTGCCCAGTAATCTTCTTCCCTGAATCTACAATTTGGTGATGGATCTGGGCATTGTATGTTTTTACCCTGTTTCCCCTTCTGCTCCCTCACCCATATTGTGTTTTTAGTAGTTGTATTTATATTTTTAATGTACCAAACATGCCAGGTTTGTATGGAAATGTGACACTATTTCCTGTGCTGGTCAATGACCGAAATAAATGTTTTGATTTGATTGAAGTGCTGGTGTTGACCTATAAATCCCTAAACGGCTCCGGCCCAGTTTACCTGCCCGAACGGATTCTCCCCTATGAGCCATCAAGGTTATTAAGATCTTCTGGAGGGGCCCTGCTCTTGGTCCCACCACCCTCGCAATCGCGTCTGGTGGGGACGAGGGACAGGGCCTTCTCGGTGGTGGCCCCTCGGCTCTGGAACTCTCTCCCACTGGAGATTAGATCTGCCCCTTCTCTCCTGACTTTTAGAAAACTGGTGAAAACCTGGCTCTGGAATTTAGCATTTGAGGAGTGAGTCAGTAACTCTTGACCACACGGATGGATGGCGATGAATTGTGACTTCATTTTGACGATTTGGCATTATGTAATTATATGATTGTATTTTAATGTTTTAGTGAATTATGGGATGTGATGTTTTAAATTATTGTCTATGAATCTTTTGTTGTGAACCGGACTGAGTCCCTCTGCGGAGGTTGAGAAGACCGGCATATAAAAGTTCTAAATAAATAAATAAATAATATAGATGGGAAATCAGATATAGACTGATATTTATAGGGTTGGATATTCCCACCCCCCCTCCCCGGTGCCATCCCCACTACCTCTCTTTAGACTGTGTCGGATGGTCTTGTGGGTTGAGTTAGGATTTAATAGCTGCTTGTATTGGTTTTTAGATTAGATTTTAAAATTTGTTGAAGTTTGAAGTGTATAACCCCTTGGATTTGATGTGAATGTACGGGACTAGGTCCCCATGTTGTGATCTGGTCATTGACCGTAATAAACTTTACTTACTTACAATGTGGTTTGACATTAGTTTAATGACCATTGCTGAATGTAATGGAATAATGGGAATAACTGTTTTTCAAGGTTTTTAACCTCCTCTGCCAAATATTTATTTATTTATTTATTTATTTATTTATTTCGCGCATTTCAACTCCGCCCTTCTCAACTCAGGGCGGCTTACAAAAGGCACAATTTGATGCCAACACAAACAATAAGATAAAACATATATAAACAGCAATTAAAAACAATAAAACAATCAATTATACATCATAATCAATAAAACCAATCTAATGCTCAACGTTCGCCAGCACAGAGTCTGTAAATTCATTCCACATTGTCAAATCCTATCAATTCTAGTCGTCAATTGTCCTTTGTCTATCTGCCAGATTACACAAAAGCCTGGTCCCATATCTATGTTTTCAATTTCCTTCTAAAAGAGAGGAGGGATGCCGATGACCTAATTTCCCTGGGGAGTGAATTCCACAGGCGAGGGGCCACCACCGAGAAGGCCCTGCTTCTCTTCCCCACCAACCTCATTTGTGATAGTGGTGGGGCCGAGAGCAGGGCCTCCCCAGAAGATCTTAAACTCTGAGGCGGGACATAGAGGGAGATACGTTTGGACAGATACGCTGGGCCGTATAGGGTTTTGTAGGTGAAAACCAGCACTTTGAATTGTGCTCAGAACTGGATCGGCAGCCAATGGAGCTGACATAACAGAGGGGCAGTATGCTCCCTGTATGACGTTCCGGTGAGTAATCTGGCTGCCACCCGCTGGACTAATTGAAGTTTCTGAACAGTCTTCAAAGGCAACCCCACGTTGAGTGCATTGCAGTAATCTATTCGAGATGTAACAAGAGTGTGGACCACTGTTCGGGATGTAACAAGAGCGTGGACCACCAGATCAAATAGTGCTGGTGCAACACCAAACAACATCCCATGATTCCGTTACATTAACTGAAGGTATCCCCAAACTGGTTCCACAATCCCCAGTATCTGCAGCTTGACAGCTATTGGAGAATGCAGCCCCCTGTTTCCATGCTGAGATGTATAGCAGCCAAAGGCATCCAAAGTGGTGGTGGTGGTGGTGTGTGGGGAGGGGGAACAGGAAAATGAGTCCTTTGTCCCACCCTGGTCATTCCACAGATATATAAACCCTTTTTCCTAGTTTCCAACAGACCTCACTACCTCTGAGGATGCTTGCCATAGATGCAGGCGAAACGTCAGGAGAGAATGCCTCTAGACCATGGTCATATAACTCGAAAAAACCTACAACAACCCAGTGATTCCAGCCATGAAAGCCTTCGATAATACAGTACTGTTCTTTGTTATTGAACCTCACATTTGTTTATTTTTAAAAATCTATTGTATGTTCTTAATATGAAAAATGGCAATGGTGGTTATTGCTTCCACTGCTTTCGACTGTGGTTCATCCCAACAGCAATGATTTGGAAACTTTGGGTGATACTAGAGACATTATTTTAAACTTAAGTGTGTAATTGGAAACCTAAGTACATATTTGTCTAGAGAATGACATCAGAAATGCTTTTTACAAAGTGGTCCCCATTGAGAACAGGGGAACTTTCCTTTTCCTCTCATCTCCCGGCATATCATATTTCCCTTTCAGCATTTATCTTCTTACTTTCCTTTGGCTTGAAAGCTAATTTACCACCATTTGCGGTTGAATGTCCATCATTGCCTTCCAATTTAAATATTTTATGTGTGTAAATGGACTATTACTAGCTGTGGTTTTCCTATACACTTATTAGCCTCTGAAAAACACAGAAATCTCCTTTCTCCCCATATTCATGCCAGCTTGTTTATTTACTAACCCATGATATGGTTCTGCAGCCCTTGATACATGTCTGCATTGAACTTTGGCAACCGCATCATAAAAAAGTATGAACATTTTACCTGTGTCCTCCTCGTCTCTTAATGCAGCAAAGTGCTGCCTCCCTAACTCTATTTATATACACTAATATTTGCCTTTTAACCTGATGTACATGAGTAATGACACTTGCAAGTCACATCACCTGTTGCCATTTGACTTCCTGCCAACTAAAAGCTAAATGCATTTCCCTTAGTAACTTATTTTGGTGGCATTATGAAGTTAGGTTGGAATTATTTGTCTTTTTATTATGGCAAATGATTTTGTCCACCATATTTTTTCTGCTCTTTTGGCCATTCTATAATTTTTTTTCTTATTATCCCAGATTTAGGAGGAAAACAGAGCAGATGTTTTGCTATACCTGTGATCCATCTAATGAAATGCTCTTGAAAGCAGCATACAATTTGATGACTTAGACTAGCCATCCCCTGCCATGCGTTGCTGTGGCCCAGTCTGGTGATCTGGAAAATAAAGTAATGAGAAAGTGATGGTTTCTAGTTGTTCATTCGTTCAGTCGTCTCCGACTCTTCGTGACCTCATGGACCACCCCACGCCAGAGCTCCCTGTCAGCCGTCACCACCCCCAGCTCCTTCAAGGTCAGTCCAGTCACTTCAAGGATGCCATCCATCCATCTTGCCCTTGGTCGGCCCCTCTTCCTTTTACCTTCTACTTTCCCCAGCATAATTGTCTTCTCTAGGCTTTGGTTTCTAATATATGTACTTACTTTATGTTTGTGGTGAAACAGTACTTCTTGTTGTTTCTTTGTCAGTATTGACGTGGAGATTGTCTGGGTTGCCTACTCTGGAACATGCAACATATCATTGTCCTTCTTTAGGGATCCCTTTCAAATCTATGATGCTATATCTCTGTGTGTGAATCATCTGTCGTCTATCTATCTATCTATCTATCTATCTATCTATCTATCTATTTATATCTATGACTGGATGGCTCTTTGTCAGGAGGACTTTGATTACGTTTTCTTGCCCTGATGAAGGGAGTTGGATTGGATGGCCTTAAGTATTTTCTGTTGGTCATGGGGGTTCTGTGTGGGAAGTTTGCCCCAATTCTGTCGTTTGTGGGTTCAGAATGCTCTTTGATTGTAGGTGAATTATAAATCACAGTAACTACAACTCCCAAATATCAAGGTCTATTTTCCCCAAACTCCATCTGTGTTCATATTTGGGCATATGGAGTATTTGTGCCAAGATTGGTCCAGATCCATCATTGTTTGAGTCCAAAGTGCTCTCAGGATGTAGGTGAACTACAACTCCCAAACTCAAGGTCAATGCCCACCAAACCTTTCTAGTGTTTTCTGTTGGTCATGGGAATCCTGTGTGCCATGTTTGGTTCAATGCCATAATTGGTGGAGTTCAGAATGCTCTTTAATTGTAGGTGAACTATAAATCCCAGCAACTACAACTCCTAAATGACAAAATCAAATTTCTTTGAGTGAAGGGTATACATTGGGTTGTTAGGTGTATCGTGTCCTAATTTGGTGCCAATTGCCCCAGTGGTTTTTGAGTTCTGTGAATACCACAAACGAACATTACATTTTTATTTATATAGATGTGTGACCTATTCTATGAATACCATGGCAGGCACCAGTGTCCTTTTAAAAAAAAACCAAAACTTTAATTTTTTTTCTTAAAATTATAGATAAAAATTGAGACAGGGGGAGAAAGAGAACAAAACCTACCTAAAACACACATATTTTACATCAGAAATCACTAAACTGAGCATTTGAGCATATAGGTCCAGCTTACCTATCCAAATGTATCTCTCCCTTACTTACTTAGGCGATCCCTCGTAGTCCGAGGATGATGGTCCTCCAAGAATAGTATCCTTGGGGTGGGTCCATAGGTGACTGTAGAGCCCTATTCTTGATCTGCATCTTCTCCCACAGTGAGAGCATCGGTTTCCAGGTGGAAGGCGGTCTTGGTCGGGGTTGGCTTGACGCGCCTTCTTCTTGGCACGTCTCTCTCTTTCACCCTCCCTATGAACCATATAAGAGTTTAAGATTATCTGGGGAGGCCTGGTCTCGATCTCGCCTTCTTTGCAGGGGCAACTAGCGAGGACGAGAGACAGGGCCTTCTCAGTGGTGGCACCTTGGTTGTGGAACGTCCTCCTCAGAGATATTAGATCAGCCCCCTCCCTCTTGACCTTACAGAAAAGAGTGAAGATGTGGTCATTTGAACAAGCCTTCAGAATCTAATGAAGCAGCCAAACACAAAATTAGACAAAAGCGAACACTGAAACGGCTCAGATGACGATTTTTGGACTATGAAACTAACAACCGAGGCATTGGTTTTATATGTTTCTAAAGGTTTTATTGAATGTATTTTTAATTCTTTTAAAATGTCATTTTAATTGTATATTGTTCGGTATCACATTGCTGCCTGGTTGTAAGCCACCTTGAGTCACCTTCGGGTTCAAGAAAGGTGGGATAGAAATATCACAAATAAATAAACAATAATTAAATATTTGTATGCTATGTACATATTTATTTTATTTATTTATTTCAGGCACTTCTACCCAGCCCTTCTCAACCCCTGAGGGGGGACTCAGGGCGGCTTACAACCGGCACAATTCCATGCCAACAATTCAACAGATAAAATACATAACAARAAATAACCACAAGTTAAAACATTCAATTAATATAATAACAACTAAAAGCCAATCTAGTAGCCAACGTTCACCGAGTTGTAAAATCCATAAGTCCATTCAGCATTACCATAGTCCTTTCCACATTCAGATCGTCATTACCTTGTCAGTCTGCCAGATTACCCAAAGGCCTGGTCCCATATCCATGTTTCCAGCTTCCTTCTGAAGGAGAGGAGGGATGTTGATSACCTAATTTCCCCAGGAAGTGAGTTACACAGGCCAGGGGCCACTACTGAGAATACCCTGTCCCTCGTCCCCACCAACCTTACTTGTGATAGAGGCGGGGCCGAGAGCAGGGCCTCCCCAGAAGATCTTAAGCTCCGAGGTGGGACATAGAAGGAGATAKGTTCGGACAGGTAAATATCACTGCTACCCAGAAAGGACAACCTCATACTTAATCTCATACTGACCAAAGAGTAGAGAAGTGTGCTTGGAGGTAATGCTAAATAGGCTGCCTTAAGAACGATGAAAGAATTAGCCTAGCAGGTAGCTAAATCCTTGTGAAACTGTGGAAGTGGTTGTATTTGGTTAAGGGACTTTAGCAATAATGGAGGGTTGCCATAGGTAATAAACTTTTTGTATAGCTAAGAGAGCTATGTTTACTCAATAGAGGACCTTTTGTTCTACCATGAAGAAGTTCTCTGGGCACAGTTTCAAGAATGAAGGTGTTTGCTTTTCCACTTCCCTTGATGATACTGGGTCCTGATGGATTGAAATAAACTCCTGCCTTGAAGGCTAGTTTGTTCAAGTTTAATAATACGTGCCCCAAGGCTATCGGCTTGGGAATGAATTGCCTGTAGCTAGTCAAAAATTGCTGTGGCAGTCTGGGCTGTAAACATTGTCTAGCAGTAAAATCAAAGATGTAGTATTCCAGGAATTTCAAAGTTCTATTTCTAATAGATAGGGCTTGCATATTTTCAGAGTCTTTGGGTTAGGTTTATTTGGTCTCAGACTCTGGAGGAAGCAAATCTTCCTATGACAAGAAGATCAAATTCCACAATATACCTACTGCTAGTGGTAAGAGATGATAAATTACTAACAGGATCACCAGCAGGCAGAAGTTGACCAATTTTCAGCAGTTTAGACCCCTTGAGAACATGCTGAGTTCCAGGGCTTACCCTTCTCCATATTTATTTTCCTATTACTCATGGACTTTGGATTTTATGGAGTTCCTCTTTTTGAGTGCCCATCCAACACAGTCTTAATAATCCTTTATTGAATGGGAAGAGTAAAAGGTGAGCTAGAATCACAAGCTAAGACCAAAATCTATGTATATAATAAAAGTGTTTGTATGTGGAGGGAGGGAGGGACGGTGGTGTATGTGGCAGCTTTCTGATTGGCTTCCAATTTCACAGGCCACTGTGACCAACACGGGAGACAGACCTGGACCAAACTTGGCACACATAACCCCCATGACCCCCTTTATGTCCTGCTGAGGTTTGGGGGAGGTGAATAATGGATTATGGGATTTGTAGTGCTTTAAAACACTCGGGCAACCACAAACCACAGTGGCCCCCACCAATGAGATCAAGACCAAACTTGGCACACAGGAGCTCAATGGCCCACTCTACATCCTGGTGAGGTTTGGGAGAGGACAGACCATGGATGATGAGACTTAAAGTACCTCCACTCACTTCCCGAGACCACTGCGACCCTCATCAATGACAGATCAAGACCAAACTTGGCACACAAGAGCCCCATGGCCCACTCTACATCTTGGTGAGGTTTGGGAGAGGACAGACCATGGATGATGAGACTTGAAGTACCTTCACTCACTTCCCGAGAGCACTGCGACCCTCATCCAATGACCGATCAAGACCAAACTTGGCCTACAGAGTCTCCATGATGCACTCTACACCCTGATGCTGTTTGGAGGAGGATGGACCATGGACGATGGGATTCACAGTACCTTCACTAACTTTCTGAGACCACTGCAAGCCACATAAATCACTGATAAAGACCAACCTTTGCACACAATGCCTTTCTCAAACAACCTGGGCACCGCCGGGTCCCCAAGCTGGCAATTAATAAATAAAACTTCAAGTATGGTTTGAAAACTAGGCAGCTGAAAAAATGGGGTGACAGAGAATTGATTAGAGGTGTTCCTTCCAATAGTTGGAATGTATGCAATTCAGATTCAACTGAAACTTGAACACAATGATTAAACTTTGTTCCAATTTATGGATTAAAATGGGACATTTCTTATAGTGAACACACTTGTTGGGTTTATTGTTGATTTTCTTGCTACATTTGGCTTCCTTTTAACACAAAGTATTCTGTGAGGAATAAATAAGAAGTGCTCTGGAAGCTGTGTACAAATAAATATCATTTTATGTGAAATATATTCAGGTAAGGGAAGTAGTTCAGCCTCAGCTTAGAGTCCCTCTATCTGAGTGTATTATACTTAGTTAAAAATAAACTTTGTGGGCCTTCTTGGTTAGGAGTCCTTGCATTATTTTATTTTTGAGATTATTATGTGCCATATGGATAGAGTTGGAACAGTTCTATCTGTTGATCTCGCGATATAAATTTATTTATTTATTTATTTATTTACTATATTTATACCCTGCTCTTCTCACCCCAAAGGGGACTCAGAACAGCTTATAGATTATGGCAAAATTCAATGCTTCAAGTACATACACTTGTGGTTTTTAGAGTTGATTAGTTTGTTAGTGTAAAATGCGAGTGTAAAAGACTCATGAATAGATTGAAAAAAACATACTGCCAATTTTAATTTGAGTATGGAACTCATTCCTCACAAGGGATTGTATTACGCATTTAYTGGTCATTAAGTCATTATCATCAAGGCAGCTTCACAACATTGTAAATAGAAGAAATGGCCGTGTTCCAAAGACCATTTGAACATCATCTGAAAAGCTGCAGTAAATGAAAGAATGCTGTCTATGAAAATATGCACAAATGTCAATGACTAAAATATGATATCCATAAATTAAAAAGTTTGGATTGATGTAAACCAGCTGCTTGAAAATGAAACTTAAAGGTACATATAATCACCAGTCATAAAAATGTTCTGTATTTATTGAAGAAAATGAGATGGGGAAGGGAAGATGTGTTCACTGAACTTGGGTTTCCATGGTTTGGAAACAGGTACATTCAATCAAACCCTCAAGAAGCCCAAGTTATTCTAACTTCACTGTACCCTTGCTGGTGGATTCTATATTGTGTTTAATTTTTAGATGCAGATTACATTGGTTATATTCACATTATCTGCCCTAATTAATTTATCAGCAGTCATTACAGTATTAGGAAACTGATGTTGTAAAAGTATCATCAGAATAATTGGAAATGAACAAAGTGCCAGTCTGCAATATTTGACTTGTTTCAATGAATAAGCAAAAGAGAAAGTTGTTATGTATTTTAAGGTATTTAAGATATTCATTTGTTCTTATCCAAGTGAAGGTGAACAACTGATACAAGTAACACAAACAAAACAGAAATTGCCTAAATATGTCATAAGGATAAACCTTGATGATGAACCTTGATGATGAACCCTTCTTGATCCAACACAACAATGTCAACCTTCAGCAAGAATACTGAAGCAATATATAATTCATTCATAATCAGGCTGCTTCCACACAGTGGAAAAGTCCATGCCGAAACAAGTTTAAAAACCCAATTTGGGGCAACCTTTAGTTTGCACACCACCCCACAAAGCCTGCGCTTTCCGTGGCGGGTGTCTAGATGACCTCCAGGTACCTTCTGGGAGGGTCTCGAGGCACCCAAACTACTCCCTCCAAAGACTTTAAAATATAGAAAAACTTAACTTGTTGTCAGGAAAGTGCTGCCGGAGCTCTCCTAGCACATAGAAATGATTCGCTAGGGGAAGGGGAAGGGGGGGAGTGAGGAGGAAAATTGTTCCCTGTCCCCACTCCTGGTACATCATTTCTATGTGCCAGGAGAGATCTGGCAGCAGAGTAATACTAGCTGGGTAAGTTCTTTTATATTTTAAAGTCTTGTGGGGGTGGGTGAGAAGGTGGTTGGTGCCCTCTGGGTTTTCTGGGTTCATGGAGCCTGAAAAACCTGAGAGGGCTGTGCGGACTGACCTCTCAGTAGTTCCAGGTCTACTGAGGGGTCAATCCCCCCAGGGCCCATACTACATTAGACACGGGTATTTCAGGAAGGCCCAGGTCTAATGCAGTATCAAATTAATTTGGAATAAAGCAAGGTTTTCCTGCTTTGTCTCAAATTAATTTGGCGTTACTGGAGATGTCATTTGGATGTCTCCAGTAAAACTGCGAGCTCTCGTATTATGGACCCTGTGTGGATGGGCCCTCAGAGTGGTGGCTGATTGCCCCAGTGTCTAGAGTAATGAATCAACTCCACATTTTAGAATTTACAAATAGATCCAGAGTGTGGAATTTATTTTTAGACCTAATTCAGCACCTTGGCACCTGCTTAAAATTTCATATTAAAAATCAGAGTAACAAGTAATGGTGACTTCCATTGACATGGAATCTACCATCCACCAGTATCTAAGCATGTTTGCTTGCAAGAATCTACCAGTATTTTCAGTGGAACATACTCTCTGGTCAGTGTGCACAGAATTTCTGGGTTGATAGCTCAGTGGATCTGCTCCCAGCCTCAGCAAGTTTAGGGCCTCATCACACTTGAGCATGTATTCACTTTAATCCACTTTAAACGCTGTGATCATGCAGAATTCTGGGATATGTAGTTTAGGGAGGCATGGGGTTTGGGAGGCATGGAGCAGTTAAAAGGCTTTTGCCATTAAAAGTTGGACAAAGGAGATTACTTGGTTGGACAAATTGGCCCACTTACAGAGAGATTATAAGGAAAAAAGAAGACACCTATACTTTAAAATCTCAAGAAGAAATCACACAAAAGTTTAAAAACGTCTCCTGGTTCCAGTACATCCAACTCCAAGAATACTTTAAGAAAGACAAGGAACAAGGATTCTGTGACAAAGATAGATTCTGGGAAACTATAATTCAAAGAGACAAGAAAAATATAACAAAATATATAAACGAGCCTGTTGGAATGGGCCACAGAAACAGAGATCATGAAGGAGTGCATGATAAAATGGGCAACTAATATTGGAAGATCCATTAACTTTAAGGAATGGGAACAACTGTGGAATAAGAAGATGAAATACATGTACGCGATGGAATTAAAAGAAAATCACTATAAGATGCTATACAGATGGCATTTGACCCCACAAAAACTAAGTTTAATGTATAAGAAAACCTCGAACAAATGTTGGAAGTCCAATAATCGGGTGGGGACGTTCTACCATTTATGGTGGACATGCCCCAAAGCCAAAAAATATTGGAAAGAAAATCAAGAGTTCTCCCAGAAAATATTAAAAATTAACATACAGATGAAACCAGAATGCTTTCTGTTGGGAATCACTGATAATGATATAGAACTTGACCCAAATCAAGATATCCTCTTCACCTACCTTATGACAACTGCAAGAATTGTATATGCTAGAAAATGTAAACTGAAAGACTCAAGCTCAATTGGGGAACGGTTAGACAAAATTTGGGACGTGAAAGATATGGACAAATTAACTTACTACTTGAGAGATACACTGGAATACCCATAAGAAGAACAGATTGGAAACAATTTGAAGACTTTATGAAGAACTACAGAGAACATGGACGGACCAACGCCATATCGGAATTTTAATAGTTAATAAATAGGAGAAAAGAAAATCAGATTTATTCCGACGAAGAGAGTTGAGAGAAAAACTATCAGGAAGATAAGCTGCAAGAAGAAGGATAGAAGTAAACAGAAGATCGACTATAACGTCGAGAAGAAGATTGGAAAGCCAACTCCCCCCACCCCTTCCTATATTAGCTTTTTCTTTCCTTAACCCTAGATCCTGATTTCAACTCTCCCCTTTGTTTCCCTATACCCCGCCCCGCTCCCGTCCCCATAACTACCCCTTATATCTTCCCAACCTCCCATTCCAAATCCCTTTCCCCTCCCTTTTTTAAAATGTAAATCTTGAAAAACTTAATAAAATTATTTTTAAAAAGGTTCTTCCCTAATCTACATACCCCAGAATTCTACTGTGACTGCCTCCTGGAGAATTCTGGACCTAGTAGTTTATGGAGGGGCTTGAACTGCTCATCCAGAGAAGCCCTGGGCATCCCTAAACTACAAACCCCGAATTCTGCAGGGGTTAGTCACCTGGGGTTAGGCCCCATCCCTCCCCTCCTTTCATAAGAACTTGAAAACCTGGTGGTTTCAACAAGCCTTTGAAAATGATCACTTCTAAATCAGCCCTACACATTGTCGAATACAGCCTTATTCTTCCTACCAATTACCCAGATCATTTCCTCTAATTGGCCCCGGAATGAACAACCACAGACCTGTACCTAATATTATTGTTGCCTGCCATAGCATTGCACTTAATTTCCAGGCCTCTTAAAATTTTTGGGCTTGCACAAATCTTGGCCCAGCCTTTTAAATTTTTTAATTGCCGTGAACAAGCAGGATTACTTTTAATATATGTGTGTTATGGTGACAATTTTCATTCTTATATTTTGTTTTGTTAATTTTATGGTTATGTTGTTTTTACTTTGTATGTTTTGTGATGTTACCTGGGAACCGCTCTGAGTCCCCTCGGGGAGATGGAGCGGTATATAAATAAGGTATTATTATTATTATTATTATTATTATTATTATTATTATTCTGTGTCAGGGCGACTTGAGAAACTGCAAGTCGCTTCTGGTGTGAGAGAATTGGCCGTCTGCAAGGACGTTGCCCAGGGGACGCCTGGATGATTTTGATGTTTTTATCATCCTTGTGGGAGACTTCTCTCATGTCGCCGCATAAGGAGCTGGAGCTGATAGAGGGAGCTCATCCGCCTTTCCCTGGATTTGAACCTGCGACCTGTTGGTCTTCAGTCCTGCCAGCACAGGGGTTTAACCCACTGTGCCACCGGGGGCTCCTATTATTATTATTATTATTATTATTATTATTATTATTATTATTATTCACAGCATTTAAAGTGGATTAAAATGAATAAATGCTCAAGTGTGATGAGGCCCTAGTCTCAACTATAAACTTGCTATGCTGAATTCTATATTGGATTTCAATGTTGTTGCTATACACTACAGTTATTTTGCAGGAGCAGTTTTGAATATTGTTGTGTAGATACTTGCGTACGTGTACGAAGATACACAGGATATACAGGGAGTGACTGTTGCTAACCATTGAAGATTAACAATAGCTGTTCAGTTCTCAGGAAATTCACCAATCTCCCTAGTTAAAATGAAAAAGCATTATCCATGAATAAAAGTGCTTACAAATGCCTCTGCGGTAATACCAGTGTAGGCATTATGGGCAAATGCATGTCTCTTTCACTGAAATTCAATCACAGGAAGTAACAATGGGTGGATAGAAGTGTTATTTCCCTGCGCAGAATTATCACCATCACCACCTCCAAGCTGTTTTCCTTGTGGTGGGAGAATGGGTGTGTGTGGTGGTTCCTCAGTCTGTTCAATGTGTGTTTTGTGTTATGTGGGATGGACCAGTTTAGAGATATGATTTTGATGAGAAAAAAAATGTATCTTGTAGGGAGAGGGCGAATTTCCTCCTTACTCACTGATTTTCTCATCAAATATGAAGCCTCCAGAGACTGTTTTCAGTTTGCTAAAATAACGATGATGATGTATTTGCATGTAAAGTTTGTTCCTAGTGCCCATTGATATTTTACTTGGAAATGGGTAGATTTGCCATGGCAGCGGGTAGAATCTAGCATTCTTGAGTTTCATTTGTGTTAGGCATAATAGTTATTTTAATTAATTGCTGGGTTAACTTGCTGTGCTGAAAACCCCCGCAAAGAGCTCTTGAATTGTTGCCACCTGTTGCCAAGCAAATCCTGGAGTTGGTCATAATATCAATCACAGACGTGACCTCCACAGTTTCCCTGACATTGATTCAATGCGGTGAAACCTGTCTTTAGTTTTATTCATTTATTTCTGTTTGTTGCCGCATTTCTACCTTGCTCTTCTTTTGTCCACTGCTCCTTACATAGATTTCTCAAGATAGAGCTGAACAAATTGGATCAGCTTTTGCCAATTTAACCATACGGCCATCTGGATTCCTGTGAAACGTGCATCAAACACATGATTTTTATTCTGTTGTTGTTCTCACGAAGCACTGAAAATGATGGTAGCTGTTTTTGTGCCAGAATTTGAAGAGCAATCCTGCATTTTGAATAGAGTTGACACAAATAGAATTTCAGACTCTAGGGTCATGCCACTGTATTATTCGGTCCCCCAATTCCAAGTTTACATATTGTGCCTTTTCAGAACTCTGCTTTTATTTGCACATGCATGCAGTTGTTTTCCCTTTGTAGCTCCATTTGTATTAAAATGGTCAGATTAAAATGAAGCTGCACCTGTTGCTTTTGGCAAGAAACAGTACCACCAGTAATTAGCACGTTAATAGAGGCATATAGAGATAGAGCCTAATTTAGTGCCAGAGCAAAAGTTCCGTTTGGAGACTTACTTAGGCGATCCCTCATTTTCCGAGGAGGATTGTCTTTCAGTATTCTTGTGGGTCCGTATGTGGCTGTGGAGCCCTATTCTTGCTCTGCATCTTCTTCCGCAGTGAGGGCATTGGTTTCCAGGTGGAAAGCGGTCTCGGTTGGGGTTGACTTGATGCGCCTTCCTCTTGGCACGCTTCTCCCTTTTGCCCTCCATTCGTGCCTCTTCAAATTCTGCAGCACTGCTGGTCACAGCTGACCTCCAGCTGGAGCGCTCAAGGGCCAGGGCTTCCCAGTTCTCAGTGTCTATGCCAGAGTTTTTAAGGTTGGCTTTGAGTCCATCTTTAAATCTCTTTTTCCTGTCCACCAACATTCCGTTTTTCATTCTTGAGTTCGGAGTAGAGCAACTGCTTTGGGAGACGGTGGTTCGGGCATCCGGACAACGTGATCAGTCCAGTGGAGTTGATGGCGGAGGACCATCACTTCAATGCTGGTGGTCTTTGCTTCTTCCAGCACGCTGACGTTTGTCCGCCTGTCTTCCCAAGAGATTTGCAGGATTTTCCAGAGGCAGCGCTGATGGAATTGTTCCAGGAGTTGCATGTGACGTCTGTAGACAGTCCACGTCTCACAGGCATATAGCAGGGTTGGGAGGACAATAGCTCTATAAACAAGTACCTTGGTATCCCTACGGATGTCCCGGTCCTCAAACATTCTCTGCTTCATTCGGAAAAATGCTGCGCTTGCAGAGCTCAGGCGGTGTTGTATTTCGGTGTCGATGTTGACGTTGGTGGAGAGGTGGCTGCCAAGGTAGCGGAAATGATCAACATTTTCTAATGTTACACCATTAAGCTGTATCGCTGGCATTGGAGAAGTACCATGCAAACTCCCTAGCATGTTAGATAAAAGAATGGGAAAGACTTTCATAAATTTATTTCTGGTATTTCTATCCCATCTTTTCTCTACCCCCAAAGGGGGACTCAGGGTGGCTTACATTTGGCAGCGATTCGATGCCGCTACATATAAACAATTAAAATAATACAATAACCATTAAAATACATAAAGCATTAATTAAAACAGTACATAAACCATTAATTAAAAAAATAAGACAGTATCCTCAGCTGTATCGCTTTACCAGTCCGTTTCCAACAAAAGTGCTAATTTATGTCTGGCTCTTATTCAGTCTAAAAATGCAACATGTATACTCATGTATAAGTCTGGGCATTTTAGTAAAACAAAATAAACTAAAATATCCTGGGTTGACCTATCCACTGGTCAGTGTGAGTGCTGTAACTTACAGTAACTCTTATCAAAAAAGAAACCACCCCCTCTCTGAGCAGAATGGAAAAAAACAAGAGCTTAGTTCATCCTGAGATAACCTAAAAGAAGTGCTGATACCCTCCCTTTCCATTATGGCACCACTTCTGGCCTTCTTGAAATGGTGGCAGTGAAAGCCAGGGTGCCTAGCTTCCTGAGGAATCACTGATACTTTCCCCTCTCCATGGAATGACCCTCAACTTCTCCTTGGGTCATATCAGAATCTATGATTTTGCTCCAAAACCTACCCAGTTATCAATGCAGTCAACTCGTACATGGATACAATATATATTTCTTGGCTATRTCTCCTCATGGATTCAGGAGGTAATAGTCTTGTTCTGTTGGGGTTCAGCCTGTGTGTGAACCTGAACCTGATTCTCTGATTGTATTCCCTGATGCCAATGTAGATGCCAATGTGAATTCTGAATTGAGGTGATGATGGTTTGAGTAGTGAAAATCCTACAGCCTTGGAAAGTGAAAGTCAAAATTCCCATYAGAACATACATTCCAAGCCGAGCGGAGAAGTTTCACTCCCTTTTCCTCCCAGCCTTAGTTCTCCAGAGAATCTGACACCTGGTCTGCCTAATGAGGATAGGCGGGGGCAGATTTGGCAGAGCCGGGGAGAAGCACAAAGTTTACGTAGGTCAGCCAGATTGAGAGAAATGCAAACAAAATCTTCAGGCGTGTCTTGCAATAGATTTCTTGGCCTTAAGTATGCCTGGCCTGAATGCAGCTTCAGACCAGGCATCGTTCCAGATTCATGTGCAAGCTCTTGCAGGTCTCCTGATTCAAGTGGCCCTGTTCCTTGGAGGTTTTCTAGTTGTTCCAAGTACGGTTAGTAGATTGCTAACAAGTTCCAGGATTCAGCAGTTTTGCTGTGGGTTTTATGATCTTGTTTATGGACATTTCTTGTTGCTGATTTTCACTGTGACCTTTTACCTTTGCATTTCCCTCTATTTTGTATTCATCTTTCATCAATAAAAAAGGATTGTTTTCCTGAAGTCAAGTGTGGTGGATGGTTGTCTGAGGGTCCAGTTTCCTGCTCTGYGTTGCAACATGTTCTATCAACATAACAGATTAGTTTATACTGATTCATATTTGTCTTATGCTCTTCATCAGTTCAACTACATCAGCATGAAAACTCAGACTCACCTCAAATTTACTGTTGACTGCTTTCACAGCATTCCCAAATTTCTGGGGAATATTCTATGTGTTTTTAGTGTTAAATCAACTTTGCCTCACCTTGGGCAAAGTCAGTGAATGCTCTGGAGCAGGCATGGGCAAGTGTTAACCCTCCAGGTGTTTTGGACTGCAACTTCCAAAGATCCCAGCCAGCCTACCGGTTGTTATGAATTGAGAGAGTTGAAGTCCAATACACTTGAAGGGCTGAAGTTTTTCCCATGCCTGCTCTGGAATTTGCTGAAAACTGTATCCTGCAGCTTCTGGGCAGTCTGGGCAGTGGGATCAGGGCCTGTCTGATGCCCAGAAAATACTCCAACACCATCCTCACAGAGAAAAAGGATGGGTCATAGACATCACCCTTTCCACATGTTCTCCAGTAAAAGTCATACAGGATCCTCTGCTAATGACCCTGCATAGCAGGCTCAGCCGAGTATGTCTAGGGCTAGTCTGGAGCATTTATACACCATACATGCCCTGGATTTAGCAGCTAGTGCAGTCTTATCCGAAAGCCACTAAAGGTGATCCATGGATCAATTGATATAGCTTAATATAGAGATGAGGATCCAAGTCCTAACAATAAAGAGACTTCTCCCAGTGCAGATTCCTTTGTGGTGTTTTAGCAGGTTGCTATAACCATCTATGAACCTTCTCAAAGATTAAGCTCTTCTGGGGAGGCCCTTCTCTCAGTCCTGCTTCCATCACACGTGCGGTTGGTGGGGACGAGAGACAGGGCCTTCTCAGTGGTGGCTCCTTGACTCGGGAACTCTCTCACCAGTGAGATTAGATCAGTGCCCTCCCTACTGGCCTTCAAAAAGAAAATAAAGACATGGTTGCGGGACAAAGCTTTTGGTCAGTAAAGTAAAGCAGTGCAAATGACAGGGGATATGTGCAACCACAATTGGAATGGCTACGGAATACGATTTTGGATCATGTGATTTTAATATTTATACTAGGATGTTTTAGTGCTTTGATTGAACGTTTAAATGTTGTTTATGTCCTATGTTTAATGGTTTTATTTATTTTAATTCATGGGGTTTTTTTGTGTCAGGAGTGATTTGAGAAACTGCAAGTTGCTTCTGGTGTGAGAGAATGGGTTGTCTGCAAGAACATTGCCCAGTGGGCGCCCGGATTTTTTTTATGTTTTACCATTTTTGTGGGAGGCTCCTCTCATGTCCCTGCATGGGGAGCTGAAGCTGTCAGAGGAAACTTATCCACGTACTCTCGGATCGAACCTCCAGGTTGTCGGTCTTCACTCCTGCCGGCACAAAGCACTTATTGCGTCACCGGGGGCTCTGTAATTTATATGTATGTCGGCAGTGAATTTTTCCCATAAATATGTTGTAAACCACCTTTTGTTTCTCCCTCATGGAGGTATCTATCTTTATAATTTTTAAAAAATAAAAAGAGTAATCTAGTTGACTTTGTCCTTAAGTGGATCTCAGAGGTTTTCAGCACATGGTTTCAATTATTTAATTCACAGTTATATTTCCAACATTTCACATCTGATAGCCATGACACATGTGGCTAAGCAACACTGCTGTGAAGCAAGATATCAACTTTATCCTGCACAATTCTAGGACCTGTAGTATAAAGAGGTACAGTAGAATCTCGCTTATGTAAACTTTGCTCATCCAACATTCCGTATTATCCAGTGCAGTCTGCCTCCAGCCCGGAATAATGTCCAGGGTGTGAGAAAGAAAGAATCTGCTGTCACGCGCTGGGCCTATAGCAGTTGGCTTTTGAACAGGACATGTTCTTTGTGCCCAGCGGGAAGCCGGGGTGCCTTGAGTGAGAGGCCCTAAGGATTTTCCTATACAGAGTCTTTAGAAGCTTGAAAGGTTTAACAAAGTCCTTTATTATTGCTTAAGTCTTCAACAAACAATCAAATGCTTCTTAGATCTTCAACAAATTAAACAAATGCTTCAAGGCTTTGAATCAACTGGTGGGCACCTTGCTTGGAGAACTATTTCTTTCTTTAACAAGGAAAACCCTTTTTGACCCCTCTTGGGCAATCTGTTTTCTAGGCTCTGCTGGTGTGGGCCCTACTCCTGGCTCCAATTGCTTCTGGTTACCAGAGTAGACCTACCAGCCAAGACTTTGTAGATTTTCCAGCTGGAGTCCTTTTGGATTTTCTCCACAAATGATGTGGATCTGTATCTTTAACCCCAACAAGGGTTGTGCTGTAAAACTGTTTTCCTTAGAAGCTTTAGGGCTGTTTCCCCCAGATGTTGTGAGAAACGAAGCTTCTCTTCAGGTGGGGAAAGCTCACGTCCTGTAACTGGGCTTCCGAAACTGAAAGACTGCCTGAAGTCTTTCTTTTCCCTTCCAGAGCCCTGGGGAAAGGGGCAGAACTAAAGAACATAATGATGATTGACCCTATAATTGGCCCTATAATTGCAGAGCAAGGGAAACCACCTTACTGCAAAATGCATGGAACCTTGGAATACATGCAAACACTCAACAGAAAAAAAATGAAGTAGGAGCTCCTGATACAGCCATACCAGCACAGAATCCTTGTCTGTTTTGGTGCTAAATTAGTAAATACAGTAATTACTACATAATGTATTGAACTGCTTTTTCTGTTGATTTGTTATAAAACATGATGTTTTGGTGCTTAATTTGGAAAGTCATAATGTAATTTGATACTTAATAGGCTTTTCCTTAATCCCTCCTTATTATCCAACATTTTCGCTTATCCAACATTCTGCTGGCCTGTTTATGTTGGATAAGCAAGACTCTACCGTAGTTAGATTTCTCTGCCAGAAGACCCTACTACACTTTGGATCTGATATTTTCTTATACATTTTTTTTTGGGGGGGGGGGGAGGTTAATTCACTCCTTTACCTAGAAATGCTTTTTTCTATACCATTTTTTCACAATAGTGGATAGTCACTAAATAACGTATTGAACGGTTTTGGGCATGTTGCTTAGTATGTATTTTTTTTTCTTACTACTGCTACTGACTTGTTTTTCAGGATATTCCTTTTAGCTCGTATATCTGTATAGAATGTTTTCCTCCAATATCACAGAGAAATCTCATAACTGAAACTCAGTTGCATAAAGGAAGCATACATTGGCTAGAGAAGAAACAATTGCAGGAAATTGCCTGCTTTTTGTCATCTCTTGTGACTGTGAGCCTTTGGATCAGGATTTCTTAATTCTCTGTAGCACAGTTAGAAAACATTATGTACTTTATAAGTGGTAGTTGTTTGTTGTAATAACAACAGGCAATTACAATCTAAACCATAATCCTTTGCTATAATTGGTAATTTACCTGGAGATAAATCCAGTTGTGCATCTCAGCATGTATCTAATGGATTAATAAAGTAATGGTGTTCTTTCCTTAAATTTTGGTTATCATTTTATCCAACAACAAAGACTGCATTTTGAACAGATTTCTGTGTTGCAGCCCAGATGCTTACTTTATCCCTTTTTCATCCAAACACAACACAGATGAACAAGAATAGTATGTTTATTAACCCTTCCCCCTTCCCTCCCTTCCCCTTCCCTTCCCTTCTCCTCCTGTTTCCCATCCTCTTCCCCTTCTCTTCCCCTCCCTCCCCTTCCCCGTCCTTCTACCTTCTCTCCTCTCCCTTTCCCTTTCCAACAGCATCCTCCTGCCACTCTTCAGCAGCTCACTTGCAAAGAATAGTATGTTTATTAAGAAAAGAGTATCTAATATAAAAACAGTTTCAAAATACATCCATGAGCTAGATTTCCAGAAGCTTAACAAAAAAGCAATGACCAGCTCTGAGCTGGAATTCAAAAAATCACTTAAGGCAAAAGCAAGAAACTGTAATCCAAGATTTGTTGCACTTAAACTAGAATTATATCGAACAGTTTGGGAGCATGAACATGACCATAATCCAAAGGCTTGATACTTGAATTTGACTATAATCCCAAAGGCTTGAAACTTGAAAAAGGATTTGGGATCCAAACAGGAGGCATGGAACTTAAACAAGAAAACAAGATACTGATCCAAGAACAGAACTCCTAACTGGGAGCTCCCAAGATAGGCAACTTGACACAAGGAAATCCAATGTTGATCTCCATACCAAATATTGATTAATTCCTTAAGAATACTCCCGCTTGCCCATGACATCACCTTTTCTCACACCTGGGTTCCATTTATTTATCTTTCAGTCTCTGGGAACATTGGGCTTATCTTTATTTTGCACTCTCTCTTCTGATCTGTAAACATTGGGTTATCTGTAACCCTCCTGTCTCCACATTTCATTCAGAGTCAACCTCTGGCTGATTCTTATGAGAATTGCTGCCTGTTTCCCCAACAGCAGATCTACCTACAACATTCCCATCGTCTGGAAAAACACTTTCGCTTTTCTTCACAGAAATACCAGAAAATCCTTGTCCTCATCCTCAGAGGTTCCATAGGCCTCAACACCCTGCTCCCTCCAACCTATCTTAACCAACTTTCATGCTGTTTCTTTCTATGTTAGTCTTCCCCTGTGAAATACATTGAATACTGATTAGTCTTTGCATTTGGCTAACTTTTAATATTTAACACTGTGATCCTCTGCTCCTCCCTTTCAGTTGCATGTGTACATTCATGTGTATGTACACAAATGTGTACATTTGTATATTATGGGGAAAGATTACAATGTTTTTAAATCTATCCCCTCCCCTGGTCACTTCCAGACAGGATGAAAATGTGGGTTTAAGAGGGAGGACAAAAATAAACCCTTGGACATAGATCTGTGGGTCCCAGGATTTCTTCCCCCACTGTCTTCACAGGTGTCCTCTGTCTCACTCAGTTATGTGGTGAAACATATATGAACACATATGAATATCTTAATATAAATATAAGCAGATTAGCATTTGCACGTATGAGGTTCAGCACATAATAGAGTGAATTTTAAAAAGTATTTTGTCGGATTTCTCCCCTCCTCTAATTTTTTGTTTAAGCTCTGTTTAATATTATATTGTTTAAAATAAAGAGCTTCGGAGAGTTCTAATTGTTCTCTATTTGTGCTTTCCTTAAGTCAGCTGTGTGTCCATTTCATAGCCTAATCATCTGTTTTGGGCTTTTAAAAAGTGGACATGAGCTGGAACAGTCTCCACAGAGGGAAGGGAAGGAAATCACATGTTTTTGGTGAACGCAGGGATATACAGTGGTGTGAATATGTGCATTTTTTTTGGCCAGAATTGGGATAAAAGGGGATTCCCCCCCCCCCCATGTTTTTTGACCGTTGCAACTAATATCATATGTTGTTGTTGTTCATTCGTTCAGTCGTCTCCGACTCTTCGTGACCTCATGGACCAGCCCACGCCAGAGCTCCCTGTCGGCCGTTACCACCCCCAGCTCCCTCAAGGTCAGTCCAGTCACTTCAAGGATGCCATCCATCCATCTTGCCCTTGGTCGGCCCCTCTTCCTTTTGCCTTCCACTTTCCCCAGCATAATTGTCTTCTCTAGGCTTTCCTGTCTCCTCATAATGTGGCCAAAGTACTTCAACTTTGTCTCTAGTATCTTTCCCTCCAGTGAGCAGTCGGGCTTTATTTCCTGGAGGATGGACTGGTTGGATCTTCTCGCAGTCCAAGGCACTCTCAGAACTTTCCTCCAACACCACAGCTCAAAAGCATCGATCTTCCTTCGCTCAGCCTTCCCTAAGGTCCAGCTCTCACATCCGTAGGTTACTACAGGGAATACCATGGCTCTGACTAGGCGGATCTTTGTTGCCATTCTGATGTCTCTACTCTTTACTATTTTATCGAGATTGGACATTGCTCTCCTCCCAAGAAGTAACCCCATTTTTAACATGGGAAATTCCAAGTTTTAGATACTGGGTCCCAAGGCAGATGGACAGATAGACTGAGTATTGGAGAAAGTGTTTGTGTGTGTTGTTTTACCTTATTTGTTTTGAGTACTGACAGTTCTGCAAATCTATCTTCCATTTTCTGAAATAACCTTATTTTGTTCATAATTTCTTATAGTACTATTGTTTTATCTAAATTTTGCTTCTCATTATAATTTTTCAAGCTCTCATATTAATTTTATTCTTCACTAGCTGTTCCTTGCCACGCGTTGCTGTGGCCCAGTCTGGTGATCTGGAAAATAAAGTAATGAGAAAGTGTTGGTTTCTAATATATGTAATTCCTTTATGCTTGTGAGTAAACAGTATTTCTTGTTGTTTCTTTGTCAGTGTTGGATGTGGAGAGTGTCTGGTTTGCCTACTCTGGAATATGCAACATATCATAGTCCTTCTTTAAGGGTCTCTTTCAAATCTATGATACTATATCTGTGTGTGAGAGAGAATCATATCTATCTATCTATATTTATGACTGGATGGCTCTTTGTCAGGAGGGCTCTGATTACATTTTCTTGCCCTGGTGAAGAGAGTTGGACTGGATGGCCTTAAGTATTTTCTGTTGGTCATGGGGGTTCTGTGTGGGAAGGTTGCCCCATTTCTGTCGTTTGTGGGTTTCAGAATGCTCTTTAATTGTAGTGAACTATAAATCCCAGTAACTACAAATCCCAAATGTCAAGGTCTATTTCCTCCAAACTCCATCTGTGTTCATATTTAGGCATATGGAATGTTTGTGTCAAGTTTGGTCCAGATCCATCATTGTTTGGGTCCACAGTGCTCTCTGAGTGTAGGTGAACTACAACTCCCAAACTCAAGGTCAGTGCCCACCAAATGCTGCTAGTGTTTTCTGTTGGTCATGGGAGGCCTGTGTGCCAAGTTTGGTTCAATTCCATCACTGGTGGAGTTCAGAATGCTCTTTGATTATAGGTGAACTATAAATCCCATCAACTATAACTTCCAAATGACAAAATCATAATTTTTGAGTGATGGTCACTCCTTGTGTAGTGATATGTTTTGTTGCCAAATTTGGGGTGATTTTGTTCACTGGTTCTTTTGTTTGTAAGGAACTCATTATGCACAGAGCATTTTTATATATAGAGATGATTGTATTTTAATGTTTTAGTGAATTATGGGATGTGATGTTTTAAATTATTGTCTATGAATCTTTTGTTGTGAACTGGACTGAGTCCCTCTGTGGAGGTTGAGAAGACCGGTATAGAAAAGTTCTAAATAAATAAATACAGACAGACGGACAGTTCTGCAAATCTATCTTCCATTTTCGGAAATAACCTTATTTTGTTCATAATTTCTGATAGTACTATTGTTTTATCTAAATTAATTTTGCTTCTCGTTATAATTTTTCAAGCTCTCATATTAATTTTATTCTTCATTGTGACTGTCATATGCTCTGAACAGATAAGAAACAAAAGAGTTTATAATGAATTTCCTTGGCTTCTCCTCCCATTTCCAAAAATTTGTCTATTAAATAGAGTTGAGCCTCAATCTATATATATATAAATGCTCTGTACATAATGAGTACCTTAAAAACAAAAGAACCAATGAATGAAATCACACCAAATTTGGCAACAAAACGTCTCACTACACAAGGAGTGACCATCACTCAAAAAAAATGATTTTGTCATTTGGGATTTGTTGTTGCTGGGATTTATAATTCACCTATAATCAAAGCACATTCTGAACTCCACCAACAATGGAATTGAACCAAACTTGGCACATAGGACTCCCTTCAACAACAGAAAACACTAGAAGGGTTTGGTGGGCATTGACCTTGGGTTTTGGAGTTGTAGTTCACCTACATCTAGAGAGCACTGTGGACCCAAACAATGATGGATCTGGACCAAACTTGATACGAATACTCAATATGCCCAAATATAAACATAGATGGAGTTTGAGGAAAATAGACCTTGACATTTGGGAGTTGTAGTTACTGGGATGTATAGTTCACCTACAATCAAGGAGCATTCTGAACCCCACCAATGACAGAATTGGGGCAAACTTCCCACACAGAACCCTCATGGCCYACACAAAATCCTGTGTTTTCTGGTGGTCTTTGGTGACCCTTCTGACACCTCCCTGGTGACCCCTCCCCCAGGGTCCTGACTTCCCAGGTTGAGAAATGCTGCCTTAAGGCCATCCAGTCCATCTCCCTTCACCAGGGCAAGAAAACATAATCAAAGCCCTCCTGACAAAGAGCCACCCAGCCATTCACACACACGCACACACATGTATATGACAGATGTAGTATCATAGATTTGAAAGGGACCCCTAAAGAAGGACAATGATATGTTGCATGTTCCAGAGTAGGCAATCACAACAATCTCCACATCAACACTGGCAAAGAAACAGCCAGAAATACTGTTTACCCAAAAGCATAAAGACATTACATATATTAGAAACCAATACTTTCTCATTACTTTATTTTCCAGTTCACCAGACTGGGCCACAGCAACGCATGTCTGGGTACAGCTAGTCATTTATGAAATTGCTATTAACAAATTATTAAAGATTTTTCTTTATTAACTACTTATAATTACCCTGGGTAATATGTGGCATCCAATTAATAATTGAAGTTACCAGAATCCTGAACATTTGCTCTGTTGTGTGATACATAGCCGCACCTTTCTCTAATGTAATAAACATAAGGGCAATGTACTTCCAGTTTATAAATCATGTAAGGGGAGGAAAGCAAACAAAGCACAGGAAGAACAAAATGTTGTTTGGCGACAACTTATTTGGTTCTAATGATTGTGCAGGGCTCTGTAAAATAATCATGTTAACCAGCGCACTGGCCTTCCTGCCTCATAAGAAATTTCCTTTAATAGTGTGTTGCACAGTGTTAAGTTTGAAGTGGAACACAGCAAAAAGAATTCAATAGCAGAGAAGGCTGAAATGGTTCAGAAACCTGCATAAACGTGGATACGAGCTTTGGCAAGTTTATCCTTTGGAAGAAGAGAGAGGAGATTGAAGTCACTTCAGTGGAGCACAGAAGAAAAGCATTATGTCCCCCAAACTAATTCCCCGTGGATCCATATTTATACCTTTTCCAGGACTTGAACCTTCAACCTCGGACTCTGGACAGAGGTAATTTTGGGTTGTTGTAGGTTTTCCGGGCTATATGGCCATGTTCTAGAGGCATTTTCTCCTGACGTTTCTCCTGCATCTATGGCAAGCATCCACAGAGGTAGTGAGGTCTGTTGGAAGTAGGAAAATGGGTTTATATATCTGTGGAATGACCAGGGTGGGACAAAGGACTTTTGTCTGCTGGAGCTAGGTGTGAATGTTTCAACTGACCACCTTGATTAGCATTTAATGGCTTGGAAGTGCCTGGGGGGAATCTTTTTTTGAGAGTGATTTGATGTGCCTGATTGTTTAGAGGTAATTTTTCTAGTTAGTATCTTTTTCTTTTATGTAGAGAGAAAAGCTGTGCCTGGGTATGATGAAACTGGGTCAGTATTATACTGTAGATACAATAATCATCAAGTTCAAATAAATGTCTGAATTATTTTCCTACTGAAAAATATGGAGAAATTCAAAGCATTTTAAATGATTAGCTGTTAACAAATGAACTGCATTAGACATTACCAGTAGAATAAATTTCATATTTGCTAGAGGTAAATTTTGCATTCTTGGCCAACTCTTTCACTCATGGTAATGGTAATTACCTAGACTATGGTTGCAATTTGTTGTTGAGCAATTTGAGCACCTGGCTGCCATTAAAAATCATTAAAAATTGAACGCAAGACTGTTTTTAGCTCTCTTTCTCTCAGAAAATATTCTGAGCCACATTATTAAAGATGTCAGTTTAGGTTAATTAGAAACAAACTCTGATGAAGGAAAAAACAATTTCTTATTTCTATCCTGTCACGAATGGATTTTTAGAGCTGACTTGCAAATTACAGTGACCTCTTTGGAACAGCATAGCTACTACCTTTACTACAGGCAATGCCAGTATAAAGCTATTCAGAGTTGAGCTTTTCAGTGTTTGTTTTTTACTCTTTATATGGGCATATTCATTTTGCATGAACTTAAAACCTATTACTGCATCTTTCCTTTTTTGTGTGATATAATAGCCAGGCAATTCTGGAACTGAGGAAAAAATCTTCTATTATTAGAAAGTGAATTAAGCTATTGAAATAGCTCCTGAAACTTTTGAAAATCTGTTGGTATGCTACAGGGAATGCTATTAATTCTAGAAGAATTCTGTTGGAGTGGACTTTTGGTATAGAAGCGAATACTAACCTGATTGTGTTCACCTTGTAATATATAGATGTCTCTAGATGCAGCTGCTCTTGTTCAGTCATGCATCAAGCATAGACTTTTACTGACAGCTATTGTTTTCAAAAACAGTTATTGGCCCAGGTTGTTGTAGGTTTTTTCAGGCTGTATGGCCATAATCTAGAGGCCTTCTCTCCTGACGTTTCGCCTGCATCTATGGCAAGCATCCTCAGAGGTAGTGAGGTCTGTTGGAACTAGGAAAAAGGGGTTTATATATCTGTGGAATGACCAGGGTGAGACAAAGGACTCTTGTCTGCTGGAGCTAGGTGTGAATGTTTCAACTGACCACCTTGATTAGCATACAATGGGCTGACTGTGCCTGGAGCAAACTTTGTTGAGAGGTAATTAGATGTCCCTGCCTGCTTCCTCTCTGTTGTTGTGCTGTTGCAATTTTAGAGTTTTTTAATACTGGTAGCCAGATTTTGTTCATTTTCATGGTTTCCTCCTTTCTGTTGAAATTGTCCACATGCTTGTGGATTTCAATGGCTTCTCTGTGTAGCCTGACATGGTGGTTGTGAGAGTGGTCCAGCATTTCTGTGTTCTCAGATAAAATGCTGTGTCCAGGTTGGTTCATCAGGTGCTCAACTATGGCTGACTTCTCTGGTTGAAGTAGTCTGCAGTGCCTTCCATGTTCCCTGATTTGTGTTTGGGCAATGCTGCGTTTGGTGGTCCCTATGTAGACTTGTCCACAGCTGCATGGTATACGGTAGACTCCTGCAGAAGTGAGAGGATCCCTCTTGTCCTTTGCTGAACGTAGCATTTGTTGGATTTTCTTTGTGGGTCTGTAGATAGTTTGTATGTTGTGTTTCCTCATCAGCTTCCCTATGCGGCCAGTGGTTCCCTTGATGTATGGCAAGGACACTTTTCCTCTGGATTGATCTTTGTCTTTACTCTCATGGCTTGTTCTTGGTTTTGCAGCTCTTCTGATGTCTGAGGTGGAGTATCCATTGGCCTGTAGAGCCCAGTTTAGGTGGTTCAGTTCATCTTGGGACATTTTTTTTTTCAGGAAAGGGTGTCTACTTAGATTTCTTCACACATAGTGCCCAGTACTTGTGTTAGCCACAAAATGGTGAATCATCTTGAGTCGCTGTAAGGCTGAGAAAGGTGGACTACAAATGCCATAAACAAACAAACAAACAAACAAAAAACTTGACTATAAAACATAAATGCTCACCCCAGTCTGTTACTGGCAGTCCTCGTGATGCACAATGACTTCCCTGTTTTTGTTATATCACTTTTCACTCAGATGAATTTTCAATTTATTTTAGGCAATTTATATTGTTTTCCTTCTCTTCAAAGTTTATTCTGAAGCAAGAAAGAGCCAGGGCCAAAACCAAAGCCTTAGCCCCAGCCAGAAAGGGAATAAAAGAGGCCCCCATCTCACAAACAGAATTCAAATTTTCCCATTTGCCACACAATCTGAAATATGTCTTCCTGCCTAGAGAGATAGAATATTTCCATGAGACCTCAGATATCACCCTGACACCTGACTATCTATTCTCAAAGTGTACCATGAAGAGGAATATGATGGAAACACCTAGCTGCCTTTTTAAAATGTTTGGAAAATTTGTCATAGTTTTAATAAAAGATTTAAATAGATCTTACTAGGGAATACAATATCAGCTACAATGCCTTTAATCACTAAAACAAGTCTCTCTGCGCCTTAGAGAAGCTCATTAGCTTGGATCATGTAGCATAGACATGGGATTGACACAGTGAAGATTTGGAACCGATACCACGACAGAGTTAGAGAGTGATTAAAGTGAATACGTTTCTAAGAAAATTATGTTACTGAAATTAAATGTCACTTTTCAAATACGGGGGATTCTATTGCATGAAGCTGCTATTCCATGGCAGTTGTGCAAGCACCCTCGTTAGTGCACCTCTCTCCATTCTGGCAATAGTACTGTTTCACCAATCTGTGGTCCTGTGGGTCATACTTTCACATACCATTGTAGCCCACCTTCCTGTGTTTCTGCTACTCTGTTGTTGTTGTTGTTGTTGTTGTTGTTGTTGTTGTTGTTAAGCAATTATGCAATTCCAACAATGGTTAATATCCCCTCCCCCAAGAAATCTTTGTAAAGTTAAAAAAATCTGTAAAGTGGAATGGGGGTAGTTGGAGAGGAGCATGATCCAGTCTCTACACCTTTTGGGACAGTGCCATGTCTGACTTCTTTATAGGGATAAGCAGATAAAAACAGAGGTGGCACTAGGAGGATGGCACAGAACTGGAATGACCCCCATCACACAAGGTAGGGAGCTGTTGACCATTTTTTCCCATCAGTGGCAGTGAGTTAATCACAGGAAGCAGACTAGTAATGGGATTTGCACAACATTGTGTGATATGCCGCTTTGCCTCACTCATGCAGTAAATTCATGGGTTGAGAAGTCTTGTCTGCCCTAATTTATTTCTCGTGTCAGGGCAGCCAGTCAAATATATTACATTTCTAACAGAACAAAGCAAACAAACAGAGAAAATACAAAATGTGTGAGTTTGGTAGTTGATTAAATGTCCTTTGACAAGTATCTGGCCACTTGGAGTGCCTCTGGTGTTGCTGCAAGAAGGTCCTCCATTGTGCATGTGGCAGGGCTCAGGTTGCATTGCAGCAGGTGGTCTGTAGTTTGCTCTTCTCCGCACTCGCATGTCGTGGATTCCACTTTGTAGCCCCATTTCTGAAGGTTGGCTCTGCATCTCGTGGTGCCAGAGCGCAGTCTGTTCAGCGCCTTCCAAGTCGCCCAGTCCTCTGTGTGCCCAGCGGGGAGTCTCTCATTTGGTATCAGCCATTGGTTGAGGTTCTGGGTTTGAGCCTGCCACTTTTGGACTCTCGCTTGCTGAGGTGTTCCAGCGAGTGTCTTTGTAGATCTTAGAAAACTATTTCTGATTTAAGTCGTTGACGTGCTGGCTGATACCCAAACAGGGGATGAGCTGGAGATGTCTCTGCCTTAGTCCTTTCACTATTGCCCTAAGATTAAACATGATTAGTTTTACTTCTTATGCCTTGAAGATGTGAAGATTTGGATGTAATCTATTAGACCCCAAAGGCTAATTATAACCTTACACAAAACAAATGACATAAGTCATGGAAAGCAAAACCTAATGAAATTGCAGGTCAGAATCTGATCCAAAAGTCTTCAATGATTCTTTATTGATTAGTCAGTTGCGATCATATCAAAACGTGCAAAACATACAAAACATACACACTTGCCCATACATACAGTAAAACCATATATGAATACAAGGCATCCCGACCTGCTGGCCTGTTGACCCACTTCTAAATGATTGTGCAACTACAAGATAAAAAGATTAAAAAATTAAAAATGGATTAATTCCTTAAAGTAGGGATTGGACGGGGGCACGGGTAGGTAAAACTAGTGGCATGTCCATATTAAATTTTTAAATTTGAATTTTGTTGATGGTAGCAAGATCACCGTTCTCTGCTTCCATCTTCTCACGGATGGCCAGTGCTTTTTGTGTAAAAAGGGTCAATTTTAAAATATGGTTTTTATCTGAACCCTGTAGGAGGATGTGAAATTTCTCCTTATTCTCTAAATAAGTATGATTCTCCAGCAGATGCACTAGGTAGTAAGACCAGATCCTGTTGTAGTAGGGACATTTTAAGAAAAAATGTTCTGAGTCCTCCACTTCTGCATCTACCTCATGACACCCACAGGTTCTCCTCGTGTAGGGAATATTCTGATGTCGTCCCAACTTGGACTTAATGTCGAGCTGCTCAAATCTAGCCCGGGTAAAATGTTTTCTAATATATAGTGGAAGTATAAAAGAGAGATAAGGTTCTATGCCCACGTTACCTTTAAATTTGGCCAGGTATGGAGTGGCTCTAGCTTGCGCTATAATCATTAGATCATTTTGTGCAGCAATGTCGAGAGCTCTTTGATATACCATTGAGCATATGTTTGCTTCAAAATTTATTAACTCGGTGGGGGMGGGGGGACCTAACTTACCGACTGTGTGACCAAATCTGCTAAGCCAAGATGACCACTATGGTTTTCTTGTTCTAGAAGGCATATGGCTGGAAGCCTGTGTGGTTGCATTTGTCTTATTTTGTACCACCAACTGATCTGCCTCTTCAGAATTACAGTGGAAACAGGGYAATCCAAAAGTCTTGTAAATTGTCAAGAGGACTAAGATAGGAGGAAATAAAGTGATAAATGTATTGTCGAAGGCTTTCATGGCTGGAATCACTGGGTTGTTTTAGGTTTTTTCGGGCTATATGGCCATGTTCTAGAGGCATTATCTCCTGACATTTCGCCTGCATCTATGCCAAGCATCCTCAGACCTCACAACCTCTGAGGATGCTTGCCATAGATGCAGGTGAAAAGTTAGGAGATAATGACTCTAGAACAGTGGTTCTCTACCTTCCTAATGCCGCGACCCCTTGATACAGTTCCTCATGTTGTGGTGACCCCCAACCATAAAATTACTTTTGTTGCTAGTTCATAATTTTGCTCCTATTGTGAATTGTAATGTAAATATCCGATATGCAAGATGAATTTTCATTCACTGGACCACATTTGGCATAAATACCCAATATGCCCAAATTCGAATACTGGTGGGGTTGGGGGGTGGGGGGTTGGTTTTGTCATTTGGGAGTTGCAGTTGCTGGGATTTATAGTTCTCCTCCAATCAAAGAGCATTCTGAACTCCACCACAATGGAATTGAACCAAACTTGGCACACAGAACTCCCGTGACCAACAGAAAATACTGGAAGGGTTTGGTGGGCATTGACCTTGAGTTTTGGAGTTGTAGTTCACCTACATCCAGAGAGTACTGTGGACTCAAACAATGATGGATCTGGACCAAACTTAGCATGAATACTCAATATGCCCAAATGTGAACACTGGTGGAGATTGGGGGAAATAGACCTTGACATTTGGTAGTTGTAGTTTCTGGGATTTATAGTTCACCTACAATCAAAGAGCATTCTGAACCTCACCAATGATAGAATTGGCCCAAACATCCCACACAGAAACCCCATGACCAACATAAAATACTGTGTTTTCTGATGGTCTTTGGTGACCCCACTGACACCCCTTCGCAACCCCTCCAGGGATCCCGACCCCCAGGTTGAGAACCACTGCTCTAGAACATGGCCATATAGCCCGAAAAAACCTAAAACAACCCAAAGTGACAAATCTTTGTTCCAAGTATATAGAGAGTGGGTAGCTGGGGATGGGGAGGGGAGACCCTTTTCCTGTATTGGTTGATGGAACTTCTTCCATTAATGAATTTACGCACATTGATGCTTCACAAAAAATGCCAGTGATGGCAGTTAGGAGGGGGAGGAATATGCCAACAAGCAGCAGCAGTGGTAATGCTTTCTACCAATGGTTCCATTGATGCTAGTTGGATTTTTAAAATTAACTTTGAAACAGCCTTCTGATGAGCAATGTCACTCTTAATATATGGTTGCCATTCGTAAAATCTTACTATCCAAATCTAACTAGAAATAAACGTTCAAGAAGTGGAGAAGTAGCAACACAAATATAGGACATGTTGTAAGAAATGTAAGGAAGTGTAGGACATGCATTTCCTGAAATGAAAACAACAACAACCAATCCTCCAAGTCAGTTTTGGGTCAGAGCACATGCGTTTGACAATGACAAAACAATTTCTTAGTGCTTATGTTATGAAGTTGCCTTCCAGGAAGTGGGTATGTTCATTATCTTACATTTTGTGCTATACTAGGCTCCTGGTTGGCAATGCCATTTGGTGTGGGATGTGAGAAGTGTGCTTCACAACTTCTGTTCCCTCACCTCAGGCAGTTTATGACTCAGAAAGTGTGAAATGGTCTACAAGCACCCATATTACTTCTCCTTTAGTCCATTGTTGATGATCAGAGCTATTCCACTGTTTTGTTTCCCACCAGGCAACCGTCTACATTCCATGCATTATTGTTTACCTCTTATTTCATGTGTGTTAAGAGGAAATTTATTCAGTCTTCATGTTTTTCCCTTCTTGTCCTCTGCTGCTACCAGTAATTGGATTCCAGTGTTCCCAAACTAGTTAATCACATCTTCCATGCTTGTAACGTCTCTGTAGTTAGTGTACTTGCATTCCTTTCTCCTAGCAGCAAGAAGTCTGAGAATGTCTTATTTATCTTGGCTTTGTAATAGGACCCTTCTTGCTAGATTATGTCATTTCAGGAAGAACACACAAACAGGTTTGTGTTCTCCTGAACATCTAAAGCATCATTATGTAAGACACTTATGCGATATTTGTTTGTTACTACTTCTCATTTTCTAATTTGGTGTAATCCTCATAGAACATGTTAATCATTCTCTGTAATGGTTTAAAATGATTTGTTTAAATATAAGAACCACAGGAATGTGTGGTACATTTTCATTCCTTTTCAGAGCATTGGTTTTAACTGAAGTAATTATTGTGAATGAGTCTTCTTAATGTACTTAAGCCTCACAAGAGAAGAACTAACACATTTAACGTAATAACTGTTACATTACTCAACTTATTCCCTGAGAAAATACTTCAAGCATTATTAAATGCTGGTAGTGTTTCAATATCAATCTATTTTTCCAAGGGGAGAGATGAGAAGAAATACATTCAAAAGTAAGGGCAATATAGTACTCTCCTTAATCTGTGGACACATACCCACATGTGCACATTGTTGCACAGAAATGGATTTTAACCAGGTCCAATGTAATAGACACACAGGCAAGAGGAAAAAGGAACAGAAAAACTTTACTCTTATCAGCAGAGGCAAAARATAAACTTGCAGTGTTGCATACAAAATCAAACAGTGCAACAACCAGGTCTCGGCGGTAAGGGGAGCATTCGCACAATTAAAGCTTGTGTGCCAGCTGCGCCCGTACCTTGGGAAGTCTGACTTGGCCACGGTAGTCCACGCTCTCGTTACATCCCGTATAGACTACTGCAACGCTCTCTATGTGGGGTTGCCTTTGAAGACTGTCTGGAAGCTTCAACTGGTCCAACGGACAGCAGCCAGATTGCTAACTGGAGCAGCTCTCAGGGAGCATACAACCCCGCTGTTGTGCCAGCTCCACTGGCTGCCAGTTTGCTACCTGGCACAATTCAAAGTGCTGGTTTTAACCTTTAAAGCCCTAAACAGTTCTGGCCCAACTTACCTGTCCGAACGTATCTCCCCTTATGAACCATCTAGAACCTTGAGATCGTCTGGATAGGCTTTGCTCTCGGTCCTGCCTTCGTCTCAGGTACGTTTGGCGGGGACAAGAGACAGGGACTTCTCAGCGGTGGCCCCCCGGCTATGGAACGCCCTCCCTAGAGAGATTAGATCTGCTCCCTCCCTTCTAACGTTTRGGAAGCAAGTCAAAATGTGGTTGTTTGAGCAAGCGTTTACAAACACAGAGTAACGGATATGGATAAATGATATAGGAAATTGACGATTGACGATGGAACTGAACAATGCTTGACAATAAGGAGACTCTTAGGATGTTGTTTTTATTGCTGTTGTGGTTTATGGAATTGTAATGTTTTTAAATTGTTTTATGATACTGTATATACTGTTTTGTTGGAAACCACCTTGAGCTGCCGACAGACTGAGAAAGGCAGTATACAAATACAGTAAATAAATAAATAAACAAACTCACATAGTCCTTGCAAGTAAAACAGAATAAGGCTTCTTCATATTAATTCCGGGAGATTTAACAGCATCCCTTATAATGAACGGAGTTGTATCTGCGTGGCACCTGAAATTGAGGATATAGCACACGTATTGTTTGATTGCAAATTGTATCAAAAGGTGAGAGACTTCCACCTTGGTCCATATATCAAATGGACAATGTATTGGGAATCTCACATCAGAACAACATATTTTATGTGTGGCCAAGACCCAAAAATAACTTATAAAACAGCTCTGTACTTAAGCAAAACAATACGTCTGAGAACCACATATGTAGGGCTGATTGGGGTAAATAGTAGGGGTGATAATGAAATATGATGTATATACTCAGCTTGATCAGTTTATCAGTTTTATCATGTCTTATCATATGTATTTACTGTATTCTTATAAGTGTATTATTTTAACTTTCTATGTGGAGTGTGATCAGGTCTTGTCAGGCCTTGTTGTTCTGTTTCTTATTGTGATATGGGCTAATCAATAAAATTACTATTACTATCATATTAATTCAAATGAGAGAGCAAAACATAAGCCTTGAGTAAATAGCTATTCCACCATAGCAAAGAGCATCACTGTTAGAGCATAGTAGCATTACAGCATTTTGCATTCCCTTCAGAGCAGCATATTGCTTCTCCTAACTATATTCTAAAATCCATACAGTTATACCCCACCGGGTGTGGCCCAAACATGCTGGCTGACCTACAGTACCAGCTGCACATAATAATTAACGTCATAAGGTTTTTCTTTAACACACACAAACACTTGATCCTGCTACGACTTACTGTAACACAGGTACCCCAGAGAAAGAGGAGGGCAGCTTTGGGAAACTACCGTGTGAAGGCAAGGTACTCTCCAAATGATACATTTAAGAAATAAATAAAATAGCTCTCTTCGCTCCACTGAAGTTGGGAGAAACTAGGGAATTCTTCCAGCTAGAGCAGTGCAATTAAAAGAAAAAAGAAAAGAAAAGAAGGAAGACAAGCTGACGAAGGTCCTTTTTAAGACAGAGCCAAGCAAGAAAAATAAGCTAAATGAGATTCTCTGGCCAAAATCCCAGATTCCAGGGCTCTGACAGTGATTTCAGATACCATAGATTAGGTAGTGATTTTCAGCAAAGGGTCTCCAGAAAGAGCAAGGCTGCTTGAGTTCTTCCTACAATAAACTCCACCTCCAGTATAGATTCTTCTGAATTWGGAATCCTTTGACAGAATCATGAAGAAGAACGTTTTAGAATTTATCTAAAACAAAGGGACATATTGTATTGTCGAAGGCTTTTATGGCCAGAATCACTGGGTTGTTGTAGGTTTTTTCGGGCTATATGGCCATGTTCTAGAGGCATTTCACCCTGACATTTCGCCTGTATCTATGGCAAGCATCCTCAGAGGTAGTGAGGTCTGTTGGAACTAGGAAAATGGGTTTATATATCTGTGGAATGACCAGGGTGGGACAAAGGACTCTTGTCTGCTGGAGCTAGGTGGGAATGCTTCAACTGACCACCTTGATTAACATTTGATGGCCTGGCAGTGCCTGGGACAATCTTTTGTTGAGAGGTGATTAGATGTCCCTGATTGTTTTCCCTCTGTTGTTTGCTGTTGTAATTTTAGAGTTTTTTAATACTGGTAGCCAGATTTTGTTCATTTTCATGGTCTCTTCCTTTCTTTTGAAATTGTCCACATGCTTGTGGATTTCAATGGCTTCTCTGTGTAGTCTGACATGGTGGTTGTTGGAGTGGTCCAGCATTTCTGTGTTCTCAAATAATATGCTGTGTCCAGGTTGGTTCATCAGGTGCTCTGCTATGGCTGACTTCTCTGGTTGAAGTAGTCTGCAGTGCCTTTCATGTTCCTATTGTCTGGGCAAAGCTGCATTTGGTGGTCCCTATGTAGACTTGTCCACAGCTGCATGGTATATGGTAGACTCCTGCAGAAGTGAGAGGATCCCTCTGGTCCTTTGCTGAACGCAGCATTTGTTGGATTTTCTTGGTGGGTCTGTAGATAGTTTGTATGTTGTGTTTCCTCATCAGCTTCCCTATGCGGTCAGTGGTTCCCTTGATGTATGGCAAGAACACTTTTCCTCTGGATGGATCTTTGTCTTTACTCTCATGGCTTGTTCTTGGTCTTGCAGCTCTTCTGATGTCTGAGGTGGAGTATCCATTGGCCTGTAGAGCCCAGTTTAGGTGGTTCAGTTCATCTTGGGACATTTTTTTTTCAGGAAAGAGTGTCTACCTAGATTTCTTCACACATAGTGCTCAGTACTTGTGTTAGCCACAAAATGGTGAGTCGTCTTGAGTCGCCGTAATGCTGAGAAAGGTGGACTACAAATGGCATAAATAAATAAACAAACTAACTAAGGACTTGTCTATAAAACATAAATGCTCACCCCAGTCTGTTACTGGCAGTCCTCATGATGCAGAATGACTTCCCTGTTTTTGTTATATCACTTTTCACTCAGATGAATCTTCAATTTATTTTAGGCAATTTATATTGTTTTCCTTCTCTTGAAAGTTTATTCTGAAGTCTCTGATTGTGGCAAGAGATCTCTGGATATCCGTGAATTTCCTGTAATACTGTATTCCCAGAGGGTGAGAATAAATGGACCTAGACTTTGCATCATCATTGTTTTTGTGGGTACAGAGGAATGATGCTGGAGTCTAAGGTCAGGATCTCTCACAATGAATCAACATTACAGTGAAAAATCTTCAAAAAATGACTGTATTGATGTGTGTATGGATTTGTGTGTGTTGCTTATCACAAAACTATGTTGTATGTGTTCTTTTCAAGAGCCCGATTTGTATTTTGAAGTGGTTATAATATTTTAGGGATATTCTTCCTTAATGTCAATATCGCCTTTTCACCAATATCTTTTTGTGAATTCTATTCAAAAACACTGAGCATTAAGGATTCTTAGACTGTAAGTTAGCTGAAAGAAGACGTGTATTTTCAAAGACTGAAAGACTATCTACTGACTATTTCTTGTCAACAATCTGCCTTGACAAAAAGAAAATCAGCCACTTCAAGCACTTGACAAAAACAACATTCAGCAGGAAATTGTTGTGTGTGAAAACATTAGAATGATAGAAATGGAAAGTCACCTAGTGCAACCTCCAGGCACTGTTGAAAAACTATTATTACAGCATCCCTTCTATGCCATGTAGTACAGAGGAACCCCAACTTAAATGCATCCTAACTTAAGAGCACTTGAGGGCTCTCCATTTTGCTCTTTTCTGCTTTGAGGAACTTTGAGTTTGTTGATTTTTTGTGTGGCTTTATTCCTGGTATGTTTGGCTTCATGAAGAGAGAGAGAGCAAGAGAGAGCAAGAGAGAGAGAGAATGAGTACAATATGAATGAGAGCAAGAGAGGGAGGGAATTAACTGGAATTAATACAGCATGAAGAAAATGATGCCTCTGCCTATTCTCTTTGTGCTTCCTTGCCACAACTTTGTGCTTGGGCCATTTTAAAGTTGATCTATCTTTTATGGTTGTTCCATGTGAATGGCTAAAACACATTTTCTTGCCTTAAATGTACTTCCATGCTACAACCTTGCGCTCCTACCTTTTAAAGTTGTTCTTCCTTTTTTTATTGTTCCGAGTGAATTTATGCATTGTTTGTTATTTATAAAGTATGTTTTCTTATTTAAAAACACATAACAAAAGGGGGGGGCAGAACAGATTAATGGCATTTCAATGCATTTGAGATACAACCAATTTGAGTTAGGAGCTCGGTCATGGAACAAATTAAACTCTTAACCCAAAGTATCACTGTAACTGTGTTTTTAAAGCCCTAAAGCAACTTGTGCTGGTACAGCTGTACCAGAAGCTCCCACTTTATTTGCTTTGTATTAAGTGTTTACTTGCAGCCCAAGGCTTGGGATTCTGCAGAAGGGTGGCTTCTTGTTAAAGTTTGCAATTATAGGGCAGCCCCCCTGTCCATCATCGTTAAGTTTGGTTCTGCCCCCTGTTCAGGACAATTGAGAAGGGAAGGGAGCCATTTTCAGTCAGTCTCAGCTAGGAAAGTCAATGTACAGGATGTGTACAGACTTTCTCCTGTACAAAGGCTTCAACCTTTAAGACCTCTCGGGGGAACAGCCTTAAGAGCAAAAGGACTCCCAAAGGTTTCCAGGGAGCCTTACAGCCCCGAGGAATTTCGGAGGGAATAACAGCTTTAAACATCAAGAACTCCAGCTAAGTGACTACAGGCCTACTGGTAGGTCCACTCGGTTTTGAGATGCAGTTCAGCCTGGTAGTGGATCTACATCAGTTAGGTTTAGGATCACAGTTAGCCTGGGAGAAGTTTAGAAAGGGATTTTCCTTTGGAGTAAAAGTAACAGTTAGAAGCCACCAGCTGCACAAAAGCCTGGAAGCATTTGTTTAATCTTTTGAAGACAAAGGAAGTTTCTGTTGATTGTTCACCAATAAAAGACTTTATTATATTTCACAAGTCCTCTAAAGACTGTTTATGGTGAAAATCCTTACGAATTTCTCTTCAGGCCCCCTGGCTTCCCGCTGGGCTAAAGTTGCACGTCCTGTTTTAAAAGCAATTCGTTTCAAGCCCAGTGCACGACAGAATGCAACTGATAGGCTTGTGCATGGATTCGGAGTGGTCGGTTCCTCCTCCCCTATTCGGCATCAAAGAGGCTATCACATTCTGTTTGCATGGGGCTTCCCTGTGAGCCCTGTCTGTTGAGCCAGTCAGAATTGAAAAATCTGTGAAGTCTCTTACACAAGCTGTGTCTGCTTCCTTAACCCCACTGCTGAAACCCAGGCTCCCTTGAAGGGAAAAAAAAGAAAGGGTCCTAGGACTGGTGTTTCCTTAAACCCTGAAAGAGTGTGACTTGCCCATAAATATTTAGTGAGTTTTCATAGCTGGGCATGGATTTGAACCCTGGTTTCCCAGTGCCCTTGTTCAACACTCAAAGCAATACATCATGTTGGCTGTCTTCTCCTTTTGGCAGGCATCATGTATGGTATTGTAACTACCCCCTTCAGTAATGCAAGTACAAGTTGTCAGTCAACTTTGTCCTCCTTCCCCTCTTCCCTATCCCAGTTGACAGAGATGAATATGAGCAGTAGTTCATTCCATCAGGTTTAGCTGCTTTTTCTAAATCCAAACTATTACCAATGTCTATAGAGCAGTTTGACAAGGCGTGATCAGCTAAATAGGTGATCACACTTTAGACCAGTTTGACAAGGTGTGATAACATTCCTTGCATGTGCTTCCAGTCTCCTGTGATGTGGCCCAAATATAATTTGGGAACACATTTCAGTTTCTCTGTTTTTGTGAATACTTCTTTGTGGCAGTTTTTCTCAACTTATTAAATCCCAAAGCAATTGACCTTCATTTTTCATTATTTCTAGGCTGAAGATTTATAAATCAATATGCCTGCCTAAGAATTGCTTTATTCCTTATCAATTCCATCACTTTCTGTGCAAAGATTTAATGCACAAATTTCCATTTTCTGGCATTCCAAATCATATAGGGAATCTCCAGATGGGGGTAGCTTCTCCAACCATAATTCACTATGGAGGAGATGCCGCATATTCCTACTGTATTTACTTGGCCATATAAATAATGTGTGAATATGATTTTCTTAAAAAGTTTTGTTATAATCTATGGAGGTGCCCATTTCTAACTAGGATAACATTCCTCAAATGTTTTCCTTTCTTGTGAGTTTTTTCTGTCCGATTCAATGTGAACCCTTGCTTTTTTTGATAACTTTTTTGGGGAATAATAGGTAGCCATAACTGATTGTGTTTTTGAGCAGGCTTTTCAGATTAGAAGTGTTGGGTCATTATTGTGTGTTAGACAAACATCGGGAGAGAATTCTTCTGGAACATGGCCATACAGCCTGGAAAACTCATAGGAACCCAGTGATTCTGACCATGAAAGCCTTTGACAACACATTTATTATTATTATTTTTTGGCTGAGTATGAGAACCTTAGGGGTGGATAGTGACAGCTCACTTGGGGAGCTCACATGAGGAGTTTGGAAAAAGTAGAATAGAACCCATTGTAAATATATCTGGTATTGTACACAATTTCCCTATTGTTACACACATTTGTACAAAAGCCTGCCAGAGGACTTGGTGTTTCTTCCAAAAAAAATGATGGTTTTCCAAAAGCCAGAGTTCAGACAGGCTGTGATAAAGAAACTGACAATTCAAGATTAGAATAGATGGCTTAGCCTAAAAATGTTTTTGAAGAAAATTACACCATCAGAATATGAATGAGGTAGTTGATATGTGACATGTTAGAAGAATGGGCAAAAAAGAAATTCCTGATGGTAGAAAGCAGGAACAAAATCTAGGTTTTGCTGTAGGTAAAATTGTAAGGCTTCCGAGATAAATGTATTTTAGGAAGCACTGCTGATTTTATAGCTTTAGAGTGGGGAAGAGCAATTCATAGTTCTTTAAAAAAAATGGATTACAGTCGGATTCCCCTTTCCTCACTGGTTATACTGGCCAGGCCCAATAATAATAATAATAATAATAATAATAATAATAATAATAATAATGCCATAAAAATACCATGGAGAGCAGAAGAGAAAACTGGGAAAAACAGGCTCTCCATGGACAGTTCCTGGGAAAAATTGAGAACAAAAATTGACAAAACAACAACAACATGGACGTGGCTCACAAATTGAACTTTGCAAAAGGAAATAGAGGACCTGATTCTGGCAGCCCAAGAAGAGGCAATGAGAACAAATGCCATCAAAGCCAGAACTGAAAAGTAGATGACAGATCCCAAGTGTAGACTCTGCAAGGAAGCAGACGAAACGATAGATCACATCCTCAAGCTGCTGCTAGAAGATCACACAGACTGACTACAAGCAGAGGCATAACACTGTTGCTCAGATGATTCATTGGAACTTGTGCCACAAATACCATCTGTCTGTGTCAACGAACTGGTGGGATAACAAGCCTGAAAAAGTTACAGAAAATGAACACGTTAAACTACGCTGAGACTTCTGAATTCAGACAGAGTTTTGGATCACAACACTCCTGAACTCACAATTGTGTTAAAAAACCAAGTATGGATCGTCAATGTTGCAATCCTAGGCAACAGCAGGACTGAAAAGAAACAACTGGAAAAGCTGACTGTCTCCAACAGATTTTGGCAAACTTTCAATGCTGTAAGAACCTGAACAAAGACAAAAATAACCAACCCCTCAAATCCCAAAAAACAAATCCACATTTACATCAAAAATAATAACATATTATCAAAATTTAAACTGTAAACATAATACATGTACGATTTCACAACTAAGACCTAGGGGGACAAAATTGAAATATAAACAAAACAAGATAACGTTTAAAATTTTATTTTTTTTAAAGCAGAGAGAGGCACACTGTGCCTTTCTTTCTTTTTAAATAATCTTTATTGAGTTTTGAATTTCCATTAAAATATAGATGTATTTTAAATTAGAAAAAGCGAGAAAGGAAAAAAACGAAATAATAATAATAATAATAAAATAAACAGAATCAGGAAATAGATTTAAAAAAAAGAAAAAAAGAATTGTTAGACTTCCTGGTGTCTTCCGGATATCTGTAATTCTTTTCTCTTCTTCCTCCCTTCCCCTCGTCATGTATTCCTCCTCTTCTCTCATATTCTTGCTCTTCCTTTTTCCTTTTCCTCCTTTCTTCCTTAACTAGATCAAAATCTTTTTGCTTTTTTGTCTAAAGTATTCTGTAACCTTTTCCCAGTTTGTCTCATGCAAATTTATTCCTTTACTTCTTGATATGAGAAAGGTAAGTCTGTCCATATTCTTTATCTCTAATATTTTTGCTAGTCTCTCATTTTCATCTGGTAATTCTATTTGTTTCCATTTTCTGGCTTAACATATCCTTGCTGCTGTTGCCATTAAAAACAGAAGTTTGTCCGTTTCTTTTCTAATTCCAGATCATGAATTCCTAATAGGAATAGTTCTGTCTTCCATGGAATCTTTATCTGTAGAATTTCTTGAAGTTCTTTCTGTACTCCTTTCCAGTATTCTTTAACTTTGTCACAAGTCCACCATAGATGAAAATACGATCCTTCCTTTTCTTTACACTTCCAGCAGCTTATGCTGGTATTGTTGTAGCTTTTCCCTAACTTTTTTGGTGTCATGTATCAACGGTAGGCTGTCTTTACCCAGTTCTCCCTTAGATCAATTGCATAACAGTACTTAAGTTTTACCTTCCATTTTTTCCCCATTCTTCTTGTTTAATGGTTCTCCTAATATTTTCATCCTATCTTTTTCTATAAATGTTTCCCCTTTTGTTTCCAACTTCCATTCTAATAGTTTTTTATATATCTTTGTTATTAATTTCTTTTCTGAGTCCATTATATTGTCCCAAAAGTTTTTTCCTGGTTGAAACCTATCTTCTTGTCATTTTTGTATTTTTCTGTAATTGTCCAGTATTCTAGCCGGGAAATTTTTTGGTTTGCCGTGTTTAGTTCCTGTTGTGATTTTAAGATCATCTCTCCTTCTTTTTTTTTAATGTATCCTTATATTTTGACCATTTATGCCACCCCATACAACATCTTTGACCAGCTTCCAGAGGCGATACCCACACAGATGTGCTCATATATAAGTTATTTTTGTATTTTTCCCAACCCTTCAAAATTGATGATCTTATAAAATGATTACCATTTTTTTCATTTTTATTTCCTTTATACCAAATATACGTATGCCAACCTTCCCTTAATTCTATTCCCTCTAATATTAGTAGCCTCTTTTTCTCCAATTTTGCCCAGTCTTTAGCCCATATCAAGGCGTTTGCACACTGTGCCTTTCTAGCCCTAAATGAGTAGTAAACAAGGTAAAAGTTGTCTCTTGACATTAAGTCCAGTCGTGTCCGACTCTGGGGGTTGGTGCTCATCTCCATTTCTAAGCTGAAGAGCCAGCATTGTCCGCAGACACCTCCAAGGTCATGTGGCCAGCATGGTAGTTAAAACACTCTTGCGTTTGCTGTGAATTCTACAATTGGTACAGTGTTTGTGTGCGTACATGTGTGGGTGTGCAATTCCAGAAATTGTTGGACTGCAGCTACCATCACTCAATATAGTTAGTGGTAAAGGATGATGAATTTCAATAACTATTAAAATTCACTATATACTTTAGGGCAGAAGTCATCTCAAATTGTCAGAGAATAGCATTTAGAACTATTTGCTCGTTGGCCCAATTTCTCTCTATCTAATTCTCTGGCCCCAGTATGTGCTACATCACATTTAAGAGTTGCAAACCTGACTCAGTAGAGATGTAAAATGTACATTTTTTCTCATCCTTTATGTCAAGGACATGTTGCTACATTGAGAAAATAGGTTAACCCTGTTTGATTTTTCTGTCTAATCAACAGAACAAAAAAACAAACTTTTTAAAAATGTCACTGCATCTAATAAAAGACAGCACTGTGCAAAACTGTCTCCCCCTTCCTTAAGCAAAGCATTCACAGACAGCAAACACATAACTACAGGATTGTTGAACAAAAAGATGTGAACGTCCTGTGCAATGCTTCCACTTTAAAAAAATCTATTCAGTGAAGCAGTAGTGATACCAGTTTGTGGAGAAATGTTTGAGTGTGTTCAAAATCGTTTGTCCAGTTTGCTCACAAAGTTTTGTGAATATGAATACATCATCAAAAAATGCACATGGAGAAGCCCACAGTAGGACCTGAGTATAATAGCATCCTCTTTGAGAGCAGTGTTCTGTTTGATCTGTGAGAAATTGCCCGTACTGTCACAAAAATAGTATAGAAGGGAAGAGAATGTGCCAAGGATGAAAGTCCTGTAGGTTGCATAAATCACTTAAGAAGAACTTCTTTCTTAGAGGTTTCACAAATAGATGTGTAAAAATGCTTTTAACAAGATTAATCTTTCGTCAAATGCTTTAATGTGCTAACATTTTGGGTCCAAACTTTGGTGGCAGGTTATGTTGATTGATAAGGAAGGTGTTGACAGACCGTGTATCTGTTCGTACAGTTCCACTTTAGATTTCTTAACATGACAGTGTAGAGGTTCTACATACTGTACTCCCATTGCCCTCATTTTGTATTTAGCTAACACCCAACCAGCTAAATTTAGTTCTTCGGCTGAATCAAGTGGAAGTTCTCCACCTGGTCGCAACCCAACACAAAATATGAATAGTGACACTTTCCTCAGGGATGTTCGGGGAAGTGGGAGAGGTGATTCTCCAAGCCACCTCTTTCACAGTGCCTTGCAAGAGAGTGCCTTCAAACTGTAGAAACCAGTAGGAGTGTGCACAATAACATTTTAGTATCCCAGATTCTGGGTATTCAGTAGATTCGGCCACCAAATGCATAAAAATGAGCCTGGTTGGAGGGGGGGGGCACCGAAGCGTTAGCTGATACGGATCACAGCAACCAGATTTTTGGGGTGAATGGGGCTGAGCAACACTCTACCTGAGGCAGAGGCAGCATGTGGCAGCCTTGCAAATCAGGCAAGCTGCAGCTCCTCCTTTTCTTTCCTACCTGGCAGCCTCCTCCATCCCTTCCCAAAGCTCACCCCTCAGCTCCCACTTGAGGAAAATGGGAACTTGCTTTCCCAACAGCACTTTGGGCAGTGCGGGCATTGAAGGAGCCTGTGTTCCCTCCCAGGGCATGATGGGAGTTGAGGTTTTTCTATCCCTGTGATCCCCACTTTTTTCTCAGCCAGTAAGTGTCCATTCTCCTATCCTCTTGTGCTGTGTGCTTGGGACTTCAATTCCCAGAACCCCCTTGTGGTTTTTTAAGAAAATACGAGGGTTGAATGAAAAGTAATGCCTCCGCCTTAGTAACTCCTCAACAGATGGCAGTGTTGGTATGCGGCAGGTAGACTCTCCTCTACAGTTTCATTTTGGTGGGAATCTTAGCATTGAATGGTTGTGTTGTTGAAGTGCAAAGTTTGGAACCCTGCGCAGACAGTCGGTCACACCTCTCTAAGAATTTCGGTGTCCCCCAGCATGACTCTATACTTAGCTTCAGCTGAAGAATCTAGAGATTCCTAGAGAAAATGCTTCTCTATGGAGCTGTAGATCCTTCAGTATGACCCTATGATCAGTTTCTTGTAAAAATTGCACCAAGAGAATATTTTAATCAAATCTACAAATAATCAGATATTCAGAAACCAAAACCATGGACGGCCAACTGTAGTTTTGCATATCAGAGGTGTCATGCCTTTCTGCTTAAAGTAGTGCTGGATGTCAATTAGAAGAAACTGTATTGTCTCAGCTACAAGGCACATTCACATTTTCAATGCATTTTAAGTAGCATATTTTTCTTGAATTTATTTAAATCCTTCAGTTTCTTACCAAATGAATATCAGTCACTTTCTCTGTAAAAACACATTTTGTTTTCCCTTATGCATTGTGTTTTTGTGCCTAATTTCCAGCAATATACAGTATTTGCACATTTTTTGCCATTAATATTGCATGTGCATTTTAGCTACATATTGCAAAAGAAGAACATATTGCAAAAATGTGGGGCAGTATGGAGTATTGTGCGTGGCACATTCTGGAATTGCCTATTGGTTCAAGAGGTGCAGATTAGGCTTTTAGCTTATATCTCCACACTGGTTACTAACTGTCATCTGATTTTTGCATTTTTTTCTAGACTTTTTGCTCTAGCTTTTTAGGGACTACTTTGATATTGCAGAACCAGAAACCAAGAAACCTGCCAACCTGTCAGTGAAGTTTGAAAGAGTGTTGGAACATGAAACTAGTGAAGTGCTTTTGGAAACCCTTTTTCCTTTTTGTCATGGAAACCATCACAAAGGAATGCCAGTCTACTAGGCAGTTAGAGTTGTTAAGGAATAGGAAGCAGAACAACACAGGGCACTATTAGGTCATCAAAGCCATTCATAATAGGAGTTTAAAGCAAAATGATTAGCTCCTACACTTTCTCCCCTCATTAACAATGCATGACCTCTTACTGTTAACATGCTGTTCTTTCCTGCTACAAGTGCTGTGATTTTCGTTTTGAAAATACAGGTATGCAGCTCAAAACTGTGTGAATCTAATTATAACAGCATTTTCTTTTTAGTTAATATTCTAGGTCTGTGTGCACTTGTACGCCTTCATGCCCTTGCTTGACATTTTCTTTTTGAAGTTAATTTTTCAATATTCAATATGTGATGACATTAAACCATGTCAGTATTGAAAGTACAAATATTAACACCATTGTGCTGTCACATGCTGGGCCTATAGCAATTGGCTTTTGAACAGGACGTGCTCTTTGTGCCCAGTGGGAAGCCGGGGTGCCTCGAGTGAGAGGCCCTAAAGATTTTCCTATATGTCTTTGGAAGCTTGAAAAGTTTGGAAGCTTGAAAAGACGATAGGCAGGTGGCTGCAAACCAAGGGAAGCCACCTTATTGCAAAATTCATGTGTAAAGGGGGTTAAGAGATCAGGGTCTCTTATTGCTCCTGTGTGACAGGAATATGTGAGGGTGTTACAAGTGATGAGAGAGAAAGGTGTGTGTATATGGTAGGTTTGCTGCCACCACCCCAAATCACTGGTTGAGGAATTAACTAGATAATATACTTGAGGTAAAATGTCCCTATACACCGGTTCTTCTTTTTGGCTCCCTTTCCTGTGACTGAACTGCAGAGATGTAGAGGCTGACTGGAACTAGCTTTAAATGACAAAACAAGGCTGAGGCAGATTAAAAGTAAACTAGAGAACAGGTTTATTGAAATATTTGAAACAGACAACTCATTACTGAGTGGTACATATGCCGTAGTGGGTTTCTGAGGCACAGACTTATAAAATAAATGGTTGCTTAAGAAAGAGTAACTTTTCTTTGATGTGAGTTACATTCCTCACACTATTCTATAACAAGTAACAGTGTGTTTCTCAGACCAGCCGCCCTGGCTGTCTGCGAGAGTAACTAGGTTCCTTCTAGACTACTCTGCACTGTAGGGAAATAAACCCACTTGTATTCTCTCCAAATACAAGTCAACAAGCCTTCTATTTGACTGTCCAAGCCAAAGTACCCTGAAGCACTTGCCCTCTATTATTCCCTCCCAGTCTAATTCTAACTCACTCAGAAACTTTCTTCTCCCTGCCTGAAAATCCTAATCCTATCTCTTTCAGATCAAATCCCTCTTCTCTCTTTTAGATCAAAACCATCTTCTTCTAGATCAAATAATTCTTCTCCCCTCTGACAGAAAGTACAGATTTTTTACACACTCCTTCAACTCCTCCCCTAGGGGTTTGAGCCAATCAGGTTAGCTGACTCCTCCCCTTGCCTCTCTGCCTTACCAAAATGTCAGCTATCCTGAGCTACCCTCCCAACATGGAGGCCTGCTCACTGACTGCAGCCTGTGAAGCAAAGGTATGATTTCACTACAGCATGGAACTTTGGAATACATGCAAATACTCAAAGAAAGACAAGGAAGTTGGAGCTCCTGGTACAGCCGTACCAGCACAACCATGGTAAAACTGAGTTTATACCATTTTTGTACAGAGCTGTTTTTCTACAAGTAGACACCTGGTTGTATGCTGTAGCTGATTCTGATGCTCTTCTCTCTCTCCTGCCCCCGTCTCAGGCGCGATTGGTGGGGATGAGGGAAAGGGCATTCTCGGTGGTGGCCCCTCACCTCTGGAACTCTCTCCACAGGGAGATCAGGCTGGCTCCCTCCCTACCCACATTCCATAAGGAATTAAAAGCATATTTCGTTGTGCATTTGACTGATGACACCCTTGACATATGACCTATATTGCGACCTAATTATCATTCAACCTGAATTTCCTATATTACATTACTATTCAGATTTTGTAAGTCAAACCAAATTGTTTCTGATCCTGTTATATTGCTCTGTTTTCATGATATTTCCTATGCTATTATGCATTTTCATCCACCTTATTGAAGCAATTACTCTTTAATCAGCTTGTATATTGACCTCCCCCCCTTTTTTCAAATTAGGTTTTGATAGTTTTTGTTGCTTGATGCTACACAAGTATACAAACATTTTAGACTATACTTTTTCTTTGGTCTGAAAACTTTTCCAAACTTTTGAATGCATGAAAAAAGTTGGGAAATATGCAGAATCTTCTGATGTGTCTGTTGCTTGATGCTTGTCTATTATTATGTTGTTTTTTTATTTTTAAATTGTATTTTGTTTTTGCTTTGCTTTTAATTGTATGTTCCCTGGGCTTGGCCCCATGTAAGCCGCCCCGAGTCCCTTCAGGGAGATGGAGGCGGGGTAGAAAAATAAAGTTCTTCTTCTTCCTCTTCCTCTTCCTCTTCTAGCTGATCTGTTCTACTGCCCAGTCCTTGGATTCTTTGCTATGCATTGCAGTACTTGCTAGGTTGCTGTGGAATGAATTGCCCAGAAACTAACTGTTCTTGTGATAAACTTGAATATTTTAGTGTATGCATTATACTGTGCAGGATAAAACTGTGATATATCTAGCATAGGACATTAAAACATACTGCAATTTATAGTTCACTGAATCATGGTTGCAAGAGATACCTTCCTTCCCTGATACTATAAACATGTATGAAAGTACTTGTGTATTTTGGGAAAAACATATACATTTATAAATACCAGATATTCTATTGTGCATAATTATTTGTTTCATTTAACAAATGGATTAACATGTACTCTTTTTTTTCCTTTTTAGGGTAGAAGTTGAATTCTACATGAATGAAAATACATTTAAAGAAAGGCTAAAACTATTTTTCATCAAAAACCAGCGATCAAGTAAGTGATCTGTTTTCAGTAATCATGGGAGTAAAGAAATGCTTCTGAAAAATAATGACTGAGGTGTGGGCACAAGCGGCATGCCAAAGATATCTACCTATGCATCACCAAAAGATACAGGAAGCTAATATTTATCTGCATGCTGAATGATATTTGGCTATCTATAACATTTCTTTCTCAACATCGCTTGCTGCAGTGGTTCTTAAACTGAGACTACAATTTCTTCAGAAGGGATTAGCAAAGTAGTCCCTAGAATGTAGGCAATTGTATGCTGAACAAAAAGGTTGTGATTACCTGATGTGCTCTTGGCCCTACTGTGTGACATCAGTGGGCATTGGTCCCTCCCTTGGTCACTGAAAAGCAAACCAATTTATGAAGTTGCTGAGTGCTCACCATCCAGTGGCCTCCAAATACCTTTTTGTAAATCTCTATTCTGATAGTTTGGGGATAATATCCAGTCAAGGGTGTGGAGAAAGATGGCTCCTGTGCCTTGGTCTTCCAAGATTATGGCCCTAATCCATTGCTTCCTCTAAAGCTCTTGGCAGTGGACAAAAGGAGAGGCAATGAGGCCCATTGTCATAGCCCTTTCTTCTCAGATGTTATTGAAAGTGTTCCATAGTCTACCTATCCATCCATCTATATATCTTGTATTCCTCCTCAACTTCCAGGTGACATGGGGCCCTTCCAGACAGGCCCTACATCCCACGATCTGATCCCAGGTTTTCTGTTCAACCAAGATCATCAGGAAGTGTGGACTTATATAATCCAGTTTAAAGCAGAAAATCTGGGATCCGATCCTGGGATATAGAGCCTTTCTGGAAGGGCCCATAGAAAGGGAAACATTGGAACAACATCAATATCCTCCCTGTGAAGAAAGTTACCTGGAAAATCACATTCGCTTATCTGCATTAGTAAAAGTAGCTTCTTATACCTACACATCCACTTTCCAAATCACCATCCTATATACAAGGGGTGGCTGTCTGTGTGAGGTGCATGCATTTCAGCATGCTCAAAATAACATGCTTCGGGTTGCTATTTTGGACTAATTTTCAGCAGACTTCTTTTCTTTTTCTTTTTAGAAGATGAGTTTCTTTAGAATACTACTAATATAATTGTTTGTGTAATAAGAGAAGATACTATTATCGTTCGGAATGAAGAATAAATGATTTGGATTTGTCTCTTGTTGAGACAGCCATATTGTAACTCCCAGGACTCTCAATAGAATGGGGCACACCTTGCTTTGGTAGTCCTTCCATTTGCAAGACTTACAATTCATTCTGAAGTATAGTAGTATGCATAGAAATATTTACTACATTTATTATACTTCAAAATTTACTTCTCTCCATTCTGCTGAATAACCAAAATATCCCAAATAATAATAATAATAATAATAATAATAATAATAATAATAATACTTTATTTATACCCCGCCTCCATCTCCCCAAGGGACTCGGAGTGGCTTACATGAGGCCAAGCCCAACAACACATCAACAAACAAGAAAGCAATAAACAAAAATAACAACAATACTGTTAAATAAATCACATATAAACATTAACATGCAAGGATTAAAAAACCTATGACCGGGCCAGATGTAATAGTTAAAAATTAAAAAATAAACGCTGGGCATGAACAAGGTAGGATATATCTAATAGGAGGGTTTTAAAGAAGTAAGGGGAGCGTAATCCAAGCGGATAAGTTAAAGTGCATTTGAGGACATTTTGCTGGGAATTTTTTCCTTCTTCCAGGAAGGCATACTGTAACAGCCACGTTTTCAGGCTCCTCCTAAAGACTTCCAATGTTGGGGCATGCCTGATATCCCTGGGAAGTGAGTTCCAGAGTCTGGGGGCATCACTGAGAAGGCCCTCTCCCTTGTCCCCAGCAATCGCGCCTGTGAGGGAGGCGAGAGCAGGGCCTCTCCAGATGAATGAAGAGACCGTGTGGGTTTGTACACAGAAATGCGATTATCCAAACCGTTCAGAAGCAAACTCCCTTCTAGAATGTGTACGTGCAGTGTTTGATTCTGAACTCGTTTTGTTTTTAGGGGGACCTTGCGTTTTGTTTTTTTTAATAATTCCAAAATTTTCCTTTTAAAAATTTTGAAATATACGAAATTTCGTAAAATTACGAATCGATTCGTTAATGGCGGACACGATTGCGCAATATGCTAAAAAAACCTCCAAATGGGACAGGGGGAATTTCTGAAGCTTCCCTCTCCCTCTGTTGTTGACTGTTGGTGTGATAAAACAAACAACAACTATAAAACTTGCACCAGACATGCGAAAATAATTACGAAATAATTTTGAAATAATTACGAAATAATAACAAAATAATTACGAAATAAATTGAAAAAATTGTTTCGAATCTAATTTACTCCTCACACTATTTCTGCATGGCTCAATATTGGATCGTAATCTAATTTAAATACGAATTAATAACGAATTACAAAATTAACGAACAAAACCGCCCAAGCCTAGTGTACACATTTCTCATATCCCATAAATAATCCAAACTCCACATTTACCAGCTGTAACACAATTTGTTGCCAAAAACTCCTCTTCAGATTCAAATCAGTATTAACCAGCATATCCTTTCTGCTTGTAAAGCCAAACAAATCAGGAGCTGATTCTCTAACACTGACATATATTGTGGCAGAAATCAGATATCTCTAAATATTGCTCTATATAGATACATGACTAAATGAACAAAAAGAGATAAATTCATTAAAATTTCAGGGCAAAATTTTCCCTGTTATCTAAGGAATTGGCTGATCACATGGCAGTTACCTTCTTTTTTATTTAAACAATTCCTCATGTTTTTTTCTTTTGTAAATTGCGGACTATTGCAAATTGGCCCTCCTGTAGATAGCTGCAAATTGGCCGGTGGAGTTGTGAAGCTACTGAAAGGCAAAAAAATCCATAAGAACAAGTAACAAAGTGTCTTTATTCTGGTGCTGTTCAGCACAAGAAAATTATAAAACCAGAAGTCATTAGGTGGACCTAGTCTTCAATCAAAATCTGACTACCTTACTATCTGAAACCTTCTTCTTTCAGGCCAGCTGTTATTTGGGGGTTATTTGGCCCTTCCAGACAGACCCAAAACACGAGACCTGTCTTATTTTATACCTGAGGCATCCCAATGACACCTCAAGTGATTCCAGGCTTTGTCTCTATTTTTAAGGGCTAAATAGGATGAAAGCAAGGAGTTTAAGGAGCTCTGTTGGCTGCAGTTTATCTTCAGGTCCCAATTCAAGGTGCAGGTCATCACCTATAAAGCCCTAAACGGTTTGGGACCCACCTACCTTTGTGACCGCATCTCATACCATAAACCTGCACAATCCCTCCGATCCTCTCGAGAGGCCCTTCTTTCACCCTTTCCTCTTTCACAGGCTCGACTTGTGGGAATGAGAAAGAAGGCCTTCTCCACTGTGGCCCCCCAATTTTGAAACTCACTACCCTACCCTAGCTGCTTTCAAGAAAGATCTAAAAATGTGGCTGTTCCGATGTGGAGAGTGACCACTCAACCCATCAAGTTATTCCACCTGTAGTTGCCCTTAGATTAAAGCACCTTCCCATGTCCCCCTATAAGACCAAACTCAATTGCTCCTCCCTTCAGGGCTCCCTCTCTTACAAATGCACTTTCATCCCTATCTCACCCAGGGTTTTAACCTTTTAACATTTTACCTCATACATCAGGCTCGCTCTCGGTGTTTGATTTGATTATCCTATTTTATATTGTTTATTTTATTTGTTATTTATATATTTTGTTATGATGTATTTTTGTTATTTTATGTTTAATCATGTTGTATTATTTTGGGCTTGGCCTCATGTTATCTGCCTTGAGTCCCCTTTGGGGAGATGGTGGCGGGTTATAAATAAAGATGATATTTATTTATTTATTTATTTTATAGTGTCAGTGCAACCAGTCGATTATATTACATTTCTAACAGAACAAAACAAAACAAAAACCCAGACAAAATACAAAATTGTGAGTTTGGTAGTTGATTAAATGTCCTTTGACCACTTGGAGTGCTTCTGGTGTTGCTGCAAGAAGTTCCTCCATTGTGCATGTGGCAGGGCTCAGGTTGCATTGCAGTAGGTGGTCAGTGGTTTGCTCCTCTCCACACTCGCATGTCGAGGATTCCACTTTGTAGCCCCATTTCTTGAAGGTTGGCTCTGCATCTCGTGGTGCCAGAGCGCAGTCTGTTCAGTGCCTTCCAAGTCGCCCAGTCCTCTGTGTGCCCAGGGGGAGTCTCTCATTTGTGGTGCCCGAGCGCAGTCTGTTCAGTGCCTTCCAAGTCGCCCAGTTTTCTGTGTGCCCAGGGGGGAGTCTCATTTGGTATCAGCCATTGATTGAGGTTCTGGGTTTGAGCCTGCCACTTTTGGACTCTCACTTGCTGGGGTGTTCCAGCGAGTATCTCTGTAGATCTTAGAAAACTATTTTTAGATTTAAGTCGTTGACGTGCTGGCTGATACCCAAACAGGGATGAGCTGGAGATGTCTCTGCCTTGGTCCTTTCACTATTGGCTGCTACTTCCCGGCGGATGTCAGGTGGTGCAATACCGGCTAAACAGTGTAATTTCTCCAGTGGTGTAGGGCGCAGACACACTGTGATAATGCGGCATGTCTCATAAATAAATAAATAAATAAATAAATAAATAAATAAATAAATAAAGATGATGATGATCATGATGATGATGATGATGATGATTATTATTATTATTATTATTATTATTGAAGCTGGTATTACTATTCCTTCTCCATGGGCTGCTTGAGATGCCTGAGCCCAGAGAGGAGGGATGAAATCCTACTAGGATAATAAGATAGATGTGAAATCTAGCTAGTTAAACTAACACATCTATATAAATACAAATGTAATGTTTGTTGTGGATTTCTCTAGTCTGCATATGACTTGCATGCCATATGGACTATGACATCCTAGAATGCCTGAAATCAGACATATATTTACAGTTGCTTTGCCTGCAAATCTACGGAGAAACCATCTTCCACAAAAAGACACAACAGTGCATGCACAAAAACAACTCCCCCGGCAAACAAAACACACAATAGCATATCCACACTCTCTTCCGGACTACAGCTCCCAGCATCCCCTAGACCAGGCCCTTTAGGAGAGGAGGATGATCCAAATGCACTGCTTCCAAGATGCAAGCTTTCTTCTCCTTGGATTTCTTTGAGAGCATCCCAATCCCTGCATATTTCCAATTTCCTATTCCTGGACTGCAACTCCCAGCAATCCTCCAGATAGATAGGTAGATAGATAGAATAGATAGATAGATAGATCAGGAGGACTGCTGGGAGTTGCAGTCCAAGAATAGGTAGAGAAGGAAGAAAGGGGAGAAAAAAGGAAGGGAAAGAAAAGGGGGGTGAGGAAGGGAAGAGAAGGAGAAGGAAGGAAGGAGAGAATGAAAGAAAAAAAGGAAGGAAGGAAGAAAAGAGGGAAGGAAGGAAGGAAGAAGAGAAAGAAAGGAGGAGAGAAAGAAAGGAGGGGAGAAAGAGGGAGGGCAGGTTGGCCACAGCAACACGTGGTGGGTACAGCTAGTTGTTAAATAAAATGCCTAATGCTAAAAGATTTTTCCTAACATTCTGGCTTGTAAATGTAATCTTGAAAATGCAGTTTTCAGAATGTTTGAGCTTTACAGAAATTTGTATAATTCCTTCCTCAATTATACTTTGAAAAGACTATCCCTGGATTCAGCCCAGCAATAGCTTGCAAGTCTTCTCATTTGATGGTGAAATTAATAATGATATTTAATGGGTATGAGTGCGAAACTGCAGTGTAAGTTTTCCTTTTGTTTATGCATTTGTTTTCTATGATTTTGACTGTGACAAAATTTGACAATTAATTGAAATTAGAATTTTAATCGGTAAATGTTATTTAATGAAATACAGAAACAGATTGTAGACTACAATTACTACTTTTTTTCATTTTGAGATGATAAAACGATAGAATAAAATTATAATAGCAGCAAATGGAAATTCTAGCTAATTAAGGGGAAAATATGCTTGATGAAATTAAATAACAAATGTCAGAGGCACTTTTCATGGCACAGTTAATAGGAAATTTTGTTTGAATACTTATGCTGGTTGGTTGGCAACCTGCATGAGAAAAAGGCGGTGGAGGAGGGAACCCCTGTTTGAAATACGGCTTTGTTTCCATCTGCCTTATTATCTATCAGCAATATAAAATGTCACCAGTATACCAGCTTCTGATCCTATGATAATAAAAGTAAAATAAACGGTAACAGATGGAACTATGGGTTTCACTTTCATCTTGTTGATCCTACTTATGAACTGCAAATCATTTCAATGTTCTATATCTTCAATTTAACTTTCTGTAGAATGTGAAGGCCTTGTAAAAAAAATTAGAGGGACCCCCCCCCATCATCCTCAGCTTTATTTTTATAGAAAAATATGGGAGAAATTAATTGCAGAAAGCTACATTCTAGATTGATGAATATAATGTTTAAGATGCTCATATATTTTACTCATCACCCCTATTGTTTCAGAAAACTGTGTAGCAGGTAGATTTTTATGAAAGAGTATGTACAACTATTCTCTTCACAGTGGTAGTCTGTAGCCTGGTAGCAGATGATAATAAATGAGCTAGCTGTCTGTTCAGAGTGCACAAATGTTGGACTGGTGCCTAGCACATTAGGAAAAACGTGAATTACCATACATCAGCTAGAAGCAGCTATCTACTAAATAAAGCTATTCTAATTCCTGGTCATGGTGTCCTTTTCTCAGTTCTTTTTATGACAATGAATGCCTTGCATCTACTTGATACTATGGAGAGGTAGAGTAGAAAAAAAATAAGTTTCTTCTACCAGTGTTGATAGATTGCTGTGTTCATAGTGTCTTAATTTTGGCTCTCAAAACCGGCAAAACTCGTGTGGTTCATTACAGTTCAAGTGTTCCTTACAGTTTAAGACATTGTATTTTGTGCTGATAAAATAGCAAAGTAACATTCTACCTAGAAGTGGTAGCAATTCAGCAGCCCCTCCACCCATTGTGTTATTGTAGGTTTTTCCAGGCTATATGGCCATGTTCTAGAGGCATTTTCTCCTGGCATTTCGCCTGCATCTATGGCAAGCATCCTCAGAGGTAGTGAGGTCTGTTGGAAGTAGGGAAATGGGTTTATATATCTGAGGAATGACCAGGGTGAGACAAAGGACTTTTTTCTGCTGCAGCTAGGTGTGAATGTTTCAACTGACCACCTTGATTAGCATTTAATGGCTTGGAAGTGCTTGGAGGGAATCTTTTGTTGAGAGTGATTTGTTGTGCCTGATTGTTTACTCTCTGTTGTTTTGCTGTTGTAATTTTTGAGTTTTTTTTAATACTGGTAGCCAGATTTTGTTCATTTTCATGGTTTCTTCCTTTCTGTTGAAATTGTCCACTTGCTTGTGGATTTCAGTGGCTTCTCTGTGTAGTCTGACATGGTGGTTGTGAGAGTGGTCCAGCATTTCTGTGTTCTCAAATAATATGCTGTGTCTAGGTTGGTTCATCAGGTGCTCTGCTATGGCTGACTTCTCTGGTTGAAGTAGTCTGCAGTGCCTTTCATGTTCCTTGATTCTTGTTTGGGCAATGCTGCGTTGGGTGATCCCTATGTAGACCCTCCACCCATTGTTTTTTTTTTTTTTTAAAAAATGGTTTCTGAAAAGATCAATGTTTACTTCAACAGAATGACAGTGTTCTGGTACGGCCGTACCAGGAGCTCCAGCTTATCTTGCTATTTGTTGAGTGTTGTATGTTTTTTAAAGTTCTATGCATTTGCAGTTAGATGGATTTCCTTACTTTGCAGTTATTGGGTCAATGACCTGTCAATTATCATTAGGTCCCCTAGCTCTGCCCCCTTTTTGGGTTTTGGAGGGAATAGGAGCCATTTTCGGTCAGTCCACACAGAGAAGTCTTTCTTACAGGACTTAAACCAGGACCTCCTGTAAAAGGCTTCATCATTTACAGCTTGGCCAGGGAGAAATAGCCCCATAGCTTGGCCAGGGATATACAGTCTCAGCACAGCTTTTGTTGGAGACTTTACAGTTTGCCAGAAATTTCAGTACTTCTGAATAATCAAGTTTAGGATTGCATTACACTTGCCACTTTAGAACAGTATGCAAATGTACTCTCATGACAGTAGCCTAAAATTATCATAGGCATTATCACAACTGACATACCAGTGTAAACTAGCATTCGGTGCTGTGTAAACAACTTGTATTTACAGTAACAATGATGACATAATGAGTCCATAGTGATACTGAAGAAGTATCTCACCTGAAGAAGTATCTCTAGAGAATTTGATAAAAAAAAAGTTAGAATTATGATTGGCTGTCCCCACATATGGATTACTTCCCACCTCAAACTAGGGATATAAATAAATCTTTACTTGTGTTTTTCTTTCTTGCAAGAATGAGAGACCACATTTCAACGTTGGCCTTTGACTCTAGAGAACAGGGTTTAAATCCCTGCTTGGCCATGAAAACTTGTTAGGTGAATTTGGACAGGTTACATACTTTTACTCTCAGAAAATCCAATGATAGATTCGCCTTAGGGTTGTCTTAAGGTGGAAATGACTTGAAGGCACACAACAAGAGGGAATTTGGTCAATTTGTATAAGCTGAACACATTTCATTGATCCTCTCCAATACCCAGGGTATACTTCTTAAAAATATATATATAGAAGAATGGATTAGCTGTTCTGTGTCCCTCAATGAGGGAGAGAAGGTGGGATATAAAACAAAGTAAATAAATGTATTGTCGGAGGTTTTCACGGTTGGAATCACTGGATTGTTGTAAGTTTTTCAGGCTCTATGGCATCGTTCCAGAAGCATCCACTCCTGACGTATTGCCTGCATGTATGGCAAGCATCCTCAGAGGTTGTGAGGTCTGTTGGAAACTAGGAAAATGGGGTTTAAATATCTGTGGAATGATTCCCTTTTTCCTGGCACAGAAATCATTCAGAGCAGTCTTGATGTTTAAGCAAGGTTTAATACTGTGTGTGTTTGTGTATAAATTGACTTCATCTATAAGTAGTGGGACCAAATGGATTTTTCTATGAATAGTAGATACATTGAGATCATTCTGCAGAGAGGGGGAAACAACAGTGACACCTTAGTGGGCCAGCCACCCATGACATTTCTCTCACCATTTTTATACGAAAGCCTTCAAGAATGGACAATGATGACAGAGACAATGTGGTTCCTGTATTTAAAGGAAACATCAGGAGTGCCTTCTCATTACCCCTCTCCCTCATCCCTGATAGGCTGAGGAGAGCATGTGGCATACCAAGTTTGCCTACGTTGCCCAGTAGAGTTTGCTTGTGCTGAAGAAGAAACTGACTCACTACGATTTAGGAGTAATAACAAACTTTTGCAAAATTCTCTAAATACTTCATTTAATTCATTTGTGTGGGGATGGGAGGGGGGCAGAGGGTTAATATGAGAGTTGAATGAAAAGTAATGCCTCCACCTTCGTTACTTGGTTTTGGATGGGAATATTTTAATAAACCAAATGCAGAAATAATCCTTGGAATGTGCTCTTTAACTACCACTATTCACTTTTCCACATAATCACCAGACAATTGGATACATTTCTGACAACAATGAACAAGTTTTCTGAAGCTGTCAAGGAAGAAGTCGACACCCTGTTTCCGCAACCAGCATCTCACAGTTCTCTCAACATCTTCATCAGAAGCATAACGATATCCCCAAAGACCTTCTTTTATTATTGGGAACAGATGGAAGTCAGACGGTGCTAAATCTGGACTGTATGGAGGATGCCGTACGGTGGGGAGATCTAGTCTCTGAAGTTTCAAGTCTGTGGACTTTCATTTCAGGCGTGAGCATCCTGGGTACCCATTGTTCACAGATCTTCCAATAGCCAAGCAATGATGTGACCCACACGTTCTTGTGAAATGGCGATTATGCTTGAAATTTCTCTCTGAGTGATACGATGATCATCCTGAATCAATCTGTCAACCTTTTGCTTGTGAAACGCGGTGGTTGCTGTCACAGGATGTCCAACTCTTTGTTTATCATGCAAGTCAGATGTTCCCACCTCAGCATCTTTAAACTTTCTCACCCAATGACACACAGTACTCACATCAACACAATCACTATAAACAGCTTGCATTCTCTGATGAATCTCCTTTGGGGTCACGCCTTCTGCTGCTGATAATTCAATGATTGATCATCTGAGCAGCGTTCCATACTTCGCACTTTAACAACACAACCTTTCAATGCTAAGGCTTCCTGCCAAAATGGAACTGTAGAGGAGAGTCTACTGAACAAGCCAGTATCTGCCACATACCAGTACTACCATCTGTTGAGGAGTTACGAAGGTGGAGGCATTACTTTTCATTTAACCTTCATAAATCAGGTCATAAGTACAAATTTACCAAAACACATATGATTTATGACCTGAATCCAAAGTTTTGCACAGCCCTACCATATACAGAAGCTTCCATTTGAATATTAACGGAATACTAGCAATGAGATATTGTCCTCTACCACACTGGAAGGTGTGTAATAAGACAAGAGAACATATGTCCTATAAAACTGGGGAAGAACTGCTAGTTGTATACCTCTCAGTTGTCTAGAACATTTGCTTCCTACAAATAATAGTGCTTCCAGCCTTTATTCTGTGCAAAATTCACACATGGTTTTTTTGTTGCAGAAAACAGCATTGTCTGTACAGTATTTTCTACACTTATATACCATATATTCGCTTATACATTTTCATTTTCAATCACTCATTCACTGTAGAACTTATATCTTCCCTGACCTTGGAGAGAAAATTGTTGAACCCAGAGAACAAGCTGAGTCATATAAATGGCTTGCCTCTTTGAACAACTCAAAATTGGCTTCATGGTGGCAATAGCAAATGAAAGACTATATTGTGCCAGGTAACAGTGAGCATCCAAACAAATTGTTTGCTCAGAAAGATAATTCTGTAAAATTCAAAAGTTTTCTGATATTCCTTCCCCACAAATCCAAACTTAGCACTGTAATTAAAAAAATACTATGCCTCTGAACTTTATCTGTTTAATAGGCTTGGTTGATCCAGTTTGTTAATTTCTTATCTCGTTATTAATTCGTTAAATAATTACCTTTAGAAGTGATATTGACGCGTTTTGGCAACCCGGAAGTGTTTTTGCCATATCGAAGCCGCGCCCCCATCTTCCTTATGACTTCCGCCGGTGAATCGTAAATGCTGGGGGCGTAGCCTTCAGGAACAGCTGTTCTTACAGCTTTGCGAGGTGGGCGTGATTACCTCCCTGGCGACAAGCGGCGATGCGGAAGAGCTGGGCGTACCCACGCCCACCTCGCAAAGCCGCCGATGCAAAGAGGAAGGAGGTTGGTGTGGCCAAGCACAGCCCTCCTTGGAGGCCTCACCCCCAGCGACCTCCGAGGAGTGCTGTGCTTGGCCATGCCCACCTATCCCTTGGACAGCTTGCCAGGGAAGACAAAGAAAGGTGAGAGATTTAAAAACAGTTAGTTTTAAAATCTCCAAGGAGCGCTGTGCTTGGTCGCTAGGGGCGAGGCCTCCAAGGAGGGCTGTGCTTGGCCACGCCCACCTCTCCCTTCTGCATGGAAGCTCTCTGCAAGGGAAGGAAGGGAAACTGCGAGATTTTAATGGTTCTGGAGGGAGGGAAGGGCACCTTCCATTAACGAAACAAAGGAAACGATTCATATTTCCTGGTATTTTCGATCTTTTTTTAAAGAAAAATTTGGAAATATTTTAAAAATCGAATCTCCAGCGCCCCTACATACGAAACGAGTTTAGAACCATTTTTTTCTTGATCAACCAAGCCTACTGTTTAATGTATTGTTGAATTTATTTAATGTATTGTCGTATTAATGTATTTATCTGTTTAATGTATTACATATGTAATGTAATGTAATGTATTTATCTGTTTATTTTTTTAAAAAAACTTGATTACCCTAAACTACCTGTTTTGTTGCAGATATATCTTCTTAACCAAAAATACAGTAGTAAATTAAAGTTAATTTTTTACTTTAAGAGCCATCTTTTTTCTTTCTAGAAAAAATATCTCTGGTTGTGCAGGCAACATTGGGTATAATAACTTTTTATACAGTTCCATTTTCAGGACATTATTTTGGATACTTGCTGTGGATTTTTCTCAAAGGAAATAAATAATTAAATTTGTAAGTCTCATTTCTAGGTGACAGTTTAGCATAACACCTCCTCCTCATTCTTGTCTTCCTTGTGTTGTTTTAAAGACCTAATTCTCTGCATGTACCATCACACAAACACTCAAAGTGTACACATTCTGTGTGTGTGTGTGTGTGTGTGGAGAGRGGGGGGGGGAAGATGGGAGAAGGGTTCTATAGTTAAGTAGGTTTTTCTTTCTTTCAGCAAATAACCACTACAGTTATAACAAATTCAAAAAAACCTCAATTAGACATAATCCAAAATAAAAGGTGTGCTAATACTCGTCTTAGTCGCATTATTATCCAAAATATTGCTGAGATATTTAAACAAATATAAATTGTAAGCTAAAAGGACCTAAGATGAAAATAAATTGCAGTTGCATTTGTATTTGTTCTTTTCAGTCAAACTGCATTTTAAGAACACTTGGTTTTCTACTGTTAGCTTGACAGAGGAAGAGCAGGAGTAACAAGATTATGGTGGGTCTTAAAATAGGTATACAAAAAAAGAAAGAAAGAGCAGAGCTATGCAGATCAATTGGTCTCATTTAAAGGCTTTGAAGCTTTAAAAAGTGAGTGGGAAAAGCATGTCAAAAAAGACGCTCTTATAAACAGCTGTGTAATCATCAAAGGAATGCATAGACTTTGAACCAAATGTAATGACTGCTGTCTTATGTCTGTCTGTCTGTGATGAAGGCAAGGTCAATGAGTCAAACACATTTTATAAACCCATTTCCGAGGCTTTCCTGGGCTTGATACTTCAGATTTGTTGCAACATTGAAATGATACTGCTGACCAATGCTTCCCATACTTGGGTCCACAGGTGGTGTGGATCTTCACCTTCCAGAATTCCCAACAAGTGTTGTCAATGAGTTTTAATCCAATGACATCTAAGGTTCTACAGTTGGGAACAACTTTTTAACACACCAGGGTTTCTCTTTTATCCTGGATTTCTCTTTTACTCCTCCCCATTAGTAGTTTAATGAATTCTGAAATTCCAAATAAGATATACATTCTTTTTATAGATTTTGTTTTCAGAAACATATGGGCAGCAGAATTGTTACAGACTAGGGGATACATTGGTCAGTATGCCTTTCCTCACAGTAATGCTGCTCTGGAGTTTCAGTGGAAATGATAGAGGCCCACAGCATTGCTTCACTTGGTGAAACTACGCATATGAGAGTTTTAGAAAGCATGGCTTTGAGCACCCTGATACGAAATGCTTAACACAGGTCCAGTTTAGAACAACCTGGCATGCACATTCACTCTAATGTATGTAAACAGTCAAAACATGTGAGGGATGGTTTCCGAGAGATCTCCGCTAACTTGTGGGGTCCCGCAGGGAGCTATTCTCTCTCCTCTATTATTTAACATCTATATGCGACCGCTTGCTCGACTGGTGTGGAGCTTTGGGCTTGAGTGCCACCAGTACGCTGATGACACAGCTCATTCTGAGGATGGAGGGTCCGAAAATTTCCATCAGTGCCTTGAGGCCATTACTGGATTGTTGTGTGCCAGCAGGTTGAGGGTGAACCCAGCGAAGACGGAGATCCTTTGGCTAGGCTGTCCGGGTGGAAGGGAGATCCAGCTGCCTACCCTGGATGGTGAGACACTATGTCCGTCACCTTCTGTAAAAAGTCTTGGTGTCTTATTGGACCATCTGCTCACAATGGAGGCCCAGGTCTCTGCTGTGAGCAGATCTGCGTTTTTCCATCTGTGTCAGGCTAGGCAACTGGCTCCCTACCTATCTAGGAACGACCTGGCTATGGTGATCCAGGCGACGGTCATCTCGAGGCTTGACTACTGTAACACCCTCTACATTGGCCTTCCTTTGTCAGTGATCCGGAAACTGAAGCTGGTGCAAAATGCGGGGTACCGGYGAGGTGTTGTATTACCCCAATTCTACAATAGCTGCACTGGCTACCGATTGAGTCCCGGATTACTTTCAAGGTGTTAGTACTAACCTTTAAGGCCTTATATGGTCTGGGCCCAGTGTACCTGAGGGCCCGCATATCCCCCTACCAACCCCAGAGGTTACTTCGGTCTGAAGACCAAAATTTGCTTGAAGTCCCCAACATCCAGACTTATCATTTGTCCTCTACTAGGCAGAGAGCCTTCTCTGTAGCCCCTTCTTTATGGAATGCCTTGCCAGTTGAAATCCAAACTATCCGAGACCTATTTGCTTTTCAGAAAGCCTGTAAAACCTTTCTCTTGCGACAAGCTTTCGATGGATGAATAACTCGGGACTATGTCTGTTCTTGTTTTATTGTATTTTAAAGTTAATTGAATTGTTTTAATCTACTGCTGTAAACCGCTGTAGATTAAAACAGTATCAATCTTTGGGGGATTTTAAACAGAGGTTGGATGGCCATCTGTAACAAGTGTATTGATTCTTGAATGTCAGGGGAGTGACTTCTGTGTTCTCTTTAGAATCTATGATTCTAAATTGGCTTTCATGGCAGATTTAAGTTTTGATTCTGTAAAAGGTGCTTCTTAATGCATCTCAGTTCTGGCAGCAGGAATTGTAGCCATGACTGTAAGAGTTCTAAATTATTTGGTGATGCCTTGGATGAATTCTTATTTTTAACCAATGATTGTCTTTGATCATTAAAAAGGAGGAAAAGAAATAATTTAAATCTTTGTCTCAGTCCCTTTGCCCTTATAGATCATTTTAGACTAAGATATTTCAAATTGAATTTGAATTCTCCCGGGCCACAGTTTACAGGATGACTGTTAGGAATTGTGAAAGTTGAAGTCCAAAACACCTAGAGGGCGGAAGTTTGCGAATACCTGGCCTAGAGACATCAGCAGCCCTCAAGATTCAATAGATAATATGTCCCCTCTATTATTTATTTATTTACCACATTTGTATACCACCTTTCTCAGCCCGTAGGCCCTCTAGGATTTGGGGATTGTTCTAGTGGGAGCGAATCCTTGAAAACAGGCATCCCCTGATGCTTGGGTTTGCAGAACAGTGGGGGAAGGATATACTTCTTTCAAAGCTATTGGATTATTTTGTGAAATCCTGCATGCTAAAATCCTCAAATAATGATTTTCCAAACCACCTTGTTCAGATAAAACCCATAGAGCCAGTGCTGCATCTTCAGAGATTTTCCTCAGTTCTCAAGAAGAACAAAGTCTGGGGAGTTATTTTGAAACTGCAAAGGATAAATCAATTAGTCATGAAGCCTAGCTTCACACAGAAATTCTACATTAGTTTTGAGTGGTGTCCAGCAGGGAGTTTATCTGCCATCTCTTGACCTCCAGAAGGTCAAGAGATCTGCACATTCCAGTGTACCCAGCTGATAGGAAGTACCTCAAGTTTACTTACTTGGATAGACTCATTCCATTTCTTAATAAAGGTTATTAAATTAATAAATTCTAAGGGAGTGCTGTTTTGAGGAAAATAAGAGAGGAGGGGGTAGAGATCATTTTGACAGCTCCTTGGTGGTCTCAATGGCCCAGGACCTTTGAGTTGATCAGCATGCAGGTACAGGAAAGCTGGGCTCAAGTTGTCTGGTCAGACCTGCTGACTCAAAAAGCCTTCTTCATTCTGGCCCTGGCTTGTTATAGTTACATACCTTGAGTTGGAATGAGGAAGGCTAGTGACTAGAGACTATCAGGAGGCCACCTGTCAAGGGTGCTTTGATTGTGCTTTCCCTGCATGACAGACAGTCCAATTCTGGGCACCACAATTCAAGAGAGATATTGACAAGCTGGAATGTGTCCAGAGGAGGGCGACTAAAATGATCAAGGGTCTGGAGAACAAGCCGTATGAGGAGCGGCTTAAGGAGCTGGGCATGTTTAGCCTGAAGAAGAGAAGGCTGAGAGGAGATATGATAGCCATGTATAAATATGTGAGAGGAAGCCACAGGGAGGAGGGAGCAAGATTGTTTTCTGCTTCCCTGGAGACTAGGACGCAACAATGGCTTCAAACTACAAGAAAGGAGATTCCATCTGAACATGAGGAAGAACTTCCTGACTGTGAGAGCCATTCAGCAGTGGAACTCTCTGCCCCGGAGTGTGGTGGAGGCTCCTTCTTTGGAAGCTTTAAACAGAGGCTGGATGGCCATCTGTCAGGGGTGATTTGAATGCAATATTCCTGCTTCTTGGCAGAATGGGGTTGGACTGGATGGCCCATGAGGTCTCTACCAACTCTTTGATTCTATGATTCTATTATTCTATTAGAGCTGGACTATAAGGCAAATGTGGTATCTTCTATTATTCTATTATTCTATGATTCTATGATTCAAAACACCATTCATATGTGTTACATTTTAATAAAGCAGTGTCATTAGCATTCATCAATTGTCTTTGCCAGATGGCACTGTCGACAGAGTAGGAAGCATTTGTTGAATCATGCAGAGGGAATAGAGAATTGGATGATAATATGTCAGAGAAATTCTAATCACTCTAAAGGGCACTGACCTATCAGAAATTTTTGATATATTTCAGCATTAATTTCAATTTGGGATTGTATCTTACTTTTTGCCTTCTGAGAATCCAGTACACACACATTCTGCTGAAATGTTGGAGCATAGAGGCTCCTGTCTGTCAATACATATTTGTCTTTGTCTTATGATCTCTGGCATCTACATGAAACATGAGACATGTGACACCATCACTGATGTGACTGATGGCATGGCAGTCTTCCATGTCCTTACAAGTTCAAAACATTAACAATGAGGTAATGTTCAGTGTAGAGATAATAATTTTTGATTTTCCTTGTCTTGATGGATCAATTTCTCTTCCTGCACTGTTGTGGCGGGGGTGATGATAGAAATCTATGCATCATCTTCTGGACATTTCAGTTTTCATTGAAATTCCACAGCTTTCTTTGTTGTGTAGTGGATACTATTTTCCCATCATATTCTCACCCTTCTCCTCCCCAGACCCAAAGTTGTGCAGAAATTGCCAGCTATTGAAAGATATTACAATTGTCAAGCTAGCTGGAGACTTAGAAGAAGGAAGAAAATTGCCAGAAAGTTGCTTGAGTACTGCAGCCTCTCACCAGGATTTCTGTGATAAACTGCGCATCCAGGAAAGATACAGTGGAAAGTGAGGCGAAGAAGGGAAGTGTGGATGCTTGGCAGCTTAAAATCTCATTTTTGTTTTCCTGCAACCTCTCTACTCCCAGTCCTGATGAGAGACTGTAAAAAAGACATTTCAGCTGTCAAACCAAATGGAAAGTGATAAAATGAAGCTTTTTCGGAGCCTCATAGAAATTTCTGTGAAAGAGTGGGCCTTGCTAGGAAGGAAGTTGGCAGGAAAATGGAAACTATATTGTCAGCTGCCAAACATCTGCAACAATCCCTCTTTTCACTTCTTTCAGAGAGATCCTGGCTTTGAAAACATTTCAGCTGTCAATCAAGTGGTGGAAGGGCTGGAAAAAACTGTAATGTTCTTTCCCAGCCTCTAGTCAGGAGGTGAAGTGGTGGATGTTTTGCAACTGGCGATCTAGGTTCTGTTTTTCCCTGGAACTTCACTGCCACTAAGCGCCCTAAAGTCCAAGAGAAAGCGGGATGGGGGGGGGGGGTGGATGGCACTCACCAAAAAGTGCATGATGAATTGCATCATTGGTTAAAAAACACATGTTAAAAAGGTGCTTAAAATCTGTGATCGGCTAAAAAATGAGCACATTCACATCAATTTATATCCCTGTATGCACTCAAGAAAAACTGACCTTCATTGTGATATGCTGAAGTGGACTGCTCCAGCGCATGTGCACATTTTAAAATTCTGAAACAGCTGGTGAGAGTTATTGACACATGGAGCCATGGACACACAGGTGGCTAAATGAAAGCACAAATAGAAAGCAATTCATATGATAACTTTTTGCAACCTGTTCTGGTACAGCCGTACCAGGAGCTCCAGCTTACCTTGCCATTTGTGGATTGTTGCATGTATTTTAAGGTTCTATGCATTTGCAGTTAGATGGCTTTCCTTACTTTGCAGTTATTGGGTCAATGACTTGGGTCAATKATCATTAGGTTCCCTAGTCCCGCCCCCTTTTTGGGTTTTGGAGGGAATAGGAGCCATTTTAGGTCAATCCACACAGAGAAGTCTTTCTTACAGGATGTAAACCAGGACCTCCTGTGAAAGGCTTCATCATTTACAGCTTGGCCAGGGAGAAATAGCCCCAAAGCCTGGCCAGGGATATACAGTCTCAGCACAGCCTTTGCTGGGGACTTTACAGTTTGTTGAGGAACTTACAGCCTCACAGCTCTTGCTAGGGATCCAGTCCCACAGCGCTTCAGCCAGCCATCACTGGGAAGTAAACATCTTCCTCTTCCTGGAAGTTCTGCAAAGGACTCTGTTTCGGTAAGGKCCCTTCGCAGCAACCATAAAGCATTTTGGACCGGGTGTAGGGGCCCCACGCCAACAGAAGAGAAGACAGATTGCCCAGGGAGAGCTCGGGGATTTTCTCATCAGTGAAACAACAGTTGCCTGTCCTTGGGGGCAAGATCGAGAAAGCTAATAGTTTGTTAAGAAAACCTTGAAGTCAATCATTGAAGATTTCTTATTTGTTCAGTAATAATGATTTTGTTGCATCTTTAAAGTCTTTGAAGCCCATATTTCAGGAAAATCCCAAAAACCCCTCTCTGAGGTAACCCTGGCGTCCCGTTGGACTCACAGAATTTGCGTCCTGTTTATAGTCTTTTATAGGAGCTCAGCGTGCGACAGCACACAACCATTCCTTTATTCCCATAGTAATGAAATTAAATACAGCTTGAATTTACACAGTGAGCACCAGCATGGTAGGCAAGTGGCCCCAAAGGAAAGCAGGGTTGAAGAGGGCAGACCTAAAGATGGAAGGAGACTGAGGAGAGATAATGACAAGAAATCCGTTTGCATGTACTTTCATATATCTACATCAATGCTTATGAGGACCAGTGCATCTTGGAACATCAATTAAATATATATGTCAGAAAACTTGGCAGTTGTCTTGTGTCCATTCTGTGGATTTCAAAAATTCACTACAAAAAAGCCTTTCAGGATTCCAGGGGACTGTTTGCCAGGACCAACAACTCTATGTTTTGACTTGATTTCAGATATCAGGTTTTTAATACCCATTTCTTTTTCATCATTATGAGGCTATTTGGAAGGGCCCTAAGTCTTTCACAGAAATCTTAATCAGAGGCTTTTTTTTAAAAAAAGTTTAATTCCCCCTCAATTTGGTTTGACAGCTGAAATGTCTTTTCATGGTGTCTTGCCTGGATTGAGGCTGTGTGTGAGTGTGTGAGTGTGTGGGGGGACTGAAGCAAAAAAAAAAAAAAAGGAAACTAGGTAATCAACTTCTAATTATTTGTAATCCCCACACAATTTTCTTCCACAATTTTACCTCCATCTTTGAAAATTTTCTAAAGGTTGCAGCTCTCAAATAAGAAATATCAACTTTCCATAAACCTTTCTCCTTCCTCAACACCCCCACCCCACCCCAAAAAAAGACATTTTGGCAGCTGTAATGTTTTTTTAAGAGCTGATGATTTGGGGCAACTTTGGGGATGGGGAGGAAGAAAAGTAAAAGTTGCAGAGAAATCCTTGCGTGCTTGTCAGACTTTTTCCAGAATTGTCCAAATGACGCCTCCTGTAAAAGAGAATTCATTCACAGCAAAGCAGATCATCATCATCATCATCTTTAATTACTTATTAATCGCCCTCCATCCGAGATGCTCCAGGCGATTTACATTGCAGAAATTATACAGGATAAAACACATACATACAAATATTAAAATTAACATGGGTCAAATGCTCTAGTAAAAAGCCAGGTCTTAAGTGCTAGGATAAAATGCCCTAAGTCACGCATGGCTCTCAAATAGGGAGGCAAGGAATTCCATAAGGCAGGGGCAGAAATAGAGAAGGCCCTGTGTCTGGTGCTTTCCAAGTGCACTTCCCTAGGACCCGGTATATAGAGCAAATCACGTTGGGATGGTCGTGGTGACCCCCGATGATGGTAGAAGGAGGGACCCTGCTTTGTCCCAAATTAATTTGATACCCCATTAGATCCTGGCATTCCTGAAATGTAGTATCATCCCTGTGGGGGCTGACGCTGGGACTGCTTCTGCCATCCCAGAGGTCAGTCCGCACAGCCCATTTTGGTCCTTCAGGCTTCCAAAAGCACAGAGAACTGAGGAGGGCACCTCACCTCCCCCCCCCCAAAGCCTTAAAACTGAAACTTCCTGGGCTTCCATGATGCTTCCAGCAGGCCTCCTGGCACATTGAAATGATGTGTCCTGTCCTTCTCCTCCTCTGCCTTCTGGCACATCATTTCTACACACCAGGAGGCCTCCAGAGGGGTGTCATGGCTGCCTGGTAGGTATTTTTACTTTTAAGATGGGGGAGGGGGGCTTTCCATACCAACTCCTCAATGGCCGGGAGGGCCTTTGCACAATTAAGACTCGTGCGCCAACTGCGACCATACCTCGGGAAGGCAGATCTGGCCAAGGTGGTCCACGCCTTAGTCACCTCTAGACTGGATTACTGCAATGCACTCTACGTGGGGCTGACCTTGAAAACGGCCTGGAAATTTCAGATGATCCAACGGGCGGCAGCCAGGTTGTTAACTGGGGACCCTTACAGGGAGCAGTCAACCTTCCTGTTCAAGGAGCTCCACTGGCTGCCATTCATTTACCGGACCCAATTCAAGGTGCAGGTTCTTACCTACAAAGCCCTGAACAGTTTGGGACCCGCCTACCTGCGTGACCGCATCTCTGTATACGAGCCCACACGATCTCTTCGTTCATCTGGAGAGGCCTTGCTCTCGATCCTGCCAGCATCGCAGGCGCGATTGGTTTGGATGTGAGAGAGGGCCTTTTCGGTGGTGGCCCCTCGACTCTGGAATTCACTCCCTAAGGACATCAGGCAAGCCCCAACTCTGGCAATCTTTAGGAGGAACTTGAAGACGTGGTTGTTCCAGTGTGCCTTCCCGGAATAATGATCCCATAGCACTTTGTCCCTCTAAAGCACTTTACATTTTTAGGTCTGCTCGTATGTCATTCCACAAACGCCACTATCACCTTTTCGTCCATGCTTCAGCACTATTTCCAATTTCAATTTTACATTTGGCCTTCCCACAGTTTTAATTGTATGTTGTCTTATTGATAATGTTATATGTTTATTGTCTATGTTCTTATTTTAATTGCTTGTATTGTTGTGATTATTACTTGTATTGTTGTGTTCGGGCTCGGCCTCATGTAGGCCGCACCGAGTCTCTTGGGGAGATGGTAGCGGGGTACAAATAGAGTGTTGTTGTTGTTGTTGTTGTTGTTGTTGTTGTTGTTGTTGTTATTATTATTATTATTATTATTATTATTATTATTATTATTAATGGGGCCAGGAACTCCAATTTCAGACCATTTGGGAAATTGACAAATTTCCAAGAATAACATGCATTCTTGCCAGTAGTGATAATGAAATGATCTACCTTGTGTATTGTACTAGCTTACTTGTTACAGGCCTGCTTAATATTTTTTGTGACACCAATGTGTCTATTTCCATTTGTGAGCAGAAAGCAGAAATAAATACTGTGTTGTTGTATGTTTTTCCAGGCTATATGGCCATGTTCTGGAGGCAATTTTTCTCCTGATGTTTCGCCTGCATCTATGGCAAGCATCCTCAGAGGTAGTGAGGTCAGACCTCACTACCTCTGAGGATGCTTGCCATAGATGCAGGCGAAACGTCAGGAGAAAAATTGCCTCCAGAACATGGCCATATAGCCCGGAAAAACCTACAACAACCCAGTGATTCCGGCCATGAAAGCCTTCGACAATACAATAAATACTGTGTTCACAAATTCAAAACGGAACAACACTATATTTTGGATGTAGTCTATTCTAAGGGTCATAGGAACAAGTAATCAAGCTAATATCGAAGCAGACATCAGGTAGTATCTTTTTCTGCCTCACATTCCCTCTGTTCCTCCACTTCTTACACTGTTTGGCTGTGCTTTTTTTCTTTTGCTGGTGCTCTTCCCCTCCATTTGCTCACCGTGATTGAAATCCCTATGGCTTTTAGAAGCTCCCCTACTGTCCATTGTGATTCTCATGAGCCTCCCCACAACAGGTATGAAGTCTTGTGAGATTTTCCAGTTGCCACAAGATTTCATAACAATTCATGGCTGCTGCTTTCTTGTCAAAACTGTCAGAGATGGAACAGAAGGGAACAAAGGGATTTCCAGCCATTAATAAATGCTCGGGTTGTCTCTTTCTGTCCCCACTTGCCTTATGAGTTGTTAATGTTATGACAATTGCTATTGGATGTTGTTTCAATAGGCAGAATCCATGTGTTCAAACCATCTTTCTCTTCTGGTTCTCCAGCACTCCTAAGTTGTTTTTGCTTGCTTGCTGTGGGTGCAGAAGTAGTAGAATAGAATCCAGCTGATCTAATAGAAGCACCTGCCTATGTCTTTTACTGCTTTCCTACTTTCCCTGTTATCTTCTCCGGTGGATATTAGGTCTGAGATGAAGAAGGAAAATGTCTGGTGTTCTGATTAATATATTGATTAATATTTGAACATTCTCATTTCTGTTTCTCATTTCCTACATCTGAGTGAATGAGAGGTAACAGCATTGTCCTTCTAACTTCCAAATAACCTGATTTCCCCCTTATTTGTTAAACTTTTTTTTTTCAAAAACAGGTCTCAGAATCCGCTTGTTGAATTTTTCACTCAAGCTGCTAAGTTGTTTGCTGTACATCATCCGAGTGCTCCTGGATGACCCATCCCAGCAACATGGATGGTAATGTTTCCTTCCTTCTTTATCTTTCTGAGTACTTTGTAAATTGCTGTGCAAATAGGTCTTATGAAGAACGCTTTACCTAAGGTGCCCTGCTCACATGAATGTGTCCATTTTAGTCCCATTTCAGGTTTCACTACATGAGGATGGATATGGAAAGGAAAAGATTAAAAGCAAAGTTTATTTATTTTTATTTATTTACAGCTTTTATATTCCACCCTTCTCACCCCGCAGGGGACTCAGGGCGGATTACAGTGTACACATATTAGGGCTGGGCGGTTTCGTTTCGTTAATTCGTAATTTGTTAATAATTCGTTAATTTTTTCAATTACAAAACGATAATGAACCATTCTGGAGCAATTATTAAAAAAACGAATTTTCAAAAACGTTTTGTAAATGCTTCGTATTTCGATATTGTATTCGTTTCGTTATTGTTTTGAGGTCGTTTTGTTATTATTTCCGCATGTCTGGGCCAGTTTTATGGTTTAATTAGTGAAAAAAATTATAATATCACACCAACAGTCAACAACAGAGGGAGAGGGAAGCTTCAGAAGGTTTTTTAGCGTATTTCGCGGTCGCGTCCGCCATTAACGAATCGATTCGTTATTGTTTCGGAAATCGATTCGTTAATTTTTTACCATTTACGAAATTTCGTAAATATCGAACTTTTTAAAAGGAAAATTTTGTAATTATTTTAAATATCGAAACAAAAAAACCCCCCAAATACAAATCAATTTTAGAAACAAATTTTTCCATTGTTACCCAGGCCTAACACATATATGGCAAACATTCAGTGCCAATTTTTGACATACAAACATATGCAGACATACACAGAGGCTATTTAACTTTTTCTGGCCGCCAGGGAGCTGTCGCTTTCATCGTCCATCTGCGACGCTGATGAAGCACTTCCGCATTCCCCGCATGCTTCCCCGCTGGAATGCTTTGCTGGAGTCTTCTTTATGGCCTCATAAATCAGTTAATTTAGCCTCCCCACACTTTAAGGTAGTACCTAATTTTCCTACTTGACAGATGCAACTGTCTTTTGGGTTGCAAAGGTCGACAACAGGCTACACACAATTGGTTGGAAACCCACTCCAACCCGGCTGGCTTTGAACTCATGATCTTTTGGTCAGAGTGATCTTAATGCAGCTGACACTCAGCCGGCTGCACCACAATCCCGGTGACTAAATCACAAAGGATAAAAAGTTGTAAGCACTATATTTTAACAGATTTGGTTTCAGCTACAATGAATGTATGGGCACTTCCAGACTTGACAGAAATGCATGCCAAAGTTGTTCTTAAAACCCACTTTGGTGAGCGTTTCTGTCCCCACAGTCCACAAAGGAAGCTGTGCTTTCTCAGTGGGGTGTCTAGATGCCTACATGGTAACTACCAGAAGGGCACCCAGACCCCCCCTCCCCAAGTGTGTCATCTCTGCATGCCAGGATTGCCGGAGCAACATAATGGCAGCCCAGTAAGGTTTTACACAATTTTAAGACTGGTTTAGGAGGGTTTGGGGGAGGGTTGGTTGCCCTTTCAGTTCTTTAAGCTTATGGAGTCCAAAAAACTGAGAGAGCTGAGGGACCTGACCCCTGGGTAGTCCCAAGACTACCCAGTATTCAGTCCCCACAGGCCCAATACCCCATTAGACCTGGGCCTTTCAGGAAGGCCAGACTCTAATGGGGTATCTAATTAATTTGAGACAAAGCAGGGTTTGCCTACTTTGTCCAGAATTAAATCTCCTTTACTGGAGGAATTATTTGAATGCCTGTGGTATAAGCCCAACAGGTCCAACATTTTGGAGTCTGTCTGGAAGGGCCCTATAACTGCATAGATGCAGACTTTTCAGCTGCATAATTATTGTGAAAATATGTGAAATATTTTTGTATTTATCATTACTATATCACCCCCTCGATGGATTGTCACCTTGTCATTGTGTGCTCCAATAAATCTGCGGGCAAAGCCATCGGAGTCATGTGCTTCCAGGGTGTCTATGCCACAATTTGATACCAATTTAACGGCAATGGCACAATGCTCCTATAGCATGATTTGAAAGAACAGAAAGACTGCTTTTAGTAGGACTGGCTCTATTTTAGGGAGAATAGGAAGGCTATCTCAGCCATACATGTTGAAGGATAGTGAAGAGATAAAGGTATTTGTACCTCTTGACTTACCCTGCATTTATAAGCTTGGCTTGCTATGCTTGGGTGCAATGAAGGATGCTATCCAATCACTGATGTTGGGATGAAATGCAGTTTAATCCATTAAACCTCATTACAGATTTAGGCCATTTAGCCTGTACATTGCCATGAAGAATGTTATCTCTAGCATTTGCCTCCAGATATAAAATGTTTGGGCTTGCCATGCTTTTCAAATAGAATTGAAAACAAAATATTCAAGAAGATTACACATTCCTGGGGTAAAAAAAGAGTATAATGACAAGCGGTAGGACAACAAATGTTAACATAGATTTACCAGGCTCATTATTTGTAAAATGTGTTACTGAATTATAATATTTGTTTTTCTCATTAGTGTCTGCATATCCATGCTAACACATCCTCTAGCACTTTTCTGTTAGTGAGGGATACCAAATATTTAAAAATGAATTTACATTAAATTCAGGGGTCTTTAAGTGGAAATGTTTTGGACTTATTTTATTAACGACTGAGAGATGAGTAGATACACACATACATAGCACATGCATCAAATGATTATGCGCAGCCTAGATTTTACTAATACTAATATTCATTTATTTATTAACTGCATTTCTGTACCGCTTTTCTCACCCCTGGGGGGGGGGACTCAAAGCGTTTTACAGCATAATAAATGGCAAATTCAATGCCTCACATATATACAAAAATATCACATATCCAAATCAATAACATATAACTGTAACATATAACCATTAAAACTATAAAAACATCAAGCATAGACATAAGTGTGAAACATATTATTGCTGCAATTAATATGTAGACCACTTCTCTTCCTCCCAACTTTCTCTCCATAGCGTTTCAGCCCTTCTTTTTTTATACCCTCCCTGCTCCCCCCATCCCATTAGACTCAAAGTTATTTAGATACAGAATGAATACAAAATGGGGAGGGTAAAAAAAAAACACATCCTAGGCCTTTTTGGGGGATGGTAAATGTGATAATGTGATATGGGGTCCTTGGGGCGGGCGGAGGGAGAGTCTTATCTGATGATGGTAGTAGGCTACTGATCAGTTTCGTAAAAATCCAGAGGGACATAGATTTTATCAGTTGTGGTGTCATAAGTCAGGTGTGAGCTATCACTTGCCAGTAGACTGAAGAAGGGAGGGACACCGAAGTGTAGCTGTCACCGAGGAGAGTTGGTGTGAGCTCCACTCTGAAGGAGCCAAAGTCTTCTGCCCTCCTTTTCATGTCCTCCTTGCCAGCAGCTGGTGGGAGAGGGCAGCGAGGTGTAGTTGCCGCCAAGGAGAGTTGGTGTGTAGGCTGCACCTTCCACCCTGGAGGAGCCAAAGTCTTCTGCCCTCCTTTGCACATCCTCCTTGCCAGCAGCTGGTGGGAGGGAGCAGCGAGGTGTAGCTACTACCGAGAAGAGTTGGTGTGTAGGCTGCACCTTCCACCCTGGAGGAGCCAAAGTCTTCTGCCCTCCTTTGCACGTCCTCCTTGCCGGCAGCTGGTGGAAGGGAGCAGCGAGGTATAGCTGCTGCTGAGGAGAGTTGGTGTATAGGCTTCACCTTCCACCCTGGAGGAGCCAAAGTCTTCTGCCCTCCTTTGCACATCCTCCTTGCCGGCAGCTGGTGGGAGGGAGCAGCGAGGTGTAGCTGCTGCCGAGGAGAGTTGGTGTGTAAGCTGCACCTTCCACCCTGGAGGAGCCAAAGTCTTCTGCCCTCCTTTGCACATCCTCCTTGCCGGCAGCTGGTGAGAGAGAGCAGTGAGGTGTAGCTGCTGCCAAGGAGAGTTGCTGTATAGGCTGCACCTTCCACCCTGGAGGAGCCAAAGTCTTCTGCCCTCCTTTTCATGTCCTCCTTGCCAACAGCTGGTGGGAGGGCGCAGTGAGGTGTAGCTGCCGCCAAGGAGAGTTGGTGTGTAGGCTGCACCTTCCACCCTGGAGGAGCCAAAGTCTTCTGCCCTCCTTTGCATGTCCTTCTTGCCGGCAGCTGGTGGGAGGGGACAGCAAGGTGTAGCTGTTGCCGAGGAGAGTAATAAGCTTTCACTTCGCTTTTCAAATCTTGCTCTTGCACCCTCTCTGCTTTCTCATGTGTACATAAATATTAATAAATAATTGTGGACATAAATATGATTTGCAGCCCAATTGTCTCCATTTATGCAGAATATTCAGAAGGAATACATAATATTGGCTCTGGTCTTAGCCATGATGATTAGAATAGGCCCCTTAAAATTAACTGAGTTCTGACTATTAATATAGCTAATTTCACTGAATCTACTCTAAGCAAGGGAAATATTAATTCCATGACCTTTTTCTGAAGAGTTAGCTGAAGACGTCTTCAAATGCTGTTGTAAAAACTGTCATGGTCTGCCTTACTGTCTAAGAAATAATCTGGAATACATCAATTTGCTACATGCCCATGAAAGTTTTTAATAGATAAGCTGCATGTTTTTAAAAGATATAGCTGTAAAATGAGCCACTGGATTTCCTGAAGTTCGTGAATGCTACTGGCTTAATATTACTAACTAGTATTATCAGTATTGCTGACATTAGCACTGTGTGAAATCTTTGATAAGGAAAAGAAGAAAGACTCCATTTCTGGTCTATGTCATTTCATGTTATTTTTTAAAATTTAAATTGAACCAGATTTTACTGAGTTGGACGTATAGTTTGCTTCCCTGTTATCAGATAACTTATTATATCTAAAACATCGAGATAAATTTTTATGCCATAAATCCACAAAAATCCACAGACATTTTTATGCCATAAATCCACAGAAACCCTTTGTCCAAACCCATTATAGTATACTTTTCATACATTCTCAACTGTTTCATATTTTATATCATTATTACTTCTTTTCCTTAACATTAAAAATGGCAAAGTGCAGAATTATCAGGACAAAAGCCTTTCAACCAACAAAAACCATATTTGAAAAATGAAATTGGCCCTATTTTGGCATATTTTCAAAAACCATGAAGATAATTCAAATTCTTAAATGGAGACGTAAGATTCTCATGACGTCCAGTATTTTTTGTGAGCACTACCTGTTTTGCATTTCTGTGGATTTATGCCATAAAAATTTTATCTCGATGTTTTAGATATAATAAGTTATCCATGGATTTGATGTCAACATTCTTATTTACTAATGCTTCAAAATACCCTCCCCCTAGAAGTGATTGTGGACGATTCTAGATCCTCCCATGTGATTCAATGATACACTTTCAGCTCAAGTATCATCATCATCATCATCATCATCATCATCATCATCATCATAAAAAAAGGATTTGCTATTATCCGTGGCTTCAGGTATCCACAGGGGGTTGTACTGTATCTTGTTTCAACATACTGAATATCCATACAATGTCTACTTAATTTAAAATTAATTTATAACACTATGATCTTTAATTTATGAACAAATTAATTATAGGTTGTTATAGGGTTTTTTTTGGGCTGTAGGSCCTTGGACTAGAGGCATTCCCTCCTGACGTTTCACCTGCATCTATGGCAAGCATCCTCAGAGGTAATGAGGTCTGTTGGGACTAGGAAAAAGGGTTTATATATCTGTGGAATGACCAGGGTGAGACAAAGGACTCTTGTCTTCTGGAGCTAGATGTGACCACCTTGATTAGCATACAATGGGCTGACTGTGCCAGGAGCAAACCTTTGTTGAGAGGTAATTAGATGTCCCTGCCTCTCTGGTCCAGCATTTCTGTCTTCTCAAATAAAATGCTGTGTTCAGGTTGGTTCATCAGGTGCTCTGTTATGGCTGATTTCTCTGGTTGAAATAGTCTGCAGTGCCTTTCATGTTCTTTGGTTCGTGTTTGGGCGCTCCGTTTTCTAGATGTCCTAGTCATCCGCAAACCAGATCAACAATTGGGTCACACCGTTTACAGAAAACCCACACACACAGATAGATATCTACATAAAAACTCCAACCATCACCCAAGTCAAAAAAGAAGCACCATTAAAGCCTTGGCAGACCGTGCAAAAAGAATCTGTGAACCCCACCTCCTTCAAGATGAACTGAACCACCTCAACTGGGCTCTACAGGCCAATGGATACTCCACCTCAGACATCAGAAGAGCTGCAAGACCAAGAACAAGCCACGAGAGTAAAGACGAAGATCCACCCAGAGGAAAAGTGTTCTTGCCATACATCAAGGGAACCACTGACCGCATAGGGAAGCTGATGAGGAAACACAACATACAAACCATCTACAGACCCACCAAGAAAATCCAACAAATGCTACATTCAGCAAATGACAAGAGGGATCCTCTCACTTTTGCAGGAGTCTACCATGTACCATGCAGCTGTGGACAAATCTACATAGGGACCACCAAATGCAGCATTGCCCAAACACGAATCAAGGAACATGAAAGGCACTGCAGACTACTTCAACCAGAGAAATCAGCCATAGCAGAGCACCTGATGAACCAACCTGGACACAGCATTTTATTTGAGAACACAGAAATGCTGGACCACTCTCACAACCACCATGTCAGACTACACAGAGAAGCCATTGAAATACACAAGCATGTGGACAATTTCAACAGAAAGGAGGAAACCATGAAAATGAACAAAATCTGGATACCAGTATTAAAAAACTCTAAAATTGCAACAGCACAACAACAGAGAGGAAGCAGGCAGGGACATCTAATTACCTCTCAAAAAAAGTTTGCTCCAGGCACAGTCAGCCCATTGTATGCTAATCAAGGTGGTCAGTTGAAACATTCACATCTAGCTCCAACAGACAAGAGACTTTTGTCTCACCCTGGTCATTCCACAGATATATAAACCCCTTTTTCCTAGTTTCAATAGACCTCACTCCCTCTGAGGATGCTTGCCATAGATGCTGGCAAAACTTCAGGAGAGAATGCCTTTAGACCATGGCCATATAGCCCGAAAAAACCTACAACAACCCAGTGATTCCGGCCATGAAAGCCTTCAACAATAAATTAATTTTAACTGTTTGCCTTTCTCAGTCAAGACATTATAGGGCTGTTGAGCATAATATTTTGTGACCATTTAAAAATCGTTACAACAAGCTAATTATCTTGTCTGTCTTTTTCCCCTCCCTCTCTTTCATTAAAACCATTTTGCTATGTTATTGCCCTGTTTTCTAAATGAAAATGGATTTTACGTCGGGATGTCTGGTAGCAAAGAATTAATCCGGGGATGTTCCAGTCAAAACAACACTTCTTCAAAGATAGATTGGTAAGTTAAAAATTGTTTTTACAGCAGTAATGAGATGGTTGATGTTCAAATGTTATTTTGCGCTTTCCATAAAGAATAAATATACAGATATAATAGCTTGCTTTTGCATTGTAGGGAGTTAGTTGATGGCTCTAATACTGTTTGAAAAATATAACAGGTCTGAATTGGAGGGATATCTTTTCTTCTCGTTAACATGCAGCTGACATTGTCAAATTGTTCTGGATTATGAAGCAGGGAGAAAACTATTCACCTCTGCCTGTGGCTGTGCGGGAATCAAGACAAGTTCTCATAGGCTGCTTTACATCTTGGAAAACTTACATAATAAGTTCTGAGTGCCTTTCCCCAGTTTTGAGCTGCAAAAGCAGTTTGCCCTAGCTTTCAATTATGTGAAAAAGGAGAGGCCAACTTCATTTTTAGAATTCTTTTAAAGAAAAATATATTCAAGACACTGAGCAAGCCTTCCTATTTGGGCTGAATCTCATCAGAACTGTGCAAAATGCACAATTATGGCAAAGCCAGATGTGTTATCTAAAACCGAACCTTTAAAAGGATGAACCCACTTCGTGTCTCGATAGGGATTGATAGGGAAGCCTTCCCTGACCAAATCCCTGTTTTCCAGCCACTTTTCAATAAGACCCTCCCCCCCACTAAAATATTGCACAAGCACCAATATACCTCAGACCTCAGGAAAGGCCACATGTTAGTTTGCATAAATGAAGCCTCCGGTGGCGCAGTGGGTTAAACCCTATGCCAGCAGGACTGAAGACCGACAGGTCGCAGGTTCGAATCCAAGGAGAGGCAGATGAGATCCCTCTATCAGCTCCAGCTCCTCATACGGGGACATGAGAGAATGCTCCCACAAGGATGATAAAAACATCAAATCATCCGGGCGTCCCCTGGCAACATCCTTGCAGACGGCCAATTCTCTCACACCAGAAGTGACTTGCAGTTTCTCAAGTCGCTCCTGACATGACCAAAAAAAAAGGTTTGCATAAACTCTTCACAGTACCTTGAGATGACACACGAAACACATAATGTTTCTAGAAGAGAGCCATGTGGGTTTCCTGCTTTATTATGATTCTATTCCTGGGAACATCATCATTGTCGTTGTTGTTTTTTTTGTTGTTGTGTTTATTTATATCTTGTTTTTTCTCTCTACAAGGAGACTCAAAGCAGCTTATACTAAAAGCATTTCAATACAATTTAAAATCTACAGATATACTAAAATTAAAACATAATTAAACAGAAATGGTATTTAAAAAATCAGTTAAATCTATAAAAACTAGGCCTGGGTAACAACGGAAAAATTTGTTTCTAAAATCGATTTGTATTTGGGGTTTTTTTTTGTTTTGATATTTAAAATAATTACAAAATTTTCCTTTTAAAAAGTTCGATATTTACGAAATTTCGTAAATGGTAAAAAATTAACGAATCGATTTCCGAAACAATAACGAATCGATTCGTTAATGGCGGACGCGACCGCGAAATACGCTAAAAAACCTCCAAAACCCTTCTGAAGCTTCCCTCTCCCTCTGTTGTTGACTGTTGGTGTGATATTATAATTTTTTTTCACTAATTAAACCATAAAACTGGCCCAGACATGCGGAAATAATAACGAAACGACCTCAAAACAATAACGAAACAAATACAATATCGAAATACGAAGCATTTACAAAATGCTTTTGAAAATTCTTTTTTTTAATAATTGCTCCAGAATGGTTCGTTATCGTTTTGTAATTGAAAAAAATAACGAATTATTAACGAATTACGAATTAACGAAACGAAACCGCCCAGCCCTAATAAAAACATATTCAAAACTAAGAATGTTTCATCATCTCTATTGCTAAATTCTAGTTGTTATCTCTTTGGACTAATCAGAAGCCAGTGCGCCAACATGCCTTTGTTTTGGATAGCTGTCAAAAGGCTATAAATAAACCTGTATGTTTGGAATTGCAGCACAGGCTCCACTGATATCCACATTGACCAAGGTGAATAAATGCCTCTGATGTTGTGTTCAAACCATCTGTGTCTCATTCAGTTGGGAGCTTGACACTCTGGTCCCTGAACCCGTGGTTTTTGTGGTATCTGAATTCACTCAACAATTCTATGGGGATAAAGATTCAGATATTGAATGACAAAGATGCCATAATGTATTAATTTTTATTGAAATATTAGCATTCTAACGGCTATTTTGTGGGAGAGAATCAAACAAACAAAAATCATGACACTATTATCTTATTGTGATGGGATTACATGGGAGGTAAGAGGCTATGCTGACAGTAGAAATGTACACTTATCATGTAGGACCTCTCTATTATAGGTTTCTACTGAGGAGCCATTATAAATGATACCAATAACTATTGAGCAACAGAAGCTTGTGGGCACATATTTCATACTGGCAGAGGATCACAAAAAGAATGGCAGTAAGACTTTAGCTAACTCTCCTAAATTTCCTTTCCATAGAAACTCTTTGATAGGGCAGTCTAAAAAGAAATTAATATTTAGGTTAGAAGACACTAGGCTTGGGCAATCCATGGTTCTAAATGGTTCTAAAGTATTTACAAAACGAAAGTTCTGGTGGTGAAAATTTCAGAACTCTAACAAAACTTTCAAAATTTAATTATTATTTCATTATTGGTGATTTTAATGACAGAACCAATTAGGAACTGCCATTTATTATGAAATTTTGAGAGTTTTGTTAGAGTTCTGAAATTTCCACCACCAGAACTTTAGTTTTGTAAGTACTTTAGAACCATTTAGAACCATGGTTTGCCCAAGCCTAGAAGACACTTAGCGAGCAACTGAGAAAGAGCTGAGGGTCATCCTAAATATACAAATGCTACGTTCAGCAAAGGACAAGAGGGATCCTCTCACCTCTGCAGGAGTCTACATAGGGACCACCAAACACAGTATTGCCCAAACACGAATCAAGGAACATGAAAGGCACTGCAGACTACTTCAACCAGAGAAGTCAGCCAAAGCAGAGCACCTGATGAACCAACCTGGACACAGCATATTATTTGAGAACACAGAAATGCTGGACCACTCTCACAACCACCATGTCAGACTACACAGAGAAGCCATTGAAATCCACAAGCATGTGGACAATTTCAACAGAAAGGAAGAAACCATGAAAATGAACAAAATCTGGCTACCAGTATTAAAAAACTCAAAAATTACAACAGCAAAACAACAGAGAGTAAACAATCAGGCACAGCAAATCACCTCTCAAAGAAAGATTCCCTCAGGCACTTCCAATCCATTAAATGTAATCAAGGTGGTCAGTTGTAAACATTCACACCTAGCTCCAGCAGATAAAAGTCCTTTGTCCCACCCTGGTCTTTCCACAGATATATAAACCCATTGTCCTAATTCCAACAGACCTCACTACCTCTGAGGATGCTTGCCATAGATGCAGGCGAAACCTCAGGAGAAAATGCCTCTAGAACATGGCCATATAGCCTGGAAAACCTAATGTTACAACTGAATTCAAAGCAGCATGGCATTCAGCTAATGACCTGCTCAATGGTGAAAAGAAAATTGTGAGACCTGGGTTTTTAACATGGTGGCTTGAAGGGTTTTCCATCAGGTCCTTATCCATCAGGTTCCTGTAAGGTGAGTTGACTTGATGGAAAAGAACATGATTATGTAAGAAGGGTCCTTAGAATTATGGCTTCTCCTGTCATTGCAATATTGGGGATCAGGTGAATTTAATGTATTGAAGTAATGGTAAATTGCATTATGGTCCAGAGACCCTTATTACACTGTAGCATACAAGTTATACAGGTAATGAGATTAAGAACATCCAGTGGATAAAATTTGGACACAGTAAAAGCTGCTTAAAATACATGTTGGCTAAAAACAAGGGTAAGCTACAAGAAGTGCCGATGTGTTTCAACCTCAAGGTATGCAGGCAATGAGATTAATTGGTTTTGCTTCCAAGCTGTATTGGCGGTGGAGGTTTAAGCCATGGCCAAGTCCAAGAACCACACCACCCACAATCAGTCTCGCAAGTGGCACAGAAATGGTATTAAGAAAACCCAGATCAAATAGATACGAATCTCTAAAATGAGTTGATCCTAAGTTGTATTGAAGTACCAAGCTAGTTCTTTTGCTGCTGTTTTTTTTATACTGTTCATATTTTGTGTACATTTAAATATGAAGGGAGAGGAGCAAGGCCCTTTTTTTCTGATTGTTAGCTAGAAAGCTATGGGGGCACACTAGTTTTCTGGATTGGTTTCCTATGGGGGCATTTTTTAATCTTTAGAGCATGGTCAGTCTTACTTGGCCCACTAGTCAGAATCTCAAAAGGTCATGACAGCCTTTTATTGGAAGTGCATTTATTTTGTTGCTCTAACTTCACAGGTCACCTATCATTTGGGTGAACAGAAGTTTACCTTTATGGGGGCTACAGGTAATGCATGATTTCAGTTTTCTACAGTTCTTTCAAATGTTTCTTAATAACAGTTCAGAATAATTGATAGACCCTTAGAAACTGAGTGACAGTTTATTTTAAAGAGGGAATCCTTGGCATGATACTACCCTTATTGAACTGAATTGCTCCCGAGTAAACCTTCCCCAAGGTTGGTGTGCAAGATGATCCACAGAAAATTGTATATGTGTATTAGTTTGCAAGCAGAAACATTGATGTTCATGTATTTCATCCTAATCAGCCAAAGGCACCAGATCCTGTTTGGCCTTGGAAGCTAAGCAAGGTTAGCTCTGACTAGTGCTTGAATAGGAGTCCAATAAGGGATACTAGATGCTGTAGACTATACTTTAGATCAGTGGTTCTCAACCTGGGGTCCCCAGATGTTTTTGGCATACACCTCCCAGAAATCCCAGCCAGTTAGCAGCTGTTAAGATTTCTGGGAGTTGAAGGCCAAAAACATCTGGGGACCCCAGGTTGAGAACCATTGCTTTAGTTGAAAAAACTGACAAAACCACCTCTGAGTGCTCCTTGCTGAAGGAAACCTCATGACATCTGTTGGGTTTGCCATAAATAAGTCAAGAGACTTCCAAAAGGCACCTACCCATACACTTATATTTACATTGGCTGCATTGCTCTCTGAAGTTTGCATTACGTTGGAAAAGTCACATTTTGTGCATAGAGCTCTGCATGCGGCCCTTTAGATCTAAGTCTTAAGTATTTGCAATACACTTTGGTTGAGCTCTAATACACTTTGAGCATGAAATTAGAACTGAAAAATTGCACCTTGGCATTCCTTTTTTTTACAAAATACAAAGTAAGTTTAGGATTGTATGTTATTGGATGTTCTCACCCCTTTGCTTGATAGAGAATTAAAATTCTCACTAAACTATGCTAATGAACTTATGATTGGACTCCATGCTGCTTTCTAGTAATACAGTCCTCTAAGATCAAAAAGAGAATGTAATGCATGAATTAGACTTTGACTAAGAGAGCCGAGTCTCCTTTGAGACATGAGAGCAGACCACTCTTGAAGAAATGATTATTTTGAACAAGTGACTGAAGAAAGAGAAACTTGCTATTAACAATGTACTATTTGTGATAATCTTGAAGTGTGCATATTAGTTGCTGTTGGGCTTCAAGTGAAATATGAGATGCACATATTCATAATTAGAATACTTGTGACAAACTAGGGAAATAACAGGAGAAATAATGGAGAGGAAGTTAAAAGATAGTGTGAGCTTTTTACCCTCAATTGCTTCTATTTCCTTTATATTTGATTCCTTTTGAATATATGTTATTGTATATTGTTATCCAGTTAGCTGGAGATTTCCTCAGTCCTGTTATTAATAGTGGATCTAATCCAACATGATTCCTCTCCATCATGAGTTTGTTATTGTAATGTGTTAGCAATTAACAATAACATGTTATATGCAATGTAACCACTTATAATGCATTTCTTCTTATGGTGGATCAAAATTACATTGTACAAGCAAATTAACAGAATTCGGTAGCAAGTAAAATTTTCTACTTAATTTTTAGGTATTTTTAAAGGGCATATTTTCACCACAGATGTTCATGTTTTCCCCATTCTTTGACTAATTCTCCCCAAAAAGAATAATAGAAGGGTAGCAAATATTATTTCAAATAATGTAATGGATCATTTTATTTTGAAAATGGTGATAGTAGTAAATTATTTGGGGGTCTTTGTAATAAGTTACAGTGTGAATTTGAAATCGAAAGACTAGTTTTTGTTTGATGAGTATTCTTATTCATAATATATAATACAGACAGTCTAGTTTTGAGATATAATGACGTTCTGTGTTTTAATGCTGCAATTCTACATTTTTTGGACACTGATGGCAGGATAAAGGAATGCAAAACTTTTTAAAGCTGGAAATCATGTTATACTAGCTGTTATAGAGATAGGAGATAGGAGCCAAATTAATTATTACGGTTTCAGACATGGTTGACATCTTTCTCCCTCTATCTGTTTCTGGGAGACCACAATTGGAGACTGGCCTTCCTATATAACTACTTTTCTCCTTCAACTAAGTTCAAACACTAAAATCACTCTGTGTCATGGTTAACTGCAGAAGCAAACATGGTGAACATTGCCTTTGTTGCAACTCAGAGTAAGCTTCATTTTGCTTCCAAACACCACCACACAAGAGCTGTAGTTTTATAGTTTATTGAGGAAAAAATCCAAGTCAAAATAAAGAATAAGCATTGCAAAGTTCCAAAAATTAAGGTTAAAAGCAAAATATAGTTCCAAAGATCTTCAGGTAAAAGCAGGAGACACAATCCTATTGGCAAAGTTCAAACCAGAGTCCCAGGTACAAGCAATGAAACCATTGCCCCAAGAATCACAATGCAAGAAATCCCAAGCGTACTGCTTTCCAGTCTAAGGTTATTCCATGAAGCTTTCAGGCTAGTAAGCTACGTTGAACTGACACTTTCTTAGGGTTTGCAAGAAGCCTAAATACCTTTCTAACATGAAAACATCAGGCTCTCATCATCATAAAGCATTGCGATGACTTTTCACCGAGCTGGCTTCTCGTCTGCTGGCTAGACAAGAACTCCGCCTGACTCTCAGATCAAGACGGGCTTGCCAGGTCAAGTCACTATCTACACTTTTGGTATCAGTGTGGGAAGGCACCTGCTTGCTATCTCCTTCGTTAAAATTCCTTTCTGCTGGGAACGGCTGTGTTGGCTTCACTGTCTGTGGGAGCCTCAGAAGCAGGCCCAGAGATTTAAGGCACAGACAAAGAGCCAGGAAGCTGAATCCCAGCAGGAATCAGAATCCCATCATCCTCATCATCAGAAAACAGCTCAGCCACAACAGTGCACTTCTTTGATGATTCGTGAACAATGGCAGCTTCTCCTGCTGTGAAGTAGGCTCGTTAAATTTGTAGATGACACCAAATTGGGAGGCTTACCCCAGACAGGATCAGAATCCAAAATGACATTAAGAGATTAGAGAACTTTGTCAAAATTAACAAAATCCATTTTAACAGATAAATATAGAGTATTACCCTTTGGCAATAAAAGTGGAAGCCACAGATATAGGATAAATGACACCTAGTTTGAAAAACAGTACATATGAAATCCTAGGCATCTTAGTATACCACAAGCTGAACATGAGTCAACAATGTGATGTGGCAACTATACAAATCTAATGCAATTTGAAGCTTTATCAGGAGTATAGTATCAAGATTGAGGCAATCAGGCTAGATGACCATCTGTCATGGGTGCTTTGATTGTACTTTCCTGCATAGCAGGGTATTGGACTAGATGACCATTGTGGTCTCTTCCAACCCAATGAGCTTATGATTCTACTTTCCCATAACAGAAGAGACATTATCCCATGAAATTTCATAGGTTTGCAAGTAGATAACAGCAAAACTTTCAGTTGTTTGTCACTAAAGCATAGCATTTATTCTTGCCAAATGACTGGATACTGTAAGCATTTTCTTTTAAATGCTGTTATTATTTCTGTTCTGTCATAGCGCCTAATGTCTGGACTGGATGTTGATTATGCAGTTGTTCAGGATGTTGGGTTTTTATTAGCGAGACACGTTTGTTTAAAATTAGCAATTCTCATCCTAATCTAATTCAAGTTTCCAGAGTCGGTGATCTGTTTTTTGTACACAGAATACCCTCTAGTTATTGAACATATGCAGTTATTCTAAGTCATTTGCTTCTTTTTCTAGCAGTTTTGAAATTGGCAGGGGATTTACTGAGTTGGAACTGACTGGGGCAAATTAATCTGAGAAATGTATTTATAGACTTTGAGAAGAGCCAGTCCCTCTGAGAATAAGAATTCAAAACACACACATTCAAGAACTTCATTTCTACTAGCATTGTAATTCTTAGCTAATGATGTTCTTGAAGGACGCAGTGAGTAATTTTAGCAATTTTCTTCCTGCTTTGAGAACATTTTTAAAAACTGCAGCTAAGGCTGTTTTCTATAGTCTGTTGAAAATTCTCAGCATTTTTTGCACAGAAAATAACATTCCCTGCAGAGAAAATTGTATATGTATGCAGAAATATTACAAAAAATGCAACAACTGGGAACTTATTCTATATAAAAATCACACTTTTATTTATTTATTTATTTATTTATTTATTTATTTATTTATTTATTTACAGCTTTTATATTCTGCCCTTCTCACCCGCAGGGGACTCAGGGCGGATTACAGTGTACATATATATGGCAAACATTCAATGCCAATTTTTGACATACAAACATATACAGACATACACAGAGGCTGTTTAACTTTTTTTTGGCCGCCAGGGGAGCTGTCGCTTTCATCGTCCATCTGCAACGCTGATGAAGCACTTCCGCATTCCCAGCACGCTTCCCCGCTGGAATGCTTTGCCGGAGTCTTCTTTATGGCCTCATAAATCAGTTAATTTAGCCTCCCCACACTTTAAGGTGGTACCTTATTTTCCTACTTGATAGATGCAACTGTCTTTCAGGTTGCAAAGGTCGACAACAGGTTACACGCAATTGGTTGGAAACCCACTCCAACCCGGGTTGTCTTCGAACTCATGACCTTTTGGTCAGAGTGATCTTAATGCAGCTGACACTCAGCCAGCTGCGCCACAATCCCGGTGGATTTTTATTTTGTAGAAAGCTCCATTTCGTGCAAATGAAGTCCTGAACTTTCTCATCAGATCAGGATTCTCCTTGCCTGGATTTCCCCACACTGTTGGAAAATAACTTTTTTGACAAGTTTAAAAATAATGGCTGGAATCATGTGTGTGAGAGTTACATCTTCATAAGTGGACTTAAGTATGCAACCGTTACAATTGGATAGGTTTGTAATTACCATATCCAGTAGAGGGCTGCCATCATATTACTATGTAGCAAAGATGGCAAACTGCTTGAAACACATTGCACACCAGTGCACATTACACTTATGTGTATCATGTACCAGTATGCATTGCACATCGCGGGGATGGGACTTGGAGGCACTGTTTTACAGTGGCTCCGGTCATTCCTAGAGGGCCGATCCCAGAAGGTGTTGCTGGGAGACACCTGTTCAACCCCACAACTGTTGTCTTGTGGGGTTCCACAGGGTTCAATTCTGTCTCCCATGTTGTTTAACATCTACATGAAGCCGCTGGGAGAGATCATCCGGAGTTTCGGGGTACGGTGCCATCTGTACGCAGATGATGTCCAACTCTGTCACTCCTTTCCACCTGCTACTAAGGAGGCTGTTCAAGTCCTGAACCGGTGCTTGGCCGCTGTGACGGTCTGGATGAGGGCGAACAAATTGAAATTGAATCCAGACAAGACAGAGGTACTCCTGGTCAGTCGCAAGGCCGAACAGGGTATAGGGTTACAGCCTGTGTTGGATGGGGTCGCACTCCCCCTGAAGACGCAGGTTCGCAGCTTGGGTGTGATCCTGGACTCATCACTGAGCCTGGAACCCCAGGTTTCGGCGGTGACCAGGGGAGCATTTGCACAGTTAAAACTTGTGCGCCAGCTGCGCCCGTACCTTGGGAAGTCTGACTTGGCCACGGTAGTCCACGCTCTGGTTACATCCCGCCTAGACTACTGCAATGCTCTCTACGTGGGGTTGCCTTTGAAGACGGCTCAGAAGCTTCAACTAGTCCAACGCTCGGCAGCCATGATTCTAACAGGAGTGGAACGCAGGGAGCATACAACCCCCCTGTTGCGCCAACTCCACTGGCTACCGATTTGCTACCAGGCTCAATTCAAAGTGCTGGGGTTGACCTTTAAAGCCCTAAACAGTTCCAGCCCAAGCTACCTATCCGACTGCATCTCGGCCTATGAACCCACCAGATCTTCCGGGGAGGCCCTGCTCTCGATCCCGCCAGCTTCACAAGCACGGCTGGCGGGGACGAGAGATAGGGCCTTCTCGGTGGTGGCTCCCCGGCTGTGGAACGCCCTTCCCACAGACATTAGATTAGCACCATCTCTAATGGTATTCCGCAAAAAAGTAAAGACCTGGTTATTTGTGCAGGCGTTCGAATAATTAGTGCAATGATTGGTAATGACATAGGAATGGAACAATGGATGACGAATCTGGATCGTGTTTTTTAGTGATGAGACACTAGTGAATGGTTATTGTAGTAATTGTATAATATTATAGTATATCTGTGTATTAGATTAGGTTGTTAACTGTTTTTTATATTGGTGCATTGAATTTTGCTGTTCCCTGTGTGTTGTGAACCACTGTGAGTCGCCTTCGGGCTGAGAACAGCGGTATAGAAGTAAAGTAAATAAATAAATAAATAAATATTAGTCCTAATGGACATTGGGCACTCTTGCCAGTGTTCCCGTATGCATCTTTACAATTAACTGACAGGTTCTGCACTACCCCTTAGCTAGATGCAGAAAACCCTTGTGTCCATGGATGACAACTTCATAGACCCCAAATGAATCCTTGAAATTATGAATAACTCTATATTTTGACTATGTTCTGCCAGAAACATATAGAATATGATATGAATGTTGTATAACACCAATATCTAATGAAGAGACCACATTGTTTAGAAAATATAAGTCCAGGCAAGAAACTAGAGAATCTAGAAAGGCTCACAAACACTTGTAGTCTGGGTAACTGCAACCATGGATATGTTATGTTATGTTATGGATGATCTGATGATTATCCAATTTTCTTCCTGTGAATTTTTAAAAGGGATATAGTGCTAAGTTTCCCCTTGGTTGCAAAATTACTAGGTTTATTTTATTCTACTTATTAGGTATGTGAAAGGTAAAGTTTAAATTAAGTTATAGTATATACCCAAAATAGATTTGGGGATAATATGAACAGCTTTTAAATACATATACACTAAACTAAATAAAACTATGGTGAGCCTCTCCAAGTATAGCCAGGGGCGGCTCAACCCATTACGCAAAGTAAGCATTTGCAGTATAGTTGATTTTGCCCAGGGGTGCTCTTGAGGTGCTCTTGGGGGAAAATAGACCTTGACATATGCGAGTTGTAGTTACTGGGATGTATAGTTCACCTACAATCAAAGAGCATTCTGAACTCCACCAATGATGGAATTGAACCAAATATGGCACACAGAACTCCCACGACGAACAGAAAATATATATCAGTGATTGGTTATGGGGGGGACGGACCAAAATACTGTTTGCTTACCGTTGAAAATTACCTAGGGCCGCCTCTGAGTATAGCCCATCCCTTTTCTTAAAGATATAAAAAATTGAAAATATTTATAAAATCTTCACAAAAATAATAGTATTCAGAAAACCTCTGGAAAGCATCCTGGTCTAAAAACAATATTTACACGTGGTTATTTTTTCAGACATTTTCTGTGCACGAAATTGAATATTAAATTAGACATTATTTCTCTACTTTTTCAAAGGCACCTTAATTATGGAAGTTTAGACTCATTAATTTCTTGAGAACACGCTTTCCATTTTTAGTGAGGACTCAGTGCAAAGAGTTATTGTGGCCATATACACATCACTTTAAAGTAGCACATCAAGCCCTTGCACACAAATATCAAGAAAGCAAAATATGATATTTATGTTGTATAATACCAATATCTAATGAAGAGACCATATTGTTTAGAAAATATAAGTCCAGTGATGCTGCTAAAGGCAAGAAACACACTGATTCTCTGTCACAATCAATACATATACTTCCTGAAATAGAGTCACTATGTAAAGGTCATAGGTGTTTTTAAAAAGATTCTTCATGGTACTTGAACATGGTGAGTTAATTCAAGCATATGGCACAAACTGGAAAATAAACTTATCAGTATTTTTTGGCTTCTGAATACTGGTTGCTAGGGACAAAAAACAGTGAAAAGCTTTTTCTCTAATAGTCTGTTTATGGGCATCCTGAAGAATTTGGCTCACTAGATTTGGCATCAGAATGCTGTATTCTACTGCCAAGAGAAATCAAATAAAATATGGGTAAAAAATAGCTTGGATGCGCACATCAGCTTTTTGGGAAAAGGGTGTATGAGGATATGCAATATTTGTGAAATTATTCAGATTTTAAAATAGGTCTTGTCCCAGAATCTTGACAAGATTCTGAAGATGAAGAAAAAAGTAATCTCAGTCATCTATAATACACTTTTAACTTGGTTAACGGAATGTGAACAGGTTAAACCATGTATGATAAAACAGGCAGAGAATATAAGAAGACCTATTCAATTTAGAGAGTGGGAGCAGATGTGGAACAAAAAGTTAAAATATGTCTATGCGACAGACTTAAAGGAAAACTGGATAAAAATGTTCCACAGATGGTATACCACTCCTAAGAAAATGGCTCTTATAAACAAAAATTCTTCTGATAAATGTTGGAAAGGTTGTCACCAGATAGGTACCTTTTATCATATGTGATGGACATGTAAAGAAATAGTGAGATATTGGTCGATGGTACATGAAGAAACACAAAAAAATCCTGAAGAGAGTATTCAAGAAGAAACCAGAATACTATCTATTAGGTTTCACAGATTTAGAATTACAATTAGATGAAAATGAAGACAAATTATTTACATATATTACGACGGTGGCGAGAATATATTTGGCAAAACTTTGGAAACAGAATAGTATCCCCACCATAGAAGAATGGTTAGGGAAAGTTAGAGAAATAAGAGAGATGGATGAACTAACTTTTTTTAAAAAAATACCGGGAACCCAATAAAGAAGACAGATTGGACCCTCTATGATAATTACAAGAAAGAAAGAAGTAAGTAAGATGAATTTTTGTGTCTGGAAGCAATGGAAACATTTTTATTTTTGGAGATACAACACCTGATGAGGAGATGGAAGTCAATTATTTTTAATTTTTATTCTTATTTTTAATTTTATTTGTATCTTTTTTTTAAAAAAAATTCCTCCACTTTTTCTGAACCTGAGGAGGGGGGGGTGGTGCACTTTTTTTTCTCTTCTTTTTTTCTTCTCTCTCTCTTTTTTTCTCTAGTTAATTATTATTTCCTACTGTTCTATCTTCTTTTAAATATTCACCCTCTTTCGCTGTAATTTTATAATATTTCAATTAAAAACTACTTTAAAAAAGATTTTAAAATAGGTTACAGCTGTCATAGGTTTGGCATAGTATAGAAACTGGTTCCCATGTTACTTAGTTTGGTTAATTTTCCACCTTAGATTGACTGATGCATACCATGTTGTAAATGTTGTGCTTATAATGTCAGGCACCCACCAATCAGGTGGGATCCTTGTGCTACCTGGGTATGTCAGATATGTTAACAAGCTAGGTTCAAGCCTTGAACTTCAACCCCAGAATCCCTAATGGGAACCCTCAACATCTGATGTGCAAGGCTGAATGAATACTGCTCCTAAACTGTCTTCCTTATGCTCTCAGTTCTTCCAACTCAAAGGTCATGATGTAATACAATCGCAACCATAAAATATTAGGATGCTTTATATCTATAAGGAAAACTCCTACCCATGTCAACAAGTGGTCAACTGTATCCATAAATTGCAGTAACCCTTGAAAGGAGCAAGGAGGCACTGGTAATACACACAGTGCGGCCCCAGAGAGGGCAGTGGTTCCCAACCTTTTTTGAGTTGCAACCCCATTTTATAGAGGCAAAGTGACCCACGACCCTGAGACATTAAAATAGGCTTTTAATAGGGAAAATGAAAACACTATGACATATGACATCGGCTTTGGAACACCCTCCCTATAGAGGTACGATCAGCCTCTTCGCTGATGGTGTTTCGGAAGAGATTGAAAACATGGTTGTTTAAACAAGCATTCGGCTAATCCGTTGCAATCGAATTTTGGTGACTAAGGACAGGTAACCATGGACAACGAATTCTGGATTATGATTTTAGTTCGAGATGCATGGGATTATTATTGGTGGCCCAATAATTTGTATTGTATGTGTGTATGTTTTAAATTGGAGACTGTTTTTTTAATTGTTGTAAACCGCAATGAGTCGCCGACCTAGGCTGAGATATTAGCGGTATACAAGTGAATAAATAAATAAATAAATAAATAAATATTTAATGCAGTGATTGAAATTGTAACTCATTAACGAACTTAAACATTTACATATGAGTTTTCATTAATGCCAACCTCATGTCATTCTCAACATTTAATTTGTTTCTTGTTTTGATTTTCAATTGAAGAAACCTTGAAAACCCACTGTCACAGAGATTTATAGAAACAAAATGGTAGTAAAACATGAAATGCAAACATGGTGATATTTGGATGACATTATTTTTTTGTTTTCCCTTTTAAAAATTTTCATAGCTCACTACTGCCCAGTGACCCTACAAAAAACTCATGGGTTGGGAACCACCTCCCTAGGTGCTTCTTCCAAAAATCTAGAGATCAACTCATATTCTTCTTTAGTATAGAGTGGTTTCTAATTGTTATATAACTGCACAGCACTCTGGAGCTACTTTTTGCAGAAAATAAAGTAAAAGCTGCTCCCCCTCCCCACCAAGCATGGGTGCAAATATGGTGTCTGAATGGTAAGGGGTTTATTCTTGGTATGATACATCAACACACTTCCTGTTGGATATCTTTTTGCATAGATTCAAGCTTTATTTCTGATATATCTGTACAATGGTTACAGTTTTGTTCATGCTTAGAGGGAAGAAATCCATACCATGTGAGTCAGTCAACACAGAACTGGCACATATAAAACAGTTCAATCACTAGTTTTTACAATACAAAAGTATTTCAAAGTGTACTTTAGTTATCTAGTTACAAATTGGGTAGCACTGATTAACTTTCAGTATTATTCATGCTTTAATTTAATTTTGTATTTTTTTACAAACTTATCACTTTTTTAGGTGTCAGTGGCTTCGATAAGTTTGTTGGAAACTACACTCCTGAGCTATCTCAGTTATAAAGTAAGTATTTATAGGTACATTCTTTCAAATTCATATTTCATAGTGAAGCATTTATCTCTGGAAAGCTCTCTCTTAACTGAGAGAAAACAGTTTGTAAATAGGTATGTTAAGGATGCTTAGAGGCTGTTACAATGCTTTCTCAACACTTTAGAACTTATTGTAATTTTTTGCAATTGTAATTTAGATTTCTGCTCTCTTTCATTCCATCATTGCCCATCACCCAGTTTTATCCATGTAAACAAATACCTTTTCACTAAGAATCCATTGCTTTGTTTGCACTCTAGGCATTTATATCCTTGTTTATTTACTTATACAGACAGTCTCCAAGTTAAGAACAAAATATATTCTGTAGGTTTGTCATTAAGTTGAATTTGTATGTAAGCTGGTACAGTTCATTTTAAAGTGTAACTCCAACAAGATAGATGATAGATAGATAGATAGATAGATAGATAGATAGATAGGGCATGTACGATTCATAAAAATGTTTCTAAAGTACTTACAAATTTCTGAACTCCAATGAGACTAACAAAATTTTGTAATTACTTCATTAATCTCCCTCATTTTAAAGCTATTGAGATGAAACTTGCCACAGTGGTAGAACACATTTACCACTATTAGCTCACCATGTTTCAGGACATTTGACTTATCCATGGTTTTGGCAAATTTTCAAAATGTTTATAGAATTTTTTTTAATAATAAATGAAAATCTGTTCCTGGTTTGAAAATGTTATTTCCTGTTTCATTGTGTGGTCTTTATTTTGAAAGTCATTGCTTTACACCAGAAATTTTGTTTTTGTGGCAGAAACTGTGTTAAATTGGTGGAGACTTAACAAAGCAAAATGTGCTATATATAAGACAATACATTCTGAGAAATGTAGTTTAGCACAGGCATATGGCTCCTCCTCGCTTCCCAAACTGTGCATGTTTATAATTAAATTACTATAAATGGGAAAGCTTCAGGGGCTCCTATATTCCTCATTTTTAAGCTGTTAAGGTGAAACTGGCTACAATGGTAGAACATATTTATCACTGTTAGCCCATGAAATTTCAGAACATTTTACGTATCCACAGATTTTTGGGAAATTTTCAAACTTTTTAAAACAACTTAAAAAAAAAACTACAAGAGCTAACTCCTTGAATTCTCTGTCCAATGAAACAGGAATAAAAAGTTAAGAATCGAAGCCTTCAAAGGGTTAAATTTCCTGATGTTTTCAGCGCACTGCTCAGAAGCGTCAAAATACACGTCATGTGAAACATACAAATACTACTTACTACGATTTCCAATACAAGCACACATGCCTAATAAATATATATGCAAGCTTTGGATAGCATAGAGAATGGTTAACATCCCTGTGGTGTTTGTTTTGTGGTCAGTGTCCATGTTCAGAAGACTTCACCTCACTTTCTCTCCCTGTGATAATGAGATTTTGAAAAAATTGGCTTGTTGTGGAAATAATGATTTGTGATAAAGCTCCAGCGGAGACACCTTTTTCCCATGATAAATCTTCCAGCAATGAATTTCCCTTCTGAGGGGTAAATTTCTCTCACTTCCCACCCTATGAGTCATTTGTATGTTTTTAACTCAAGTAATGCCTGTATACTGTGTTGCTTCCAATATACTATGCAAATAGTTCAATACTTTAAAAAATAATTAGTATCTAATCCAAATAAAGCATAAATTTAAAACAATTAAAAATACGAGGGGTATTTTTTAAGTAAAGTCCGTTGGAACATAAGTACACAACAAAAGTWTATTTCAAAAAAGTAAATTTATTTTCAGAAAGTACATACTTCACATACCTCTGAACCAATTTTAAAATACCCTCTTCATAAATCTTRGCTTCAACTGAAGTCACCAAATCGTCTGTAATCAAAGAAGGGCGACCGGAGCGATCCTCATCATGGACGTTGTCACGGTCATCTTTGAATTGTCATACCCACTTACACACTTTGCTTTCACTCATAACAGTATCACCGTATGCTTCACAAATCTGTCAATAAATTTTTGCAGCAGGCAGGTTCCTTGCTGATAAAAACTTTATCACTGAGCGAACCTCACATGTGGTAGGTGAGTTGATAGTCTTAAACATTTTTAAAGCACAAAACAGAACTGTACAGGTTAGCTACAGAGCGGAAACTGAGCAGAGTTGTTCAGGAGGCATGCCGGTACACGACGGATATGCTCTTTGCGGTATGGGCGCGAACTACTAGTGTCTACAACAAAACGGACCTTACTTAAAAAATACCCCTCGTATGTTCAACACATATTACAAAATACCCATTATACATCCTTCTGCAAAAACCAATTAAAAACCAAAGACTTCTGGGTGGGAGTTCCATAAACTAGGAGCAAATATTAAAAATATACTGACCTATCTTCTCACATAGGGTGTTTCTACACTGACAGTATAATCTAGCTTGGAATCCGTTTGAGAGGAACCAGTTTCCCTGTGTGGGTGATTAGATTGAAAGGTTTGAAACTGGTTTGAGACCAGGATGATGATTAAATTTGCCATCAAACCTGGCCTCAAACCATTTTGTAGGTTCTTTCCCCCCATTTCTCAGAGATATGCACATCAGCGCACTGGAGGCATATAAGTGAAAAAAGGGGAGAATGAATTACCCCGTCCAGGGGGTTAAGTAGCCCACTGTTGCCCAGCTTTGCCCTTTGAACATTTCTTTGAAGCCTCCTTTAGGATTTGTTTACTGCACTTCAGCAGTTGGCTATTGAATTCACAGAAAGCGGAGGGGGACGTACTCCCTGCTTCAAGTGAAACTGTCTCCTTCAGATATAATACAATAAGTGCCCTTGCAATGAAAGAAATGTAAGACTTGATATATGTCTGTTAAATCTCCAAATACAATTTCCCCAAATACAAGTGCACTCTATATTCCTTTGTGTGTGTATCTGTGTGTACACACACATCCTTAATTCCCAAATAAGATTAACTGTATTTGATGAGTAGTATGTGCTTCAAGCAGGTATCTGTCAGTTAGTATGACACAGAATGAATGCTAGCCTGCCAATCAATTTTGTATTGTTATAGAAGAAAGATGCTGCAATTGAATAATTTTAAGTGGTCTGCTTTTGACTTCTATCTAATTTGTAATTATGGTTGAACACTGCAGCACAATAAAGCCCCACAATAATAATAATAAGTAGCTGTCTTCTATCTACTGCTGCTTTGATGCAGTCATTCCAGTTGTGCGAACTTGGGCTGTGACGAACATGTGGATTTTCACATGAGTAGGAATTGTTCCCTGTTATGTTGAGTTTTCTATAATTGTGGTGAAGGTAATATCTCTTTACTGTGTTCTTTGGAGGCTTTGCCTTCTGATTAATTGAAACACTTCTATGGTTTTTCCAAAATCTGTTACTGAAATAAAGGTATTGAAAATATTGTTGACTTTTTCCAAGATGAAGGCAAAGATTTATAAAACACAACACTCAAGACCGTGGCCTCTTCTGCAATGCACGTGTTCTATCTACTCTTCTCTGGAGTTCTGCTCAATGTTACTGCTACTATATCTTTCTATGAGTAACTATCGTTACTCTAGGCCCCTGCATTATGTATCTATCTCTAGATGGCCTTGAGTGGGAAAGGGACTCTCCACACCAGCGAAGTTGGTGTGGGGGAACAATTTGCCTCTCCCCCAAATGAAGAGAATGGATGGTTCCAGTGGAACCATCTGGAAAAGGGGGCGGGGGTTGGCTGACTGTTGCAGCCAGCCTCCTCCCTCATTCTGCCGTGAGATTTCAACCCACCARGCCCACCCACTGATAGTATAATTATTTGGTTGCCATCTGGAACCAGGTAGGAATTTTTTGCCCCCTATGTTCTGGGGGGTTTTTTCGCCTACCCTATACTGTTATTAGGGGCTAGCTGGGATGGTGTGTTTTAATTAGACTAGCATAAAATAGCATAGGAAAACACAGATATTGATGTATACACAAGGCACCCCTTAAGGGTTGGGGTCATTACACTACAAACACTCACCTAGAGGTCAACAAATGGGTGAGGGGACATCACATGGCACAGAAACGGGAGAGTCTGAGATCAATAATTTGATACAGGCTTCTCCAGACCTTTACTTTAGAGGTTGCCCGGTTTGGGCTCCAGGGGACACAGATATTACACACTGAATAGCCGAGGACGCTGCCTCGGTTTGGACACCAAGTTCCTAGACACATAGTTTAGTTCAGTTAAAGTTAAATASGTAACATTTAATAAAGTTGCCCAAATTTGAATCCAACCTATTGTTGTCCAGTCTCGTTATTTCGGGGGTTAAGGGGCAAACACAAATTATTGAGGACTAAAGTATCTGTTGCTGTTATACCTCATTGTATTCCATGGTTCCTCTTTCCAGAGTAACATCATTGAAAGTGAAACGATAGAATACACTGGGTTAAATCTATTTACTCATGTTGTAGCAGTTACCTCTCTTATCCAAGTAGGAACTAAATTTTATATGAAATTTAGTGAGAGAGGAGATATGGCAGGGTGTCTCTTTGTGGATCAGAGAATGGGGAAGGCCATGTATGTTTTTAGTTTGGAGAAAAGGAGTTGAGTCCCACCCATCGTTGGTTCTGGCCATGCACACTGCTGAGTTAATAACGTAATTTTACTGTTTATTACTGTATGTGTGCGACAATGTACAAAATTACCTCTGGTTTTTGCTTTACCTTTGTTTTCAAAAGGGAAACATATGGGAACAAGTTGTGCGGATTCCTTTCCTGTTGGAAATTATTAATGCTATTCCTTTCATCATTACTGTAAGTACCTCTATTTCTATTTTCTAAGAGGAAAAGACTATAGAAGTTCACTGATAGGTTATTTTGCATAGAAAAATGATTAAGTTCCAAATAAAGGTTTACATTTTTTCTTTATTGATTTATCTGTAATATTGAATTTTGGTTTCAACAACTAAATTGAACTATGCTTGAGATGATGTGAGTTTTATTTAGTAAGTTAAGAGTTTCTTTTCAAAGCTAAGTTAGACTTGATTTATTTATTCCTTTAGACTTTTTCTTTTTTTCTTGATCTTTCTCACAGTAAGAGTTGCAGTACTTATTACACTGTTATAATAAGTACCACCGCAAATTTATTATTGTACCACATCTAGGGAACGTTCATTCTTCAAAATGATAGATATTTGATTATAATTAAATTGTAGAGATAACATTGTATGGAATTTTAGTATTTACATTAGAACTCTCTAGCAAAGAATTCTATAGTCTTACCAAACTGAAATTCCAGAATTCCATAGAATACATCTGTGATCAATTACAATTGAATTATAATGGTACATTTCTGTAATGTTAAAGAGCTCCCAGTTTCAGTGATCTGTTTAGACAGTTACCTCTCAGAAAATGAAATGAAATAAAATGAAAACACAATCATCCCAATATAACAAAAATATACTCAACTCCGATCTAGGCAAACAGGATATTTTTGTCACCCATGCACCCACCCCCAGTCATTTTTCAGAATGCACACAATAGTAGACTTTCAAGTTAGACATTCTATATCTTCTCAGCCATGGAGTGTTAAGCAATATCCATCAGTTTCAGCAATTGTCATTTCACATTCAGACACTTTTTTTAATATACAGAATATGACTGGGACAAAAAGTCCATTTCTATTGACTATGTTTATTTTGCAAACAAAGAGATCTGACATCTACTTAGAATAAATATTTCATCTAATGTGACAACATCTTTTCTTGTGGCCCCAACCATAAATCAGGATGGAATGCAGCACTGAACACACGGGCTAGTCATTTGTTGGGGGCAAAAGGCTACAGTTTTGTTGTTTACATCTGAAGCAGCTTTGCTTAGAAAGGGCAAGGATCCAGACATCAGATCAAAGCTTGAAATACTACTTTTGAAAATAAATTCAATAATACATTAGATATCAGAAAATTAATTACCACAAATACTTAATTGTCACATCATTGCTTAATTTGTGGACAAGAGTAAGATGAAAATCCAAGGAAGAAAGAAATATGGGATGGGTTTGGATTTTTTTGCACTGAATTATCTACTGAATATTTTGCACAGAATTGTGTGAACAGAGTTTCAGAGGACTATAATGTAGCCCATCCCAAATGACATTGTAGAATAATTGTATATTGCATAATAATTCATGCAGAATCCTGTCCAGCATAGTATTAGTAGAGGAGGAGAAAATACTGGAGATAATTATGATATATCTCACCCTTCAGAAAGAGTCTGAAAGGTTTTCTTTTCATATAGGTGCATAGGAACACCTACATTTCCCCCCCCCCCACGAGTTAATAAATTTTGGGGCAAACGTATGCTCAATTGTATATCAAAGAGCTCTTGACATTGCTGCACAAAATGATCTAATGATCATAGCGCAAGCTAGAGCCACTCCATACCTGGCCAAATTTAAATGTAATGTGGGCATGGAAACTTACCTCTCTTTTATACTTCCACTCTATATTAGAAAATGTTTTACCCGGGCTAGATTTGAGCAGCTCGACATTAAGTCCAAGTTGGGACGACATCAGAATATCCCCTACACGAGGAGAACCTGTGGGTGCCGTGAGGTAGATGCAGAAGTGGAGGACTCAGAACATTTTTTCTTAAAATGTCCCTACTACAACAGGATCCGGTCTTACTACCTAGAGCCTCTGCTGGAGAATCATACTTATTCAGAGAATAAGGATAAATTGCACATCCTCCTACAGAGTTCAGATAAAAACTCTATTTTAAAATTGACCCTTTTTACCCAAAAACCGCTGGCCATCCGTGAGAAGATGGAAGCAGAGAGAGGTGACTTTGCTGCCATCAACAAAATTCAAACTTAAAAACTTAATATGGACATGCCACTAGTTTTACCTACCCGCGCCCCTGCCCAAACCCTACTTTAAGGAATTAATCAATTTTTAATCTTTTAATTTTTTTTTATCCTGTAGTGGGTTGACAGGCCAGTAGGCCGGGATGCCTTGTATTCATTTATGGCTTTACTGTATGTATGGGCAAGTGTGTATGTTTTGTATGTTTTGCATGTTTTGATATGGTCAAAATTGACTAATCAATAAGTAATTGTTGTTGTTGACACTTACATTTCAAACGATCATGAAAGGATCCTTATTGTCCAAGTATCTTAGTAAATGTCTAAAGAAGCAAATCACTTCACCCACTACCCTGTTTTTCAAAACACACTTTCTTTCCTACTTTTCCATTTTTCTTCTTTCCCACAGCCATCTTTTCTCCACTTTGTCTTCCCAAAGAAATCAAACAGTTTAGTCTTCCTAACAAAAGAGCTAATTCTAATATTTATTCATTGGAGGCAGCAGGATTCCAAGGTTTTTTTAAAAGGAGAGTTATATAACCATTAGGCCTGGGTAACAACGGAAAAATTTGTTTCTAAAATCGATTCGTTTTTTGGGGGGTTTTTGCGTTTCGATATTTAAAAGAATTCTGAAATTTTTCTTTTAAAAAGTTCGATATTTATGAAATTTCGTAAATACAAAACAATTACAAAACAATTACGAAACAATTACGAATCGATTCGTTAATGGCGGACGCGACCGAGCAATACGCTAAAAAACCTCCAAATGGGACAGGGGGAACTTCTGAAGCTTCCCTCTCCCTCTGTTGTTGACTGTTGGTGTGATATTTATATATTTTTTTCACTGATTAAACAAACAACAGCTATAAAACTTGCCCCAGACATGCGGAAATAATAACGAAACGGTTTCAAAACGATAACGAAACGAATACAAAACGGATCCGAAGCAATTACGAAACGAATTTTAAAATTCGTTTCGTTTTTTAGATGCTCCTGAATGGTTCGTTATCGCTTCATTATAAAAAAAATGAATTTTTAATGAATTACGAAATTACGAAATGAAACCGCCCAGCCCTAATAACCAGTTCTTTAAAATTCTAACAATTTAATTAAAGTAGCTTTTAACTTCTGCCATACTTGGAAAATCTAGTGAGTTTATAGCAAATGACTACAAACATTTAATGAACCCAATTCATTAATTGTGTAGATAATCCCAAGCTCCATATGAGCCAACAGAACTTGTAGAATAATCTTGACTCTTCACCCACAAACGTTTGTAGATACAGCAGGCATTTTTATACCTGAAATACACTGGGGTTTATTGGGAACAGATCGTATTTCAGATTACACCTCTCAGAAGATGTTCTGACTGAATGAACATTGGAATCAGAGAAGTAAAGACTGCAGTTATAAGCAGACCAATCCTAAGTACATTAGTTTACAGGAAAGACCCACTTCAATGATTGTGACTTCTTGACTGCAATCTTTTTGTGAAGCAAAAACTGAGAAAAGTGTATCAATGTCAAACTTTTCCTAGCTTTTAGGCATTTTCTTATCTATTTCATTGTCATCTGTGTTGTTGTCTAGCAGAGCATTAATGGAGCTTGAAATGTGGTCTTTCAAAAACAAATCTGCTTCTTCTTATACATTGAATGCAAACACTTCAATACATTTGTCACTGACAAAGGAAATGTAGAGAATGTGTTTGATGTTGGGGTTTTTTTAATGTTTTTTTTTTCAGATTTTCTGGCCTGCCTTAAGAAATTTATTCATCCCTGTTTTTTTAAATTGCTGGCTTGCCAAACATGCATTGGAGAATATGATTGTAAGTATGGCAAAAATGTATAGTTGAGAATTAATTGGTTGTTGGGGGATACTGAAGGGGGTCTTCTTTTTCTTATATCACAGAGAAGGCCAGAGTTCAGCTTACAGTCACCTTCAACCATGATACATGCATTCAACCTTTATAGTGCCAATGGAAATTTGTGGGAGTAAGTGGGGAAAAATTCAAATCACTTAGTTTAATTGCATTTTGAATTGCCTTTCAAATGTCAACTGTTTTGGCATTTCAAACCTTCTGCTTTGTCTCCCCCTAACTTAGTTAGTTTCAGTACCGAGGAATCCAAATGTATTGTCTTATGTAGATAATAAAACCATTGGCCCAACATTAATCCATTTGACTCCTTTCCCTTATTTTCCTGGCTCTAGAAAGCCAGAGCTAAGAACTTTGAGATTGAGGTTTAGCAAATGCCAGTTGTTTTGGCTCATTTTCCATGCTGGTGTGCATACCATAAAAAAATATGGAGACTTAGCCAATGAGCAGCTTTGCTTCACTTATTTCTTCCTAGCGTATTTGGCTCTGGAACCTGCAACCAATGGCAGATTTAAGAATGTGTTTAAGCTTTTGTGACAAAAGTACCAGCCTGTATCATGCTGCTAATTGAATTTCTTGGTCCCACACATGGATACACATTTCAGGTTATATATAATGAAGTAGAAGAGTGTAAATCCAGCCGCTGGATGCTATAGAATTCATTATCATTTTTAAAAAATGGGTCTAAACATTAGCCCAAGAAAGTTTAAGTGTTTCTAGTTGAATAACAAATTCCACGGATTAATCAGCTTCAGTTCATTGATAAGTTTCTGTTCTGAAGCTGTAAAATGGGAGTAATAGTGATTTCTTGTATATCATCACTATAAACATAATACTGTGAACATTAATGCATGGATAGCTTTCTAGATGTACTGGGTTTTTAAAAATGTTTTCCTGAGCAGGTGGTTATCAGAATAAAGCTGGATGATCTTCAGCTGTCCATCAGCCTTCAGTGATCTCTCAAATCAAATCAAATAATTTATTTCGGTCATTGACCAGCACAGAAATAGTCACATTTTCATACAAACTTGGTATGTTTGGTACATTAAAATATAAATAAACCTACTAAAGCACAATATGGGTGAGGGAGCGGAAGGGGAAACAGGGTAAAAACATATAATGCCCAGATCCATCACCAAATTGTAGATTCAGGGAAGAAGATTACTGGACACACAGTTAACTTTTGGGACTAGTCATTCCCTGACGGATTTTGTATGCTGCTGCACAGAACTTTGCAACATTGTAGGTTGTAGCTGAATTAATACCTGCAAGTAGCATGGAGGTATAAAATTGTCTTGAATGGCCTGGGTGCTTGTATATCAGAGGTAAGATAAGCCTGGCACGGATATCTCTGTAGAACGGGCACTGAAGGAGCACATGTTCTATTGTTTCTACATGACCCGAGTCACAGGGGCAGAGTCTCTCTGGGAAAGGGATCTTCCGGTAGCGGCTCTCGAGTACAGCTGATGGGAGAGCGTGGCATCGGGCCAGGGTGAAAGCCCTTTGATGATAGGAACCTCTAAGTTTGTTAAATATGCCATAGGGGAGGCAAGATATCTGCTGTCTTCATTGATAAGGAAGGTTGGAACCGAGGCCAGATCTAGTTGTCGCTCTGTGTCTGTGATACGTTGTTTAATAAGTGCTTTGGCTTGATTGTAATCCATAGCGAATAGTAGACCTGGAGAAAATCCCAATGAGGAGATTTTTGATGCTACCGCCTGCTTCCATGTGGATTGGAAGTCATCCTCCATGGTTAGTGGGGCAAGACCAAAGGGTGCACGGGATAGTCTGAGCCAGAGGTTGAGTATGGCCACCCATACCCTGGCCTCCACTCTCATAAAGCCCGTCTCTAGTCGCAGGGTGGCATTGGAAACACATTTAGGTACCTGCAAGGCCGATCTCAGAAACTTTGACTGAACCAGCTCTAATGGGGGCAAAACTGGGGAAGGGGCCCACTGTGATCTCTTGATATGGGGAATATCTGGAGGAATGGGGAGACATAGGGGCTATCAGACAGTCCCATAATGTAGGACCTGTCTCGGTTTTTACCGGAGGCATTGAAATGAAGCAAAATAATGCGGAACAAATCAAGGTTTCCTTGGATTAAATACCTGGAGCTCCTGGTGATACAACGGGTTAAACTCTTGTGCCAGCAGGACTGGTTGACCAAAAGGTTGGCAGTTTTAATCAAGGAAGCAGGATAAGCTCCCATCTATTGAGCTTTAGTTTCTCATGTGAGGACATGAGAGAAGCCTCCCACAGGATGGTAAAAGATCAATTATCTGGGCATTCCCTGGGCAATGTTCTTGCAAACGGGCAATTCTCTCACACCAGAAGCAAGTTGCAGTTTCTCAAATCATTTCTGACACATTTTTTTAAAAATACCTCATTAGTGCCAGGTCTTCCTGAAAGGCTCAGGTCTAATGAGGCATTTATTGGGCGTTCTGTGACACCAGGAATGAGCAATCCTGCAACTTTAGGCTCCTGGAGCCCAACTGTGTGGGAGGGTGCCCAGTACCCACCCCTCCCCTTGCCCCCAGATTTACCCCCTAAAATTTATTTTTAAAGCTTCTTGGCAGCCATGAATCCTTTCCTCACATCCTCCTGGCATGAGAAAATGACACCTGAGGAGATTGGGGTGTGTGTGTGGGGGGGGGGGGGGGGAGAGATGGGATTTTCCTCCTCACCCTTCCCATCTCCTCAGGTGTCATTTTCTCATGCCAGGAGGATGTGAGGAGAGGCTTCCTGGCTACCAGTGACCTTTTAAGGTGTTTTAGGTGGTAAATCAGGGGCTTCGGTGTAGCTTCATGCTATCCCAGTTTCAATCACGATAGCATGTAGCCGTCCCAAGAGGAAAATGTTGGGGTTGTGGGAAGGAGTGGAGACTAGAACCCATACCAAAGTGGATTATTTTAACTCATTACAGCATGGGTTTTAGTCATGTGTGTTAGGGCCCATAATGTTGCTCCTACTTCTAATTGAAGATCATAGTGTAAGCAGTGACTTTTCATTGGGACTGGGACATTGGCCAGGAATCTCTTTGCCAGTGCATTCCAATTTATTTGTTCTTTCAGTCCCGTAATGTATATTGAAAAGCCATGTATTATTCTAATTGTAGCTCAGCTACATTGTCTATTTTTACTACTCATCCTTTTATAGGAGTCTCATTATTACCTTATATCTATACATGACCTGCGTTCTTTTTAGTCATTTGAAGATTTATTGTATATATTTATTTCATACACCTCTTATATATTTTGTAACCTATTTTGTAACCCAGATGTAAGGACCATGTTTTCTTGTTGATGTTCACTTTGTAGACCTCTTTGTCTTGAAAGGTCTGAGTTAGAAAAAGGGCAATGCTGTCTATATATTGTTGAATTCTGTCTATGTCTATATTAGAAGTCAGTCCCATTGAATTCAAAATAAGTTATGTAAGAATGGACAAGATTGTAGCTTAAGACTGATTATTTTAGAAGGTTTTACATTTTTCAGTCAGACTATGTTACATTTCAAATATTTTCATATATTTCCTATTTTTTCCATCTAGAATGATCTCCACAGAGCCATCCAACGCACACAGTCTGCAATGTTTAACCAAGTCCTGATTTTAATATCAACATTGTTATGTCTTATCTTTACATGGTAAGTAGTACACAGCATTGTTAATACTTGAGTAACACTGTTTTGAGTAAAAGTTGTTCTTTCATTTTATTTAAGGTCATGTTTGGTCATGAATTATTGTTCAGGGTGAGAAGTAATTTGCATGTTTATGGGGAAAGAAACCTCAATTCACGTTACAGAAATGCCACAGTTCATATGAATATAAAAAATTGGTTTTAGGGTTGATAAAACTGATCATTTTGTACAGATCACAGTATACTAGAGACTATCCAATGAAGTTGTAGATTGGCTAGAACCCAGTGAGCCCAATGCAAAGATAAATTGCGTGTGGATGGGTGACACTCCTCCCACTTGCAGAACCAGAGATGACACGGACACATATGTGGAGTAAAATTGGCCACAGCTTAATTTATTGATTACAGGAACAAAGGGTTGGCTGCCAGGCATGGGTTCTGGATCAAGATTGATCAGCCCACTGCTGACCGATACCTAATGAGTCCAACAGGGGGCCCACCAGCACAATACCAGGCAACAACTCTCTGGTTACATCCCGTATAGACTACTGCAACGCTCTCTACATGGGGTTGCCTTTGAAGACTGCTCAGAAGCTTCAAATGGTCCAGCGTTCGGCAGCCAGGTTGCTAACAGGAGTGGCACTCAGGGAGCATACTACTCCTCTGTTGCGCCAGCTCCACTGGCTGCCAGTTTGCTACCGGGCACAATTCAAAGTGCTGGCATTAGCCTATAAAGCCCTAAACGGTTCTGGCCCTACTTACCTCTCCGAACGCATCTCCTCCTATGAACCGACTAGGACACTAAGATCATCTGGGGAGGCCCTGCTCCCTGTCCCGCCTGCATCATAGGTGTGCTTGGCGGGGACGAGAGACAGGGCCTTCTCAGTGGTGGCCCCTCGGCTGTGGAACACCCTGCCTGCAGATATTAGGTCGGCCCCCTCCCTGCTGGCATTTCGGAGGAAAGTGAAGACCTGGCTGTTCGAACAAGCATTTGATTAAATAGTGTAAATGAACATAGGAATACGGAATAATGGATGATGAGACTGGATTCTGATTTTACTGTTGAGGCACTAATGATTGTTATACTGATGTTTAATGCTATACGTTACAATTGTTTTTAATTGCCCTATACTTGTCTCATGATGTTTTGTATCAATGTTGTTCACCGCTGTGAGTCGCCTGGGGGCTGAGAAAAGTGGTATATAAATAAAGTAAATAAATAAATAATAATAACAAAATACGGCACTCCTGGGAACCGCCGGATGTTTCCTCCCCGGCCAGTAGGGGAGGGGCGGAAACCAGATCCAGGGCCCATGTCACATGCCAACCAAAGTTGTGACAAACAGATAATGACCAACAACTGCAACAATGTGCAAGAACAAAAATTGTGCAGGGTGGATGGGAGGACAACCTGAAGCAAGCCTGGTGCCTGCTAGGCCCTTACGCAGCCTATTTAAGGCTGCTGGGCAAAGCGAGTGGCCGGCCCATGGCCAATGCCAGGTGCTGGGTGGGGCCAGCCACTGACTGGCCAACTGCCCATGCGACGGGAAACTTTCCACCGCAAGGGGGCTTCTGGAAACGAGAAGCCCCCTGCTACCAGTATGTCCGGTGGGAGGGTGCCCCCCCCCCGCCACAACAGGCCCCCTGTTGGACTTTGTATATCCTAAGCATTGGAATTCACCTAAATGTTACAAATATCAAGGGAGCAGGGGACTGCAACTACTTGAAATATACAGTTGTGAAATATTTTGATGTTTTGAAACTTTTGATGTAGTGTGCCTTCAAGTTGTTTCCTACTCATGGCAATCATACGGTGAACTTATGACAAGATTTTCTGGTGCTGTAACAATATGACTTACCTAATATCACTCACTGGGTTTTTATTCCAGACCCTGGTCTTCAAAGTCATCGTCCAGTGCTCAAACCACAATACTGCATTGATTCTATTTCCCATATGATGTGACATACACAAAAGCCACAAAATGAAAGTTGCACTAAGTTAGGTTTTCCTTGTTGCTTTTTCATATAAAAACCAATCCTTGTGTTTTAGTATATACTATTAGGCAAGAGTAGCACCTGGGCACTCTGTGGAACTGCCATGTACATCCGAAAGTGCTCCTTAAGTGCCTTTGAATGAGCTTGTGCTTTCATATCTACTGGTGTCTGATTCTCTCTTTCAATTCTGCTGTTGTACTAAAAAAGCTGACATAATACAAAACTATGAGTCCCCGTCCTTTTAACGCTTGGTTGGCTGTGGGAAACAAAAGGTTTTGAAAGCAAGCTGGAGCCTGTGCCTGACAAGCAGGAAAGTGCTACTCAGAAGAGAACATTATGTTCAGGGGCAGGCTGCATGTTTTCTAACTGACAGAAAAGGATGAGGAAAATGGCAAGTTGACCTACAGCAATTATTGCAGTTTTCAGCATCTGCAGATTCCAGCTTATTGTGCTCCATTTTATTCTGCCCTTCTTTTAACCTATATAGAGGGATGGGGTGGAGGAAGAGAATAAATAATAGCATTACTCAATTCCACAATTGCTAGCTAAGGAAATGAAGCCTGCAATAGTTTGCAGTTTTAATTGAGATTATGTTCAGTTTGCTTTGAAACAGTTCACTGTTGATTTTCCATTTCTTTCTCTTGTTGGGATGATGGACTTTCCAAGAGTTATTTCCCTGTATTTAAATAGTTATCAGCAAATATTGATAGCTCTAGGTGCTCTAACTGCCTATTACAGGGAAAACCAACGGATCCCTAATCCATCTAAAACACAGACATGTGCCTTTCACCTTAAGAACAGACAAGCATCCCGAGCTCTGAGGATTACCCGGGAAGGAATCCCACTGGACCATTGCAGCGCACCCAAATACCTGGGAGTCACTCTGGACCATTCTCTGATCTACAAGAAGCACTGTCTGAACATCAAACAAAAAGTGGGTGCTAGAAACAATATTATACGAAAGCTGACTGGCACAACCTGGGGATCAAAACCAGACACAGTGAAGACATCTACCCTTGCGCTATGCTACTCTGCTGCTGAGTATGCATGCCCAGTGTGGAACACATCTCACCACACTAAAACAGTGGATGTGGCTCTTAATGAGACATGCCGCATTATCACGGGGTGTCTGCACCCTACACCACTGGAATTACACTGCTTAGCTGGTATTGCACCAACTGACATCTGCCGGAAAGTAGCAGCCAATAGTGAAAAGACCAAGGCAGAGACATCTCCAGCTCATCCCCTGTTTGGGTATCAGCCAGCACGTCAATGACTTAAATCTAGAAATAGTTTTCTAAGATCTACAGAGACACTCGCTGGAACACCTCAGCAAGCAAGAGTCCAAAAGTGGCAGGCTCAAACCCAGAACCTCAACCAATGGCTGATACCAAATGAGAGACTCCCCCCTGGGCACACAGAAAACTGGGCAACTCGGAAGGTGCTGAACAGACTGCGCTCTGGCACCACAAGATGCAGAGCCAACCTTCAGAAATGGGGCTACAAAGTGGAATCCTCGACATGCGAGTGTGGAGAGGAGCAAACCACTGACCATCTGCTGCAATGCAACCTGAGCCCTACTACATGCACAATGGAGGACCTTCTTGCAGCAACACCAGAAGCACCCAAAGTGGCCAGCTACTGGTCAAAAGACATTTAATCAACTACCAAACTCACAAATTTTGTATTTTGTTTGTTTGTTTGCTTTGTTCTGTTAGAAATGTAATATAATGGACTGGTTGCCATGACACGACAAATAAATAGCCTAAGTATTCTTATTGATGTGTGGCAGTTGGTGGGTGTTGAATTGTTGCAATATAATGATATTGGTTCAAGAGCTCGGGGGACATGCTGCAGCCATGGATGTGACAGACTGTAACCACAATCTAGATTGTACTTGTCTACACCACAGTTCATGCTCTGCCCACAGATGGGTAAGCTATGCCAGCTGGATACCTGAAATGGCACTCTGGCTCAAAGTAATGTGTCTTTCTTGCTCAGTAGTCTAGAAATGTAATCTGCAAGTGATTATTCAGCTTTCTAGGTAACCTTTTAAGCCTAGCATTAGAAACTACATTCTGTGTCCTGCCAAATGCAGTATGTCTAACTGATTATAAACATAGGTGGTGCTTCATATATGCAATAACCAGATAGCCATTCATTTTCACACATGTAAGCAAACACAAATACTACCAGATTTCTTGGAGAAATGTCTGTGACTGGAAAGGAAATTGTCTAGAGTGGTTCCTATGACCAGAAAATGGAGAAAACATGCTATTAGAAATGCCCAACTGTGTCTTGTTATATCTATGTTAGCCCTAATTGGTGGCTTGTGTTAAGTTAAAAGGTCTTATGATATTGCATGTGCTGGTGACCTCAAGATTGGACTTCTGCAATGTACTTTATCAAGTTTGGAAGCCAAGTTTGGAAACTTCAATTAGTTCAAAATATGGCAGCCAGACTAGTTACAGGAACATTTATTTATTCATTTATTTACTTTATTTGCTTAGGTGACTCGGAGTGGTTAACAGCAACAGTTTCAGTATACAAAGTACAAGGTTATTGGGTATTTAAAAGCAATCACATAACAAGTTAATTAACAATAAATATCAATACAACAATATATCAATACATCAATATAACAAATCCATCAGATCTCATAACTAGAATCAGAATCCATCAGATCTCATAACTAGAATCAGAAACATCTGGAGCAAGCACATCACACCCACACTAAAGTGACACCACTAATCTCCAATTACCCTGATTTCATTGCATAATTGTTGCCAATGCCTAATAATCACACACCCGGTGGCGCAGTGGATTAAAGCCCTATGCTGGCAGGACTGAAGACTGACAGGTTGCAGATTCAAATCCGGGGAGAGGCGGATGAGCTCCCTCTATCAGCTCCAGCTCCTCATGCGGGGACATGAGAGAAGCCTCCCACAAAAGATAATAAAAACATCAAATCATCTGGGCATCCCCTGGGCAACGTCCTTGCAGAAGGCCAATTCTCTGACACCAGAAGCGACTTGCAGTTTCTCAAGTCGCTCCTGATATGACAAAAAAAACCACACCCATTTTTGGGGTGCCCAAAATGGTATTTTTGTTTTCCTTGCATAATAGTCACACTGCCATTTGGAGATGACCTCTCTTTCTGTCTTTCTCTGAAGTCAAGGCAGTTTAAAAAATACAAAATGGAGGTCTCTGAAGCTTCACTCTTAAACTCCATTTCCCCTCCTTCTTCCTAGGTCTTAAGGCAATTTACAAAACCTGGAATTGAGTTTTTTGGAGAAAGGAGGAAGAAGGGGTCATCTGAGTTCCAGAAACTACTATTTCAGGTTTTTGTTTTTTTAAAAAAAAAATATGCCTTAAGCCCTAAGAGAGGGATAAATGAGAGATGAGTGAAGCTCTAGAAACCTGCATTTTATTGGTTTTAAACTGCCTTGTTTCTGGTGAAAGAAGAAAGGAAGAGACAATCAGTCCTGAATGGCTCTATGTTTATGACTGCAGTCTTGTTCCCTGAGCTAAGGCATTTTATTAAAACAACAACAACAGAAACCAGAGAATAAAGGCAGACTTTTTTCATGTAATAGTCGTACCCCCTTTTAATGAAAAAACAGGGGGGGGGAGGAAGACTGTTATGTGATGAAATACAGTAGTTTCTGGGAAAAGTACAAAGTGTTGGTTTTGACCTTTAAAGCCCTACATGATTCAGCTTCAGGTTATTGGCTTCTACTATACAATTTGATCAGGACACTTAGGTCCTTTAAAGGGTGGCTACTCCAAGCAGCCAGAACCCAACTCAAAGGACCTTTTCATCAGCTGCTCCAGGACTATGGAATGACCAAGAGATTTGACAGCCAGATCACCTGTCAGAATTTAAGACACAATTGAAGGCCTATCTCTTCCAGCAGGCATACCTGGTCAATTTTAAGCTGCATTTTATCAGTGGATTTTAACTTGTGTTTTAAGTCTGTCTATTGTGTGGAACCCCCGGTGGTGCAGTGGGTTAAAGCACTGAGCTGCTGGGCTTGTTGATCGAAAGGTCGCAGGTTCGATTCCGGGGAGCAGCGTGAGCTTCCGCTGTCAGCCCTAGCTTCTTCCAACCTAGCAGTTCGAAAACATGCAAATGTGAGTAGATCAATAGGTACCGCTCCGGCGGGAAGGTAATGGCGCTCCATGCAGTCATGCCGGCCACATGACCTTGGAGGTGTCTACGGACAACGCTGGCTCTTCGGCATAGAAATGGAGATGAGCACCACACCCCAGAGTCAGACATGACTGGACTTAATGTCAGGGGACTACCTTTACCTTTACCTATTGTGTTGTATGTGTTTTAGTAATAATAATAATCATAATTTATTATTATTATTTATTTCCGTCACTTTTACCCCGCCCTTCTCACCCCCTAGGGGGGACTCAGGGCGGCTTACAGAGAAAGGCACAATTCGATGCCTTGTCACATATACATACATATATAAAAACTATTAAGCAATTACAAATTAAAAGTTAAATCATCAATACACAGTAATACCAAAAACATAGTAGTAGGCTAATCCTGAGCTCAGCGTTCGGAGTTCCGTAAATCCATTCCGTCTTCTCCAATTCCAGCTCGTCATCAAGTCTTTCTTTAACTGCCTGAATGTCCAAATGCCTGGTCCCACATCCAGGTCTTCAACCTCTTCCTAAATGAAAGAAGGGACGTTGCCGATCTAATCTCCCCGGGGAGTGAGTTCCACAGGTGGGGGGCCACCACCGAGAAGGCCCTGCTCCCCGTCCCCGCCAATCTCACTTGTGATAGAGGCGGGGTCGCAAGCAGGGCCTCCCCAGAGGATCTTACATTCCGAGGTGGGACGTAGAGGGAGATCCGTTCGGACAGATACACTGGGCCGGAACCGTGTAGGGTTTTGTAGGTCAAAACCAGCACTTTGAATTGTGCTCGGAATTGGATCGGCAGCCAGTGGAGCTGATGCAACAGGGGGGTGGTATGCTCCCTGTATGCCGCTCCGGTGAGCAATCTGGCTGCTCTCGCTGGACTAATTGAAGTTTCCGAACAGTCTTCAAAGGCAACCCCACGTAGAGTGCGTTGCAGTAATCCATCCGGGATGTAACAAGAGCGTGGACCACCGTGGCCAGAACCGACTTCCCAAGGTACGGGAGCAGCTGGCGCACAAGTTTTAATTGTGCAAAAGCTCTCCCGGCCACCGCTGAGACCTGGGGTTCCAGGCTCAGCGATGAGTCCAGGATCACTCCCAAGCTGCGAACCTGCGTCTTCAGGGGGAGTGTAACCCCGTCTAACACAGGCTGTAACCCTATGCCCTGTTCGGCCTTACGACTGACCAGTAGGACCTCTGTCTTGTCTGGATTCAATTTCAATTTGTTAGCTCTCATCCAGTCCGATACAGCAGCTAAACACCGGTTCAAGGTCTGGACAGCTTCCTTGGTGACAGGTGGGAAGGAGTGACAGATTTGGACATCATCTGCATAGAGATAACATCTTAGTCCGAAACTCCGAATGATCTCCCCCAGCGGCTTCATGTAGATGTTAAATAACATCGGGGACAGAATTGAACCCTGTGGGACTCCACACAACAACGGTTGTGGGGCCGAACAGGTGTCACCCAGTAACACCTTCTGGGATCGTCCCTCAAGGAAGGATCGGAGCCACCGCAGAGCAGTGCCTCCGAGCCCCATGTCCATGAGGCGCCCCAGAAGGATACCGTGATCGACGGTATCGAAGGCCGCTGAGAGGTCCAGCAGAACTAACAGGGACACACTCCCCCTGTCCAGTTCCCTGCGAAGATCATCTACCAAGGCGACCAAGGCTGTCTCAGTTCCATGTCCCGGCCTAAAGCCAGACTGTGCCGTATCTAGATAATCAGTGTCTACCAGGAACCCTGGAGTTGCGAGGCCACCACACATTCTATACCTTTGTCCAAATAGGGGAGATTGGAAACTGGCCAATAGTTGACAAATTGAGTGGGGTCCAGTGAAGGTTTTTTCAACAGTGGTTTTTATAACAGCTTGTTTTAAGCTCACTGGAATCTTTCCTTCAGGGAGGCATTAACCATCACCTTCACCCACTCTGCCAAACCCCCCCTGGCTTCTTTTATCAGCCAGGATGGGCAGGGGTCTAGGATGCATGTGGTGGGTCGCACCTCTCCAAGGATCCTGTCCACATCCTCAAGCTGAACCAATTGAAACGAATCCAACAAAGCTGGACAAGCAGATGTTCTCGCTACATCCCCAGAGACTGCCGTTAACATGACGTCAAAGCCTGACCGAATCCGCTCAATTTTATCCGTGAAGAATCGAGCAAATGCTTCACAGCGGGCCACCGAGTTATCCGAGGTCTCGCATTTTGGCGGATTTAACAGGCCCCTGACAACTCGGAAGAGCTCAGCCGGACGATTCTTCGCGGATGCAATATTGGCTGTGATAGATGTTTTTTGGGCTGCCGCTATTGCCACACCGTAGGACCTTAAAAAGGCATTCAGGTGTGTTTGAGCCGGATTGGTGGGCTTCTGGCGCCACACGCACTCTAGCCTCCTCTTCTTTCGCTTCATCGCTGCCAGCTCCTCAGTAAACCAAGAGGCTGGTTTAGCTCGGTTACTCGAGAGGGGGCGTTCCGGAGCGATTGTGTCAATTGCCCTGGTCAACTCACTGTCCCAGCGAGAGACCAGAGCATCGACAGAGTCACCTGCCAAGGAGGTGGAAAAATCCCCAAGAGCTGTCAGAAAACCATTTGGATCCATAAGTCTCCTGGGGCGGACCATTCTAATGGGTCCACCACCCCTGCGGAGGTTAGAAGGCACAGTTAGTCTAAATCTGATCAGGTGGTGATCGGTCCATGGCAATGGAGCGATGGACAGCTCCTCCAATCCGTCACCCTCATCCCATCCCTGCGCAAAAACCAAATCCAAAGTGTGCCCGGCACTATGGGTGGGACCAGATATTAGTTGGGACAGGCCCATGGTTGCCATGGCGGCCATGAAGTCCTGAGCCACACCCGAGAGAGTGGCCTCAGCATGGACATTGAAATCTCCCAGGACCAAAAGCCGTTGGGAGCTCAAGGCCATGTCTGAGACCACTCCCGCTAGCTCAGGTAGGGAGATTGTAGTGCAGCGGGATGGTCGGTACACTAGCAGAATCCCTATCCTGTCCCGGTCACCTATCCTAAAGCCGGCACATTCAAACGAAGATGTTTGTGGGATGGGACACCTGATCAGAGGGATAAACTCCTTATAGACCACTGCGACTCCTCCTCCCTGCCCTCCAAGCCTTGGTTGGTGCTGAACAGAGTAGCCTGGTGGACAGAGTTGGGAGAGATTAACCCCTCCCCCTTCGTCCAACCAGGTCTCTGTTATACAAGCCAAGTCAGCATGTTCTTCTTGAATCAGATCTTTWATAATCAGATCTTTAATAATAGCAGTTTTTCCATTTACCGACCTGGCATTGAGCAGCACCATCATCATCATCATCTTTATTTGTACCCTGCTCCATCTCCCCGATGGGGACTCGGTGCGGCTTACATGAGGCCAAGCCCAAAACAACAATTACATGAAATAAAACAAAACCAAAAAAGCAAATAATAAACAATAATAACGCAATTACATAAAACAAAAGACAACATAGCAATATAAAATTACAATAAACACAATCACGGTAACATGAGCAAGCTACATGTAATGGATAAAAGAAAATTGGGTAGAAACGGATAAAAAACTCAGGCGAGATAAACACAAGATAAACAAGGACAGGTTATTAGCGGAGGAGAGCCCGTTTTAGTGGAGGTCGTGGAGCAAAACTTTCCTATGGGGGGAATGCACTCCAATAACAAAAACCATAAACTAAACACTAGTGTGAGGATGTAGATCTGCTCATCAAATGCGCAGCGGAAGAGCCAGGTTTTGAGGTTCTTTTTAAAGGTTTCTAGGGTAGGGGCTTTCCTAATCTCTCCAGGAAGTGTGTTCCAGAGTCGGGGAGCCACAGAGGAAAAGGCTCTCTCCCTTGTACTCGCCAAGCGAAGCTGGGAGACTGGCGGGGGCGAAAGAAGGGCCTCCCCAGAAGAACGGAGGGCCCGAGATGGTTCATAGAGAGAGATACGGTCACAAAGGTAGGCAGGTCCCATATTGTTTAGGGTTTTATAGGTGATAACCTGCACCTTGAATTGGGACCGGAAAATAAATGGCAGCCAGAGGAGCTCCTTAAACAGGGGGGTAGACCACTCCCTGTAAGTTGCCCCAGTTATTAGTCTGGCTGCTAATACTCATTTTAACAGTATTGTACCCTGCCTCAAGCCACAGGGAGAGGTGGGTAAGGGTAATAAATGTATTATTATTATTATTATTATTATTATTATTATTATTATTATTATTTAGAATAAATATATTTAGCATACTAATTTCCAACTATACTGGGTGTCAACTTGCTTGCCATTAATGTGACAATGATTAGGAATTTCTCCTCTTTTCCTTTTCCATGCGCTCTTGTAAATGGTTCCCATGGGTTAGATGGCTCTTTGGAGTAGGATGTGAAACAGTGGAAGGATGTATTGTTGAAGGCTTTCATGGCCGGAATCACTGGGTTGTTGTAGGTTTTTTCGGGCTGTATGGCCATGG